>CM053783.1:422203608-422916108 GCA_028749045.1 Cupressus sempervirens
GAAAAGCTTTTCAAAACTACTAGACCATCAGGGATCCATCAATGAGTGGTGATCCATTCCCTAAGAGAAGGGATGAACAATATAGAGTAGCATCTCTATTAGCTTCTATCACTTTATTCATTTTTCCTTCCCTAGGTTGAAATAGTTGTAGAGTGAGCATTTCAAAAATCTACCCCTCTTCATGCTCAACTACATCATCCATAATAGTTTGGACTTCTCCACCCTGTCCAATGACTTCAACCTTCATAATGGTTCTTAGCTTCTCAATGTTATTGCTAAGGGTTTCAAATAGGTCTAGAGAGGGAACCTCACAAGTTTCCTTTAGGCCTATTATTTCCTTATTCACTAGGCTTTTGGCCTTTTTGAGCTTTCAACCACCACCACTCCTAGTGAGGACACTTTGTCTTTGAGTTTCTCACCCTTTAGGAAATCCACAACCAAATGACTAAACATATTGTACTTTTGGAAAAAGGGGGCAACATCCTCAAATATTATTGGTTGTGACCAATTTTTGTATTTAGATTTTAGGTCAGCCATTGTTGGCATGGGTTTTATTCATTCCAACATTGATATAGAATCTAGCAAAACCTAGTTTGGCTCTAGAGCTAGTCATATTGTGCATTTTGATGAACTGACTGGAAAGGAGTTTCCAATCCATATAAACACCCACTCATCCTAGAACTCTAAAGCAAGACTAGGTAACCTTATCTAGACCAAATCATACCTATAGAGGTCCCTCTCCTAGTTGAATCTCAGTTTCTATTTTTCCATCAACAAGGGGTATTTTCCAAAATTCCTAGAGCCTGCCATGATTGAGTCATGATCCTTTTCCACAATGAATCTAGATAGGAAGAAATGACCAGTTATAGAAAAGATGTACACTAACCCTAAGAGTTTCAAGTTCATAAAGCAACACTTCCTTACCATGTCAACCATGGGTCGAAAGGAGACACACTTTTCACCAAGACAAAGGGTAAATCCCAAGGTGATCCAATCAACCACTAAATCTTGAAGAGAAATAATGGGACCAACAAGCCATACCTAGGTTCTTGCTCCTATCCATAGAGTGTATAACTTCATGTGTAGTTATGAACACATCTATAATCTGCCTCTCAAGGATGAAACCATTTTGGTATGGACCAATGAACTTATCAAGGAGGGGCTTGATTCAATTTACTTTAATCTTGGCAAGGATTTTATAAATCATGTTGCACAGACTATTGGGTTCAAATTCTTCTAGATGACTTGGATTATCCAACTTAGGGACATGATCAATGAAGGTTTTCTTGAGTTCCTTCAATAAATTTCCCATTCTGATGATGTCCCTGGTGACTTGGATCAAATCATACTTGACAATATCCTATAATTCCTAAAGAAAAAAGTCAGGGGAAAACCATCAAGACCAAGGGCTTTGTACTAGTTCATGCTAAATAGGGATTTTCTAACTTCCTCCTCCTTGTCTTTAGTAGACATGTCCTCATTCATATACTTATTCACAATCAAGTAAAAAGACTTCAAAATATCATTTCGCATTTTACTGTTGACCTATTTAGCAGGAGGGTTATAGAGCTCCTTGAAATAGAGATTCACTTTAACTTCTATCTCCTCCATATCAATAATACCCTGACCATTATCATCCACCAAATTTTTTATGGTGTTAGATTTTTTCCTTCCTAATGGCGATCTATGGAAAAAAGCCATATTTTCTCACCCTCCTCCAACCAATAAAATCTTGATCTTGGTTTCAAGAAAAGTTCCTCTTGATTTAGGAATGTCTTCCATAAGTTCCAACACTCCATCTCCTCTTGTTACTATTCAACATTAGCATTTCCCTAAATAAGTTGGTTTAGGAGGGATTCCAACTTCTTCTCAATAGATTTCTTCTCTTTGGAAATGTTCCCAAATGAGGATTTTATTCATTCCCACACTTCTTTTCATATTCGTTCAAGTTTTTTGGCGATACACAACATGGTTGTTTGCTCAACCAAATCCTTCCACTACCATGAAATAAAATCTCTAAAATTAGTGTGTAAGTGCCACATGATACCTAAAAGCCCTCTATCTGGTAGGTTGATTCTCCAACCAAGAAAACACCAGCATAGAGTGATTTGAAATGGTCCTCAGTTCTACCTTTAAGGAAATTTTTTGAAGAAAGTCCCCAACCAGAAGAAATAAGAGCCCTATCAAGTCTAACCTAAATACAAAATTTTCCCAACCTTTTATTTGACCAAGTGAATGCAAGACCGCCTAAAGATCAATATCAATCAAGTCATTCCTTCCAAGAAAGCCCTCCTGATCTTGCATACTATCATAAAAGTCTTCCAAATCCCCCAGTTTCTCCAATGGATATAGATGGGTGTTAAAATTCCCCATACACATAATTCTTTCTTGTCTCAATGTCTCAACCACTTTTGTAGCCTTAACCTAGACAACTAGTCTACCATTCATAGTGTTTGTGGCATATAAATTGACAAGAATCCAAGTAACAACATGAGAGGTGAAAATTGTGACAACAAAAAAGGGGATTAATAGACTTAACCATTCCTACAACCTTTTTTGGGTTCCACATCCTAGAAATTCTATCAAAGGCATCATTACCCTCACTATAAAAAAATTTAGGTCCTGGCCAAATGTAAGTAGCAATTCTAGAGAAAATCTTCTCAGTCATTTTAACTTCCTACAAAAATTAAGTCAAACTTAAGCTCTATGATCTTTTGTTTTATTTCACATGGTTTCTTGGGGCTATTCAACGCTCTCGCATTCCAAGATATGAGCTTCATTTTTTATGATATTGAGTTTCCTTCAAGGTTTGTTATTTCCCTTATGCTATATCCTTCTTTGTTTCCTTTGACATATATTCTTGGTCAAATGTCTCCCAATCCTTGTGGATGACCCTACATACACCTTCTATCCTCCTCTAGGGTTATGCTTTGGGACCATCCATTCAGCATCAATATTGAGAAGTTCAAGATTTGGTAGCTTAGTTGTGGGGGAAAGCTTTTCAAAACTACTTAGAAGTGAGACCATCAAGTTGCCATCAACGAGTGGTGATCCATTCCCTAAGAGAAGGAATGAACAATATAGAGTAGCATCTCTATTAGCTTACATCACTTTATTCATTTTTCCTTCCCTGGGTTAAAATAGTTTTAGAGCAAGCATGTCAAAAATCTACCCCTCTTCATGGTCAACTGTGTCATCTATATTAGTTTGGTCTTTTCCACCTCACAAGTTTCCTTTAGGCCTATCAATTCCTTATTCACTAGGCTTTTGGTATTTTTAGCTAGATCATCAGTTTTTGAGCTTTCAATCACCACCACTCCTAGTGAGGACACTTTGTCTTTGAGTTTCTCACCCTTTAGGAAATCCACAACCAAATGACCAAACATATTGTACTTTTGGAAAAAGTGGGCGGCATCCTCAAATATTATTGATTATGACCAATTTTTGCATTTAGATTTTAGGTCAACCATTGTTGGCATGGGTTTTATTCATTCCAACATTGATATAGAATCTAGCGAAACCTAGTTTAGTTCTAGAGCTAGTCATATTGTCCATTTTGATGAACTAACTAGAAAGGAGTTTCCAATCCATATAAACACCCACTCATCCTAGAACTCTAAAGGAAGACTAGGAAACCTTATCTAGACCAAAGCATACCTGTAGAGGTCCCCACTTGGTTAAATCTTAGTTTCCATTTTTCCATCAAGAAGGGGTGTTTTTCAAAATTCCTAGAGCCTACCATGATCGAGTCATGATCCTTTTCCACAATGAATCTAGATAGGAAGAAAGGAGTAGTCATAGAAGAGATGTACACTTAGCGTGAGATGTTCCACTTCATAAAGCACCACTTCCTTACCATATCAACTATGGATTGAAAGGAGACACTCTTTTCACTAAGAAAAAGGGTAAATCTCAAGGTGATCCAATCAAGCACAAAATCTTAAAGAGAAATAATGGGACTTACAACCTCTAGGGAGAGCACATGTTTCACACTAGAGTCCATAGGAAACTTTGTTCTAACAAAAGCATCTAATTAGTCTGACTTAGGGGATATCTCTAATACAAATGTCAAGGGGGGACCATCGAGGGGTCTGGGTTTCAAATAGGCATAGTCATCAAGGATAGTGCAAGGTTCCATCCGAGGAATATCTTCTTGGTGTAGGTTACAAACATTTTGGGCCTTAGCAAACAAAACTAGTTCCAGATCTAGACACACAGTCCTTGATAGCTCCAGTGGAGGGATGGGAGGGGGGGATTGTCCCTCCAAGATTAGAGAGGGCATAGGGCTTGGGAGGAAGCCAAGAATGGGAAAGAAGTTTCTAGCAAAATAGATGAATTTTGTGGGGAAAAAATTGGTAGTTGTATTGTTTCAAAGAAGCTAATTCGATGCAATTTTTTAAATAATATTAAATTCCCATACTCTACTCTGAAAAAAATGAAATTTTTTGTGAAAAATCAGTTCTTTCAAGAAAAGAAGAATTTGATAAAAACCCTTATCACCACTCACAAGCGAACAATATCAGGCATTGAAACTATCCTAAGCTGGCATCAAAACCTCAAGATGAAAAAAATAGAGATATCTAGTGCTCTTAGAATGAAATATAGCTTTGAAGCACTAGCAATAGAATAAAAAGAAAGATGATGCACCAAACCAGCAAAAAGGATGCTTACATTCAAAACCCTAGTTCAACTTCATGAAATTTCTAACTCAGCCATCACCATTAACCAATCAAACACTGAAGCTCAAAATGAAGATAAATGATAGAGGGTGACAAATCATAGGATCAAGAGGCAAGGCTTTTCCCTACTCACTTTGAACCCAAGCATTAACAAATAAGTAGTAAAAGTTTCTTTGAAGAATCAAGAAGCTCTTTTTAGCCACACCAAGTACACTAAAACAAGATAAAACTAGGCAAAAAAATGCCCCAAGAGGAGGCACCTGCAAATCTAGTTTGACCCCTTGTATTTTTCGGAGACCTACAAAGGTTTTGAAGGAAAATAATGTTCCAATAGGAAATTTGAAGCCTAATCCCACTCAGCCTAAAGATCTAACTGAAAGGTTGAATAAATTACTAGCTAGCTCCACCAAATCCTCAATTTACATCCCTCTGCATAAGAAAAAAAACTAATCTTAAGTAAGAAATAAATTTGAATCTAGCAACGATCATCCAAAATAAATAAAGCCTAATGACTCTATTATTATTAGCAATGGAACTAGTGATACAAAAAGATAGGAATGCTCTAGGAGCATACACAATCTGGAATGAGCTAGAAAAATACTAAGCTAATCTGGTAAGGAATCTATCAAAGATCTGTGACTCCCATGTATATGGGTAAAGGTAAAAATCTATGTCACCCTTTTATATTGAAACATATGTTTTCTAAAATATGTTTATTTCTTTAGTAATTGGATACAAACTAGTATAAAATATGCATTTAATAGACATTTTGAATTGGAAAAGTGTGAGACCATATATAACTTAGCTAGAATGAAATTTTCTAGATCATATGTTTGAATAAAATTTATTTTTAGATAGAAATATTCACATTTAGTCATCTTCATAAGTTAGCTTGAAAGGTGACACAACTTTTTACTTTTACCCATATATCATCACCTCTTCTGATAATCATTCCTTGTATATTAAATGTAAAAATCATAGATCTAGGAATGAATTGATAGGAATATCTAATTTTTTTTTATAAAGGATACTTTTTTAAATTCATAGCATAGCTGCCAAACTTTAATGATATTAGAAATCGAAAAACATTAGTAATAAAATAGTTAGAATGTGTAAAATTTCCTCTAGAATTAAATGACACTAAGATCATTAGAAGGATAGGGAATTCTTTAGGAAATCTTATAGGTATTAAAGAAAACTTCAAAAACTCTAGTAAGATCAGATTCTTAGTTAATATAGAGTCAGATACAACATAATTGAAAAAAATATATATAACTAATAAATCGATTCACAATTTGACCTTTACATATTAGAAAGGAGAAGCAAATGGAGTAATTGGAGAAAACTTGAGAATGGATAGCACCAAGAACAATCTGGAAGATTCCCTAAGGAACATTAGTAAATGAGAGAAAAAGGAAGAGGACAATAAGAAGAAATTAAATTGAATTACCAAAGAAAGTCTAGATATTCAAGCAAAGAGGGTCAAAGAAACAAAGAAAGAAGAAAAAAGGATAAATAGAAGCAAAACAGAGGATCGAGAAAGTGAACTAAAGAAAATTATGGACAACCAAATTGCATTTGTAAAATTCAAAAAAAGTGAAGATTGCAGAAAAGAAAAGGAAAATCTAGAAGAAATGGAACTTAATATGAGAAAAATGAGTATTTTGACTCATGAGGTCTTCCTCCTTAAAAATGATTTAGAAGATTAAATTATAAAAGTAGAATATAATTATACATAGCACAAAGGAAAGACTAATAAGGAACTAGATATAAAATGACTATAGAACAAGAGAAGTAGAAATTAAAGAGACAAAAGGAGGGATAAATAAGAAATAGAGTATACTAGAAAGAAGTCTAGATCTAGAAGCAGACAAGAGCAATAGTGGCCAATAAAATAGACACATGACAAAGGGAAAGAGTCAAATAGACACAGAAGAGGCAAATATAGATAACCAAAAATAGATCCTAAATATTTTGATAGTAGATTCAAGTCAATGGAGCAATGTGACCATCTAGGAAAAGAAAAGAAAAAGACCTACAAATTTTGGCAAACACAAGCTAATGGGCCTATTGACGTATTTCATGACAACATATGCTCTTAGGGGCCCTACGAACCCTAGGGATGCATTTGGTTGGTTCTAATGTGTCGAGAGGGGTCATAGGTTAACCAATAACCCCTATCGACACTTTCATGATAATGTATGTCCCAAGGGGCCCTAGAACCCCTAAGGAACCATTTGAATGGTTCTAATATGTTGAGAGGGGTCATAAGTTAACCTATGAACTCTCTCGACACATTTCATTACAACATATGTCCATAAGAGCCCTAGGACCCCTAGGGATGCATTTGGTTGGTTTTAATGCACTCTCGATGCATTTCATGACAACATATGTCCCTATGGCTCCTAGGGCTGCTAGGGAGCATTTGGTTTGTTCCAATGAGATGAGAGGGCTCATAGGTTAACCTATCACTCCTATTGATGCATTTAGTGACAACATATGTCCTTAGGGGGCCTAGAACCCCTATGGACCCATTTGATTGCTTCCCATGCATTAAGAGTTGTCATAAGTTAACCTATGACCCCTATTGACCCATTTCATGATATCATATGTCCCTAAGGGCCCTAGGATCCCTAAAGACACATGCGATTGGTTCTAATGCCTCAAGAGGGTTCATAGGTTAACCTATGACCCCTCTTTATGCATTTCATGACAATGTATCTCCTTAGGGGCCCTAGGACCACTATGGAAGCATTTGGTTGGCTTCAATACATCAAGAGGGCTCATAGGTTAACCTATGACCCCTCTCGATGCATTTCATGACAACATATGTCCATAGAGGTCCTAGGGCCCGTAGGAACACATTTGGTTGGTTCCAATGCGTCGACAGGGGTCATAGGTTAATCTATAACCCCTATCGACTCATTCCAAAATAATGTATGTCCCTGGGGCCCTATGAGCCCTAGGGATGCATTTGGTTGGTTCAAATGTGTCGAGAGTTAACTTATGACCCTTGTTAATGCATTTCATGAAAATGTATGTCCCTAGGGGTCCTGGGGCCCCTAGGGATGCAATTGGTTGGTTTCAATGCATCAAAAAGGATCATAGGTTAACTTATGACCCTTATGGATGAATTTCATGATAACGTATGTCCCTAGGGGCCCTAGGATCCCTAGAGATGCATTTGATTGGTTGTAATGCATAGGCAGAGGTTATAAGTTAACTTATGACCCCTCTCAGTGCATTTCATGACAACGTAGGTCCCTAGGGGGCCTAGGGCTTCAAAGGATGCATTTGGTTGGTTGTAATGCATCGAGAGTAGTCATAAGTTAATCTATGACCCCTATCAAGACATTTCATGACAATGTATATTCCTAGGGGTCTGAAGACTTGTTGGTGTTTTAAAAGGATTAAAACCACTAAGAAACAAAATGCTTAATACCAAGATGATAATACTCACACAATCTAAAGGTTAGCCAATTCTTATTAATAATTGCATGTGTAAAACATTTGGACCCAACTTCAACAAAACCAAAGGTGGTTTTCTACTCTTTTGGCTTTGCAAAACTAGGGTGGGTATACACAGGGATGATTCACAACTAGGAATGACTATATGAGGATTATTTTAGGTTCATTCTGATTCTCATCTCTAATCCTCAAATACATACACAATTCATGACAATTTGCTAAATACATCCCATATAATAGATATGGCCAAAATTTCTTCTATAGATCTGCATATGTTCTCAAGAATAGTGGCTAACTGAAGCTAAAACATTCCATGCATACAAGTACTGGCCAGCCTTTGAAGATCTATACGAAATACAAGTAAAATTTGATTTGATGCTGTATTTTGATAACCATTTATGATATATTTCTCCTCCAGCTGAATCAATTTGATCAGTGCCTAATCCATTGGGGTTCAGAGTCTATAGAAAATTCTTAGATCTAATTTGTTTCCTTACAACAAATTCTATCAGCAATTCTTATCAGAATTCATCATTCAAAACCCTTTCCACTGCTAAAGAAACCTTATCACATTTACCAAAGCTTTTATTTAATCCATTGAATTAATAGCAGTGATGAATAGATATACAACCTAGCTAGATTGCATTCAATTGCACAAGCCTTTACTTCTACAATATCAAGATAACGAAGTAATAAAAAGGAGACAAGATTCAGAAAAGAATGATATGGGAACAGTTCACAATTTGTATTTATTTTCTTTGAAAATTGTATTCCATTTACAATAGACTCACAATGACCTTCAGAAAGAAAAATTGTTCATTCTATATTCGTGTATTCTCAGAGAATTGACAGAGAAAATACATCATTCTTTTTCTTTCAAAATTTGGACCAAAGACAGACTAAGCATATTACTTAGAAAAATAGAATTCAGACCATTCTTTAGCCTTGGAATCTCACTTAAATAATGTGAGATGCAACAAGCTTCAGGCTAAAAGAAAGTGACATGTGTATTCTAAAAGATATTGACATATATCTATCATAAAAGACAAAAGAAAATAACAGAAAGGCTATTACATTGAACATTCCTTGGTGGGTCCCTTTCTGTTATGCTTCTCAGTTGTTGAGATAAGAAAATATGATCTGATTCTTCAATTATTCTTCATCCTTAGAGTAAATAGCCATGAGGTTTGAAAGTGATGTATCATCCTCAGTTACCTGCAAACTTACTTTAACCTGGGGATTTTCCATGTCCTCATTACTAACTACAAGGGTAACTTTTACTTTTGCATCTTCCTCCTCCTCATCTTCTGACATTTGTTTTATAAACTGATTTTTCCATTTATTATAAGCAGCATCACTTGGCCAATCAAAATTTAGAGCCTCTCTTTGTATAACCACTAAAGAATTTGCAATTTCTTCTAAATCATCAAACTCTTTTCTTATTGCATTATAAAATAATTGTATCTTTACTAACTCTTCACTTGTCCTTGGCCAGAACCAATGACCAGTTTCACTCATGATGTTCTTGATCCTTTCATAAAATAACTCATCCAACTCCTTTTTCCACTTTTCCTTTTCCTTTATTGTATCAGCAGATTCTAATGCACAAGGAAATAAGGTGAATTTTTTAGCAATATACTAGGAAAAACAAAGTTTTAATCTTTTATGCAAACAATCCCTTTTATCATCAAAATCTTCTAGTTTATTTAAAAAATCAAAAATTTTCTCTACTTGATGATAAGGCATTTGGATGGTAGATATACATATAGTTTTGATATCATTATTCCTCTCCCTCCACTTCTATGCAAGGGGAGTCAATTTATCCCTATCTCTATTCAACTCATCAATGAGGGTTGCAATTCTTGTCAACTGATCAAAGAAGGTTGACCATTGTATTTTATCCCTTAAATACATCACATCCTACTTTAATTTTCCTTCATATTGATTTTTTAATTCTACCTGCAAGTCATGTAATTTGATTTTTTCTTCTTCAAAGTCCTCTACAGTATAGAATTGGGGCCTTTCAAGGGTGTCTGGTATTTCAATAATAGGGGTTGCTTCAACAAATGATTGTGAAGGGTATGCAATTATAGGTGCACTGGATTCTCCCACTTTTCTCTTCCCAATTATCTTCTCCATTTGAGACAATTTGTTTTCCAGTGACTGTATCTGTATACCCCTTTCCTCATATGCTTTTAAAACTTCTCCAAACCTAGCATTGAGTTGGGTAAACTTATCTTCTTCTTGGCCAGATACAACACCACCCAATTTTATCACTTTTGAGGCCATTCCCATTATTTTCTTACTACTTACTTCATCAGCCCTGTATACTGTCAATGTACTAGTATGCTCTGCAGTGGGAAACTCATGCATCCTAGTATTTTCCCTCCTTTCCATAGACCATATAACAAGGGCTTGGTGGTCATCACTAAATTTGATTCCTCTATGAGCCTGTAATATTTCTTCAGCAGTTGTTAGTTGAACATCTTTCTGCTTCCTTACTGAATAAAATATAATTGCATTTGCTATATCCCATTCTGGCAGAAGGAGGACTCCTGACTGTTTAACTATTTGCCTTCCAACTTCAAGAGTAAACTGGGCAAAATCATTCAAAATTTTTGACTTCACCTCTCCCTTAATAACTGAGTCAGGTTTATCTAGTTGCTCAGCTTTGATTTTCTCATAGGCTTTCTCAAAATTTTGCATATTTAATCTCCATAAAAATTGAGCAAAAGCCCTAGATCTTACAAAATTTTCATCACTAATAAATCTTTCAGAAGCCTATGCAATTATTGGGTCAATTTCCTTACCTTGGTAATCAGCAATGGTTAGGTCCAAGGAAGGTGTAGGAGGTTCTTATGGCTCTCCAATATCCAGGTCTATAGAAGTGACAATCACATCCCCTTCTCCACCCATTTGTCTAAGTTTTTCCCTTAGAGATGCCTCATCATCTATCTGGATTGGGGACTAGCTTGGGAGTATTGTTCCTTTTGAGAAGAAGAAGACCCCTGCTCTAATTTTTGTCTTTTTGGAGAGCTGGACGCAAATAGGCTTCTTGACCTTGGTTTCTTATGAGGGGGTGCGTGTTGTACATTTTGAATCATGACATAACCTGCCCTTTTCTACAATGTATATTGGCCAGGAGCTACCACATTTCTACTGCTTATTCTTCTTTGTACTTATGTTGCCTTGTCTGGATGTGCCTCAACATACATAACTTTCTTTTCATTCATGGTTTGAATTATTATGGCAAAATTATTCATTAATGCCTGTATTTTAGCTCCCCAGTATTTCTTGTCTTTTAGTGGGTCATACTGGGGGTCAAAAGCATTAATGAATTTCAAGGTTTTACTGAAAACTATCCATTTATCTTTCCTTAATTCTTGCTCCTGCAATGTGAAGATATTTCTGATTATATCTTGTGGATAGTAAACCTGATGTACCATATGGGAAGCTCTTACCCTTTGCTTTAAAAGGTCATAGAATCCTTCAGGGTCACTGAATCTGGTGTCAAAATCTGCCATGTTATATCTATCCAAAAACAAATTCAGGTGCTTCCACCCCTTTTTGACAAAGACAAAATCATGCACTACAGTAACAATTGGAAAGAAAGTTCCCTTCTTAATCAATTCTCTCTCATCTATAGTGCCTATCTGCCATAAGAGCTCAGCAATCCCAATCTTCAAAGGCACATGAAAAGGCAACACATGTGGCTTTCCCAAAAAACCATATACCCTTATCATAGTTGAAACATTATAAGGGATTATATCCCCCCAGTTATGACTAACAAGTAGCCCTTTAGCATGGTCCTTGGGTCTGACCAATTCTAACAATGCTTGTGGGATTCTGGGGCTATCTCCTCTTAAAATTAGTCTAAGCTTTGATGTAAAATACCTGTCAAATCTTACATAACTAGCATCTGTGGCTTTTGAAGTCATATCCACACACCACAACTGCACTAGATTCCTTTCTCCATCCTTGGTTGTTTCCAACTCCATACCCTTGGAGAAGAAAGTGTGTCCCTTGTATAAACATACATGCATCAGCAATGAATACCAACAGAATGGTTTGTTGACTTTTCCCCTTGCTATTCCAACCAAACCATTGTGAATCTCTTTTGATAAAAAGTGGCAAAATCCAGAATGGTAGTCATTCCAAATTGAAGGGTTTGAGCCATCATAGGTACAATAGAACCTAGAATTTGATCACCTTCATCTATCCCCAAAATCTTAGAAAGAGAAAAATATAGTGCTTGAGCTCTCAGGTCGAAATGACTTCTCAATAATGGCTCTAGGGTACTGGCTATAATCACATGCAAATTACTAACCTTGGTAGTGTACTCCTATAGTGGCCCTATTCTTAGATAATTTTTTTGTGCATCATATCTGGCTTGTAGATCATCCATATCAATGATTTCATGCACACCATGGTTAGGGTTAAGGTTGAAAGCTTCACTGAACATCTCAGGGAAAACCCTAAAAAGATTGATTCCAGAATCATTTTTTACCCATCTCGTAATAGAATCATATTTCTTTGCCAAGTCCATCAATAAATCACTATCAAAGAAAATAGTGGGGACTGTTAATTTACCAATACCAAACTCCCAAACATTGCTCATAGGAATGTCCAATTTTTTCTCTGAAAACCATTTCTTGAATAACTCTAGACCTCCCATGGAAACCTGGGCACCTCTTACCCAATTAGCTTTGTCGTAAAAACCCTCTGCTATGACTATTTTTGGATGTTTCAGGATGAGTTCCCTCCCATTAGTTATTTCATGCATTGATAAGGGGAACTGTTCAGGAAAATCATCATGCATAGAATGTTTCAAATAATCTGTTTGCCTAGTAAACTCTTTTCAGGGAGGCATTTTGAATGAACCCTAAAAAGTTCTACAACAACAGATACTTCAAATTTACTTAGAAAACCACAGAGTAATTACTTGCCAAAATTCACACTTCTGCACTATGAGAAAACTTTTGCAATTCTACTGGATTGTTAACCAAGAATTTTTGTGCCCTAGCTCTGGAAATTTTCTATGCCCTGATATTCTCTCTGTGCTTTAGTGGTTCATTAACGGTGAAATCGTGGGCTCTTATCATGCAATAAAATTGCATGTATAAGGTCTAGATCATATTTACTCTTAGTAACTATTACCCACAATTTGCATCCAAGTTTGAATCCCATCCATAGATTTTCACTAGATTGGGCAGTCCTGATTCAAAAAGTAACGAGCATTATGGGTTTTAAAACAATGCTACGTGTCACAATTTTTCTTGCCTGCATTATTTAAAATCCCTTCATCTTAGAATTGCAGGGAAGCACCATTTGTCGATCAAGACCAGATCGACGATCTGACTGATCCACTTTCTAATAAAAACCAATCAGTTGTACTGACCAATAAGAAATTGCTATATGAGCTCATGCTGTCTGACCACATTCCACACCAACAGATCCCACATCATCTTTTGGGTGAGCAAGTACTTGGTATCATTTAGTATACATGTCGTGCTGGCACATTCTTGCTTTCCTTATTTAATAAACATTTTCAAATTGCGGACCTACACCAGTCGTTGATCATTGAAAGATCAACGGTGATACTGATCTTACCCTACAGAGCATCTAAATATAATTTTTGATGTCACCACGAACACGTGTCTGCAGGGCACATTCCTACTTTGTTTAAACATTGCTCAAATTCAAAATGTGGGGAAGCACCTTTCGTTGATCATTATAAAGATCATCGATCAGAAACAACTCTTCAGTTTAGGCTCGCATTATCCACTTGGGCCAATGATATGACTACTTTAACCTACATGTTCTGACTATTGTGTTTATTTTTTGACACCCTTCTGGCTCAAGTCATAAATATCTCCAGCTAGGCACCTTTGGAAAAACCTATGGCGTGACTCTTGCATTCTTCATGGTTTGGTCCCACTATGACACGTGTCGCAAAGGTGCATTCTCACTTTTCTTATCTGACTTGCAATTTCATAATGTGGGATTGCACTTTTTGTAGATCTTCGAAAGATCTACGGTTGATAAGATTTAATTTTCATCCAGCAGTCAAAACTCCTCCATGTGGTAGATCTAGCAGTACATGTCATCAATTGTTTATAGTGTGGCATACTGCTTTTCAAATACCTGACCCACCTTGCCACATGTCAAAAATCCACTTGCCCACACTACTTATTTCCTGTGTAGTTTCAAATTGTGGGCATGCGCTAGCCTTTGATTCTTTGATAGATCAATGGTTACATAAACTTTACCATTTGAGTAGCATATTGGCTGATAGTGACGAATGATGTTCCTCCACCTATTCCAACTCATCTGACACACACCATGGAGGACATCTCACCATTATTCTTTTAACAATAGGCCCATCTTGTCAGACTGTGCCACTTGTCCAACTTTCTCTTCCCCGCATTATTTATCTGTCAAGCATATTCTTCCTGCGGGGAAGCGCTAGCCCTTGATTGAGATGAAATCAATGGCTGACGCTTCTTGGTGATAAACTACATATCTTTGCAAGCAAATCCACCAATGATATCGCGAGAAATCAGGACATGTGCAAAAGTACTGACAAACCTACAAAAATTCTTGACAATTTATGATTCACCGAAATTTAGGAATGCAAAGGCTACGTGTCACCAAGTTGCAAGCCTGCTTTACTTAAAGGCCTTGCATCTTGAAATTGCAGGTATGTGATACTTGTTGATCTGAACAAGATCAATGATCAAAAAGACTTTGTGTCATCAGAGGTAATGGCTAACATAATGATTAATCAATTTGTATGCTAAGCATAGTCACGTAAGATTAAAAAAAAATATAATGACCTCATGCTTATGCAAGCCCTCCCTTGGGGAAAATATCATTGAAAACATTTTTCTGAAAACAATTTTGAGAGTACTCTAAAGCTAAGGCAATTTGATGACTTTGAAAAGACACAAGGAATAAAACCCTAACTTTCAAAATTTCAATATTTAAATGATTTTTCACAAGATATTCCTTTAACCTCTGCATAGTGAAAAATCAAGCCAACAAGACCCATAAGGATGCATTTGGTTGCTTCTAATGCATCGAGAGAGGTCATAGGTTAATCTATGAACCCTCTTGATGCATTTCATGGCAACATATATCCCTAGCGAGCCTAGAACATGTAAGGATACCTTTGGTTGGTTCTAATGCATCTAGAGAGGAAATAAGTTAACCTATGACCACTATCAATTCATTTCATGACAATGTATGTCCCTAAGGGTCCTCGAACCCCTAGGGATTCATTTGGTGGGTTCTAATGCTTTGAGAGGTGTCATACGTTAACCTATGACCCCTCTCGATGAATTTCATGAAAACGTATGTCCATAAGGGCCCTTAAACCCCTAGTGACACATTTGGTTGGTTTTAATGCATTGATAGGTTAACCTATGACCCCTCTTGACTCATTTCATGATAATGTATGTACCTAGGGGCTCTAGGATAAATAGGGATACATTTTCTTGGTTGTGATGCGTTGAAAGGGGTCATAGGTTAACCTATGACCCCTATCAACATATTTTATGAAAATGTATGTTTCAAGGGGACCCTAGGGAAACATTTGGTTGGTTCTAATGCGTCGAGAGGGGTCATAGGTTAACCTATGACCCCTATCGATGCATTTCATGACAAAGTATGTCCCTAGGGGTCTTAGGGCTACTAGGGACACATTTGGTTCCAATGCATTGAGAGGGGTAATAGGTTAACCTATAACCCCTTTAGATGCATTTCATTACATCATATGTCCTTTAGAGCCCTATGACCCCTAGGGACCCATTTGGTTGGTTCCAATGCATCGAGAGGTGTCATAGGTTAACCTATGACCCCTATCAATGCATTTCATGAAAATGTATGTCCATAGGGACCATAGTACTTGTAGGGATGCATTTCATTGATTCTAATGCATTGAGAGGAGTCATAGGCTAACCTATCAACCTTTTTATGTATTTCATGACAACGTATGTTCCTATGGGCCTTAGGACCCCTAGGGATGCATTTAGTTGGTTCTAATGGGTCGAGAGGGGTCATAGGTTAACCTATGACCACTATTAATGCATTTCAATACAATGTATGTCCCTAGGGGCCCTAGGACACCTAAGGATGCATTTGGCTAGTTCTAATGTGTTGAGACGGGTCATTTGTTAAACTATGAACCCTCTCAATGCATTTCATGACAACATATGTCCCTAGGGGTCGTAAGACACCTAGGGATGCATTTGATTGGTTTAAACAAGTCAAGAGGGGTCATAGGTGTCCTAGGGATGCATTTGATTGGTTTAAACAAATCAAGAGGGGTCATAGGTTTACCTATGACCCCTCTCAATGCATTTCATGACAATGTATGTCCCTAAGGATCCTAGGCCCCCTAAGGAGTCTTTGGTTGGTTCCAATGTCTCGAGAGAAGTCATAGTTCAATCTATAACCCCTATCAATGCATTTCATGACAATGTATGTCCCTAGGGGCCTTAGGACCCCTAGGTATGTCTTTGTTTAGTTCTAATGCATAAGGAGGGTTCATAGGTCTCAATGCATTTCATGACAACATATGTACTTAGGGTCCCTAGGGCCCCTTGGGACAAATTTGGTTGGTTCTAATGCATCAAGATGGGTCATTGGTTAACCTATGACCCCTATAGACATATTTCATGATAACACATGTTCCTATGGGCCTTAGGACCCATAGCAACACATTTGATTGGTTCTAATGCATCGAGAGGGTTCATATGCATCAAGAGGGTTCATAGGTTAACCCATAACCCCTCTCCATGCATTTCATGATAGTGTATTTGACTAGTGGCACAAGGACTCCTAGACAAATATTTGGTTGGTTCTAATGCATCAAGAGGGGTCATCAATGCATTTCATGACAAAGTATGTCCCTAGGGGTGTTAGGACCCCTATGGACACATTTGATTGACTATAATGCATCAAGAGGGGTCATTGGTTAACCTATGACCCCCCTTGATGCATTGCATGAGAACATATGTCCCTAGGGGCCCTAGGACCCCTAGGGACACATTTGGTTGGTTTTAATGTGTCAAGACAGTGGTCATAGGTTCTCTTGACACATTGGAACCAACAAAATGCATCCCTATGGACCCTAGGACCCATGAGGACATACATTATCATGAAATATGTCGAGAGAAGTCATAGGTTAACCTATGACAACTCTCGACATATTTCATGATAACCTATGTCCCAAGGGGTCCTAGGGTCCCTAGGGATGCATTTTGTTGGTTCTAATGCATTGAGAGAATCTATGACCACTATCAATGCATTTCTTGACAACATATGTCCCTAGGGTTGATAGCACTCCTAGGGACATATTTGGTTGGTTCGAATGCACTGAGTGGAGTCATAAGATAAACTATGACCCCTCTCGATGTATTTCATTATAACGGAAGTCCCTAAGGATCCTAGGGCACCTGGTGAAATATTTGGTTGATTCTAATCCATCGAGAGGGGTCATAGGTCCCTATCAATGCATTTTATGACATCATATGTCCCTAGGGGCCCTAGGACCCCTAGGGATGAATTTGGTTGGTTCTAATGTATCAAGAGCATTAATATGTTAATGTATGACCACTCTCAATGCACTTCATGACAATGTATGTCCCTAGGGGCCCTGGACCCCTAGAGACACATTTGGTTGGTTTTAATGCTTTGAGAGTGGTCATAGGTTAACCTATGACCCCTCTCAACACATTTCATGACAACGTATGTTCCTATGGGCCCTAGGGCCCATAGGAATGCATGTTTTTTGTTCTAATGAATCGAATGGGGTCATAAGTTAACTTATGACCCCTCTTAATGCATTTCAATACAACATTTTTCTGTAGGGCCCTGGGACCCCTAGGGATGCATTTGGATGGTTCAAATACATTGATAGGGGTAATAGGTTTACCTATGACCCATCTCGATGCATTTCATGACAACGTATGTCCCTAAGGGTCCTAGGGCCCTTACGGAGATATTTTATTGGTTCTAATGCTTTGAGAGGGGTAATAGGTTAACCTATGACCGCTATCAATGCATTTCATGACAATGTATGTCCCTAGGGTCCCTAGAACCCCTATGAATGTATCTGGTTGTTTCTAATGCATTGAGAGAGGTCATAGGTTAACATATGACATATATCGATGCATTTCATGACAACATATGTTCCTAGGGGCCCTAGGGCCCTTAGGGATGCAATTGGTTTGTTCCAATGTGTCAAAAGGGGTCATAGGTTAACCTATGACCCCTCTCGAAGCGTTTCATGAATAGGTATGTCAATAAGGCCCATAAGACATCTAGGGATGTATTTGGTTGGTTTTGATGCATTTAGAGGGGTCATGGGTTAATCACTGACCCCTATCGATACATTTCATGACAACAAATGTCCCTAGGGGCCCTAGGACCCCTAGGGTGCATTCAATTGTTTTAAGTGCATCGAACACATTTCATGACAACATATGTCCCTAGGGGTCCTAGGGGCCCTAGGGACACATTTGATTGGTTCTAGTGCTTTGAGAGGGGTTAATATATGACCCCTATCAATGCATTTCATGACAACATATGTCCCTATAGTCCCTAGGACACCTAGGGACACATTTGGTTGTTTCTAATGTGTTGAGAGAGGTCATAGGTTGACATATGACCCCTATCGATGCATTTCATGAAAACATATGTTCTTAGTGGCCCTACAGCCCTTAGGGATGCATTTGGTTGGTTCCAATGTGTTGAGAGGGGTCATAGGTTAACCTATGACCCTTCTTCACATGTTTCATGGAAATATATGTCCTTAAGGTCCCTAGGACCCCTAAGGATTCATTTAGTTGGTTCTAATGCATTCAGAGGCATCATAGGTTAACCTATGACCCCCATCAATGCATTTCATGACAACATATGTCCCTAGTGTCCCTAAGACCCCTAAGGACATACGTTTTCATGAAATCTGTTGAGAGGGGTCATAGGTTAACTTATGACGTCTCTCAATGCATTAATACTAACCAAATGTGTCCCCAAGGGTCACAGGGCCCCTTGGGACATATGTTGTCATGAAATGCATTGAGAGGGGTCATAGATTAACCTATGACTCCTCATGAAATATGTTGATAGGGTCATAGGTTAACTTATGACTAGTCTCGACATATTAGAACCAACCAAATGCATCCCTAGGGGTCCTAGGACCCCTAGTGACATATTTTGTCATGAAATGCATCGATAGGTGTCATATGTTAACCTATCACCCCTCTTGATGCATTGGAACCAACCAAATGCATCCCTAGGGGCCTTAGGACTCCTAGGGACATATGTTGTCATGAAATAGATTTAGAGGGGTCATAGGTTAACTTGTGACCCCTCTCAGTACATTCAAAAATATCAAATGCATCCCTAGGGGTCCTAGGGCCCCTAGGGATATATGTTGTCATTAAATGATTCGTTAGGGATCATAAGTTAACCTATGATTCCTATCGATGCATTGGAACCAACCAAATGCATTGCTAGGGGTCCTAGGGGCCCTAGGGACATATATATTCAAGCAACACATCTAGAGGGGTCATAGGTTAACCTATGAGCCCCCTTGATGCATTTCATGAAAACATATGTCCTTAGGGGTCCTAGGGGCCCTACAAGCATACATTTTAGTGAAATGTGTCAAGAGGGGTCATAAGCTCTTGATGCATTTCATGACAACGTATGTCTTTAGGGTGCGTAGGACACCTAGTGACGCATTTGGTTAGTTCTAATGCATTAAGAGGGATCATAGTTTCACCTGTGACCCCTCTACATGCATTCAATGATAACATATGTCCCTAGGGGTCTTAGGGCCCCTAGCAATACATTTGGTTGTGTTGTTGTTTTAAAAAGTACGAAAACTACTAAGCGACAAAAAGCTTAATACCAGAATGACAATACATACACAATCTAAACACTAGCCTATTCTTATCACCAATTGCATATGTAAGGTATTTGGACCCAACTTCAACAAAACCACAAATGGTTTTCTACTCTTTTGGCTCTACAAAACCAAGGTGGGTATACCCAAGGATGGTTCAAATATGAAACGACTATATGAGGATTATTCTTAGTTTCATTCTGATTCTCATTTCAAAATCCTCAAATATATATAATTCTTACTAATCTTGCCAAACACATCCCATAAACAGATATGGCCAAGAAGTCTTCTATAGATCTGCAGATGTTTTCAACAACAATGGCTAACTGAAGCTAAAAAGATTTCATGCAGACAAGTGCTGGCCAACTTTGAAGATCTACAGGAAATAAAAGTAAAATTTGATTTGATGATGTATTTGAACAACCATTTGTAAGATACTTCTCTTTCAACTGAAATAACTTGATCAGTGCCTAATCCATTGGGGTTTCAGAGTCTATAGCAAAATTTAAGATCTAATTTGTTGCCTTACAACAAATTGTATCAGCAGTTCTTATCAGAATTTATCATTCAAAATCCTTTTCAATACTTAAGAAATCTTATCACATTCATCAAACCTTTTACTTAATCCATTGAATTAACAGCAACGACAGATGGATATACAACCTAACTAGATTGCCTTCAATTGCATAGGCTTTTACTCATACAACATCAAGATAGCTAAGTATTGAGCAGGAGACAAAATTCAAAAAGAATTAATATGGGGACAGTTCACAGTTTGTATTCATTTCTTTTGAAAATGGTACATCTTTTACAATAAATTCAGAATAGCCTTCAGAAATAAACACAGTTCATTCTGTCTTCATGTATTCTCAGAAAAAACTTGACAGAGAAACACATTACAAACTTGTCTTCAAAATTTGGACCAAAAAACTAGACTAAGCACAATACTTAGAAGAAAAGAATTCGGACCCTTCTTTAGCCTTGGGATCTCACTTAAATAGTGTGAGATGCAACAAGCTTCAGGCTAAACAAATGACATGTGTCCTTCTAAAGACAGGAAAAAAATAACAAAAAGGTTAATTACAACAAACAATTCTTGGTGGGTCCCTTTCTGTTATGCTTCTTATTTGTTGAGATAAAAATAAAAACAATCTGATCTTACAATCAATCTTCATCCTCGGAGTAAGTAGCCATAAGGTTTGAAAGTGATGTGTTGTCTTCATTTATCTGTAAATTTACTTCAGCCTGGGGAGTTTCTGTGTCCTCGGTATTAACTTTGGGGGTGATTGTTACTTTTTCACCTTCTTCCTCATCATCTTCTGAGATTTGTTTTAGAAACTAACTTTTCCATTTATTAAAAACATCATCCTCTGGCCAATCAAAACTTAGAGCTTCTCTTTGTATCTTTATTAAAGAATTTGCACTTTCTTCTAAATCATCAAATTATTTCTTCATAGCAGTATAAAACAACTATATTTTTACTAGCTCTTCACTTGTATTTGCCCAGAACCAGTGGCCAGCCTCACTCATAATTTTTATTATTCTTTCATTGGATAACTCATCTATCTCCCTGTTCCATTTTTCCTTTACCTTTAATGTATCAACAGATTCTAAAGCACAAGAAAATAGGGTGAATTTTTCAGCAATATATTTGGAAAAATAGTGTTAATCTTCTCTGTAAAGAATCTCTTTTATCACCAAAATTCTCTGGCTTATTTAACAAATCAAAAATCTTCTCAACTTGGTGATAAGGCATTTGGACTGCAGATATACATATGATTGTAATATCGTTATTTCTCTCCCTCCATTTATGCACCAGGGAAGTCAGTCTATCCTTTTCCTTATTCAACTCATCCAAAAAGGTTATAATTCTTGTCAATTGATCATAAAAAGTTGACCATTGTATTTTATCCCTCAAATATATTACACCCTGCTTTAACTTTTCTTCATATTGATTTCTCAATTCTATCTGCAACTCATGCAACTTTATTTTTTCTTCTTCAAATTCCTCTGCAGTATAGAATTGTGGCCTTTCAAGGGTGTCAGGTATTTCAATGATAGGGGTTGATCCAACAAATGATTGTGGAGGGTACATAATTCTAGGCACACTGGATTCTCCCACCTTTCTTTTCCCAAGTATCTTCTCCAGTTGAGATACCCTATTTTCCAACTCAATTGTCATTTTTACTTCTTGATTGTAGGCATGCACCACTATTTCATACTTATTCTGCAAATCAGTCATTTCCTTTTCTTCTCTCTCTGCAGTGGCCAAGGCAAATTTAGAATAGTCTACATTCATGTAGGCTGCCTGTACATTTGAAGTATCAATGACCCTCCTCACAATGATATTCCCTGTTAGTCCTGAATCATCAGGCTGTAATGGAGTAGTCCTGGGTCCTCTTCTTAATGACCACAAACAAGGGCAGCTTGATCATTACTGAATGCTGTCCCTAAGAATTCCTTTTTATTTGGATCCTATAAACCTAAATTATTTGATACAAAATTAAAAATTAATGCATCAGCAATATCCCAGTTGGGCAATAATAAAATATTTGCATTCTTCACCATTTGTCTAGCCTCATCAAGGGTTATATTTTGGAATTCCTATATCATCTGTTCTTTTATTTGATTCGTAATGGAGGCTTCATCCATTTCTGAATGTTCTTCTTTCATATCCCTACACCTTTGTTCAAAAATGTGCATGTTTGCCCTCCATGCAAACTGATGAAAAGCCCTAGATTTAACAAAACTGTTATCAGACAAAAATTGTTGATTGGCTTGCTCCAAAATAGGGTCTAATTCCCTTCTTCTAAAATCTACTACAGTCAATTCAAAACTTGGCACAAAAGGCTCCTGGGGGTTCCCTTCATCAATTTCTGCTTGAGTGACAAAAACTCCTCCTTGCGACCCCATTTGTTCGATTTTCTCATTGGTGAGCTGCTCTTCCTCAATTCTCATTGGAGTTTGGGAAGGTGAGTAACCTTCATCATGGGATTCTTCTTTCCTTATTATTTTTCTTCTTTTGGGAGAAAGTTCAGGGGGTCTTTCTTCAAGCATAGTACTAGTAGATTCAATTACCTATTTTTCTTTGTTTACCATGGGCATCTGCTCCCGAATAATAGTATATCTTGTCCTCTTTCGGACAACCAGTGGACCTACTCCTATGTTAGGTGTGAAACTCAATTTCCTCATAACTTCTCTGGCTTTATTTGGAAAAGAATCAATAAAATGTTGTTTCTTTTCATTCATTACCTCCATTATTTCTGAAAATGTACTCATGAGTTTATTTATCCTATCTGCATTATTTGCAGCATTATTAAGAGGACTGTAATCTTTGTCAAAACAATTAATGAATTCCAATTCTTTTGAATAGACTCTCCATTTTTCTTTCTTTGTTTCTTGTTCCTAGATAGAATATTCATTCTTTATTATATCTTCGGGGAAATAAAATTCATACTGACTTGGACGAAGCTTGATTCTATGTCTAAGAGCAGAATTAAAGAAGTCTTCTGTGTCACAAAAATGAGCATGAGATACTGCCATCTTATATTGTTCCAAAAATTTGTAGAGGAAGATCCACCCTTCTTTAGTGATTACAAACTGATGAGCTATAGTGCAAGTAGGAAAAATTGATCCCATTCCTCTTTTGTGCAAAAAGGTTTCCTCCACTCCTCCCAACTGCCATAAAAGTTTAGCTACCCCTATCTTTAAAGGTACCTGATAGGGTAGTACATGGGGTGTCCCTTTGAAACCATAGACCCTAATGATAGTTGAGACTGGATATGGGATGATATCTCCCCAACTATGTGACACTTTTAAACTATGGGGTCTGTCCATAGGCCTAACAAGATGCATTAGTGCTTTAGGAATTTTGGGATTATCTCTCAATATGAGGCATCTTAGTTTAGAAGAAAAATGCCTATCAAATCTGACAAAACTAGCATTTTCTGCCTCCCAAGTCATGTCTACACTCCACAATTGAATTGGTAGTGCCTCCCCCTCTTGTTCCCTATTTAAAACCATTTCTTTAGCAAAAAATGTAGCCCCCTTAAAAAGAAACATATGCATCAATAGGGAATACTGACCCCAGACCTTTTCCACCTTGCCCTTTGCAATCCCCACCAATCCATTGTGAATCTCATTAGCTAGGTAAGATGCAAAATCAAAAATTACTTCTACACCAAAAGAAGAGATTTGGGTGATCATATACATGAAGCTCACTAGAGTAAAATCTTCTTCACCCTCTTCGAAGACTCTGCACAAGGTCCTGTATATTTCTACTGCCCTAGCATTAAAGCATGATTTCTTGAAAGGTTCTTTAGAAGATGATGTTATTGCTGGTAGATTTCCAATCTTACCTATGTGGGCTTTCAATGCACCTTGTCTAACTATATCCCTTTTGGACATATATTCTTTTTCTAACTCTATCAAATTAATGGGCACATGATACATGGTGAGAGGTCCCAAACTAAAAACCTTCCTAATTTCTTCTGAACTAATGGTAATTAAAACCTCACCATCCATTCTTCTCACTACCTTAGTGGCTGGATCATAGCTTTTCACTACAGTTTCAAGCAGGTCATAATCCATAAACACACTGGGAACAACAAGCTTTCCAATGTCAAAATTCCATATATTGGCATGAGGGGCATATAATTTCCTCTCTGCAAACCATTTTTTGAATAGACTCAAACCAGTTGGAGAAGTCTGAGCATCCTGAACCCAATTACCCTTATCATAAGGTCCATTAGCTACCCTTAGCCTAGGGTTCTATGAGGTTAACCTCTTAACTTGTGATGTCTCTATAGTAGACTCAGGAAGCAACTTAAGCAAATCATCATGCACATTCCTATCCAAATAATTTACTGCACCTGAAAATCCCTTCTTTGGAGGAATCTTGGACTTATTTTTCAAAGAATTGGAAATCCTACGAGGATTATGGTAGTATTACTTACTTGAATTTTGTCTTTTTTTTCCTCTGTATTTCCGCAAACTTTTCGTGAATAGACAACTTCAGAATTTCTACCAGGCTTTGGAACACTTTCCTTCAATAATTGCTTCTGCACAAGGATGGCTTCAAATCTTTTCTCGTGTGAGATGAAACTGATGAAAACTCTCTGTATTATACTCAATATTTTCTCACGGATGATGCTTTCATGTCTAATTAATACAAGGAGTGGCACTACATTTTGTGTTTAAAACTGCGCCGTCGATCTTTAAGGATCCTACGATCATGTGATACGGAAAGAACAACTAGGAGTTGCATTTGATATGTCAGTCACTTTATCGAATGAGAACTTACCACGTATATCATTCTTTCCTTGATGGCGCTTGTATCTAGACCCATTGACATTTGAGGACATGTGTCAGCATGTCGCTACGTCGTTATGCATAAAAAACAAGCATCTTCCCATAGCGAAGCAGCAACAACCATCGATCTGATTCGAAATCAATCAAATGATATGCGACTAGGTTTGCTTGGAAAGAAGGCAGTGGGCCCTATTCACTATGTCACTATAATTATCTCCCTTGCAACTCTTCATAGTGAGAAAGCGATAGCCGTTGATCGCATACTCAATCAAGGATGAGGAAACTGCGCAGGGTCTTCTGATTCATACTCGCTATGTCGCATGGCTTAAAGAATATGCAATTTTGCATAGCGAGGTAGCAAGGACCATTGATTTTGTTCCAAGCTGACGTTCAAGATCTCTTTGCTTATTCTAAAAGAAAGGCATTAATGAAAACAAAGATCTCTGCATAGCTGGCGCCTGTCAAAAATTTATTGTAGTCCTAAGTATCATTCCACGTCACCAAAGGTCACCACCGATCTTTCTTTTTTACGGGGCCTCGCTACTTTGCTAATGGTGAAGTATCTAATTTTTCTGATAGCGAGGTAGCGAGCTCTGGCATTTTGAAGAATTTCATACCGAAAAATGTAAGGGGCAGAAGATAATAATTGTTGTTACTTAAACTGCTTCTGACAATGACATTTATGGCTTGTCACGCCACCTGGTGAAGTCGAGGGACCGAAAAAATGTAACATCACCACCCCTTCAGACTTTACGGGGCCTCACTACTTTTCTAATGATGAAGTGTCTAATTTTTTTGATAGCGAGGTGGCGAAGCATCAGAAAAATCATCATTCAGGCTCCATTTTCAGATATTTTACTGGGTCCCCTTTCTTGTTTGGATGGTAGTTGCAATGTGTACCTGCACAATAAATCATTCAGAAAACAAATGTTCGACCACCGTATCTTCACTTTGTGGTCCCGCCTTGTAAAAAACTCAGCACTCGCTACCTCGCATGGCTTAAAAAGCATGCAATTTTTCATAGCGAGGTAACGATAGCAGTAGATCTGCTTGGATCTGACGGTTAGAACGATTTAGAAAAAGCGAATCTTGGGGAAAAAAAAATTTTAGAATGGACAGAATATTCTTCTCATTTGAAAATTTAAAAGTTTCGCGCCCGAAAGTTAATGAACAAATAAAACGAAGGGTTTTCATGAGTTTTTTTCTTATGGATGGATTACCCAGAAAACCTATGTTTCAAAATAAATTTACTAACTTTTCTATAATTTAACAAAAACTTTTGTTGCACAAAAAGTTAGACCAACAGTGTCTCTGTCTGGGGATGATAGACTACCTAAGTCTATGCAAGAATTTCAGAATCTATGAGAGAGCAGACCACACATTTGGCAAGATGACAACTTCTTTAGAGAGCACAAAGCAACACACAAAAAACAAGGAACCAGACTGCACAAAGATACTTACAAGGATTTACAGAGAAAGCAAAATGACAAGAACCCTAAAACTACTGTTCATGGAAGAAAATAAGTATTTTTCAAGAAAAATACCTCTTCAAGAACTATCCATGAACTGGCAATTCAAGAATATTGTCAGATATATCTTTGATTATATAAGAATCTTCACCCTAAGTATTCTCAATGAGATATGGGCCTAACCAAATATGATCAAATTTTCCATGTTTTCCTTTATCTTCAACTCTGGCATTCCACATCAAGACTAGGTCTCCATTTTCAAATTTTCTGCTTACAGTTCTTTTGTCATAAAGTGTTTTGACTTGCAATTGCAACTTTTGGTTCCTCAAAGATGCTTCTCTTCTAGTTTCGGTCAATCCTACCAATTCATCCATTCTTTCTTGCATTTCATCTGTAGTATCTTTATCATATAATTGGATGTAATTGTATAGTCCCATCAAGTTGTTCTGAGGCATTCTGGCTTGAATTCCATACACTAAATCAAATGGAGCTACACCAATTGCTTTCTTTATAGTTACTCTGTTAGCCCATATTGCTAACTATAACTTAGAATCCCATGCCTTTTTATTATCATCCAAGGTTCTCTTAATGACCTTCAACAGGCTCTTATTTGTAGACTCAGCTTGTCCATTCCCTTGTGGATGATATGGAGTAGATGATGATCTTGTCATTCCATATTTTTCACAAAATTTGATGAACTCCTCAGATCTGAAACACATAGCATTATCTGTGACAATTCTTTGTGGACATCCAAACCTAGAAATAATATTATTCAACAAGAAATTATTTACCACTTTACTTGTCACATTTATTTTGGGGATAGCATCCACCCACTTTGTAAAGTAGTCAGTAGCAACCAGAATCCAAGAATAGCCAGTGCTAGACTTGGGGAAAATCTCTCCTATGAAGTCTAGACCCCATTGTTGAAAAGGTGCTTGAGTTTCAACTGGTCTCAATGGAGTATTTCTTGAGAATTTAAGCTTTCCAGCAAACCTCTGACAAGGATCACATTTTCTAACCATAACTTGAGCATCCTTGAATAGAGAAGGCCACCAGAATCCAGCCCTCATTATCTTATGTGCAGTAGTTTTGGGCATGTAGTGTCCTCCACATACTCCAGCATGCATTTCTTTCAAAACCTCTGTTGCCTTTTCTTTATCCACACATTTCAACAGGATTCCCTCAAAATTTCTCCACCATAAGTTATTTTGGACAATTATGTACCTGATGGCTTGCAATTTAGTATTCCTTTTTTCATTTTCAGGCAGATGAGGAGGAGCTTCCATATGTTGCAAATAATATATGACATTGGTGTACCAATCATAGTGGTCCATGTCGCATAAGTTAGTTATGAGATCATCATTTACCAGATTTATCTGATTTGCCTCTAGATTAGTTTGAGCCATGAGTTTGGCCAAACATTGACCTCTTACTAGTTTTGTTATTTGTATATCAATGTTAAATTCCTAGATTCTATTTATCCATCTACATCTCCTGCCTGACACTTCCTGCTGAGAGAATATATCCTTGATTGTAGTACTAGGTACAAAAGTGACAACAACAGCACCCACCAAATAACTTTTGAAAGCTTTTACAGCCTTTACCAAAGCATATGCTTGCTTTTCATTTATTTCATACTTCAGTTCAGCAGGCTGCAGGGACTTGCTAAAAAAGGCAATAGGCTGCTCATATCCTTCTTGATTTTTCTGTAATAAGACTGCAGCTACAATATGGAATGATGCAAAAGAGAAAATATGCATGGGCTTTGCATAATCTAGGATCCTCAATACTGGAGCATTCTTTATTGCAATTTTTATATCTTGGAATGCTTGTGAGGGTTCACCATTCCAATCTATAACAGCTCCTTTTTTTAGCATCTTTGAGATGGGTCTACTAATTTCAAAAAAATTTGTAATAAATCTCCTCAGAAAATTGACTTGGCCAAAAAGGGACTGAATTCCTTTCACATTTTTTTGTTTGGAAACTTTGTCAATAGCTACTACCCTCTCGGGATCTATTTTTACCCCATCCTTAGACACACTGTGTCCTAATAACTTTCCTTCTGTGACCCCGAATGTGCATTTCTTTAGGTTTAAAGATACCCCATATTCTAGGGCTTTTACAAAGATTTTTTCCAAGTGTTTGTAGTGATCTTTAGCCTTGTTAGAATACGCTGTAAGATCATCCTAGTACACAACCATAAATTTTTCAATATACTCATGAATTGCTACATCCATGGCTCTTTGGAAAGTACCTCCTGCATTAATCAAGCCAAAAGACATCCTCACATACACATATGTTCCCCAAGGGGTTGTGAAGGTTGTCTTGAACTGTTCACTTTCCTTTACTAGAACTTGATTATATCCAGAAAAACTGTCCATCATTGACATCAATTCAGAGCCAGTCACTTGTTGTAACATGGCTTCCATATTGGGTAAGCCATAATTGTCTTTCAGAGATGCAATGTTTAAATTTATAAAATCAACACAAAGCCTAATATCTCCATTCTTCTTCCTAACTGGAACCAGGTTTGAAACCTAGCTGGAATGCCTGATTGGTTTGATTATTCCACCATCTCTCAGTTTTGTCAGTTCCTCTTGCATTTTTGGGGCAAGGGTAAGATTGATTGGTCTCTGTTTTTGCCTAAATGGTTTTACATTTTCCTTCAATGGTATGACATGCTGGAAAAGATCCTCCCTGTAAGCCTTAAGGTCATCATATGACCAAGCAAAAACATGTCTGTATTTTCTAAGTAGGTCAATCAATGTTTTCCTGATTTCAACAGGCAAATGTTGACCAATATAAACCCTTTTAGGAACTTCATCAGTACCCAAGTTTATTTCTTCTAACTCCTAGGGTTTGGGGTCATTTACTCTGGATTTCACTCTATCTTGATTATCAAAAATATTTTCCAAGACTACTAACCCCTTTGGCATCTTATTTGTTTTTAATTGCTTTATTTCTTGACCAAAAATGGTTTCCTTCCCATTTATGGTTTCAATCATTCCACTACAATCCATCTCCTGATTGTGATACTTGTCTTCATTTAACAAAAAATTTGTAATATCCCTATCATCTTCAAAAACGTGCCAATTTTTCAATGTTGTCAGGTATGGAAGGCCTATTTTGCACCTCAATCTAGGAGATTCCTACAAATGATATTTCTTTTGTCTTGATGGCTACATTTGCCAACAGATCAGCCATCTTATTTTGTGTTCTATCTCTCCATGCGATCCCAAATGCATCAAAGAATTCTATCTGATCCCAGACTGCATTTCTATATTGTTTCAGTCTCCTATTTTTTGATGAATAGGTTCCTTTGATCTGAGAAATAATTAGTTCACAATCCCCTATGACATATAATTTCTTAATCTTATGATGTATAGAAACTTTGAGCCCTAGCAGCAATGCTTCATACTCTGCAATATTATTAGTGCAGGCAAATTTCAAGGTGAATGAATACCTAAAAGTATTATTTTCAGGGGACACAAAAACTACACCTACCCCTGCACCCTCTTTAGAACTAGCCCCATCAAAGAACATTGTCCATAATTTTGGTGAATTCATGCAACATTCAACCTCATTTTTTATGATAGCAGGTAAATTTTCAACTTCCTGAATAATTAATTCAGCCCTGAAAGCATTAATCCTAGTATCTAGGAAACAAGTGGTATCTTTGTCAATTTCTTCACCTAAGATGTGGTTAACCCTTGGTTCCCTGTTTACCCTGACACCTTTGTCCTCTATATGGAAAGTGGCATAAGTTAGATCACATTGTAGGCTTCCCCCCATGGCAGCACTCCATTTTCTAGAGAGTAACATTCCATAATGTGGAGGTATATCTACCACAAGGACAGACATGGTTAATTCTACTTTAGGATACACAACCAATCTGAATGGAAGGGCATTTATAGTACCTATGACTGGGACTTCTCTAGCATCCATCCCTCTACATCTGCCTTGCTTGGTATCTACCTTCAATCCTAAGGCTTCCATTACCTTGAAAGGCATTATAGTGTTGGAAGCTCCTGAGTCTATCATGCAATTTTTTAGGATTTTCCCTTTTATGATTAGACTGAGGAAAAAAGGATCAATATCTTCTATGAATGCCACTGAGGAATCATCTAGGAACATTTGAGGAATTTGGGATATGATACCACTGTCCTCTATTACTAATGGGGTCTGTTGGGGCATAGTTTGGTCAACAATAATATTATCTTTTTCTATTCCACCCAACCATGACAATGCCTTATTCTTATGTTCTTCAATTCTAAAAAGTTTAGATAGGGGCACTTTTATAGTAATTTGAGATAACTTGGATATCATATCAATAGGTTCAACCACAATAGGTTTTACAATAGTACCTGGAGTCGGAGTCTTTTGAGCAGTAGGCACCACATTTTTCTTTACAACATCTGGTTCTAATTTCTTCAGTTGCACAACTGGTTTTGTTGCTTCGTTTACCTAAAATTGAACCTTCTTCTTTGGTTCCCATTTCTTACCCTTGTTCTCCTTGATTTTAGGCACATCTACATGGAATTTTTCGTCTTGATCATTTATCTTATGAGTGATGTCCTTGATGGAGACACTAGATGGCTTTCTTGCATCATTTCTTATTGCTCTATTTCTCAAATTATAATTGCTATGAACTTGTGAAATCATTTCGGTTGTAATTCTATCAATTTCCTCCTTGGAGGGCATTCTTAGACTTGTGAGACCCACATTAGAAAATGTACTACATACCTTATCTGCATCATACCCTTCATCATCTGAGAGTACTTGCTGATGATGTAGCTAGTAAGCAATTCTTTGGCTGGTGACATCATTTTCAGGCTCTTCTGAATTAGAGTCTATCAAATCATCATACATGCTCACCATATTAAAGCTTATATCATCATGGCTCTTGTCTTTAGTTTCTTCTTCAGCTTGCACTTCTTGGGCTTGGGAAAATGACTGAGCAATAGCACAATAATTAGCAGAATGAGGTGATTGGCATATAATACACCATGGTACATCATCATTCATATTTACAATGTTCCTTTGCAGAGGGTCTGGAGTACCCTTGTCCTTCACATTTTGGGTCTGGTTAGGAACTAGTTTACCATCTTTCCACTGAGTGGTATAGGGGTAATTCTGCATCCTAGGATGTCTATTGAAGTTGTTGTTATTTACAGGGGGTCTTTCAGCAATATTTGGCTTATTGAAACTAGTGAGATTCATCTTCTTAAGCATTTCTAAAACCTGGCCTATAGTAGGTTCTTCGGGCTTTTTTCCTATAGGATTTTTGTCACCCTCCCTTTTATTATTGTTTCTAGCATTAAAAAGCTTAGGATCATCCCTTCTACCTAGTTTGCCAGATGCCTTTCTATTATTCTCTATATTTACAGCAACTCGATAGGCATCTCTCAAAGCCTTAGGATCTTTATCCATCAATTGATAAGCCATTTTGCTATCAAAAGCATTGAAATAAGTTGTAAGATAGACATCTTCATTTAACCTCATAAATTGAAAAAGTTTGTACATACCCTTTTGGAATCTCACATTGAAATCAAATGTGGACTCATTTAGATTCTTCTTGATATTATTGAATTTGTTCAACATGAATCCTGCATTGGTATTGTCTCCATATTGCTCTTTAAACAACTTTTCCATATCACTCCATGAGGTAATACTGTCATCAGACAACCTTTTGAACCAATCCCTTGCATCCTCTGTTAATGAATGCACAAACAATTTGATTACCATGTCTTCATGTTCAACTTCATAATCATTCAACATGTCAATGAAAATCCTCAAATGTTCTTCACCAGTAACAACATAATTCCTAGAAAACTTAACCACTTTATCCCTTAAATCAAAAGATATGGGATGGGGGGCACTAGGAATACCAGCAAATGATATATGTCTGTACTTTTCCATATATATAGGTTTCTTCTGGAAACTAGGAACATTTGAGGTGCTAGCTATATTAGCTTGACTCAAGGGAGTAGCTTGGGACTGTTGTGGTGGGACAAATGGGACTTGGGTGCTAACATTTGAGGATGGGGTAGGGGCAGATTGGGGCATTCCATGAGTTGAAATTGTGGGAGCACTAACTAGTATAGTATTTATAGGTGGGATAGACAGATTGGGCCATGAATCTAATGCAGAATTAGACTTTATGAATTGGATTTTCCTTCTAATTTTTGCAGCTTGACCTTCATTCCCGACCTTCTCAAGCTCTTTTGCAAGATCTTCCCTCTCTTTTTGAGCCTTCTCAAGATCTAGATCTACCTTCGTCATGGAGGGTTGTATAGGTTTGCTTTGTATAGCTTGAGGCTCGTTTATTTGGATTCCTATAGCCTTGCCTTTCCCTTTATCTGGAACTTTTGCAGTGGGCTCTATAGGATCAACTTGAACAAGTTTATAGGCTTGAACTTGAGCAATAACTAGTTCTTACCTTGGATTTAGGTGTTTCTCCTATTCTTGCACTTTAGCTCTTAGATTTTCAATATCTCCGAAAACATCCTTATGGAGAGTCATGGTATTCTCTTCTAATTTTTTATTTTGCTCTTTCAAAGCAGCCATCCTTCTCAACAAAGTATCTCTTTCTATTATGGCATCTAAGGTGGCCTGCTCCTTTTCCTTTTCAAGATGAATGCATTTAGCTTCTTCCTCAACAATCCATCTCTTCAAAAATTCTATCTCAGAGTGCACTTCTTTGGGATCTGCAGAAGTTGCCTCGGAATCAGCAGGGTCATCCATATCTATTAGGTTTGGTTCTATATATGGGGCTACTCTGGGATTAAAAGGATTATCAGATGAACTCTTAAATCCTAGCCTATAATTTACATCGGCTACCTGATCTGGTCTTAATGAAGCAATTCCCATAGTAGATACGTCTTTGTCTTGAAAAACTCTCTCATCTAGTATTGGGGTACTGAAAATGCCTCCTAAGAGTCTTGTAGTTTCGGATTCAGAGCTAAGTGAAGAAGACTCTCTTCCTATTACTGGTTGATAACGGGAATTGATGGATGCATTACCTCTGGATTTCCATGTGGGATTTGGATCTATCTTTTTCTTATTTTGGTTCTTTCTACCACCTTGGGGTAAATTAGTATACATTGATACATTTGGATTGGCTCTCATGTAAGCTCTTGTATTTTTTCTTTTTTCAGCCATATTTACCTTTTTATTTCAATAAGCACTAGCTTCAAAACCTTGACTGAGTTGCCACCCTATTTTGGGAAAAATATAATAAGACTTTTAGCTAATAAAGAGATACTGACACTCAAATAGGAAAAAAAATACGGCACAGATAGACCAATCACTGATGTCGTAAGACTGCAACTCTTGCTTGTTTAGATAAGACACTTGGATAAGCTGGATACGTCAGTGTGTAGCAATGGTACTTGGGCTCAATCTTCTTTAAATTCTCAAAGTTTGAAACTAAAAGATTCCCTTATAACCACGGGCTAGACATAGATCACATGACACACATGTACATAGCAGGACCAAAGAAACTGTAGTACTTTTCACAGAGGTGTTGGACATTCCCTAATGGAGTCACCATTTTGTTGGTGTTTGAAAAAGTACTAAAACTACTAAGAGACAAAAAGCTTAATACTAGAATGACAGTACATACACAATCTAAAGACTAGCCTATTCTTATCACCAATTGCATATGTAAGGTATTTGGACCCAACTTCAACAAAACTACAAATGGTTTTCTACTCTTTTGGCTCTGCAAAACCAGGGTGGGTATACCCAGGGATGGTTCAAATATGAAATGACTATATGAGGATTATTCTTGGTTTTATTCTGATTCTCATTTCAAAATCCTCAAATATATATAATTCTTACTAATCTTGCCAAACACATCCCATAAACAGATATGGCCAAGAAGTCTTCTATAGATCTGCAGATGTTTTCAACAACAATGGCTAACTGAAGCTAAAAAGATTTCATGCAGACAAGTGCTGGCCAACTTTGAAGATCTACAGGAAATAAAAGTAAAATTTGATTTGATGATGTATTTGAACAACCATTTGTAAGATACTTCTCTTTCAGATGAAATAACTTGATCAGTGCCTAATCCATTGGGGTTTCAGAGTCTATAGAAAAATTTAAGATCTAATTTGTTGCCTTACAACAAATTGTATCAGTAGTTCTTATCAAAATTTATCATTCAAAATCCTTTTCAATACTTAAGAAATCTTATCACATTCATCAAAGCTTTTACTTAATCCATTGAATTAACAGCAATGATAGATGGATATACAACCTAACTAGATTGCCTTCAATTGCATAGGCTTTTACTCATACAACATCAAGATAGCTAAGTATTGAGCAGGAGACAAAATTTAGAAAGAATTAATATGGGGATAGTTCATAGTTTGTATTCATTTCCTTTGAAAATGGTACATCTTTTACAATAAACTCATAATAGCCTTCAGAAATAAAGACAGTTCATTCTATCTTCATGTATTCTCAAAAAAAACTTGACACAAAAACACGTTACAAACTTGTCTTCAAAATTTGGACCAAAGAACTAGACTAAGCACAATACTTAGAAGAAAAGAATTCGGACCCTTCTTTAGCCTTGGGATCTCACTTAAATAGTGTGAGATGCAACAAGGTTCAGGCTAAACAAATGACAGGTGTCCTTCTAAAGACAGGAACAAAATAACAGAAAGGTTAATTACAACAAACAATTCTTGGTGGGTCCCTTTCTGTTATGCTTCTTATTTGTTGAGATACAAATAAAAACAATCTGATCTTACAATCAATCTTCATCTTCGGAGTAAGTAGCCATGAGTTTTGAAAGTGATGTGTTGTCTTCATTTATCTGTAAATTTACTTCAGCCTGGGGAGTTTCTGTGTCCTCAGTATTAACTTCGGGGGTGATTGTTACTTTTTCACCTTCTTCCTCATCATCTTCTGAGATTTGTTCTAGAAACTAACTTTTCCATTTATTAAAAACATCATCCTCTGGCCAATCAAAACTTAGAGCTTCTCTTTATATCTTTATTAAAGAATTTGCACTTTCTTCTAAATCATCAAATTCTTTCTTCATAGTAGTATAAAACAACTATATTTTTACTAGCTCTTCACTTGTATTTGCCCAGAACCAGTGGCTAGCCTCACTCATAATTTTTATTATTATTTCATTGAATAACTCATCTATCTCCCTGTTCCATTTTTCCTTTACCTTTAATGTATCAACAGATTCTAAAGCACAAGAAAATAGGGTGAATTTTTCAGCAATATATTTGGAAAAATAGAGTGTTAATCTTCTCTATAAAGAATCTCTTTTATCACCAAAATTCTCTAGCTTATTTAACAAATCAAAAATCTTCTCAACTTGGTGATAAGGCATTTGGACTGCAGATATACATATGAATGTAGTATCATTATTTCTCTCCCTCCATTTCTACACCAGGGAAGTTAGTCTATCCTTTTCTTTATTCAACTCATCCAAAAAGGTTATAATTCTTGTCAACTGATCATAAAAAGTTGACCATTGTATTTTATCCCTCAAATATATTACACCCTGCTTTAACTTTTCTTCATATTGATTTCTCAATTTTATCTGCAACTCATGCAACTTTATTTTTTCTTCTTCAAATTCCTCTGCAGTATAGAATTGTGGCCTTTCAGGGGTGTCAGGTATTTCAACGATAGGGGTTGATCCAACAAATGACTGTGGAGGGTACATAATTCTAGGCACACTGGATTCTCCCACCTTTCTTTTCCCAAGTATCTTCTCCAATTGAGATACCCTATTTTCTAGCTCAATTCTCTTTTTAACTTCTTGATTGTAGGCATCCACCACTATTTCATAATGATTCTGCAAATCAGTCATTTCCTTTTCTTCTCTCTCTACAGTGGCCAAGGAAAAATTTAGTATAGTCTACATTCATGTAGGCTGCCTGTACATTTGAAGTATTAGCGACCCTCCTCACAATGATATTCCCTGTTAGTCCTGAATCATCAGGCTGTAATGGAGTAGTCCTGGATCCTCTTCTTAATGACCACATAAAAAGGGCAGTTTGATCATTACTGAATGTTGTCCCTAAGAATTCCTTTTTATCTGGATCCTGTAATCCTAAATTATTTGATACAAAATTAAAAATTAATGCATCAGCAATATCCCAATTGGGCAATAATAAAATATTTGAATTCTTCACCATCTGTCTACCATCGTCAGGGGTTGTATTTTGGAATTCCTGTATCATCTGTTCTTTTATTTCATTCTGAATGGAGGCTTCATCCATTTCTGGATGTTCTGCTTACATATCCCTACAACTTTGTTCAAAATGTGCATGTTTTCCCTCCATGCAAACTGATGAAAATCCCTAGATTTAACAAAACTGTTATCAGACAAAAATTGTTGACTAGCTTGCTCCAAAATAGGGTCTAATTCCCTTCCTCTAAAATTTTCTACAGTCAATTCAAAACTTGGCCTAGGAGGCTCCTGGGGGTTCCCTTCATCAATTTCTGCTTGAGTGACAAAAACTCCTCCTTGCGATCCCATTTGTTCGATTTGCTCATTGGTGAGCTGCTCTTCCTCAATTCTCATTGGAGTTTGGGAAGGTGAGTAACCTTCATCATGGGATTCTTCTTCCCTTATTATTTTTCTTCTTTTGGGAGAAAGTTCAGGGGGTCTTTCTTCAAGGATAGTACTAGTAGATTCAATTACCTATTTTTCTTTGTTTACCATGGGCATCTGCTCCTGAATAACAGTATATCCTGTCCTCTTTCAGACAACCAGTGGACCTACTCCTATGTTAGGGGTGAAACCCAATTTCCTCATAACTTCTTTGGCTTTATCTAGAAAAGAATCAATAAAATGTTGTTTCTTTTCATTCATTACCTCCATTATTTCTGAAAAATGTACTCATGAGTTTATTTATCCAATCTGCATTATTTGCAGCATTATTAAGAGGACTGTAATCTTTGTCAAAACAATTAATGAATTACAAAACTTTTGAATAGACTCTCCATTTTTCTTTCTTTGTTTCTTGTTCTTGGATAGAATATTCATTCCTTATTATATCTTCAGAGAAATAAAATTCATGCTGACTTGGACGAAGCTTGATTCTATGTCTAAGAACAGAATTAAAGAAGTCTTATGTGTCACAAAAACGAGCATGAGATACTTCCATCTTATACCGATCCAAAAATTTGTAGAGGAAGATCCACCCTTCTTTAGTGATTACAAACTGATGAGCTATAGTGCAAGTAGGAAAAATTGATCCTATTCGTCTTTTGTGCAAAAAGGTTTCCTCCACTCCTCCCAACTTCCATAAAAATTCAGCTACCCCTACCTTTAAAGGTACCTGATAGGGTAGTACATCGGGTGTCCCTTTGAAACCATAGACCCCAATGCAAGTTGAGACTAGATATGGGATGATATCTCCCCAATTATGTGACACTTTTAAATTTTGGGGTCTATCCATAGGCCTAACAAGATGCATTAGTGCTTTAGGAATTCTGGGATTATCACTCAATATGAGGCATCTTAGTTTAGAAGCAAAATGCCTATCAAATCTGAGAAAACTAGCATTTTCTACCTCCCAAGTCATGTCTGCACTCCACAATTGAACTGGTAGTGCCTCCCCCTCTTGGTCCTTATTTAAAACCATTTCTTTAGCAAAAAATGTAGCCCCCTTAAAAAGAAACATATGCATCAATAGGGAATACTGACCCCAGACCTTTTCCACCCTGCCCTTTGCAATCCCCACCAATCCATTGTGAATCTCATTAGCCAGGTAAGATGCAAAATCAAAAATTATTTCTACACCGAAAGAAGAGATTTGGGTGATCATATACATGAAGCTCACTGGAATAAAATCTTCTTCACCCTCTCTGAAGACTCTGCACAGGGTCCTGTATATTTCTACCGGTGTGGCATTAAAGCATGATTTCTTGAAAGGTTCTTTAGAAGATGATGTTATTGCTGGTAGATTTCCAATCTTACCTATGTGAGCTTTCAATGCACCTTGTCTAACTATATCCCTTTTGGACATATATTCTTTTTCTAACTCTATCAAATTAATGGGCACATGATACATGGTGAGATGTCCTAGACTGAAAAACTGCCTAATTTCTTCTGGACTAATGGTAATTAAAACCTCACCATCCATTCTTCTCACTACCTTAGTGGTTGGATCATAGCTTTTCACTACAGTTTCAAGCAGGTCATAACCCATAAACACACTGGGAACAACAAGCTTTCCAAGGTCAAAATTCCATATATTGGCATGAGGGGCATATAATTTCCTCTCTGCAAACCATTTTTTGAATAGACTCAAACCAGTTGGAGAAGTCTGAGCATCCTGAACCCAATTACCCTTATCATAAAGTCCATCAGCTACCCTTAGCCTAGGGTTCAATGAGGTTAACCTCTTAACTTGTGATGTCTCTATAGTAGACTCAGGAAGCAACTCAAGCAAATCATCATGCACATTCCTATCCAAATAATTTACTGTACCTAAAAATCCCTTCTTTGGAGGCATCTTGGACTTATTTTTCACAGAACTGGAAATCCTACGAGGATTATGGTAGTATTACTTACTTGAATTTTGTCTTTGTTTTCCTCTGTATTTCCACAAACTTTCCGCGAATAGACAACTTTAGAATTTCTACTAGGCTTTGGCACACTTTCCTTCAGTAATTGCTTATGCACAAGGATGGCTTCAAATCTTTGCTCGAATGAGATGAAACTAATGAAAACTCTCTGTATTATACTCTATTTTTTCTCACGGAGGATGCTTTCATGTCTAATTTATACAAGGAGTGGCACTACATTTTGTGTTTAAAATTGCGCCGTCGATCTTTAAGGATCCTACGATCATGTGATACAAAAAGAACAACTAGGAGTTGCATTTGATATGTCAGTCACTTTACCCAATGAGAACTTACCACGTATATCATTCTTTCCTTGATGGCGCTTGTATCTAGACCCATTGACATTTGAGGACACGTGTCAGCATGTCGCTACTTCGTTATGCATAAAAAACAATCATCTTCCCATAGCGAAGCAGCGACAACCGTCGATCTGATTCAGAATCAATCAAATGATATGCCACTAGGTCTTCTCGAAAAGAAGGCGGTGGGCCCTATTCGCTATGTCACTATAATTATCTCCCTTGCAACTCTTCATAGCGAGAAAGCGATAGTTGTTGATCACATACTCAATCAAGGGTGAGGAAACTGCGCAGGGTCTTCTGATTCATACTCGCTATGTTGTATGGCTTAAAGAATATGCAATTTTGCATAGCAAGGTAGTGAGGACCGTTGATTCCATTCCAAGCTAACATTCAGGATGTCTTTGCTTATTTTGATAGAAAGGAATTAATGAAAACAAAGATCTCTGCATAGCTGGCACCTGTCAAAAATTTATTGTAGTCCTAAGTATCATTCCACGTCACCAAAGGTCACCGTCGATCTTACTTTTTTACGAGGCCTCGCTACTTCGCTAACGGTGAAGTATCTGATTTTTTTGATAGTGAGGTAGCGAGCTTCGGCATTTTGAAGAATTCCATATCGAAAAATGCAAGGGGTAGAAGATAATAATTGCTATTACTTAAACTGCTTCTGACAATGACATTTATGACTTGTCATGCCACCTAGTGAAATTGAGGCACCGGAAAAATGTAACGTCACCACCCCTTCAGACTTTACGGGGCCTTGCTACTTCGCTAATGGCGAAGTGTCTAATTTTTCTGATAGCGAGGTGGCAAAGCGTCAGAAAAATCATCATTCTGGCTCCATTTTCTGATATTTTATTGGGTCCCCTTTCTTGTTTGGATGGTAGTTGCAACGTGTACCTGCACAATAAATCATTCAGAAAACCAATGTTCGACCACTGTATCTTCACTTTGTGGTCCTGCCTTGTAAAAAAATCAGCAATTGCTACCTTGCATGGCTTAAAAAGCATGCAATTTTTCATAGCGAGGTAACGATAGCAGTAGATCAGCTTGGATCTGACGGTTAGAACGATTTAGAAAAGGGGAATCTCGGGGAAATAGAAAATTTAGAATGGACAAAATATTCTTCTCATTTGAAAATTTAAAAGTTTCACGCCCGACAGTTAATGAACAGATAGAACGAAGGGTTTTCATGAGTTTTTTCTTATGGATGGATTACCCAGAAAACCTATGTTTCAAAATAAATTTCATGACTTTTCTATAATTTAACAAAAACTTCTGTTGCACAAAAAGTTAGACCAACAGGTTGGTTATAATGCATTGATCGACATCATAAGTTAACCTAGGGATACAATTGTATGGTTGCAATGTTTCATGAAGGGTCATAGGTTAACCTATGACCCCTCTGAATGTATTCCATAAAAATGTATGTCCCTAGGGACCCAAGGACACCTAGGGACACATTTGGTTTGTTCTAATGTGTCGAGAGGAGTCATAGGTTAACCTATGACCCCAATCAACACATTTCATGACAACATATGTCCTTAGGTGCCCTAGGACCCTTAGGTACATATGTTGTCATTAAATACGTCGAGAGGGGTCATAGGTTAACTTATGACCTCTCTCAATGCATTAAAACAACCCAAATGTGTCCCCAAGGGTCCTAGGGTCCCTAGAGCTATATGTCATGAAATGCATTGAGAGGGATCATAGGTTAACCTATGACCCCTCTCAAAGTATTAGAACCAACCACATACATCCCTAGGGGTCCTAGGGACCCTATGCACATATGTTGTCATGAAATGAATTGAGAGGGGTCATATTTTATCTTATGCCACTTCTCGACATACTGGAACCAACCAAATGCATCTCTAGGGACCTTAAGACCTCTAGGGACATACATTGTCATGAAATGCATCAATAGGGGTCATAGGTTAACCAATGACCCCTCTTGACACATTAGAACCAAAAAAATTCATCTCTAAGGACCCTAGGTTCCCTAGGAACATATTTTGTCATGAAATGATTGATATGGGTGATAGGTTAATCTATGACACCTCTCGATGCAATGGAACCAACCAAATGTGTCCCTTAGAGCCCTATCACACCTAGGGACATGCTTTTTCATGAAATGCATCGAGATGCATTAGATCTAACCAAATGCATCCCTAAGTGTCCTAGGTCCTCTACAGACATATGTTGTCATCAAATGCATGGTTAACCTATGACCCCTCTTGATGCATTAAAACCAACCAAATGCATCCATACGGACCCTAAGGACATTCATTGTCATGAAATGCATCACTTATGACCCCTTTGCATTATAACTAAACAAATGCATCCCTAAGGGTCCTAGGGCCCCGAGGGACATTTATTGTCATGAAATACATCCATAGGGGTCATAGGTTAACCTATGACCCCTCTTGACACATTGGAACCAACCAAATGCTCCATAGGGGCCTTGGAACTGCTAGGGACATACGTTGTCATGAAACACATCAAGAGGGGTGATTGGTTAACTTGTGACCCCTCTCAATGCATTAGAAACAACTAAATGCATCCCTAGGGGTCCTAGGCCCCCTAGGGACATACATTGTCATCAAATGTGTGAAAAGCATTCATGGGTTAACCTATGACCCTTATCGACGCATTAGAAACAACCAAATGCATACCTAGGGGTCCTAGGGCCCCTAGGTACATATATTGTCATGAAATGCATCAATAGGGGTCATAGATTAACCTATTTCTCCTTTCAATGTATTAGAACTTATGACCCCTATCGACCCATTTGATGACATTGTATGTACCTAGTGGTCCTAGGGCCCCTAAGGAAGCATTGGGTTGGTTCCAATGTGTCATGAGGAGCCATAGGTTAACCTATGACCCCTATAGATGCATTTCATGGCAACATATGTCCCTATGTTCCCTAGGGCCCGTAGGGACACATTTGGTTGGTTCTAATGCATTGAGAGGGGCCATAGGTTAACCTAGGACCCCTATTGACACATTTCATGACAACATATGTTCCTATGGGCCCTAGGGCCCCTAGCGATGCATTTGGTAGGTTATAATGCATCAAGAGATTTCATAGGTTAGCCTATGACCCCTATCAACACATTTCATGACAAGCTATGTCCCTAGGGGTCCTCGCACCCCTAGGGATGCATTTGGTTGGTTCCAATGCATAGAGAGGGCTCATATGTCAACCTATGAGCCCTCTCAACACATTTCATGACAATGTATGTCCCTAGGGGCCCTAAGACCTCTAGGAATGATTTTTGCTAGTTCTAATGTGTCAAGAGGTGTCATAGGTTAACCTATGACCCCTCTTGATACATTTCACGACAACATATTTCCTTGGGGGCCCTAGAATCCCTAGGGATGACATTGGTTGATTATAATGTGTCTAGAGGGGTCATAGGTTAGCCTATGATCCTTATGGAGGCATTTCATGACAACGTATATCACTAGGGGTCTTAGGGCCCCTAAGGATGCATTCGGTTGGTTCCAATGCTTCATTAGGGGTCATAGGTTAACCTATGACCCCTATAGATGCAATTCATGATAATGTATGTCACTAGGGACCCTACGACCTCTAGGGTTGCATTTGGTTGGTTCTAATGCTTCAAGATTGGTCATAGGTCAACCAATGACCCCTATCAATGCATTTCATGACATCATATTCCCTTGGGGCCCTAGGACCCCTAGGTATGCATTTGGTTGGTTCTAATGTGTTAATAGTGTTAATAGGTTAATGTATGATGCCTATCAACTCATTTCGTAACAACTTATGTTACTAGGGGCCCTAAGACCCCTACGAACTCATTTGGTTGTTTCTAATGTATCAAAAAGGGACATAGGTTAACTTATGATCCCTTTCAATGCATTTCAATACAATGCATGTCCCTAGTGACCCTAGGACCCTTGGGGATGCATTTGGTTAGTTTTAATGTGCCGAGAGGGGTCATAGATTAACATATGACCCCTCTCGGCACATTTCATGGCAATGTATGACCCTAGGCATCCTAGGGTTCCTAGGTATGCATTTAGTTGGTTTCAATGCATCGAGAGGGGTCATAGGTTAACCTATGAACCCTATCGATGCATTTCAAGAAAACGTATGTCCCTAAGGGCCCTAGGAACTCTAGGGATGCATTTGGTTGGTTTTAGTTCTTCGAGAAGGGTCATAGGTTAAAATATAACCCTTCTCAAAGAATTTTATGATATTTGTGCCTAGGGGTCCTAGGGATTTTAGGGATGCATTTGGTTAGTTCCAATCCATCAAGCTATATTGAAAAATTTCATAACAACGTACATCCCTTCGGGCCCTAGGACCCCTAGGGATACATTTGGCTAGTTCTTATGTGTCAAGAGTGGTCATAGGTTAACTTATAACCCCTCTTGACACATTTCATGACATTGTATGTCCTTAGAGGTCCTACAGCCCCTACATATGCATTTGGTTGGTTCTAATGCATTGAGAGGGGTCATAGTTTAACCTATTACCCCTATCAATGCATCTCATGACAACGTATGTCCCTGTGGGCCCTAGGACTGCTAGGGATGCATTTGGTTGGTTATAATGTACCAAGAGGGATCATAGATTAACCTCTTACCACTCTCAATGCATTTCATGATAATGTATGTCCCAAGGGACCCTAGGACCCCTAGGGATGCCTTTGGTTGATTATAATGTGTCTACAGTGGTCATAGGTTAACCTATAACCCCTCTTGATGCATTCCATGATAATATATGTCCTTAGGGGTCCTATGGCCCTTAGGGACACATTAAGTTGGTTCCGATGCATTATTAGGGGTCATAGGTTAACTTATGATCGCTATCGATGTATTTCATGACAACATATGTCCCTAGGGGCCCTTGGACCCCTAAGAATGCATTTGGTTGGTTCTAATGCTTTGAGAATTTCATGAGAACATATGTCCCTATGTGCCCTAGGATCCTTAGGAATCATTTAGTTGGTTTTAATGCATTCAAAGTGGTCATAGGTTAAGCTATGAAACCTCTCGATGCATTTCATGACAACGTATGTCACTAGGAGCCCTAGGACCCATAGGGATGAATTTGGTTGGTTTTAATGTGTTGAGAGGGATCATAGGCTATCGATGCATTTCATGAAAACATATTTTCATAGGGGCCCTAGGGCCCCTAGGCATGCATTTGGTTGGTTCCAATGGGTTGAGAGGTGTAATAGGCTAACCTATGACTCCTATCCATGCATTTTATGACAACGTATGTCCCTAGGTGTCCTAGGGCTCCCAGCGACACATTTGATTTGTTCCAATATGTTGAGAGGGGTCATAGGTTAACCTATGACCCATATCAATGCATTGCATGGAAATATGTGTCCCTAGGGGCCCTAGGACACCTAGGGACACATTTGGTTGGATCCAATGTGTTGAGAGTTGTCATAGGTTAAAAGATGACCCCTATCGATCCATTTCATGACAACATATGTCCCTAGGGGCCCTAGGATGCCTAGGTATGCATTTTGTTGGTTCAAATGCATTAGGAGAGATCATAGGTTGGATCCAATGCATTTGGTTGATTCTAATGCATCGAAAGAGGTCATGGATTAACATATGACCCTTATTGACATCTTCCAGGACAACATATGTTCATAGCGGCACTAAGCACACATTTGGTTCATTCTAGTCGGTCAAGATGGGTCATAGGTTAGCTTATTTCATGACAACATATGTCCCTAGAGGCCCTAGGACACTTAGGGAAGCATTTGGTTGGTTCTAATACCTCAAGAGGGGTCATAGGTTAACATTGACCCCTCTTGATGCATTTCATGACAACATATGTCCCTAGTGTGCCTAGGACCCATATGGACTCATTTGGTTGGTTCCAATGCCCCCTATCAATGCATTTCATGACAATGTATGTCCCTAGGTGCCCTAGGTGCCCTAGGACCCCTAGGGATGCATTTTTCTGGTTTTATTACATTGAGAGGACTCATAGGTTAACCTATGACCCTATCAACATATTTCATGAGGCATCATAGGTTAACATATGACCCCTCTCAATGGATTTCATCACAATGTATGTCCCTAGGGGCCCTAGAACCCCTAGGGACACATTTGGTTGGTTCTTATTCATCAAGAGGGGTCATAGGTTAACCTATGACCCTTATTAATGCATTTCATGACAATGTATGTCCTTAGGGTCCCTATGGCCCATAGAGGTGCATTTGGTTGGTTCTAATGCATTAAGAGGGGTCATAAGTTAACCTATGAGCCCTATCGACTCATTTCATGACAATGTCTGTTCCTATGGGATCTAGGACCCCTAGGGACACATTTTGTTAGTACTAATGTCTTGAGAGGGGGTCATTGGTTAACATAAGAGCCCTATCAATGCATTTCATGACAACATATCTTCCTAGGGGTCATAGGGCCCCTAAGGATGCATTTGGTTGGTTCCAATACATTGAGAAGGGTTATAGGGTAACCTATAATCCTATCAATGCATTTCATGACAATGTATCCTCCTAGGGTCCCTAGGATCCCTAGGAACTCATTTAGTTGGTTCTAATGCATCGAGAGCGGTCATAGGTTAACCTATGACCCCTATCGATGCATTTCATGACAACATATGTCCCTAGGTGCACGAGGATGCCTCGGGTTGCATTTTTCTTATTTTAATGCATCAAGAGGGGTCATAGGTTAACCTATGGCCCCTCTTGATACATTTCATGACAACGTATGTCCCTACGGGTCTTAGGGCTCTTAGGGAGGAATTTGGTTGGTTTCAATGTGTCGAGAGAGGCCATATGTTTACCTACAAACCCTATCAAAGTATTTCATGACAACATATGTCCATAGGGTCCCTAGGGATGATAGGGATGCATTTGGGTGGTTTTAATATGTTGAGAGGGGTCATAGGATAACGTATGATCCGTATTGACACATTTCATGACAACATATGAACCTACGAGCCCTAGGACTGCTAGGGACATATTTAATTAGTTCTAATGCATCGAGAGGGATCAAAGGTTAACCTATGACCCCTCTCTATGATTTCATGACAATGTATGTCTCTAGTGGCCCTAAGACTACTAGGGACACCTTTGGTTGGTTATAATGTGTCTAGAGGGGTTGTAGGATAACCTATGACCCCTCTTGATGCATTTCATGAGAATATATGTCCCTAATGGTCCTAGGGCCCCTAGGGATGCATTAGGTTGGTTCCAATGCATCATGAGGTGTCATAGGTAAGTCTATGACCCCTCTTGATGCATTCAAACTGACCAAATATGTCCTTTGGGGTCATAGGAACCCTAGGGACATACATTTCCATAAAATGCATCGAGAGGGGTCATAGGTTAATCTATAACCCCTCTAGATGCATTAGATCTAATCAAATGCATCCCTATGGGTCCTAGGTCCCCCAAAAACATATGTTTTCATGGAATGTGCCAATAACCTATCACCCCTCTCAAAGCATTAGAGCCAATCAAATGCATCCTTACGGGCCCTAGGGACCATAATGACATACATTGTCATGAAATATTTCAAGAGGGGTCATAGGTTATCCTATGAACCCTCTTGCTACATTATAACCAAAAAAATGGATTGCTAGGGTTTGTATGGCCCTTAGGGACATACATTGTCATGAAATGTTTCCATAGGGGTCATAGGTTAAACTATGACCCCTCTAGAAATATTGAAACCAACCAAATGCTCTATAGGAACCTTAGGATGACTAGGGACATATGTTGTCATGAAATGCATTGAGAGGGGTCATATATTAACTTATGATCCATCTCCATGTATTAAAAACAACCAAATGTGTCCCTAGGGGTCCTAAGGCCCCATAGGGAATATGTTGTCATAAAATGCATCGATAGGGGTCATAGTTTAACTTATGACACCTCTCAACACATTGGAACCAACCAAATGGGTCCCTAGGGGTCCTAGGGCCCCTAAGGACATAGGTTTTCATGAAATGTGTTGAGAGGAGTCATAGGTTAACCTATGACCCCTCTCAATGCATTGGAGCCAACCAAATGCATAATTAGGTGACCTAGGAATCCTAGGGACAAGTGTATTCATTAAATACTTTGATAGGGGTCATAGGTTAACAAATGTGTTCCTAATGGCCGTAGGGGCCCTAAGAATATAAGTTGTCATGAAATGCATTGATAGGGTTCATAGGTTAATTTTGACCCCTCTCGATGCATTAGATCCAACCAAATGTGTCCCTAGTGGTCCTAGTGCCCCTAGGGACATACATTATAATAAAATGTGTCGATAGGGTTCATATGTTAACCTATGAGCCCTATCAATGCATTGGAACCAAAAAAATGCATCGCTAGAGGCCCTAGGACCCTTAGGGACATATGTTGTCATGACTCCTTTTGACACAGTAGAACTAACCAAATGCGTCCCTAGCGGTCCTAGGGCTCTTAGGCGCATACGTTGTCATGAAATGTGTCGATAAGGGTCATAGGTTAACCTATGACACCTCTTTATGCATAAATCAACCAAATGGGTTTTTAGGTGTCCTAGAGACCCTAGGAACATAAATTGTTGTGAAATGCATCGAGTGGGATCATAGGTTAACCTACGACCCTTTTCAATACATTAGAGCAAACCAAATGCGTCCCTAGGGGCCCTAGGACCCGTAGGGACATACATTGTCATAAAATGCATCAATAAGGGTCATAAGTTAATCAATGAACCCTCTTGATGCATTGGAATCAACCAAATGCATCCTTAGGGTGCCTAAGGCCCCTAGGAATGTACACTATCATGAAATGCATTGATAGGGGTCATAGTTTAACCTATGACCTCTCAAAATGCATTACAATAAACCAAATGCATCCCTAAATGTCCTAGGGCCCCTAGGTACATAATTTTTCATGAAATGCATCAATATGGGTCATAGGTTAACCTATGATAGCTCTCGATGCATTGGAACCAACCACGTGTGTCCCTAGTGGCCCTAGGACCCTTAGCGACATACGTTGTCACAAAATGCATTGAGAGGGGTCACAAGTAGACCTATGACCCCTCTCGATGCATTAAAACCAACCAAATGCATCCTTAGGGGTCATATTTTCCATAGGAACATGCATTTTCATGAAAGGCATGAAGAGGGGTCATAGGTTAACTTGTGACCCCTCTTGATGCATTAAAACTAACCAAATGCATCCCTAGGGGTTCTAAGTGCCTTAGGAACATACTTTGTCATGAAATACATCAATAGGGGTCATAGGTTCAACCTGTGACCACTCTCAACACATTAGAACCAACCAAATGCATTCCTATGGGCACTAGGGACCCTAAGGACATACATTGTCACGAAATGCATCAATAGGGGTCATAGGTTAACCTATGACACCTTTTGACCAATTAGAATGAACCAAATATGCCCCTAGGGGTCCTATGGCCCCTAGGGACATAATTTGTCATGAAATACATCAAGAGGGGTCATAGGTTAACCTAAAAACCCTCTCAATGCATTATAACCAACCAAATGCTCCTTAGGGGTCTTATGACCCCTATGGACATACGTTGTCATGAACTGCATTGAGTGGGGTCATAGGTTATTTTATGACCCCTCTTGATGCATTAGTACCAACTAAATGTGTCCCTAGTGGACCATTTCATCACAACTTATGTCCCTAGGGACCTTAGGACCCCTAGTGATGTAGTTGGTTGGTTCCAATGCATTAAAAGGCATCATAGGTTAACATGTGATCCCTATCGACGCATTTTATTACAATGTATGTCCCTAGGGTCACAAGGACCCCTAGGGACACATTTGGTTGGTTATAATGCTTTGAGAGGGTTGATAGGTTAACTCATGACACCTCTCGATGCATTTCATGACAATATATGTCCCTAGCGGCCCTAGGGTACCTAGGGATGCATTTAGGTCATTTTAATGCATTGAGAGGGATCATAGGTCAACCTATGATGCCTCTCAATGCATTTTATGACAACATATGTTGCTAGGGGCCCTAAGTCCCCTAGGGATGTATTTGTTCATTTCTAATGTTTCAACAGGGGTCATAGCTTAACCTATGATGCCTATTGATGCATTTCATGATAATTTATGTTCCTAAGAACGCATTTGGTTGGTTTGAATGTATCAAGAGATGAATTTCATAACAAAATATGTCTTTAAGGTCCCTAGGGCCCCTAGGGACACATTTAGATGGTTTTAATGAGTTGAGAGGGGTCATAGGATAACGTATGACCCCTATTGGCACATTTCATGACAACATATGTTCCTAGGCACCCTAGGACCACTAAGGACACATTTAGTTGGTTCTAATGCTTGGAGAGGGGTCATAGGTTAACCTATAACCCCTATCAATGTATTTCATGACAACATATGTCCCAAGGGGCCCTAGGACCCTTTTGGACACATTTGGTTTGTTCTAATGTATCGAGAGGGGTCATAGGTTAACTTATGACTTCTATTGATGCATTTAATGACAATGTATGCTCATAAGGGCCTTAGTGCCCCTAAGGACGCATTTGGTTGCTTTGAATGTATTGAGAGGGGTCATAGGTTAACCTATGACCCCTCTTGATGCCTTTCATTACAATGTATGTCACTAGGGGCCCTATGACCCCTAAGGATGCATTTGGTTGGTTTGAATACATTGAGAGGGGTCATAGGTTTACCTATGACCCCTCTCAATGAATTTCATGAAAACATATGTCCCTATGGGTCCTAGGGCCCATAGGGACACATTTGGTTGGTTACAATGTGTTGAGAGGCATCATAGGTTAAAATATAACTTATATTGAAGCATTTCATGACAACTTATGTCCCTACGAGACCTAGGACCCTTAGGGATGCATTTAGTTGGTTATAATGCATCAAAAGCTGTCATAGGTTAACCTTTGACCCCTATCGATGCTTTTCATTACAACATATGTTTTTAGGTGCCCTAAGACCCCTAGGGATGCATTTGGTTGGTTCCAATGTGTCGAGAGTGGTCATTGGTTAACCTATGACCCCTATTGAGGAATTTCATGACAACGTATGTCCCTAGGGTCCATAGGGCCTCTACGGATGCATTTGGTTGTTTCCAATGTGTCAAGAAGGGTCATAGGTTAACCTATGACACATCTCAATGCATTTCATGAAAATGTATGTCTGTAGGGACCCTAGGACCCTTATTTATGCATTTGATTGGTTCCAATGCATCGAAAAGTGTCATAGGTTAACCTATTACCCCTATTGACCCGTGTCATGACAACCTATGTACCTAAGGGCCCTAGGACTCCTAAGGGCACATTTGGTTGGTTCTAATGTCTCGAGATGAGTCAAAGGTTTACCTATAATCCTATTGATGCATTTCTTGACAACATATGTTACTAGGCTCCCTAGGACCCCTAGGGACTCATTTGGTTGGTTATAATGTGTTGAGAGGGTTCATAGGTTAACATATGACTCCTATCAATGCATTTAATAACAAAGTATGTCCCTAGGTGCCCCCAAACCCCTAGGGATACTTTTTTTTTTATTTTAATGCATCAAGAAGGGTCTTTTTTCTTCTTTTTTTAAATGACCCCTCTAGATGTATTTAATGACAAGGTATGTCCATAGGGGTCATAGGGCCACTACGGACTCATGTGGTTAGTTAAAATGAGTTGAGACATGTCATAGGTTAATCTATGACCCCTACCGATGCATTTCATGACAAGATTTGTCCTTAAAGGCCCTACAACCTCTAGGGATGTATTTAGTTTATTTTAATGCTTTGAGACAGGTCATAAGTTAGATGCATTTCATGACAATGTATGTCTCTAGGGGTCCTAAGACTCTTAGCGACACATTTGGTTGGTTCCAATGCATCAATAAGGGTCATACATTGACCTATAACCCCTATCAATGCATTTTATGACAACGTATGTCCATAGGATCCCCAGGGCCCCTAGGAACACATTTGGTTAGTTGTAATGTATTGAGAGGGGTCAGAGAATAATGTATGACCCCTATCGACACATTTCTTGACAATATATGTTCTTAGGGGCCATACAACCACTAGGGACACATTTGGTTGGTTCTCATGTGTCAAGAGGGGCCATAGGTTCACCTAAGACTCCTCTTGATGCATTTCATTAAAACATATTCCCCTAGGGGCCCTAAGACCCCTAGGGATGCCTTTGGTTGGTTATAATCTATCTAGAGGGGTCATAGGATAAAGTATGACCACTCTCAATTCATTTCATCATAATGTGTATCCCTAGGGGTCCTAAGACCCATAGGGATGCATTCGGTTGGTTCTAATGCGTCATGAGTGATTATAGGTTAACCTATGACCCCTATTGATGCACTTTATGAGAATGTATGTCCCGATGGGATGTAGGACCCCTAGGGGCACATTTGGTTGGTTCTAATATGTCAAGAGGGGTCATAGGTTAACCTATAACCCCTCTTGTTGGATTTCATGATAACTTATGTCGCTAGGGGTCCTAGGGCCCCTAGGGACACATTGGGTTTGTTTCAATACATCATGAGGGGTTATAGGATAACCTATGACCCCTCTCAATGCATTTCATGACAAAAAATTACCCCCAATGCCCTACGACTACTAGGGATGCATTTGGTTGGTTCTAATGCTTTTAGAGGGGTCATACATTAACCTGTGTCCCCTATTGATGTATTTCATGACAATGCATGTTCCTAGGGGTGTAAAGGCCCCTAAGGATGCATTTAGTTTGTTCTACTGCATCAGGAGGGGTCATTTGTTAATTTATGACCCCTATTGACACATTTCATGACAACATATGTTCCTAAGGGCCGTAGGACCATTAGGGACACATTTTGTTGGTTTTAATGCTTCGAGAGGGGTCATAGGTTAACCTATGACCACTCTCGATGAATTTCATGACAATTTATGTCCTGAGGGGCCTTAGGACACCTGAGGATGCATTTAGTTGATTTTAACGCATTGAGAGGGGTAATAGATTAACCTATGACCCGTCTCGATGCATTTCATGATAATGTATGAACCGAGGGGCACGAGGACTCTTGAGGATGCATTTTGTTTTTCCTAATTTTTCGAGAGGGGTCATAGGTTAACCTATGACCCCTATCAATGCATTTCATCATGACACATGTCCCTAGGGGCCCTAGGCCCCCTTGGGATGCATTTGATGTTACGATAAACCATAGACATAAATAAAAACTACATGCAAATATAACTAATAATAGAAAATAATAGATAACACAAAAATGAACACAAGGCACCAAGATTTAATGTGGTTCACCCAATCCCTAGGCTATGTACACCAAAATAGCAAGTCCGATCTTATTACAATCCAGTGATTACAACCTGATTACAATCCGTAATCCCTTACAGCTTAATACTGCCGCAAGAACCAATTTCACATCACAACATAATAAAAATACCCAACCCTAAACCCTTTTATACAAGTATCAAACTACTTTAGGGTTATAACATGTCGGCCATATGTCATCCATAATATGTCAACTACCATGTAGGCCACAGCCCAAACCCCACTATTTATGAAGTATGTACAATACTTTCCTGATTAGTCATGATAATCTGACATTTGATCGTTTCCAATCCATTGAGAGGTGTTGTAGATTAACCTATGACCCCTTTCAATGCATTTCATAACAGCATATGTCACTAGCGGCCCTAAGATCCTTAGGGACCCATTTGGTTGGTTACAATGCATCAAGATGTTTAATAATTAAACCTAACAACCCTATTGATGCATTTCATGAACAATGTATGTCCGTAGGTATCCTAGGACCCCTACAGATGCATTTGGTTGGTTTGAGTTCATTGATAGGGGTGTAACGTTAACCTATGAACCCTATCGATAGATTTAATGACAACATATTTCCTTACGGGCCCTAAGGCCCTTAGGTTTGCATTTGGTTGGTTCAAATGCATCTAGAGGGGTCATAGGTCAACCTATGACCCCTATCGACAATATATGTCCCTATGGGTCTTGGGGTCCCTAGCGACACATTTTTTTGGCTCAAATATGTCAAGAGCGATCATAGGATAACCTATGACTCCTATCAACACATTTCATGACATCTTGTGTTCCTAGGGGCACTAGGACCCCCAACGATGCATTTGATTGGTTCTAATGCATCGATAGGAGTCATAGATTAACCTATGACCCTATTGATGTATTTCATGAAAAATTATTTTCCTATGGGTCTTAGGTCCCTTAGGGACACATTTGGTTGGTTCTAATGTGTCGAGAGGGGTCATAGGTTCGACACATTTCATCAAAACGTATCTCCCTAGAGATCTATGGGCCCCTAGGGATAGATTTGGCTAGTTCCAATGTTTCGAGAGGGGTCATAGGTTAACCTATGACCTATATAGACATATTTCATGATAATATATGTCCCTAGGAGCCCTAGGACCCCTAGGGACACATTTTGTTGGTTCTAATGCATCGAGAAGAATCATAGGATAACCTTTGACCCCTCTCAATGCATTCCATGACAACGTATGTCCCTAAGGTCCCTAGGTCACCTAAGGATGCATTTAGTTGATTGTAATGCATCGAGAGGGGTCATAGGTTAATCTATGGCCCCTATCAATGCATTCCATTAGAACGTATGTCCCTAGGTTTCCTAGCGCCCCTAGAGATGCATTTGGTTGGTTGTAATGCATTGAGAGGGGTCATAGGCTATCGATGCATTTCATGACAACGTATGTTCCTAGGGGCCCTAGGAAAACTAGGGACACATATGGTTGGTTCTAATTCATCAAGAGGGTCCATAGGTTAACCTATGACCCCTATTGACACATTTCATAACAACATATGTTCCTAGGGGCCCTAGGACCACCAAGAAAGAATTTGGTTGGTTCTCATGTATCAATAGTGAACATAGGTTAACCTATGACCACTCTCAATGTATTTCATGTTAACATATGTCCCAAGGGGTCCTAGGAACCCTAGGGGTGCCTTTGGTTGGTTGTAATATGTCTAGAAGTGTCATAGGTTAAGCTATGACCCCTCTTGATCCATTTCATGTCAACCTATGTCCCAGGGGTCCTTGGGCCCTTAATGATGCATTGGGTTGGTTCCAATGATTAACGAGTGGTCATAGGTTAACCTATGAATGATATCGATGCATTTAATTACAATGTACATCCCTAGGCACCCTAGGACCCCTAGCAACTCCTTTGGTTGGTTATAATGAGTCTAGAGGAGTCATAGGTTAACTTATGACCCCTATTGACACATTTCATGACAATGTATGTTGGACACATTTAGTTGATTCTATTACATTGAAAGGCATCATAGGTTAGCCTATGAACCCTCTCGATGCATTTCATTACAACGTATGTCCCTAAGGGCCCTACGACCCCTAGGGACACCTTTGGTTGGTTCGAATATGTTTAGAGGGCTCATAGGTTAACTATTAACCCCTCTCAATATTTTTCATGACAACTTATGTTCCTAGGGTTCCTAGTTCCACTAGGGAAGCATTGGGTTGGTTATAATGTGTTGAGAGGGGTCATAGGTTAACCTATGACATCTATTGATTCATTTTATGACAACATATGTCTGTAGGGGCCTTATGACACTAAGGGATGCATTTGGTTTGTTCTAATTCTTCAAGAGGGGTCATAAGTTAACTTATGAACCCTCTTAACTCATTTCATGGAAATGTATTTCTATAGGGACCCTAAGACCCATAGGGATGCATTTGGTTGGTTTTAATACATTGAGAGGGGTCATAGGTTAACCTATGACCCCTCTCGACACATTTCATGACAACGTATGTCCCTAGGGGTCATCGAACCCCTAGGGACCCATTTGGTTAATTCCAAAGGCTTGAGAGGTGTCATAGGTTGACCTATGACCCCTATTGATGCATTTTATGAAAACGTATGTCCCTAAGGGCCCTAGACCCCTAGAGATCCATTTGGTTGGTTCTAATGTGTGGAGAGGAGTCATAGGTTAACCTATGACCCTATTGACATATTTCATAACAAAGAATGTTTACTAAGGGACTTGAGATGCCTAGGGACATATTTTGTTGGTTTTAATGTGTTTACAAGGGTCATACATTAACCTTTGACCCCTCTTGATGCATTTCATTATAAACGTATGTTACTACGGGGCCTAGGGCCCCTAGGGATACATTTGGTTGGTTCTAATGCATCAAAAGGCATCATAGGTTAACCTTTGATCCCTATCAATGTATTTCATGACAACGTATGTCCCTAGGGGTCCTAAGGCCCCTAGGGACACATTTGGTTGGTTTGAATGTGTTCAGAGGGGTCATAAGTTTACATATGAACCCTTTCAACACATTTCATAACAAAATATGTCCCTAGGGGAACTACGACCCATAGGGACCCATTTGGTTGTTTCCAATCTGTCAAGAGGTGTCATAGCTTAACCTATGACCCCTATTGACATATTTCATGACAACATATGTCCATAGGGGCCCTAGGACCCCGAGGGGTGCATTTAGTTGGCTTTAATGTGTCAAGAGGTGTCATAGGTTAATCAATGACCCATGTTGACATGTTTCATGACAATGTAAGTTCCTAGGGGCCCTAGGACCCCTAGGGACTTATTTGTTTGGTTCTAATGTGTCAAGATAGGTCATAGGTCTACCTATGACCACTATCGACACATTTTATTACAACGTATGTCCTTAAGTGCCCTAGGACCCCTACGGATGCATTTGGTTGGTTTTAATGCATCAAGAGGGGTCATAGGTTAACTTATGACCTCTCTTGACATATTTCATGATAATGTATGTTCCTAGGGGTCGTAGGACCCCTAAGGATGCATTTGGTTGTTTCTAATGTGTCGAAAGGGGTCATATGTATCGATAGATTTCATAACAACATATGTTCCTAGGCGCCCTAGGACCCCTAAGGACACATTTGGGTTGTTCTAATATGTCGAAAGTGATCATAGGTTAACCTATGACCCCAACTAATGAACTTGTTTTTTTCCAAAGCATCAAGAGGGGTCATAGCTCAACCTATGATCCCTATCAACAATGTATGTCCATAGGGGTGCTGGGGCCTCTAGGGACACATCTATTTATTTCCAATATGTTGAGATGGTTCATAGGTTAACCTATGACCCCTCTTGATGCATTTAATGAAAATATATGTCCCTAGGGCGCTTAGAACCCCTAGGGACACATTTGGTTGGTTGTAATTTATTGAGAGCTGACACAGCTAAAACTCTGACCCCTATCGATGTATTTCATGACAACGTATGTCCGTAGGCACCCTAACAACCCTATTAACACAATTGTTTGGTTTTAATGCGTCTAGAAGAGTCATAGGTTAACCTATGACCCTATCGACATATTTCATGACAACGTATGTTCCTAGGGGCCATATGACCCATAGGGATACATTTGGTTAGTTCTAATGTGTCGAGTGATGCATTTCAGATAATGTATGTCTATGGATGCCCTATGACCCCTAGGAACATATTTGGTTAGTTGTAATGCATTAAGAGGGGTCATAGGTTAACCTATTAACCCTCTTGATGGATTTCATGACAATGTATGTCCCTAGGTGCCCTAGGACCCCTAGGAATGCATTTAGTTAGTATTCATGACAACTTATGTCCCTAGCGGTCTTAGGGCCCCTAGGTAGAATTTAGTTGGTTCTAATGCATTGAGAGGGGTCATAGGTTAACCTAGGACCCCTCTCAATGCATTTCATGACAATTTATGTCCTTAGGGTCCCTAAGGCCCCTAGGGATGCATTTGGTTGGGCCTAATGCATAGAGAGGGGTCATAAGTTAACCTTTGATTCCCATCAACACATTTCATGACAACATATGTTCCTGAGGGTCTTAGGACACATAGGGATGCATTTGATTGGTACTAATGCATTAAGAGAGGTCATAGGTATGTCCTTAGGGGCCCTAGGACCCCTACAAACACATTTTTTTGGTTCAGATGCATCGAGAGGGTTCATAGGTTTATCTATTACTCCTTTTGATGTACTTAATGACATTTTATGTTCCAAGGGGCCCTAGGATTTCCAGGGACGTATTTGGTTGGTTCTAATGTGTCAAGAGGGGTCATAGGTTAAGCTATAACCTATCCCAATGCATTTCATGACAATGTATTTCCCTAGGGGCACTAGGACCCCTATGAACACATTTGGTTGGTTATAATGTGTCTACAGGGGTCAAAGCTTAACCTATGACCTTTTCCAAGGAATTTCGCAACAACATATTTTGCTAGGGGTCCTAGGGCCCCTAGGGATGCATTGAGTTTGTTCCTAGTGGCCCTAGGACCCCTAGGTATGCATTTGGTTGGTTTTAAGTTGTCAAGAGGGGACATAGGTTAATCTATGGCTCTTATTGATGCATTTTGTGACAACATATGTTCTCATGCATTTGGTTTTGATGCATTGAGAGGGGTCATAAGTTAATCTATAACCATTCTCAATGTATTTCATGACAATGGATGTCCCATTGGATCCTAGAACAGCTAGGGACACCTTTGGTTGGTTATAATGTGTCTAGAAGGGTCATAGGTTAACCTATGACCCCTCTCAATCCATTTCATGTCAATGTATGTCCAAGGGGTCCTAGGGCCCTTAGCGATGCATTGTGTTGGTTCCAATGTGTCATGAGCAGTGATAGGTTAACCTATGAACCCTATTGATGCATTTAATTACAACATATGTCCCTAGGGGCCCTAGGACGCCTAGGGATGCCTTTGGTTGGTTATAATTTGTCTATAGGAGACATAGGTTAACCTATGACCCCTATCAATGCATTTAATGACAACATATGTTCCTAGGGGCCCTAAGACCCCTAGGGACACATTTGGTTAATTCTAATGCATTGAGAGGCATCATAGGTTACAATATGACCCCTCTCGATGCATTTCATTATAATGTATTTTCCTAGGGACACCTTGGTTGGTTGGAATGTGTTTAGAGGGGTAATAGGTTAACCATTGACCCATCTCAACATTTTTCATGACAACGTGTATTCCTAGGGGTCCTAGTTCCACTAGGGATGCATTGCATTGGTTCCAATTCATCGAGAGGGATTATAGGTTAACCTATGACCTCTACTAATTCATTTCATGACAACATATGTCTGAAGGGGCCCTAGGAACCTTAGGGACCCATTTGGTTTGTTCTAATGCTTCAAGAGGGGTCATATGTTAACTTATGAACCGTCTTGACATATTTCATGACAATGTACTTTTTTTTGGTTTCAACGCATTGAGAGGGGTCATAGGTTAACATATGACTCCTCTGAATACATTTCATGACAACATATGTTGATAGGGGCCATACGACCCCTAGGGACCCATTTGGTTGATTCCAACCTGTTGAGAGGTGTCATAGGTTAACCTATGACCCCTATCAATTCATTTCATGATAATGTATCTCACTAGGGGCCCTAGACCCCTACGGATGCATTTGGTTGGTTCTAATGTGTAGAGAGGAGTCATAGGTTAACCTATGAACATATCGACTTATTTCATGACAAAGAATGTTTACTAAGGGTGATAGGACCGCTAAGGACATATTTTGTTGGTTTTAATGTGTTGATAGGGGTCACACATTAACCTATGACCCCTTTCAATGTATTTCATGACAATGTATGTCACTAGGAGTCCTAGGGCCCCTAGGGGCACATTTGGTTGGTTCTAATGCATTTAGAGGAGTCATAGGTTTACCTATGACCCCTCTCAACACATTTCATGACAAAATATGTCCCTAGGGGCTTTAGGACCTATAGGGACCCATTTGGTTGGTTCCAATGTGTCGAGAGGCATCATAGGTTAACCTATGACCCCTATCGACACATTTGATGACAACGTATGTTCATAGGGGCCCTAGGACCCTTTTGCACACATTTGGTTGGCTCTAATGTGTTGAGAGGCATCATAGGTTAATATATGACCCCTGTTGAAACATTTCATGACAACAAAAGTTCCTAGGGGCCCTAGGACCCCTAGGGACTCATTTGGTTGGTTCTAATGCGTCAAGAAGGGTCATAGGTCAACTAATGACCACTATTAATGCATTTCATGACAACATATGTCCCTAGTTTCCCTGAGACCCATAGAGACACATTTGGTTATATTTAATGCATCAAGAGGGGTCATAGGTTAACTTATGATCCCTCTCAACATATTTCATAACAACATATGTTCGTAGGGGTCCTAGGGCTTCTACGAACATATTTGGTTGGTTCCAATGAGTCAAGATGGGTCATAGGTTAACCTATGACCCCTATCATTGCATTTCATAACAACATATGTCACTAGGGGCCCTATGACCACTAGGGTTGCATTTGGTTAGTTTTAATGCTTTGAGAGGGGTCATAGGTTAACTTGTAACTCCTCTCAATTCATTTCATGACAAAAAATGTCCCTTAGGGTTCTTGTGTTCTTAGGAATGCATTTGGTTGGTTCCAATGCATTGAGAGGGGTCATACATTTAGCTATGAAACATATCGACGCATTTTATGAAAACTTATGATGCAATTGTTTGGTTCTAATGCATCAAGAGTGGTCATAGGTTAACCTATGAGCTATCTCGATGCATTTCATAACAACGTATGTCCCCAAAGGTCCTAGGGCCCCTAGGGATGCATTTTGTTGGTTCAAATGTGTCGAGTGGGGTCATAGGTTATTGACACATTTCATGACAATGTATGTCCCTAGGGGCAATAGGACCCCTATGGATGCATTTGGTTTTTTCTAATTCATCGAGAGGGGCCATATTTTAACCTATGACCCCTCTCGATGCATTTCATGAGAACGTATGTCCCTAGGGACTGTATAGTCCCTAGGGACACATTTGGTTGGTTTTAATACATTGAGAGGGGTCATAGGATAATGTATGACCCCTATAAACACATTTCATGACAACGTATGTTTCTAGGGGCTTAAGACCACTAGGGACACATTTGGTTGGTTCTAATGCATTGAGAGGGACCATAGTTTAACATATGACCCCTATCAATGGATTTCATGATAATGCATGCCACTAATGGCATTGAGAGGATTCATTGGTTAACCTATGACCCCTATCAACTTATTTCACAAAAACATATGTTCTTAGGGGCCCTAGGGCCTCTAGGGATGCATTTGGTTGGTTCCAATGTGTCAAGACTGGTCATAGGTCAACCTATGACTCCTATGGACAATGTATGTCCCTATATGTTCTAGGGCCCATAGGGACATATTTGGTTGTCTTCAATGTGTCAAGAGGGGCCATGGGTTAGCCTATGACCCCTCTCGATGCATTTAATGACAACATATGTCCCTAGGTGATCAAGGAACCCAAGGGACCCATTTAGCTAGTTCGAATGCATTGAGAGGAGTCATAGGTTAAACTATGATGCCTATCAATGCATTTCATAACAATGTATTTCTCTATATGCCCTAGAGCCCTTAGGGATGTATTTAGTTGGTTCTAATGTGTCAAGAGTTGTCATAGGTTAACCTATGACCCTATGGACACATTTTGTGACAACATATGTTTGTAAGGGACCTAAGACCCCTAGGGACACATTTGGTTGGTACTAATGCATTGAGACTGGTCATAGGTTAACCTATGACCCCTCTTGATACATTTCATTACATTGTATGTCCCTAGGGAACCTAGGACCCCTAGGGATGCATTTGGTTGGTTTGAATCCATCAAGAGGGTTCATAGGTTTACCTATGTCCCCTCTTAATGCATTTCATGAAAACATATGTCCCTAGGGGTCCTAGGGCTTATAGGGACACATTTGGTTGGTTCTAATGCATTGAGAGGTGTCATAGGTTAACCTATGACCTCTATCAATGCATTTCATGACAACTTATGTCCCTAGGGGCCCTACGACCCCTAGGGACACATTTGGTTGGTTCTAATGCATTGATAAGGGTTGTCGGTTAACTTATGACCCCTATCGATGCATTTCATGTCAACGTATGTTCCTAGTACCCCTGGTGATCTAATTAGGATCTAGGACTATTACAGAGGAATGCTAATTGATTACATAGAATTAATTTAAAACTTTTAACGAATCAAATTAACATAAATAAAATAAGAGAACAACAAGATTAAGCTGATAAAAGAGACAATGAGAGAAAGAAGACGCAAACAATTTGATCTTGGAGTTCATCCATACGGACTATGTCTCTGATTCCCACTCCAATAGAGGGACTGATCTAATTATCTCCAAAAATTAGGTACAAATGTTTACAAAGTCATTCCTTTGAAGTACAACATCATCACACTGTTTTAAAGTACAAGAATAAGCACTTCAAAAATCACCCTTACTCTCAACACTTGCACGTTCTCTCCTTTTTTTGAATGCCCCCAAGAATCTCCTAAACCCCCTTTTTATACACAAAATTAGCCAAAATAAGGCTATAAAATTTTTTACAAAAATAACCCTTTCAATTAATTCCTCTCTCGAAATAACTTGTTAGCCATTGTTAACAGATTTATCTCATGTCAACTTTGGGGTAAAAAAATAGATTGTTGGAGTTTTGGAGATACTTGAATTTTTGACAAAAATATCCCCTGGATCAAGCCTCTCCACTGAGAAGCTTTAGGACCGCTGAAAGTTTGGATTACTCAGAAAGAAGGTGAGGGTATAGTTCCCTCACTTTACCAATCTGCATCCATCTTGCCTTGCTTGGATGCATCCCCTTCAATCCCACTCAGAGGTATTCAGCTGGTCCTCTTCGTGAAGTTCTGACATTCCTATCTAGGATAACATCTTTTGGCAATTATGACATATACTCTAGTGAAAGATCATTAATTGATGGAACCTGAACATTGATGTCTTCATCCAAGCTCATTGGAGGTTCATATAGCTTCAGATTCTCAACATTGACAACTGAGTAAATTTGCATGTATGGAGGAAGATTAAGGTGGAAAGCATTGGTACCAATCTTCTCTAAGATTTCAAAAGGACCATACCTAATAAGCTTGAGCTTCCTTCCTTCACCTTGCATTCTTCCCTTGCTGATATGTAACCAAACTCTGTCACCAACTTGGAATTGGTGATCAATGCGATGTTTATCATGGCGAGCCTTGTATTTTTCATGGCTCTGCCCCAACTGTGCTTCTACTACCTGATGGATTGCTTGGACCTTCTGGATGAACTTTAAAGCCTTTTCTGCATCATTGCATCCATTTACAACATCGTCCTTCCCAAAAGAAAAATCCATTGGTGAATTAGGCAAGTAATCAAAGCAAGTCTCAAAAGGAGACGTCTTTGTAGAAGAGTGTGTCACATGGTTGTAAGCATGCTGTACATAGTGAATACTTTCATCCCACAACTTAGGATGCTTGTTGCAATAACCTCTAAGTAGATGCATGACTATCTTGTTCACTACCTTTGTCTATCCATCGGTCTGCGGATGGAAGGCTGCACTCTTCTTTAGCTTGGTTTCCACGAGTCCCCACAAAGATGACCCAAATTCCCCTAAGAATTGAGAATCTCAATCCGATACAATAGAAGTGGGTAACCCAAAATGAACCCATACATTTTGAAAGTACAAATGAGCAGTCAGTTCAGCAGTAACTTGTTTTTTATGAGGCATTAAAATACACATTTTGCTAAACCGATCAACTACTACATACAAATAATCATGACCCTTCCTAGACATAGGTAAACCTCCCACAAAGTCCATAGACACACTTTCCCATGGACGGGATGGCATAGGTAATGGTGTGTACAAACCCAATTTCATGTTACTTGGTTTGCTGGTTGCACACATTACACATCCTTTTATATACTTGGTGACAGTTTCCTACATACGAGGCCAGTAAAAATACTTTTGTAATTGAGCTAGTGTCTTACTTACCCCAAAATGTCCTTCAATCAAAGAGGTGTGTTCTTCACGGATTACATGTGCATGTTCATCTTTAGGAATGCATAGTTTTCCCAAGTGGTACAAAAAATTATCCGACACATAGTAATCTTTCTCTTCTACATGTTTACCCTGGATTAAAGCTGCATAGATATCCTTAAAGTTTGCATCATTAGCATATTGTTCCTAAAAACTTTCATGAGCCATAGAACTATTTTGAAGGATTATCAAAGCATTCTGAATAGGAGGTCTAGGCAGCATATCTACTACTTTTTTATGGGAACCCTTCTTATACTTAATTACCAAATGAAATTGGTGTAGAAAACCCATCCACATAAAGTGCCTACTTTGTTGCAACTTAGATTGTGAGTGCAAATATTGTAGTGGCTAGTGATCAGTGTGGATTATAGTTTCTTTTCCCATTAAGTAATGTTTCCATTTTTTAACACTATGAACTAAAGCATAAAGTTCTTTATCATATGTAGGATAGTTACTTACTGCTCCTAAAAAAGTTTTAGAGTGGTAGCAGACTGGTTTACCTCCTTGCATGAGTACAACTCCCATGGCAAACTCGCTCGCATCTGTCTCAATCTCAAATGGTTGATGTAAATTAGGTAGAGCTAACACTAGTGTAGTACTCAACTTTTCCTCCAAAGTATCAAAATCCTTTTGTTGCGGACCTCCCCATTGAAAATTTGCCTTGGTACTGGTTAATGCATGCAATGGTGATGCAATGAAAAAGAAGTTTTCAATGAAATTCCTCCAATACTGAACTGCACCTAAGAAACTCCTGACTTCCGTAACTATACTTGGCTTAGGCCATTTTACAATGCATTCGACCTTCGCAGGGTCTACTTTCAATTGACCATTCCCTACGACATAGCCTAAGTACACTAAGGATGTCTTTACAAATTTACATTTTGACATCTTTACATAGAGTTTTTCTTTTCTCAGTACATCAAGTACTTTCTTTACATGAATTACATGATCATCCCAAGACTTACTGAATACAAGAATATCATCTAAATAGACTATGAAAAAATCATCAATAAAGGGATGGAAGACATCATTCGCGACTCTCATAAATGTAGCTGGTGCATTACAAAGCCCAAATGGCATGACCAACCACTCAAAAAGTCCCTGTTTTGTCTTAAAAGTAGTTTTCCAAATATCACTTTCTGCAATTCTTATTTGATGATATCCACTATGTAAGTCTAGCTTAGTGAAATAAATTGCATGTTTCAATTGATCAAGTAAATCATCAATTCTAGGAAGAGGGTACCCATTCTTTACTATTATCTTGTTTAGAGCCCTGTAGTCAATACACATTCTCCAAGTCCCATCTTTCTTTGGAACCAACACAATAGGAGAACCACAAGGAGAAGTACTAGGATGGATAGCTCCTTTCTCAAAGAGCTCATGAACTTTCTTTTTGATTTCTTCATTCTACAAGACTGATAAATGGTACATGCTGATATTAGGAAGTGGTGCATCTTGCTGCAACTAAATCTCATGTTGTATCTCTCTCTTAGGAGGCAATCCTTTCGGTTCCTGAAACAAGTCATCGTAAGCGGAAACAACTTTGACCATTCCAGATTTATGTTTTGGATCACATCCCTTAAATGCCTTAGATGTTTCATCTTCTTTGGCTTTTACAATCATCAATACAAAATTCTTACTAGAGTTTACTAACCTTTTCATTTGACCAACATTGACTAATGCCAAATTAGTCTTAACCTTATGTGCCCATACAATGTATTCAATATTGTCTTTAAACAAATGATACTTATTTTCCCCCCTATAGAAGATAGTTTGTCAATCAGGAAAATAGGGACTCCCAAGTACAAGACCACAAATATCTAAAGGGACTACATTAGCTTCTACCTCATCCACAAATTTGTAGTGATAGCAAATCTTAACTTGCATTGTTTAGTTACTTGTAACTATGCATCATCACAAACCCATCCAAGAGGATATGGTTTTGGATGAGGTGTTGTAGTCAAGTTAAGCTTTTTAACAACTTCCTCAGATATCAAATTAACTTGAGAACCTATGTCAAATAGTGTATCAACCTTAGTATGCTTAATAACAACTTGGATGTGAAATAATTCATTCCTTAGCTTATCATCCTTAGGAGAAGATTCTTTACTTGTACTTGCACTTATGCTAGAAGAATTTATAGCTGATGAGAGAGATATACCTTTTCCTTTACCTTGGATCTCGGTAGCAACAATCTTTGTCTCATCTCCAGAGTCAGATCCAAGATCTTGTTGAGTTATAGCAGAAGTCTTTTGTTTTCCTTTGTTTCCACCAAATCGCTTTGGCCTCTTTTCAGGATGTAGCTTCCAACACTTAGAATCATCATGCCCTTCTTTCTTGCAATGTGAACATGTGGATTTCTCACCCTCTTTCTTTACTATTGCTATCTTTTTACCCTTTCCTTTTCCTTTGGAATTTTCCTTAGACTTACATGGCTTTTTATCAGACTTATCAATGAAAGTACCCGTACCCCTTAATTCTAAATGTGTTTCCTGGACACATACTTCATCCAAATTACAAGGATTCAGGACGAGAATAGAATACCTTAGGTAAGAATGAAGACCACCTATATACTTGAGTAAGGTGTCCTGGGTATACAATGGGACATTTAATGAAATAGCCTTTTTGCAAAATTTGTGGGTGTAATCCTAGACAGACTGACCTTTCCCTTGCCTAAAATGTTGTTAGTTCATCATTAACTGCTGCATATGGCCTAGGGGGTAGAATTTCTTTTTTAAAGCAGTAACAAATTCTAACCAAGACAAATTAAACTTACCATGTTGTGAAGTTTCATCCTGAGATCTACTCTCCCACCAAGTTAAGGCTACACCACCTAATCGAAGAGTGGCTAACTGAATTCTATCAACATCATCTACAAGGTTTTGAACTCTACAGTAGACTTCTACTTGCTAAATCCAGTCATCTAGTTTCTCGGCATTTAACTCCCCACAATATTTTGGCAAGTCAAGTTTTACATCCAACTTGATTCAAGGCTTATGTCCATCCTTAAAAATATTAGAAGACTTAGAATGGGTAGAAGAAGGAGAAGAGGGGGAAGAAGGAGAAGAGGGAGAAGAAGGAGAAGATGGAGGTGTCTTTGGCAGATCACGATCAGCACCTTTCTTTCTCCCTTTGTCCTTTCGAGCTGCACGTCTTTGCATCTTCTCTTCTCTTTCTTGTACCAAAACTTCTACCATTATCTGCAAACTCTAAAGAGTCTTCTAGATACTTTGATCTTCTAAACCTTTTCCTCCACCTTCATCTGCCATTTGTGATGATGGTTTAGTCCTTCGTTTTCCAATCTCAAGATTGTATTACTCGAGCTTTCCTTCGCCTTTCTCAATCCTAGATCTTGTTAGCATTCAAATCTGCAATACTAGTCCAACAAAATCTTTGATAAGAAATTTTATCTAATTAGGATCTAGGACTATTACAAAGGAATTCTAATTGATTACATAGAATTAATTTAAAACTTTTAAAGAATCAAATTAACATAAATGAAATAAGAGAACAACAAGATTAAGCTGATAAAAGAGACAATGAGAGAGAGAAGATGCAAACAGTTTGATCTCGGAGCTCATCCATATGGACTACGTCTTCGGATCCTACTCCAATAGGGGCACTAATCCAATTATCTCCAAAAATCAAGTACAAATGTTAACAAAGTCATTCCTTTGAAGTACAACAACATCATGCTATTTTAAAGTACAAGAGTAAGCACTTCAAAAATCTCCCTTACTCTTAGCACTTGCACGTTCTCTCCTTTTTTTGAATGCCCCCAAGAATCCCCTAAACCCCCTTTTTATACACAAAATTAGCCAAAATAAGGCTATTAAAAAATTTACAAAAATAACCCCTTCAATTAATTCCCCTATCGGAATAACCTGTTAGCCATTTTTAACAGATTCGGCTCATGTCAATTTTGGGGTAAAAAAATAGATTGTTGGAGTTTTGGAGATACTTGAATTTTTGACAAAAATATCGCCCAGATCACCTGGGGCCCCTAAAGATGAATTTGGTTAGTTCAAATATGTCAAGAGGGGTCATTGGTTAACTTATGACCCCTATCGATGTGTTTCATGACAATGTATGTCCCTAGGGGTCCTAGGGCCCGTAGGGATGTATTTGGTTGGTTCCAATGCATCCAGAGCCTATGACCCCTCTTGACATATTTCATGAAAATGTATGTCCCTAGGCATCCTATGGCTCCTAGGAACACATCTGGTTGGTTCCAATGCATCAAGAGGGTTCATAGGTTAACCTATGACCCCTATCGATGCATTTCATGACAACGTATGTTCCTAAGGGCCCTTAGGCTCATAGGAACACATTTGGTTAGTTCTAATGCATCAATAGGGTCCTAGGGTCCCTAAGGATGCATTTCATGACAACGTATGTCCCTAAGGGTCCTAGGGCCCCTAAGGACACATTTGGTTGGTTCTAATATGGCAGTAAGTGTCATAGGTTAACCTATGACCCCTCTTGACACATTTCATGACAACGTATGTCCCTAGTGGACCTAAGACCCTTCCAAAAATATTTTGGTTATTTTTAAAGCATTCAAAGGGTTTGTAGATTAACCTAAGACCCTTTTGGAGGCATTTCATTACAATGTATGTCCCTAGGGGCCCTAAGACCCCTAGGGATGCATTTGGTTGGTTGTAATGCATGGAGAGGGGTCATAGGTTAACATATGACCATAATTGATGCATTTCATTACAACGTATGTTCCTAAGGGCCCTAGGGTCCCTAGGGATGCATTTGGTTAGTTCCAATGCATCAAAAGGGGCAATAAGTTAACAGATGACCCCTATCGATGCATTTCATGGAAACTTATGTCCTTAGGGGTATTAGGGCCCTTAGGGACACATTTGGTTGGTTCTAATCCATTTAAGAGGGGTGATAGGTTAACCTCTGACTCCTATCAATGAATTTCATGATAAGATATGTCCCTAGGGGCCCTAGGAACCCGTACGACCCATTTGGTTGGTTCCAATGCATTGAGAGGTGTCATATGTTAGAAAATGAACCCTATCAATGCATTTCATGACAATATATATTCCTTGGGGCTGTAGGACCCCTAGGGATGAATTTGGTTGGTTCAAATGCATCGAGATGGGTCATAGGTTAACCTATGACCCCTCTCAATGTATTTCATGACAACTTATGTCCATAGGGGTAAAAGGGCCCCTAGGGATGCATTTGGTTGGTTCCAATCCATCTAGAGGTGTCATAGGTTAACCTATAACCCTATCAATCTATTTCGTGATAACATATGTTCCTAAGGGCCCTATGACCCCTAGGGACACATTGGGTTGGTTCTAATGTGCCGAGAGGGGTCATAGTTTAACTTATGAACTCTATCAATACATTTCATGACAATTTATGTCCTTAAGTGCCCTATAACCCCTAGGGATGCATTTGGTTGGTTCTAATGCATTGAGGCGATGCATTTCATAAAAATGTATGTCCATAAGGTCGCTCAAAACCCTAGGGATGCATTTTTTTGGTTTTAATGCATTAAGAGGGATCATAGGTTAACCAATGACACCTATCGCCGCATTTCATTTCAACTTATGTCCCTAAGGGCCCTAGGACCCCTAGGGATGCATTTGGTTTCTTTTAATGAATTGAAAGCGGTCATAGGATAACCTATGACCCCTATCAATGCATTTCATGATAACGTATGTTCCTAGGGGCCCTAGGGCCCCTAGGGATGCATTTGGTTGGTTCCAATGCATCGAGAGGGGTCACTATTTAATTTATGACCCTTATCAATGCATTTCATGACAATGTATATTGCTAGGGGTCTTAAGGCCCCTAGGGACACATTTGGTTGGTTCTAATGCATCGAGAGGGGTCATAGTTTAACGTATGACCGCTCTTGACATATTTCATGATAACATATATCCCTAGGAGCTCTAAGACCCCTACGGACCAATTTAGTTGGATCCAATACATCGAGGGGTGTTATAGGTTATCCTATGTCCCCTATTAACCCATTTCATGACAACATATGTCCCTAAGGGCCCTGGGACCCTAAGCGACATATTTAGTTTGTTCTAATGCATCAAGAGGAGTTATAGGTTAACCTACAATTCTATTGATGCATTTCATCATAGCATAGGTGCCTAGGGGCCCTACCACCCCTAGGGACTCATTTGGTTGGTTCTAATGCATTAAGAGGGCTCATAGGTAACCTGTGACCCCTATTGACACATTTCATGACAACGGATGTTCCTAGGGCCCTAGGACCCCTAGGGATGCATTTGGTTAGTTTTAATGCATTGAGAAGGGTCATAGGTTAACCTATGAACCCTGTCAATGCATTTCATGACAAGGTATGTTAGTAGGGGTCCTAGGTACCTTAAGGAGGCATTTGGTTGGTTCCATTGGGTTGAGAGGGGTCATAGGTTAACCTATGACCCCTATCAATGCATTTCATTACAATGTATATCCCTAGGGGCCTGAGGACCCCTTGGGATGTATTTGGTTGGTTTTAATGCATTGAGAGAGGTCATGGGTTAATCTATGTCCGCTCTTGATGCATTTTATCACAACTTATTTCCTTAGGGACCCTAAGACTCCAAGGGATGCATTTGGTCTATTCTAATGTGTCGAGAGTGGTCATAGGCTAATCTATGACCTCTATCGATGCATTTCATGACAATCTATGTTCATAGGGCCCTAGGGACCCTAGGGATGCATTTGGTTGGTTCTAATGCATTGAGAGGGGTCATAGGTTAATAACCTATGACCCCTTTCAATGCATTTCATGACAATGTATATCCCTAAGGGCCCTAGGACCCCTAAGGACACCTTTGGTTGGTTTGAATGTGTCTAGAGGGGTCATAGGTAAAACATTGATCACTCTCGATGCATTTCATGAAAATGTTTGTCCCTAGGGTTCCTAGTGCCCCATGAGAAGCATTGGGTTAGTTCCAATGCATCAAGAGGGTTCATAGGTTAAGTTATGACCCCTATCAATAGATTCATTACAACATATGTCCCTATGTTCACTAAGACCCCTAGGGATGCATTAGGTTGACTTTAATGCATCAAGAGGGATCACAGGTTAACCTATGACTCCTCTCGATGCATTTCATGACAATGTATGTCCCTAGGGGCCCTAGGAACCTTAGGGATGCATTTGGTTGGTTTTAATGCATTGAGAGGGGTCATAGGTTAACCTATGACCCCTCTAAGTGCATTTCATGACAACATATGTCCCTTGGGATCCTAGGGCCCCTAGAGACACATTTTGTTGGTTCCAATGCTTCAAGAGGGTTCATAGGTCAACCTATGACATCTATTGATGCATTTCATGACAACGTATGTTTGTAAGGGTCCTAGGATTCCTAGTGACACATTTGGTTACTTCTAATGCATAGGGGTCACTGAGCCCCTAGGGACATACATTTTTATTAAATACATCCAGAGGGGTCATAGGTTAACCTATGACCCCTCTCGATGTATTTAACCTATGACCCCACTCGATGTATTTAATAACAATGTATGTCCCTAGGGGCTCAATGACCCCTATGGATGCCTTTGGTTGGTTCGAATGTGTTTTGAGGGGTCATAAGTTAACCATTGACCCCTCTCGACAAATTTTATGACAACATATGTCCCTAGAGGTCCTAGTACCAATTTGTCAAGAGGGTTCATAGGTTAACCTATGACTAGTGTTGATAGATTTCATGACAACGTATATCGCGAGGTGCCCTAGAACACCTAGGGACACATTTGGGTTGACTTTAATGTATCTAGAGGGGTCATAGGTTAACCTATGAGATCTCTCAATGCATTTCAGGACAACGTATGTCCCTAGGGGTCATAGGTCCCTAGGGGTCATAGGTCCTCTAGGGACACCTTTTTTGGTTCTAATGCATTGAGAGGGGTCATGTCAATGAATATCATGACAAAAATCTAATGCATTTCATTGGTTTTAATGCATCAAGAATGGTCATAGGTTAACCTATGACTCCTCTTAATGAATTTCATGGAAACATATGTCCTTAGGGTTCTTAGGGCCCCTAGGGAGCATTTGGTTGGTTATAATGCATTGAGAGGGGTCATAGGATAACATATGAAACCTATGGACACATATCATGACAATGTATGTTCCTTGGGACCCTAGGACTGTTAGGGACACATTGGGTTTGTTCTAATGCATTGAGAGGGGTCATAGGTTAACCTATGACCCCTATCGATGCATTTCATGAAAACATATGTCCTTAGGGGTCCTAGGGCCGCTAGGGACACATTGGGTTGGTTTCAATGCATCATGAGAGGTCATAGGTTAACCTATTACCCCTATTGATGCATTTCATAACAACATATGTCCTTAGGGGCCCAAGGACACCTAGGACCCCAAGGGCCATAAGTTAACCTATGACCCGTAACGACATATTTCATGACAATGTATGTCCTTAGGGGTCCTAGGGCCCCTAGGGATGCATTTGATTGGTTCTAATCCTTTTAAGAGGTGTCATAGGTTAACCTATGACTCCTCTCGAAGCATTTCATGACAACATATGTCCCTAGGGTTCCTTGTACCCCTAGGGACCCATTTGGTTAGTTCCAATGCATCGAGACATCTCATAGGTTAACCTATGACCCCTATCGATGCATTTCATGATGATGTATGTCCGTAGTGGCCCTAAGACCCCTAGGGATGCATTTGGTTGGCTTGAGTGCATCAAGATGGGTTTTAGGTTTTGCTATGACTCATCTTAGGTTTTGCTATGGGTCTTAGGTTTTGCTATGTTGCCATGAAATAAATTGACTCATCTTGATGCACTCAAGCCAACCAAAACCTAAGACCCATCTTGATGCACTCAAGCCAACCAAATGCATCCCTAGGGGTCTTAGGGCCACTACAGACATACATCATCATGAAATTCATCGATAGGGGTCATAGGTTGTTAGTTCCAATGCATCGAGACATCTCATAGGTTAACCTATGACCCCTATCGATGCATTTCATGATGATGTATGTCTGTAGTGGCCCTAAGACCCCTAGGGATGCATTTGGTTGGCTTGAGTGCATCAAGATGGGTCTTAGGTTTTGGTTGGCTTGAGTGCATCAAGATGAGTCAATGTATTTCATGACAACATATGTCCGTAGAGATCCAAGGGACCCTAAGGAAAAAATTGGTTGGTTTCAATGCGTTGAGAGGTTTCATAGGTTAACTTATGACCCTATCAACATATTTCATGCAAATGTATGTTCTTAGGGGCCCTATGACTCCTAGGGACACATTTGGTTGTTTCTAATGTGTCGAGAGGGGTCATAAGTTAACCTATGACCTTTATCGATGCATTTTGTGATAATGTACATCCCTAAGTGCCCTATGACCCTTACAAACAAATTTGGTTGGTTCTAATTGATCCGGTGGAGAATTTTAGTGAAAATTGAAGTGTCTTCAAATCTCCAAATTTTTGCATCATCAAAAAGATCTTAGCGTCATGATTCCAACACAACTTAAACTTAGCAAAAAGGAGTCTGTTCATACAAGTTACACTCGGTCAAAGTTCTAGTCAACAGGTAGACCAAAGGGCTAGATAAGGGGCAAAATTAGACCATCTCAAAAGTGGTCAACAATGGATTTCAAAATGAAGATCTCATCACAAGCTTTCCAACGATGTTCATTTTGTGAAAATCAGACTTCATATGTGAAAGTTATGCTTGTTTAAAGTTGGAGGCAAAAGTTTAAAATGGTGACAACATCATGACATCATCATTTGACATGTGGCATTTACATGTCATCAGCAAGTGGATTGAAAACTTGGGCCTGTGGGGGTCGAACCCACTCCTTTACCACAATAAGGCATGGTCGTTGGGCCACACAGAGTATTCAAAATACATTTGTCAAATATTCTATTTAAAGTGTTCCAGCCACCAACTTTAGTTTAAAATGGCATGAGGATTTGAACCCTCTACCCCACGGTGGGTGTAAAATATGCATGGCCATTGCGCCACATATTGGGTTTTGTTATATATAGGGCATAATTGTTATTTGAGTGGGAACAAACAAACTGCCCACTTTTTAAATAGGATTTATTTGTTATTTTATTACTAGCTAAACCCCAAATATGAATGTAATGTCAAAATATAAAAATGGCAAAGGGGTTATTCGTAGGTGTCTTATGGTTAAAATGTCTAATTATGGATTAATTGGTTGTGAGCCAATTTAGGCAAATAAAAAGGGGGGTAGGATGTCATTTTGAAGGCTTAGGGAGATTTTTGGAGCCATTTTCATACTTTGGAGTATTGTTATGCTATCAAAGTGCTAAAAGAAATGGTCTTTTTGGTGCATAGTTGTAATTGATTTTTGGAGATTAATCGGATCGATCATACTTTATTGGAGCCAACTCAGAGACGTAGTCACGTTGTGATGAACTCCGAAATCAAACATTGTTTGCACTTTATATCTTCTTTTCTCTCTCAATTCTGTTTCTCACCTTAAGTTTTGATGTATAATTTCATTTAGTCTAGATCTGTCCATCAGATCACTAATGCATTAAGAGGGGTCATAGGTTAACCTCTGAACCCTCTCAACACATTTCATGAAAACATATATCCTTAGGGTCCCTAGGTTACCTACAGACACATTTGGTTGGTTCTAATGCATCGAGAGGGGTCCTAGGACCCACAGGGATGCATTGGGTTGGTTCTAATGTGTCGAGAGGTTTCATAGCTTAACCTATGACCCCTGTCGATGTATTTGATGACAATGTATGTCCCTAGGGGTCCTAGGGCCCCAAGGGACACATTTGGTTGGTTCCAATACATTGAGAGGTGTCATAGGTTAACCTCTGATCCCTATAGATGCATTTCATGACAACTTATATACTTGGGGGCTCTATGACCCCTAGAGATGCATTTGGTTGGTTTTAATGCATTGAGAGGGGTCATAGGTTAGGCTATTACCCCTGTCAATGTATTTCATGATAATGTATGTTCATATGGTCCTAGGGCCCCTAGGGACGCATTTTGTTGGTTCTAATGTGTCAAGAGGGGTCATTGTTTAATCTATGACCCCTATTGACACATTTCATGACAATGTATGTTGCTAGGGGTCCTAGGACCCCTTGCAACATGTTTGGTTGTTTCCAATGTGATGAGAGGGATCATAGGTTAACCTATGACCCATCTCGATGCATTTCACGATAACATATATCTGTAGGACCCCTAAGACCCCTACTAACAAATTTGGTTGGTTCAAATGTTCGTAAGGTCCCTATTAACACATATATATCCTATGACCCTTATCGACCTATTTCATGACAACGTATGTCCCTAAGGGCCCTACGACACTGAGGGACGCATTTGGTTTGTTCTAATGCATCGAGAAGAGTTATAGGTTAACCTATAATTCTATCTATGAATTTCATGACAACATAGGTTCCTAGGGGCCCTACCACCCCTAATGACTCATTTGGTTGGTTCTAATGCATCAAGAGGGGTCATAGGTTAACCGATGACCCCTATCAATGCAATTCATGAAAACATATATCCCTACGGCCCTAAGACCTTTAGGGATGCATTTGGTTCATTTTAATACATTGAGATGGGTCATAGGTTAATCTATGACCCCTCTTAATGCATTTCATGACAATGCATGTCTGTAGGGGTCCTCGAGTGCCTCAAGACGCATTTTGTTTGTTCCAATGTATCAAGAGGGGTTATAGGTTAACTTATGACCCCTATTGATGCATTTCATAAAAACATATATCCCTAGGCGCCCTAGGACCCCTTGGGATGCATTTAGTTTGTTTTAATGCATTGAGCATGGTCATAGGTTAAATTGTGACCACTCTCAGTGCATTTTAAGAAAACATAATTCCCTAGGGATCCTAGGGCCCCTTGGGACATATTTGATGACAACGTATGTACTTAGGGGCCCTCGGACCCCTAGGGACAACTTTGGTAGGTTTGAATGTATCTATACGGGTCATAGTTTAACCATTGACCCTTCTCGACGCATTTTATGAGAAAGTATGTCCCTAGGGACACATTAGATTAATTCTAATGTGTTGAGAGGGGCCATAGGTTAAGCTATGACCCCTATTGATAGATTTCATGGCAACGTATGTCCCCAGGTGCCCTAGCACCCTTAGGGATGTATTTGATTGACTATAATGCATCGAGAGGGGTCATAGGTTAACCTATGGCTCCTCTCGACATATTTCATGATAATGTATGTCCCTAGGGGTCATAGGACCCCTAGGGATGGATTTGTTTCATTATAATGTGTTTAGAGGGTTCATAGGTTAACCTATGAACCCTCTCAATGAATTTCATGACAATGTATGTCCCTAGGGGCCCTAATACCCCTAGGGACACATTTGGTTGGTTTTAATTATTTGAGAGGGGTCATAGGTTAACCTATGACCCCTAACAATAGAATTCATGACAACGTATGTCCCTAGGGGTGCTAGGGCCCCTAGGGATACATTTAGTTGGTTCTAATCCTTTGATAGGAGTAATAAGTTAACCTATAAGCCCTCTCAAAAATTTCATGACAACATATGTCCATAACAGCCTAGACCCCCTAGGGATCCATTTGGTTGGTTCGAATGTGTCATAGGTTAACCTATGACCCCTCTCAACGCATTTCATGACAAAGTATGTCCCGATGGGCCCTAAGACCTTTGCGCAAGCATTTGGTTAGTTTTAATTCATTGAGAGGGGTCATATATTAACCTATGACCCCTATTGATGCATTTCAAGACAACATATGTTCCTAGGGGCCCCAAAGTGCCTAGGGATGTATTTGGTTGGTTCTAATGTGTCAAGAGGGGTCATAGGTTAACCTATGACCCCTATTGATAGATTTCATGACAATGTATGTCCCTAGCTCCCTTGGATACCTAGGGATGCATTTGGTTGCTTCTAATGTGTTGAGAGAAGTCATAGGTTAACCTATGACCCCTATAAAAAATGTATATCCTGAGGGGTCTTGCGGCACCTAGGGACACATTTGTTTGGCTCCAATGTGTTGAGAGGGTTCATAGGTTAACGTATGACCCTTCTTGATGCATTTCATGACAATATATGTCCCTAGGGGCCTTAGGACCACTAGGGACCCATTTATTTGGTTCCAATGCATCGAGAGGTATCATGGGTTAAACTATGACCCCTATCAATGTATGTAATGACGACGTATGGCCCTAGGCACCCTAATACCCTAGGAACATATTTGGTTTGGTCTAATGCATCGAGAAGAGTCATAGGTTAACCTATGACCCTATCAACATATTTCATGGAAAAGTAGTTTCTTAGGGCCTCTATGATCCCTAGGGACACATTTGGTTGGTTCTAATGCATTGAAAGGGGTCATAGGTTAACCTATGACCCCTCTCGGTGCATTTCATGACAACGTATGTCATTAGGGCCCCTAGGGAGCATTTGTTTGGTTCTAATACATGGAGAGTGGTCATAGGTTAACCTGTGACCCCTCTTGATGCATTTTATGACAACGTATGTCCTTATGGTCCCTAGGGGCTCTAGGGATGCATTTGGTTTGTTCTAATGCATCGAACCTATGACCCCTCTCGATCCATTTCATTACAAAGTATGTCCCTAGGGGCCATAGGACCTTAGGGACACATTTGGTTGGTCTGAATGGATTGAGTGGGGTCATAGGTTTAACTATGACTCATCTTGACACATTTAATGATATCGTATGTCCCTAGGGTTTCTAGGCATTAAGAGGTGTCATGGGTTAACCTATGACCACTATTGATGCATTTCATGACAACTTATGTCCCTAGGGGCCCTAGGACCCCTAAGGACACATTTGGTTGGTTCTAATGCATTGAGAGGGATCATAGGTTAACCTATCACCCCTATGGATCCATTTCATGATAATGTATGTTGCTAGGCATCCTACGGCCCATAGGGATGTGTTTGGTTGGTTCCAATGCATCAAGAAGGGTCATAGGTTAAGTTATGACCCCTCTTGATGCATTTAATGTCAACATATATGCCTAAGAGCCCTTGGAACCCTATAGACACATTTGGTTGGTTCCAATGCATCAAGAGGTGTCATAGGTTATCTTATGACCCTTATCAACCCATTTCATGACAATGTATATCCCTTGGGGCCATAAGGCCTTAGAGACCCATTTGGTTGGTTCCAACACCTTGAGAGGTGTAAAATGATAACCTATGACCAATATTGACACAATTCATGATAGCATATGTCCCTAGGGGCCCTAGGATCCCTACAGAAAAATTTGGTTTGTTTTAATGCATCAAGAGGAGTCATAGTTTAACTTATGATGTTCCTAGGGCCCTAGGACCCCTATGGATGCATTTGGTTGGTGCTAATGTGTCTAACGTGGCCATTGGTTAACCTATGATCCCTATCAATGCATTTCATGACAACATATCTCCCTAGGGTCCTTAGGACCCTGAGAAAACCTATGGACGCCTTTGGTTGGTTCTAATCCATTGAAAGGGCTCATAGGTTAACCTATGACCCCTCTTGATGCATTTCATGATAAGGTATGTCCCTAAGTGCCCTAGGATCCCCAAGGATGCATTTGATTGGTTCTAATACAATTTCTTGACAACATATGTTCCTAGGAGCCCTAGGACCACTAGGGACACATTTGGTTAGATCTAATTCGTCGAGAGGGGTCAAACATTAGCCTATGACCCATATCAATGTATTTCATGACAATATATCTCCCTAGGTGCCCTAGGAACCGTAGGGACACCTTTGGTTAGTCATAATGTGTCTAGAGGAGTCATAGGTTAACTTACGACCCCTCTTGAGGGATTTCATGAGAACGTATGTCACGGGGGTCCTAGGGCCCCTAAGGACGCATTGGGTTGGTTAAAATGCATCATGAGGGGTCATAAGTTAACCTATGACCCCTATCGATGCATTTCATGACAAAATATGTCATTAGGGGCCCTGGGCCCCCTAAGGAGACATTTGGTTGGTTCTAATGCTTTGAGAGTTGTCATAGGTTAAATTATGACCCTCTCAATGCATTTCATGACAATGTATGTCCCTACAGGTCCTAGGGATCCTAGGGACACATTTGGTTGGTTTCAATGCATCGAGAGGGGTCATAGGTTAGCCTATGGCTGCTATCAATGAATTTCATGACAACGTATGCCCCTATAGGCCCTAGGACCCCTAGGGACACATTTGGTCATCTCTAATGCATCTAGAGGTGTCATAGGTGAACCTATGACAACTCTCAACACATTGTAGAATAATGTATGTCCCTAGTGTCCCTAGGGCCCCTAGGGATGCATTTGGTTGGTTGTAATGCATCAAGAGGGGTCACAAGTTAACCTCTAACCCTTATCGACACATTCCATGACAACATATGTTTGTAGGGGACCTAAGACTCCTAGGGATGCATTTGTTTGGTTCTAATGCATCAAGACGAGTCATAGGCTAACCTATGACACCTCTTAATACATTTTATGACAATGTATGTCCCTTAGGGGCCTAGGACCCCTAGGGATGCCTTTTTTTGGTTCAAATCTTTCTAGAGGGGCCATTGGTTAACCTATCAACCCTCTCAAGGGATTTCATGACAATGTATGTCACTAGGTGTCCTAGGGCTACTATGGATGCATTGGTTTGGTTCGACTATAGCATGAGGGGTCGTAGGTTAACCTATGACCTCTATCAACACATTTCATGACAATGTATGTTTGTAGGGGCCCTAGAACTCCTAGGGATGCATTTAGCTGGTTCTAATGCATCGAGACGTGTCATAGGTTAACCTATGACCCCTCTCAATGCATTTAATGACAATGTATGTCCCTTGGGGCCCTAGCACCCCTAGGGACACCTTTGATTGGTTCAAATATGTCTAGAGAGGTCATAGGTTTACCAGTGACCTCGCTTGATTCATTTCATGACAATGTATTTCCCTAGTGGTCCTAGTTCCCCTAGGGAAACATTGGGTTGGTTCCAATGTGTCGAGAGGGGTCATAGGTATCAATGCATTTCATGATAATGTATGCCCCTAGGGGTCCAAAGGCCTCTAAGTACACATTTGGTTGGTCTTAATGCATTGAGAGGGGTCATAGGTAAACCTATGACCCCTATCGATGCATTTCATGACAATGTATGTCCCGAGGGGCCCTATGACCCCTAAGGATGCATTTTGTTGGTTCTAATGGATCAAGAGGGGTCATAGCATAACCTATGACCTCTCTCGATGCATATCATGACAACTTATGTCCTGAGGGCCTCTAGGGATGCATTTGGTTGGTTGTAATGCATTGAGAGGGGTCATAGGTTAGCCTATGACCCTTATCAACACATTTCATGATAATTTATACTCCTAGGGGCCTATGACCCCTAGGGATGCATTTGGTTTGTTCTAATATGTCGAGAGGAGTCATAGGTTAACCTATTACCCCTCTCGATGGATTTCATGATAAAATATGTTTGTAGGACCCCTAGGACCCCTAGGGACACATTTGGTTGGTTTTAATTCATTGAGAGGGGTCATAGGTTAAGCTATGACCCCTCTTGTTACATTTCATGACAACATATGTCCTTAGGGGTCCTAGCACCCCAGGGATGCATTTCTTTGGATCTAATGCATTGATAAGGCGTATGACCCCTATTAATTCATTTCATGACAACGTATGTCCCTTGGAGCCCTAAAATCCCTAGGGATGCATTTCGTTGGTTGAAATTCATCAAGAGGGGTCATAGGTTAACCTATGTCCCCTCGTGATGTAATTCATGACAACGTATGGCCCTACAAGTCATAGGGTCCCTAAGGACACATTTGGTTGGTTCGAATGCATTGAGAGGGGTCATAGGTTAGCCTATGATCCCTATCGACGAATTTCTTGACAACATATGTCCCTAGGGGCTGTAGGACCCCTAGGGATGCATTTGGTTTGTTCTAATGCATCGAGATGGGTCATAGGTGAACCTATGACACATCTCAACATATTTCATAACAATGTATGTCCCTAGTGTCCATAGAGCTCCTAAGGATGCATTTGGTTGGTTTTAATGCATCAAGAGCGGTTACAGGTTAACCTATGACCCCTATCAATGCATTTCATGACAACGTATGTTCCTAAGGGCCTTAGAATTGCTTGAGATGCATTTGGTTGGTTCTAATGCATTGAGAGGAGTCGTAGATTAACCTATGATTGCTCACAATGCATTTCATGAAAAAGTATGTCCCTAGGGACCCTAGGACCCCTAGGGAGACATTTGGTTGGTTCTAATGCTTTGAGAGGGGTCATAGGTTAAATTATGACCCCTATAAAAGCTTTTAATGACAACGTATGTTCCTAGGGGCCCTAGGGACGCATTTGGTTGGTTCCAATGCATCGAAAGGGGTCATAGGTTAATGTATGCCCCCTATCAATAGATTTCATGACAACATATGTTCTTAGTGGCCCTAGGACCACCAAGGATGTATATATTAAGTTATTATCTCTCGAGAGGGGTCATAGGTTAACCTATGACCCCTCTCAATGCATTTCATGACCATGTATGTCCCTAGGGGCCCTAAGAATAGTAGGGAAACCTTTGGTTTATTATAATGTGTCTAGATGGGTCATAGGTTAATGTACCACCTCTCTTGATGCATTTCATGACAATTTATGTCTCTAGGGGTCCTATGATCCCTACTGATGCATTGGGTTGGTTCCAATGAGTCATGAAGGGTCATAGGTTAACCTATGACCCCTATCAATGCTTTGTATGACAAAGTATGTCCCTAGAGGCCCGAGGACCACTATGGACACATTTGGTTTGTTTTAATGCATCGAGAGGGGTCATAGCTTAACCTATGATGCCTATTGACACATTTTATGACAAGTTATGTTCCTAGAGGCCGTCAAGCCCCATTTGGTTGCTTCCAATTCATCAAAAGGGGTCATAGGTTAACCTAGGACCCCAATCAATGCATTTCATGATAGTTTATTCTACTAGGGGTCCTAGGGCTCCTAGGGATGCATTTGGTTGGTTCAAATCCCTTGAGATGGGTCATAGGTTAACCTATGATCCCTCTCGACGTATTTCATGCAAACATATGTTCCTAGGGTACCTAAGACCTCTAGGGATCCATTTGGTTGGTTCCAATGTGATGAATGATGTCATAGGTTAACCTAATATTCTTATCAATGCATTTCATGAAAATTTATGTCCTTAGGGGCCCTAAGACTTGTAGTGATGCATTTGGTTGGTTTGAATGCAAAGAAAGGCATCACAGGATAACCTATGACCCCTCTTGATGTATTTCATGACAACATATGTTCCTAGTGGTCCTAGGGCCCATTGGGACACATTTGATTGGTTCCAATGCATTGAGAAGGGTCATAGGTTAACCTATGACTCTTATCGACTAATGTTATGACAACATATGTCCCTAGGGGCCCTAGGACCCCTAGTGATGCATTTGGTTGGTTTTGATGTGTCAAGAGGGGTCTTAGGTTAACCGATGACCCCTATTGATGCATTTCATGACAACATATGTTCCGAGGGGCCCTAGGTTCCCTAGGGATGCATTTGGTTGGTTCTAATGTGTCAAGAAGTGTCATAGGTCAACCTATAACCCCTATTAACAATGTATGTCCCTAGGGGTCCTCGTCCCTGTAGGGACACATTTGGTGTGCTCCAATAGGTCGAGAGCAGTCATAGATTAACCTATGACCCCTCTCAATGGATTTCATGATAGTGAATGTCCTTAGGTTCCCTAGGGCCCCTAGGGATACATTTGGTTGGTTCTAATTTGTCAAGAGGAGTCATAGGTTAACAAAAGAACCCTCTCGATGCATTTCATGACAACATATCTCCCTAAGGGCCCTTGGGCTCCTAGAGACACATTTGGTTTGTTCCAATGCATCAAGAGGGGTCATAGGTTAACCTCTAACCCCTATCAATGCATTTCATGACAATGTATGTCCCAAGGGGACCTACAACCCTGAGGGACACATTTAGTTTTTTCTAATGCATTGAGAATGGGTCATAGGTTAACCTATGACCCCTCTCGATACATTTCATGACAACATATGTTCATAGGGGTGCTAAGGTGCATAGGGACACATTTGGTTTCTTCCAATGCGTTGAGAGGTATAATAGATTAACTAATGACCCTTGTTGATGCATTTCATGACAACTTATGTCCCTAGGGGGCCTAGGACCAGTAATGATGCATTTGATTGGTTCTAATGCATTAATAGGGGTCATAGGTTATTCTATGACCCCTATCGACACATTTCATGACAACATATGTTCGTGGAGGCCCTATGGCCTCTAGGGACACATTTGGTTGGTTCCAATGCATCAAGAAGGGTCATTTGTTAACCTATGATCCCTTTCGATGCATTTCATAACAACATATATCCTTAGGGGTCCTAGGACCCCTATGGACCCATTTGGTTATTTCCAATGCGTCAAGAAATAACATAGGTTATCCTATTATCCCTATCGACACATTTTATGACAATGTATGTCCCTAAGGGCACTAGGACCCCTAGGGACACATTTTTGTGGTTCTAATGCATCGAGAAGAGTCATATCTTTTTCTATAATCCTATTTACATATTTCATGATGAATTATTTTCCTAGGGGCCCTGACAACACTAGGGACTCATTTGGTTTGTTCCAATGCATTGAGAGTGGTCACAAGATAACCTATGACCCCTATCGATGCACTTCATGACAACATATGTCCCTAGGGGGCCTAGGATCCCTAGTGATGCATTTGGTTGGTTTTAATGCATCAAGAGGGGTCATAGGTTTAGTTATGACTCCTCTCGATGCATTTCATGACAATGTATGTCCCTAGAGGCCCTACACCCCATAGAGATGCCTTTGAGTTTTTCTAATGTGTCTATAAGGGTCATAGGTTAACCATTGACCCCTTTCGATGCATTTCATGACAACATATGTCCCTAGGGGTGCTAGTGCCCCTAGGGAAGCATTGGATTGGTTCCAATGCATCAAGAGGGGTCATAGAGTAACCTGTGACCTCTATAGATGCATTTCATGAAAACATATGTCCTTAGGGACCCTAGGACCCCAATGGATGCATTTGGTTAGTTTTAATGCTTTGAGAGGGGTCATAGGTTAACGTATGACCCCTCTCAATGCATTTCATGAAAACATATATCCCTAGGGGCCCTAGGACCCTAGGGACGCATTTAGTTAGCTTAAATGCATTGATAGGGGTCCTAGGTTAATCTATGACCCCTCTTCATGTATTTCATGACAACATATGCCCCTAGGGGCTATAGGACCCCTACAAACTCATTTGGTTGGTTCCAAAACCTTGAGAGGTGTCATAGATTAACTTATGACTCCTATAGATGCATTTCATGACATTGTATGTCCCTAGGGTTCCTAGGGCCCCTAGGGACACATTTTGTTGGTTCTAATACATTGAGAGGGGTTAGAGGTTAACCTATGACCCCTCTCAATGCATTTCTTAACAAAATATGTCTCTAGGGGCTCTAGGACACCTAGAGACTCATTTGGTTGGTTTCAATGCATTGAGAGTTGTCATCAGCTAACCTATGACCCCTATCAACACATTTCATGACAATGTATTTTCGTAGGGGCCCTAGGACCCAGAGGGATGCCTTTGGTTAGTTCTAATGCATTGAGGGGTGCCATAGGTTAACCTATCACACATATCGATAGATTTCATTGCAACATATGTCCCTAGTGGCCCTAGGAACCTTAGAGATGCATTTTGTTGGTTCTAATGGATCAAGAAGTTTCATAGGTTAACCTATGACCACTCTCGATGCATTTCATGACAATGTATGTCCCTAGGGGTGCTAGGGCCCTTAGGGACATACTTGGCTAGTTCCAATGCATTGAGAAGGTTCATAGGTTAACCTATGACCTATATCAATACATTTCATGACAATGTATGTCCCTAGGGGCCCTAGGACCCCTAGGAATGCATTTGGTTAGTTCTAATGCATCAAGATGGGTCAAAGGTTAAACTATGAGCTATATCAACATATTTCATGACAATGTATGTCCTTATAGGTCCTAGGGACCCTAGAAACATATTTGGTTGATTTCAATGTGTCCGTAGGGGCAATAGGTTAACCTATGGCCCCTATTGATGCATTTCATGACAATGTATGTTGCTAGGGGCCCTCAGACCCCTAGAGACACATTTTGTTTGTTCTAATGCATCAAGAGGTGTCGTAAGTTAACCTATGACCCCTCCTAAAGCATTTCATTATAATGTATGTCCCTAGGGTCCCTAGGGCATCTAGGGACTCATTTTTCTGGTTCTAATATGTTGAGAGTGGTCATAGTATAAGCGATGACCCCTATCAATGCATTTCATGACAACATATGTTCCTATGGGCCCTAAGACCCCAATGGACACATTTTGTTGGTTCTAATATTTTGAGAGGGTTCATAGATTAATCTATGAGCCCTCTCAATTCATTTCATTTTAACATATGTCCCTAGGGGTCCTAAAAATGCATTTGGTTGGCTCCAATGTGTTGAAAGGTGTCATAAGTTAACCTATGACCCCTATCAACACATTTCATGACGATGTATGTCCATAGGGTCCCTAGGACCCCTAGGGATGCATTTTTTTTGTTATAATGCATCAAGAGGGGTCATAGGTTAACCTATGACCCCTTTCAACACATTTCATGACAATGTATGTCCCTACTAGTCCTTGGGCTCATAGGGATGCATTTGGTTGGTTCCAATGCATCAAGAGGGTCATAGGTTAAATTATGACCCCTATCAGCACAATTTATGACAACGTATGTCCCTAGGGTCCCTAGGATCCCTAGGAATGGATTTGGTTTGTTCTAATAAATCGAGAGGGGTAATGCATTTGATGACAACTTATGTCCCTAGGGTCCCTAGGGCCCCTAGGTATGCATTTATTTGGTTTTAATGCACTGAGAGTAATCATAGGTTAACCTATGAGCCCTATTAATGCATTTCATGACAACATATGTTCCTAGGGGCCCTAGGAGTCGTAGGGATACATTTTGTTGGTTATAATGTGTTGAGAGGTTTCATAGGTTAATATATAACCCCTCTTGATGCATTTCATGACAATGTATGTCCCTAGGGGTCCTAGGTAGCATTTGGTTGGTTGCAATGCATCGCGAGGGGTCATAGGTTAACCTATGATCCATATTGACACATTTCATGAAGACGTATGTCCCTAAGGTCCCTAGGACCCCTAGGGATACATTTGGTTGGTTCTAATGTATTAAGAGGGTTCATAGGTTAACCAATGACCCCTATCGATGCATTTCATGACAACATATGTCCCTATAGGTCCTTAGACTCCTAGGGACACATTTTGTTGGTTCTAGTGCATAGGGAGGATTCATAGGTTAACCTGTGATCACTATCAACACATTTCATGACAACATATGTCTGTAGGCACCCTAGGACCCCTAAGGATGCATTTGGTCGATTCTAATACATCGAGAGGGTTCATAGGTTAACCTATTACCCCTCTTCATGTATTTCATGATAATACATGTCCCTAGGGTCCCTAGGGCCGCTAGGGACACATTGGGTTGGTTGTAATGCATCAAGAGTGGTCATGAAATGCATTGATATGGGTCACATGTTAACGTCTAACCCCTCTTGATGCATTAGAACCAACCAAATGCATCCTTTGGGGTGCTAGAACCTATAGAGACATATGTTGTAATGAAATGTTTTGATACAGGTCATAAGTGAACCTATGACCCCTCTAAAAACATTGGAACCAACTAGATGCATCCCTAGGGGCCCTAGGATGCATAGTGACATATGTTGTCATGAAATTCATCAAGAGGGGTCATAGGTTAAGCTATGACCCTTCTCAAAGAATTAGACCCAATCAAATGCATCCCTTGGGATCGTAGGACCCTAAGGACATACGTTGTCATGAAATGCATCGATAGGGATCATAGTTTAACCTATGACCCCTCCTTATGCATTGGAACCAACCCAAAGCATCCCTAGGGTTCCTAAGACCCCTTGGGACATATGTTGTCATGAAATACATTGAGAGGGCTCATAGGTTAACCTATGAACCCTTAAGATGCATTAGAACAAATCAAAGGCGTCCCTAGGTTTCTTAGGGCCCCTATAGACAAATATTGTACATTGTTATGAAATTCATTATGACCCCTCTTGACACATTAGAATCAACCAAGTGCATTCCTAGTTGTACTAGGGCCCCGAGGAACATATATTGTCATGAAATGCATTGATAAGGGTCATATGTTAACCTATAACCCATGTCGATGCATTACAAACAAAGAAATGCTTCCCTAGGGGTCTTAGGGACATACATTGTAATGAAATGCGTTGAGAGTGATGACAAGTTATCCTATGACCCCACTTAATGCTTTAGAACCAACCAATTGCATCCCTAGGTGTAGTATGGCCGGTAGGGACATACATTGTCATGAAATGCGATGACCTCTCTCAATGAATTAGAACCAACCAAATGCATTCCTAGGGGCCTTGGGACCCCTATAGACATATGTTGTCATGAAATGCATCGACAGGGGTCATATATTATTCTATGACACCTCTCAACATATTAGAACCAACCAAATCCATCCTTAGGGGTCCTAGGGCCCTTAAGAAAATGCTTTGCATGAAATACATCGATAGGGTCATAGGTTATCCTATGGCTCCTCTCAATCCATTAGAACCAACCAAATGCATCCCTAGGTTTTCTAGGGCCCCTAGGGACATACGTTGTCATGAAATGTGTTGATAGGGGTCATAGGTTAACCTATGACACCTCTCGATGCATTTGAACCAACCGAATGGGTCCCTAGGAGTCCTAGGGCCCCTAGGGACATATGTTTTCATGAAATGCATGGAGAATGGTCATAGGTTAAACTATGACCTCTCTCAATGCACACAAACCAACCAAATGTGTCCCTAGGGCCCCTAAGGACCCTAGGGACATAGATTGCCATGAAATGCACTAAGAGAGGTCATAGGTTAGTGTCGTGAGGGGTCATAGGTTAACATGTTAGTTTCATTTTCTTGGGAAGGAATTCTGAGGGTACACATGTCAATTGCATATTCAATTCAAGAATTGCTTCCTTCCTATATCTTTCTTCCTTCTTCTCTTTTGCAAGGGGGTTGGCATTTTTTCTTTGGGTAATACCAGTAGGGTTCCATTATTTTGGAGAAAATTGGCACACTACTGTGATACCATGGTTTTTCTTCTAGTCTTGATGCATTCCCAATGCTGAGACACCATATTCTTTAGCACTTGTTCTTTTATGAGCAGCATTTATGTTTTAGTGTAGATAGTTCAGATTTGTTAGGTTATTTTTGAGTTAGTTTTCTATACATCTTTCATGTATTTGGTTTCAAGGAAAACAAATAAAGAGCAGTAAATGGATTTAAATTCAGTTTGAATCATGTCTCCTATTTGTGGGTCTGTAATCTCTTCTAGTTTGTTAACAAAGAGCATAAACTAGGTTGAATTTTTTTTAGAAGTGTATGTGATTGAAGTGTCTTGCTGATGGAATAAATAACCATGTAATTGCTTGATGTTTATCATAGGGTTTATAGATTTCATGATAAAATAGTCTAAGTATGGGATTCATTTTGATGTAGATGTCTATTCACATGGTGAAAGATAGATTAGGGATCTTGATGTAGAAATATATCTGAGATTTCTAGAAGATGTATGGTTGTAATTAATTTAATTGCCTAATAGATAAGGCACTAATCAGAGATAGGATCATTATATTTTGTTGCTTATATTTGGGTCTTGCTGATATCAACATTATTAATCAAACACTTTTCCCCTTTCACGTTGAAGAGCTATAATAGAATTCCCTCACTCAGCTTATGAATGTCATACATTTGCATCTAGCTACTATAGATCTATGTCATTTCATGAGTAATTAGGAGAAATAAGGGCTTTTAACTACAATAAATAGATTTAGGGATATGTTTTGCACTGGTACGGTATCAATTGAATCTATAGGTCCACCCACCTAGGTCTTGCAGAGCTTGAAGTGAAGAAGGGTCAACCCTTATAGTTGGCCCAAGACTGTAGTCAGTTGTATCCATCATAGGAATTTTCTAGCCTTAGATGCATCTATCTGGTTTCTTGGTTGATTGTAAAACTGTTACATCAGGAGCCAACAAAATGGTGACTTTGCTAGGGAGATAATATGGTAATCCATTTTGTTAAAAGGACAAGAATCTCTGGTGTAAGTTGAATATTTTAGTCCTACTCTCAGTTGGGTTTTGCCCATCCTAGTCACCAACAAAATGGTGACTCTATTGGGGATAAGGTTGTAAATGCCTGAATTATGGAGTTGGTAACCTCTGATGTATTTTGCATATTTAGTTTTGTAAGCAAGGATTTGTGATCCCTAGTTAAGCTTTATTCATGGACAACAGTAGGTTGTAAAATTGGATGAAAATTGTGTGCTATGATTGTAATAGGTCTTTCTTTAATTAGTTTAGTCTTTTCAAGTGCTATTGAGAAAGTTTAGAGTTAGGAATCAATTTATAAAGTGTATTTTCTTTTCAAGGTGTTAATGATCTGCAAGTTTCTCCTACATTGAAGGTCTGACCTTTAGATTTGTCAAGTGACAAATTATTTTTTATTTCTCACAAAGTGTGAGTGGCGACTCTCAAATCTCTGTACCAGTTTGTTCCTATTTGATTTCATTGCAAAATTTTGAAGGAGTTTTAGTTGTATGGGCAGATCATAAGCTATTGATAGACTCTTGGAAAAGAATTTTAAATTCTTGATAAGGTTTTAAGTGTTGTGTGCATCTGTTGTTATAAGAAAGTGAAGTGTAACAGTGAACCACAGTAGTGATTATTTCATTCCTCTTGTAAAGAGGTGGTGGCTCTACAAATTTTTGACCAGTGGTGTGAAGGAATTTCAGTCTTGCACCTATGCCAAATCAACAGATCAAAGTTTAGCATTAGCACTTGAGGTATTTTTGTTTTCATGTTTTCTTTTCAAGGAAGTCAAACGTTAAAAAACATGGTTGCCTCTATTAAGTTATTTTTAGCACTAGAAAGTAGAGGTAGATGTTTTACTGTATGATGGATTCAGATCTTAGATCTAAGATTAGTTTGCCAAATTCTGAGAGTTTAGAAACTGTGAATAATAACATTGCTATGTTGAATACAATGGTCTACAAAAAGATTGTCAATCTTATAAGAATTGAGGTAGGAAATGCTCAAGGTTTAAATGCTGAATAATGTTATTTAAGGCTTAAATCAATAATCAGTAAGATGCCTTTTCATTGTAGACATGAGGAATCTTCCCTGCCTAGTGTTTTCATTGATGTTCTAGTACTCAATTTAGTCAATTGGCCAAAACCTATAAGATTACAAAGGTTTTTACAAATTGAAAGATTCATTAAGGAGATGGAAGATGATGATTATAGATTTCATGTTATGCCTTTTGATAATAATGAGTGTGCTGAAAGTTAGGGTAGTAATGAATACAATGAGTCCATAGAGAAAGATAATCTATCTTCTGAATGTGAAGAGGTGGATTCAAATGTTAATGAATTGGGTAATTGCAATCAACATATTGAAGATGGATATGAAAGTGAAAATAGATTTTGTTACAGTGAATATGAAGTTGAAGAAATTTGTAACAGAAGTAAGGGTAGTGATTTCCATGATAGGAATGATTGTTGTAATAATACTAATTTTCTAGATTGTTACACTAATGATTTTTCTGTTGTAAGTTCTTCATGTAATCTAGATAATAATCATAACCAAGAGAAGATTTGTGAGGTAGTCTTCTTGAGCTCTGATGAATTCTTTGTTTTGTTGGCTCATGATTTTGAAAAGAAAGTAAGTGTTTCTAAGGATCTTCATATTTTCTGTCATGATATTTCTTCATTTAGTCAAATCAATTCCCCAAAGTTTGATGTAGAAAGAGATGTAGAATCCAAACAATCCTTATCAGATTTTGGAGGTGTAGATGACAGTACCTCAAATGTGTTTGCACATGACGATTTGTTGGATATGGAGCATGTTAGTGAAGGGAAGTTTAATACTGTTTCAAATTCTTATCATGCTGACCTTGCAGAAATTTATTTTGATGTTTCATGTAATGAAAAGGAATACAGTGAATGTTGTCAATCCAAATATGGATTTTCTTTATATGCTAATAAGTCTTGTAAAGATAAGTTCCAGGTGTATTCTGACTTTCAATTAGATGAAGAAAATGATTGTGATTAGCATAATGTAGATCATCACTTTTAGAATGAGTTTTCATGCTTGGTAACTAATCAATTATTTGAAGAATGTGAAGAGGTTTCAGCGGAGAATAAATCTGATTTAGTGAATGACATGATTGTGAGTAGGCAACAATCAGATTTCACATACTCTTTGCAGGAAAAGACACAAGGTGAGTCATGAATTTTTGGTACATGCAACTCGTTGAATGAAGTTGAATATGAGGACTTTGTGTTTCCAGTTGAAAGAATCCATGATTTAGTCAGTAGTGATCGGTTTCAGTTTGATATCAATTTTTATGATCATGTTGATTCATTTTTTCATAGTGAGCAAGATGAAGAAAGTATGCCTGATTTTTATATGCACTATGAAGATGCTGATAGTTTTGTTTTGCCTAATGAGCTGACTGTGAATATTGATATGATTGGTGAAACAAAGGAGAATGAGAATCATAGTTTACCTCATGAAGATGTAAATGAAAATCAAGTATATGATAGAGGTAAAAGTTTTTTCTAAGTTTGGTGGCCCGAGGGCACCGTTTGTACATATTAGGTGTAGTAGTTTCCTATTTTCAATAAAGCTATTCGAGAGAGTTTTTGAAGTTTAGGTGTGTGGTCTACTTCTCCTAGAGATCTGAAATCTTTCCATGCCCACAAGGGACATGCATCCCTAGACAGAGCCACTGTTGGCACTCAAAATTATAGCCCAAATTTTAAGCATTGTTGAGAAAATTGAGCCCTATAAACACTTTTTAATGAGTTTGTACCTAGCTATACCTTTGATAAGAGGTGTTAAATGCTTCTAGCACCATCCATTCAGCTTGTCTAAGTGTTCCCTGAAGTTAAATTGACATTCTGAGTCATTTGGCGAAGTCCTATTTTGAGCTAGTGTCATTTCTACATTTTCACCTAAGTGTCAAACAACGACTGGAGGCTATGTTTGCAACTAAATATCTTGCACCCAAAAATGTTTTGTGATTCACTACTTTGGGAGTGTCTAGTGTCCATATCCAAGAACCTATGTTTCAGATTTTAAGTCATTTCGAGTATGTTTGACTAGGTTTCGAAGCCCTCAAAGTTGGTTAGTTACTATTTTCATGCTTTTGCAATTATTTTTAAATTCTTGAAGCCCTATTTGATGATTAATATTTTTGACCTAGTTGACCAAAATGTGAAAATTCATTTTGAGTTTCATTCTAGTGGTCAGAGGCTTGTTATGTTTCAATTTTCAGCTTGCGATGAATCCGTTTGATGAGTTTTCAAATGCAATTTCTAAAGTTTTACTGGTGTCAGCATTAGCAAATTTTTTAGGACCCCTATTCGAGACATTATAACTTGAGATCCATGATTGCCTAGATTAAATGGATTGTACCACTATTTTGTCCACTAAAAATACTCCAAGTGTGTCAGTTATTAAGTCTTGATGAATCCATTTGCACACTTTTCCAGGTCAATTCCATTTGCAAAAAACACTTTTTAGACATTGTTTCCAATAAGTAATTCTGAGTAGCCCACTTTGATTGATCACCATTTGCGTCTTGTGATTTTTCATGAGCCTAAATCATAGTTTAATAATGTCCTCATGATAGAGAACCAATGCCCCAGGTTTTGTCTTCCCAAGTGCCAGTTTACCTAGTTTTCAAAGCCAAATCCAAACATGTTTTATTATTTTCTAACATATTTTCTTGAAGGAAACTCTGAGAGGTCAATTTTGATAGAAAATATCTTTTGACCTCAAATTCATCATGAGACAAGATTTGACAGGGTGTCATTTTGCAAAACAGAGAATCGGTTTTTCAATTTCAGAGTATGATCAGATGTTTGGGTTAGTTTTTAAAGGCAGCCAACCGACCCTATTAGCTGAAAATCATAAGTTTGTAGATCAATGATAAAATGAGTTTCAATGGTAGAACATTGATCGAATTTGAATCCTATCAATTTCGAATGCTAAGTTAATCAATTTGATTTTTCAGTTGTTTGGAAATGAATTTTTTTTTAGCTGAACCCGCTTTGGGGCCCAGCTAATTGCATCAGACTGATACAAGATGAGAGATATCTATAGTGAAATTGATCAAGCATCCAAATTTAGTTTAACTGCATGAGGTCATTTCCAAAAAGAGAAATTTTTTACATTATTCTTGAGTTTGCACTGGGAAGTAGCACCATGTTCCCTAGCTCCTTCCACTCTGCCTATGACAAGACCTAGTAGAGACTGAGCTGGTTGACAAGTAAAGCTAAATATCTAATCACTCTGGTGTAACTTTTCAAGTCTTGAGGATGTAATATTTCACTATAATGTTACAATTATATCCAGCTTTGGGCCTGTTATTAAGAAGACTTTGTTGAAGGAAATAGTGTGTAAAATGAAGGAAGTTTTTGACTAGAGCAAGTTTGGTGGCAAAGATATATATATATTATGATGGAGATGAGAGCATGCTTACTATTGGAAATCTTCCTCAATGTAATACCAAGTGCACTGTGCTTCTTGAAGAGATAGCAAGAATGAGAGATCACCCATGCTTGAACAAAAAGGGGAGAGGCATTTAAAAATTGAATGCCGACACCATGAGAAGTTAGAGGGAAATCTGAGCAATAGGCAACAATTTAAACAAGGAATCCTATGGATGACATAGCTAAAGAAGAAAATCAACACCATTCAAAGTTGATGCAGGGGAGCCATGTGGAGTATGTTAAAAAGTTCAACCTTCTTATTGACCAGTTGGAAGGGCTGAGGAGAATCTAGATTAACAAATGCATAGAGATGTAGGGTACGATCTATTTGAAAGAATTAAAGGCATTGAAGACTATCTTCATCAAGAATTATCTAAAGCCACAGAATATACAAGGCATTAGATTTTTAATAAGATTCCTTGAGAGTGTTGTTAGTAATGCTTGCCCATAGAAAGTTAAGATTGAGCTTGTATATGAGCAATGTTAGTATGCTAATAGAAACCAAATTTAAATAAAGCTTCTACAAACTAAACAAAATTTATAAACTTCAAGATAGACTAAGATGAGCTCTCAATTGAGAATATGAGCCATTAATGGACTCTCTCAATAAGAAGCTCTCTTGTTGAGTGGCTTTATCTAAATGGATAGGATGTATGCTCAATATGCTTCCAAAGGCTTCAATGGATGATTGTGGACTTTTGGTGTGGATAGATGGCTTTAGTATGGATTTGGCTCTAAAAATAGCATTATAAATTTATTTCATGAATTTTGTTATTTTCAAAAGGGGAAGGATCCAATTTATAGGCAAGAGGCTTCAGGGATTGAGGGCTAAGATGCAAGGATGGGAAAAAGCTCATAGAGGGCTTAGATTGCATGAGAGGAGAGCACATGGATTGTGCTTCCTTACAACCAATCAGGGAGTGACACATGTCACATGGTGAAAGGATGGAGGAAAGGGGAAGGATGAGTCAACAAAGGAGGCTCAAGGGATAAAATCTTCATAAAGACCCTCATAATGACTTGTAAGAGCAATAAAAGGGCTTGTAAGAGTCATTTATGACCTAGTGGACTTCATAAAGTTTTATGGTTGAGATATTTTGAGGGTGATGAGAGCAATTTTGACTTGGACTTGATTACGAAGGTTTTAAGCTTGTTTAGGCTTGTGCAAATGATTAGAGGATGGATTAGGATGGTTTAGGATTAGCTTAGGGATAGGCAAGTGGATGGCATTTAATGAGGGTGGGTGAAGGAGGAGATATTTGTTAACTTTGGCTTGGGTTTGTAATTCTTAACCCATGTTTAGGGAATGTGACAAGGTTAGGAGGGGATTAGGATTAGGTTTAAAGACATCTTCTAGAAGAGTCTAGACTTTGGATGAGGATAAAGACTTTCTAGAATAGTTTAGAATTTCCTAGGATGAGGATGAAGACTTTCTAGAAGAGTCTAGAACTTCTTAGGATGAGGATAAATTAGATTTTTAGGAAATAAATAAAGTTTTATTTATTTGAAGGGTTTGGGTTGAGGAGATATTTATTAAAACTTTTTTAATAAACATGAGGATTAATATTTAATCTTAATTAAATATTTTGAGTTGGGATTAGGGGTAGGAAATGATGGGATTAGCCTTTAATTGAAATTAAAGAAGGATTAGAAGATTTTGGAAGAGGTTATTGGTCATAAGGAAATTGGCCAAGTTTTGGGCAAAAAATAAAATTTTTTATTTATTTTAGAATTTTTGATCAATTTATTAATTAAATAATTAATAAATAAGGAAATAATGTTTAAATAAGATTTAAACATTTTTGGGAGGGATTCCTTAATTAAATATTTTTAATTAAGATAAAGGGATTTAATGGCATAAAAATTAATTAAATAATTAATTAATAAATGATGATGTCATCAGGTCACCATTAGAAAATGGGAGGGTCTCATTGTTAGCGACATGGCGACCTCCTAGAAAATGGAGATTACAATAAGTGACCTATCAAAAAACCTAAGAATCCGATGATATGGAGGTGAGACCAGGCTGCAAATCTATCGATGAACCAGAAACTGCCAAGTGGCCTCATGTGGAAGAGCAGAGGTCATTTGGAAAGATAGCCACAATCTGGTGGTTGCCAAGTCACCACTAGAAAAGCTAAGAAATTTTGGCTAGCGACATGGTGACCTGTCAAAAAATTCAAGAATCTGACGAGGAGTTGAATGAAATGTGGGTCCTACCTGAATGTGTCAGCATGAACCAAAGAATGACAAGTGGCAATCAAAAGTGATGGGGTGAGAAAGTTTCAGTAATGTACTAGATCATGCCACATGGTAGATCTGATGGCAGTCGTTATGTCCCTAAGGCGAAGATGCTCAAACGTTAACATAGTGACATAGTGACCATGACATGGCATCATGAGTTGGCATGATGATGGGGCACAAGTTGTGTAGGAAATGACCCAATTAGAAGAGGACACGTAGTGAGGTGGGTCAACTTAGTTTGACCCAGATTGAGAAGGCAAGAAAATCCAAAGGTTTCAAATATAAAATTTATTTTTATATTCATGTTTCACATGCAGGCCAGATTTTTAAATAAAGTTTGAAATCTTAATATAGTTCAAACTTTGTAAAAGTTTAAATTTTTGCAAAATATGTGCAAAGCCATGAATAAAGACCTAAAACTTTAGAGGGCCATAACCTGGGCATTTTTTATCGAAAATGGTTGCTCTAATATACCACTGTAACTGGGAGAATTCCAGTTTTCTATTTTTGAAGTCAGTTTGTGCACATGTATTCATCGGTTTGTGCTATAGGCCAATTTTTGTTTCCTAGGGCATTGGCAACAGAACATGCAGATTTGATCATTAAGTATTAAAGGGTGGATTTGAAGACTTTTTGGAGCCTGAATGTGGTAAAAATAAGCTGGAAAAGATTATATTGCATTTTGAAGGCCATATTCAACTGATTTTTTACTTTTACCGTGGTTTCATTTTAACACCAAAATCAATTATGTTTGTTAGAGTAAATAATTAATTAATTGTTAATTATTTATTCTATTACTTAAGCTTACTTAGGTTAATGCATGTAGTTGAGGTTAGTTGTTGACAACATGGGAGTTTGTTCCCTTAACACACTTATATTTTCCACCTCTTGTAGATGTGTGCTTAGTTTTCAACCTTATCTCCTACCTCATTCCAACTTGTACTACAAGCTTCCATGAGGCCTTTATAAGCAGTCTCTCTCTCATTGTAAATGCATTCCATTCACATAGCAATTCTAATTTTCTATTGTGAAATATTATCTTGTACCGTATTTGCTTCAAGCTCTTTGCTCCCTAGGTTTCTCTTGAGCAAGCTATTTGCATTGCAGGTGATCTTGGTGCATTATCAGAGTTAGATTCTAAATTCCTACATGGTATCAGAGCCTCCCTGCTACTTCTTGTTCAAAAGATTTTTGAAGCCATAATTTGGAGTCACAAACCCTAGTTTGTTTGTGCAATTTTTCTTCAAATTGGGGGTAGAGCAATTTTTTGGAGCACTTTCAGCCTAAACAGACATTGCCATTGGATCCAAAATGCTATTTACAGGTAAGATTCATACAAACCTTTTCATTTTTGGCTTTAGGCATTTTTTTTGGAATTTTTTTTGGCCTCCCAAGTAGCCGTACAAAATTTTGGAGCAAAAAAAAATTTTAAAAAATATAAATTTTGGGCACCGCCACCACAGTGCCGACGCTCCATTATGCAGCCACCCACCGGCCACCCACTACCACCCGATCCCCACTTCACTAGTGGCACTCCACTGTAGCACATCCCAGGTGACCCACCGCTAGCGCCCAGCTAGCGTGCAACCACTGCTCCGCCAAGGGAAGCGGCGCCATTGGGTTTAACTCCCGAGTGCCATTGGCACCAGCAGTGCTCTTATTTCCACCCATTTGTGGCATCTATAGTGATTGATATCATTTCATGTCATTATGACATCATTTTTAGACACTTGACATCATTTCCCAGCACCGTACAGGTTGATTATGTCACTTTTTCAGCCACCTGCTGATGTCATTTCTCGGTGTGCTGACATCACCTTTCTATTTGCTAATGTCACCTATTTGGCTACTAACATCATCATTCTGGTGGCTGAAATCATTTTTTGGCAATGGTCCCATGATGGCCATATAGGCGTCAAATTTAAGCCAATGTCTACAATTTTCTAGCAAGGTACAATTTTGGAGCAATAGTTGGTTTTTTGGCTATAACTTGAACATGCGGAGGTCTTTTTCCAATTACAAAGAAGTGTCAGAAAGCTGACTTAGAGATGGAGACATTGGTGGTGGTTTCATAAGATTTTGAATTCGTTTGAGCTCTCATTTTTGGCATCAAATTAGAGGCTTGTGTTTCCTCCCATTCTGCATCAACAAATCCAGGTTCTTTTCTAGTTTTTTGCTTTCCATAGTTGTTTTTGTGGTATTTGGGAGATATTCTTGTTTGTTTTTTTTGGGGGGGGGGGGGTGTCTTTCTTTTTTATAATTTACTTCAGTTAAGACCCTTCTACTTCCATCTTATTCTTTCTCTCAATGACAGATCCATTTGTAACCCATCTCACACCACATAACTATCACACTTGGAAGACACAAATGACTAGGCTTCTCATGTCAAGAGGTCTATGGTCTTGTCTAGATGAGAATCAGCCTACTCTTATGCAACCTTTTGAGGTTCTACAACATAGGAACAAAATGGATGAGGCCATGGGATTGATTGCATTGAATATTTCAGACAATCTACTATTTCACTTGGATGGTTTGACCACTCCACGGGCTTATTGGCTCAAATTTTAGACTTTGTTTGGCATAATGAATGAGTTCTAAGTACTTCAAATAGATGCAGAGTTGACTTATTTGACAGCTGATAGCTTTCCCACCATTGAGGACTTCTTGATGAAGTTCAAATCTCTACACACACTTTTGCAGGGATGTGGAAAAACCAAGACAGATGATGAGTGTATCTTTTTTATACTCTCAAAGTTGAAGGGATAGTATCAGATTTTCTCTTCCACTTTCTACTCCACTATGTATGCCTTGGGTGATAGACATAGGATGCCTTCATTTGAGATATTTTGTGATCGGTTAACTCATGAACAGTCCAAGATTACTCAAATGGATTCACTTTCAAGTTCACAGTCATAGGCATTGCTTTCCAAGGATACATAGGAGCAGAAGTTGAAGTAGATATTAGATCCCTCTTCTACTAGTTCATCATCTTCTAAGAAGAAGGAGAAAAAGAAGACCGAGACTCCTACTTGTTCCTATTGTGGGAAACAATCTCATGATGAGACAAATTGTTTTTAGAAGAAATTTGATGGCTATGAGAAACAAATTGCATATTTGCAAGCTCTTCTTTAGAAGAACACCATTTCTTCTCTATCCTCTTCTACCTCATAGGGATCTGCCTTTTAGTCTTCTTCCACATGTTCGCCGTCTCTATCAAATCTTGGAAAGGGTCATGCATTACAGGCTACCATTACATCTCCTTCACAAGTTCCTTGGATACTAGATTCAGGTGCTTCTCACCATATGGCATCTTCTCAAGGTGTCTTCTCTACTCTTGAGGCTTCATCTATTCCTCATATTCTCATGGGGAATAACATTGCACTACTAGTCTATAGGAAAGGTTTAGTTCACATCCAGGATGGTATATTCAATGATGTATTGTATGTTCCATCTTTGTCTGCCAACCTTCTCTCAATTTCTTAGATTACACACAGTGGATCAGGGAAGACATTAAGTTCACTTCTGATTTAGTCTTCATTCGAGATTGTGTAATAGGAGGTCTTATTGCTATATGGGTGGTTGATCCTTCCACTCATCTCTACACCTTCTCACACTTTGGTCCACCATCTCCATTTTTGGAGCATGGCTCTTCTCTTTCATACAAGCATCATGTGGTGTAGTCTAGATACTTGAACCTTTGTATTGTTCCTGAGATCCCTATTTTGGCTACTACACCACATCCAGTTGAGGGCTTTTCTCGTCTACAAGATTCTTCTTCCACTCTACCTGATCCTCTAGCTTCATTCATTGAGACTCCAAGTACACTTGTTGTGGATACTATAGTGGACATTCATGACAGTGTCATCACACCTGCCTTGGGGATTCCCTTTTTGGTTCCTCATACATTCTCTTTTGGGCATCAACTAGGCTTTCTAGTTGCCCCTCTCATTCAAGGGTTTCCTTGTTATGTGCCTTTGTTCCTTCGACATTGGAGTTTCATTGGTTTGATCATTTCTACAGGAGCTCCATCACTATGGGGGAGATGGTTATACTTATGGTTTTGAGAGAGTCTCTTGAAACATTTTTTGTGGAAGTTGTCCTTGGGGGGTCTTTTTGAGGCCTTCCTTCCTTCCTTCACTTCATGTTTTTTTTCAGCATGTTGATTTTTACCTCTTTTTGGGGGAGATTTTTTCCCATGTGGCTTTCTCTTTTTCTCCATTTTTAGAGTTTGGATTTACTTGCATTGTACTTGGGTACTAAAAATGGCCTTGTTTCCGAGACCCATTTTGCATTTTTCCCTTTTTTTTGTGAGCTTAAGGCATTCCCCTAAGTTGCACTTAAGGGGGGGTGTTAGAGTAAATAATTAATTAATTGTTAATTATTTATTCTATTACTTAAGCTAAGGTTAATGCATGTAGTTGAGGTTAGTTGTTGACAACACGGGAGTTTTTTTTTCCCTTAACACACTTATCTTTTCCAACTCTTGTGGATGTGTGCTTAGTTGTTAACCTTGTCTCCTACCTCATTTCAACTTGTTCTACAAGCTTCTGTGAGGCCTTTATAAGTGGTCTCTCTCTCATTGTAAATGCATTCCATTCACATAGAAATTCTAATTTTATATTGTGAAATATTCTCTTGTGCCATATTTGCTTCAAGCTCTTTGCTCCCTAGGTTTCTCTTCAGCAAGCTATTTGCATTGCAAGTGATATTGGCGCATTATCAGAGTTGGATTCTCAACTCCTACAACGTTCTTTCATCATGAAATTTCTCAGATATTTCTATCTAGTAGAGACCAAATAAAGGGATTTGATTTTTAGTTACAGAGAGAAGGTAGAGAGAGGCTTTTCATTTTCTTGGGAAGGAATTCTGAGGGTACACATGTCAACTGTAGATTCAATTGAAGAATTGTTTCCTTCCTATATCTTTCTTCCTTCTTCTCTTTTGCAAGGGGGTTGGTCATTTTTCTCTGGGTAATACCAGCAGGGTTCCAATATTTTGGAGAAAATTGGCACACTACTGTGATACCATGGTTTTGGTTCTAGTCTTGATGCATTCCCAGTACTGAGACACCGTATTCTTCAACACTTCTTTTTGTATGAGAAACATTTATGTTTTAATTCAGATAGTTCAGATTTGTTAGGTGATTTGTGAGTTAGTTTTCTATACATCTTTCATGTATTTGGTTTCAAGGAAAATAAATAAAGAGTAGTAAAGGGATTTAAATTTAGTTTGAATCATGTCTCCTATTTGTGGGTCTGTAATCTCTTCTATTTTGTGAACAAAGAGCATAAACTAGGTTGCATTTTGTTTAGAAGTGTATGTGATTGAAGTGTCTTGCTGATGGAACAGAGGACCACATAATTGCTTGATGTTTATCACAGGGTTTACAGATTTCATGATAGGATAGTCTAAGTATGGGATTCATTTTGATGCAGATGTCTATTTGTTGGTAAACAAATTGTCCTTTTAAATAAATTCTCCAAATGCCCAATTCTGAAAGATCAATTAGATGCCAATAGTTGGATAATCTATCATGTGATTGATAGATTTCCTCTTAATTGGAAGGTATAGCTCCTTTCTGAAATGATATGCAATAAATTTGTTTTATCTCTAATTCCTACTGCGGGGTATGTTCTTAACTAGAGAACAGCAAAGGAAAACCAAGTTCCACTTAGGCAAGTGAAATCTCAGGTGGTATTTAGATGCAAAATGTTGTGTTGTGATCTTCACACTCTTATGAATTTCTCAACAAAGCAATCATGATAGATGCAAATATGAAATGCAATGCAAGCTTAACTATGTAGATGAAACAACTAACAGATACTTGTTGTGTTTGAACCCTCACAATCTTATGACTTTCGACACACAATAAAATATCAAAATGATAAGAAGAAACAGGATGGAATGCATACAAACGAAACACTTAAGGGAAATATTTCCAACAACTAGTTTCAACTCTCTGATTGATTTACCAGTTCCATTAAAATGAAATAACAAAATGAAACTCTGTTCACTTAATTACTTCAACTTAACCTTTGTGGAAATATAACATATAGAGGAAGAAAGTGGACAGTAAAGAAATGGCACAAAACTTAGTTGTCTCTGCAACAAGATTCACACAAAAAATTTGCTGACCCTTCATTAATCATTTAGCCCTATACATATAGAGATGAGAGATGAACTTTACAATAGGAATACCAATCGGTTCATCTCTTCAGAAGACAAATGACAAGAAGTTAATTTTTCATTTACGAAATCAAAAGAAAATGAAAAAGTGACATTATTTTGACCTCTTCCCCTTTTCCATTTTTGCTCTATATGCCCTGGCATCAATTATAATAGGAATTAGCTCATCATTGCTAGACACGTGTACATTGGTGAATCTTAAGAGCCATTTTGAATGCTCTCAAGCTAATTCTTTGACAGAATTCATTGGACTTTTTAATTCTTCAGCTGCCACATGTATGCATCCACTCAATGTCTTTTCTGATCACTTTTGCAATTTCTGAATGATTCCTGTGCTAGAATATGATGATAATCAATTGACTTGTCTATAACTTCACTCACCTTTCTATCTTGAAATCTGAAAATCGTATTTAAAACTCATTGCAGAATTTTACCTTCAAGGCGCAAAAGTCCACAAAAGGAGAAGGCAAAACTGAAATTTTTGCCCCGTCATCTTTCTTCATATTCAATTCGTATAATCTGCAAGTAAATTTGTCTGAAGTAGTATCCTTTGAGAATCTCCATCGAGTAAGGATCTAGACTACCCAAATGAACTATGACCATGAGGAAAACCCACTTGGCTATACAATGTGCGAGAAGGGGGAAAGATGGAAACCTGATGGAGACAATCATCACCTAAAGAGGAAAGACTTATTGACTTGACAAGACCAAATATGATGAAACATCTACTTTGCCAATGTATGACCTATGACAACGTATGTCCCTAGGGGCCCTAGAATCCCTACAGATGCATTTGGTTGGTTCTAATTTGTACAGGAGCACCCCATCAAAACTAAGTGGTCTTAAGGTCTTTTAGGTCTTCACACCATTTGATTCTAGTATATTTTCTAAATAGTCTCTTTCTTTGTATATTGACCCTATTTGTCTGAACCCTTGAACAACCTTTGGTGGTTGTATGAACTAGTTGTTTCATGAGGTCACAAGGATCTAGTAGTCTCCTAGGGTCATGTTAAAGGTCTTAGGAATTGTTAGCTTCTTTTTGAAGTCATGGTAGAATCATAAAATCAAAATAAATTGTATAAATAGGATAGTAATGCAACATTAACATTATATTAAAAAGCTTTGTTTGTAATAGATCCCTCCAATGGTCACAACCTTTTAATTTTAGTTGGATCAATTGGGAGTAGGTCTTCATAAGCCTTTATAGGTGGGTGGAAGACATATGATGTAATATTTTCTTTTGAACCAATAAAAACCTACTATTTTCCTGCAAAAAATTTATTTTTCTTCTTATTGTATGGATTGTATGGATACAAGTGACTAGAGGATTAGGTGTTATTAAATTTTGAAGAGTTAGCTTTCGAATGAGCCCAATCTGAGCCCTCGAAACACTAGGAGATTGGAGTTATAAGGTTTTTTGTAAAAACTAGTTACAAACCATAATATGCAAGTGCACTAAAAAATTCTATACATTTTAGGGCAGGAGTAGTTGGTGGCCGTACAGTACAAGCAAGATTGAGTTGGAATCTCTATGTGACAACTCTGCTACATACTATAATTTGCTAAAATGCATGCCTTGGGGGTTGAGCTAGGTCATGAAACTTTGGAATCCCTCTTTTCTTGTCTTAATATAACTATTCCACACATTGGTTTGGTCTCATTCCTTAAATGTTTGGCATTTCCTTTGTAAAATAGACCTAATTGAGCAATTAGGCCTGTTATGAATTGTTGTTTTAGAAGGTTGAAATATAGAACTATAACCTGCCTTCTTCAAAGTATTTCAAACTCAACAAAGGGTTCTAGGACCTATGATTTTTTCTTAGGGTCTTTTGGAAATTTTTGCGTTTAAGGCACAATTTGGTTTTAGGAGGGCAACTAGACCCTACTACATTATTAGGACAGAATAATGTAAGTTGGACTAAGCTTGTTGTTGGATAGTGATTCCTTGGTTTTTGTGCATGATTTTAACCCCTTAGCATGTTTATAAACTTCAAAATGTGTGGATACACTATTTGAGGGTGAAGAGTCAAGATTTTCCAAATTTGAGTTAGGTGGATTAGCAATAGTCCTTTAGTGACATTCTTATTCAAAGGTGCAGAAGTTTGGGTGTGTTACTAGTCAAGTTGGATTGGTGTGAGCATAACCTAGGTCTATTATTGTTATACCCTTACCTCTGCATCAAGTGGTATCAGAGCCTTAAGATCTCTAAGGCCTATAAATTTCCATCATGTTTGAGGAAGAAGGAGATGGATTGTCATCAAGGAAGAAAAATGCTAAGATTGTGAAGTTTTCAAGGGAGCAAAAACAAAAGGAAACTGAGAAGAGAAGCAGGGATGATCTAAGGAATACTGAGATAAGGCAGATGAGGGATTAGATAATTGGACTTAAAGTAGAGCTTGGGAAGAGCAATGGGAACTCTAGTGAATTTGAACAAGGGAGTGATGATGAATCCCTTTTGAAGGAAGAAGAAGATGAATGTCCTCTAGATCAAAGGCTACTTGTGAAGACTCTAAAGTTCATGGAAAGGAGATCCTTGGATGCTAAGTTTGATTTTCTCACTTATGATGGGAAGATGGATCTTGATTTTATCGTGGATTAGGTTAATGCCCTAGCTAGTTTCTTTGACTAAGAAATAATCCCTGAAAATCAAAAGGTTAAGATAGCCAAGTCAAGGCTAAGAGGATCTGCATTGGTATGGTGGAACTTTATCCAAGATGATAGGGTAAAGAAAGGAAAAAATTAAGTCTTCGCATGGAAGAAGATGGTGGCCTTTCTTTGAGAAGAATATGTACCTATAGATTATGAAGTACAACTCCATAAAAGGAGGATGGGATTGAGACAAAAGGACATGGATGTCTCAACATACACTAAAGAATTTCATAATCTTGTGATGAAGTTTGACATTGTAGAACCCAAGAACTTGAAACTTGCAAGGTACTTGCAAGGACTTAAATTGTCAATTCAAGATGAATTGAGCCTAGCCACCATAAATAATATCCAACAATGTTTCTTGTTGGCTTCTAAGGTAGAAGAGAAGTTAAAAAGGAGGAGTGAACTAGGTGGAAGAGGTAGGGTAAGGAATGATAGAGCAAGAACTAATTATTGGAACAAAGGGAACTCAGATAAATTAGACAAGTCCTTTGATCAAGAGACCAAAGAACAAAGAGAATCTAGTTCAAGGGGATATGAAAGAGGTAGAAAACCCTTTGGTAGGGGTAGAGGAAGATCAAATAGACCTCCAAAATGTAACAACTGCAACCAAATAGGAAATTACTCCAACAAATGCCCTGAGAAAGAAAAAAAAAAATGAAGGTGAATGGAGAGCACAACTTGTTCAGGAGGAAAGAGACCTTGAAGTAGAAGAAGGCATAGCATTGATGACAAGGCAAACATTTTTTCAAGTACCACATACTCAAGAACCTCCACAAAAGAGGAACTTGTTTAGAACAATGGTCAAATGCGAAGGGAAGGTATGTAACTTGTTAATAGATTCTAGTTTAATTGAAAATCTAGTTTCTAAGGAAATGGTGCAAAAGTTGAAATTAACCAAGACCCCCCATCCTTTCCCCTATCATGTCTCATGGCTTATTAAAGGCCAAAAAACTCTTGTGACTGAAAAGAAAAAAATGGTAGAACTCTCTTCGGGTGACTTCAAAGATATTTTTTTGTGTGATGTAGTGGAAATGGATGCCTATCATCTACTACTTGGTAGACCCTAGCAATATGACATGGATGCAACATATAGTTGCAAGAAGAACACTTACACCATAATTGGAGATGGTAAAACCTAGAACTTGAAGCCTTTTCCTAATCAAAAACAAGAAATGAAACCTTTGGTTGTTGTTGTAAATGAAAAGGAGATGTTTGAAGCAATAAGGAAATAAGATAAGGGGTATGTTCTGATACATAAGCCTAGAGAGGAAGTGAAGTTTGAAAAAGACAAGCCAATTTGCAAAGAGGTGTAGAAACTTCTTCAAGAGTATCATGGGATAGTAGAAAATAATTTTCCCTCTTCTTTGCCACCCATTAGAGATATAAGTCATCAAATAGAATTTATACCTGGTGCTTCTTTGCCCAGTAAAGCCCCATACAAAATGACACCTGCACAAAATGTTGAAATTGCTAAACAAGTTAGTGAATTGTTAGGAAAGGGTCTAATCCAAAAAATCCTTAGTCCTTGTGTAGTGCTTGTTGTTTTGGATCCAAAGAAAGATGGAAAATGGAGATTGTGTATTGACAATAGAGCAGTCAACAAAATAACCATTAAATATAGATTTCCAATTCCAAGAATAAAGGATTTTCTTGACCAATTAGGTGGTGCTTCATACTTCTCAAAAATTGATTTGAAATCAAGTTATCATCAGATAAGGATAAATCCAAGTGATGAATGGAAAACAAAATTTAAAACAATAGAGGGTTTGTATGAATGGCTTGTTATGCCATTTGGGTTAACTAATGCACCTTCAACCTTCATGAGGTTAATGAATGAGATCTTTCAAGACTATAATGGAAAGTTTTTGATTATCTATCTTGATGATATATTGATATTTAGTTACAATTTAGAAGAGCATCTCAAACACTTAAGCATGGTATTTAAAAGGTTGCAGGAACATAAGCTGATTATCAACCTTGAAAAGTGTACCTTCTTGTAGAAAGAACTCACATTCTTGGGATTTGTGACCTCTCAAAGCACTTTGAAAATGGATACTTCAAAAGTTGAGGCAATAGTCAACTAGCCTCGTCCTAAAACCCAAAGTGATGTAAAAAGATTCCATGGGTTAGCCACATTTTATAGGAAATTTGTGAAAAACTTTAGCCATATGTGTGCCCCAATACTAGATACTATTAAAGGTGGAAGGAAAGTTAAGTTTGTATGGAAAAAATAGGCCAATGGTGCCTTTTAATACGTTAAATCTACAATTTCACAATATCCTATACTAACCCTCCTTAATTTCAATAAATTTTTTACCTTTGGTTGATTCTAATTCTTTGAGAGGGGTCATTTTGCACCTAGGGATGCATTTGTTTGGTTCCAATGCATTGATAGGGGTCATACATTAACCTATGACCCCTCTTGACTCATTTCATGACAAAATATGTCCCTAGGGGCCCTAGGACCCCTATAGACCCATTTGGTTGGCTCCAAATCATCAAGAAATGTCAAAGGTTATCCTATGACCCCTATCAACCCATTTCATGACAACATATGTCTCTAAGGGCCCTAGAACCCCTAGGGACATATTTGGTTGGTTCTAATGTGTTGAGAGGAGTCATAGGTTATTCTATAATCCTATCGACACATTTCATGACAATGTATGTTCCTAGGGGCCCTAGCACAACTAGGGACTCATTTGGTTGGTTTCAATGCATCAAGAGTCTCATGAAAATGTATGTCACTAGGGGTCCTAGGATCCCAAGGGATGCATTTGGTTGGTTCTAATGCATAGAGAGGGGTCATAGGTTAACCTATGACCCCTCTAGATGCATTAGAACCAGCCAAAGGCATCCCTAGGTGGCCTAGGGATCGAAGGAACATACGTTCTCATGAAATGTGTTGATAGGGGCCATAGGTTAATGTTGACCCCTCTCAATTCATTACAACAAACCAAATGCATCCCTAGGGGTCCTAGGGCCCCAGGGACATACATTGTCATGAAATATGTCAATAGGGGTCATAAGTTAACCTATGACACCTCTCAATGCATTGGAACCAACCAAATGGGTCCGTAGGAGTCTTAGGGCCCCTAGGACATATGTTGTCATGAAATGTGTGGAGAGAGTTCATAGGTTAACCTATGACCCCTCTCAATGCATTAGAACAAAAAAAATGCATCCCTACAAGCCCTAGGGACAATAGGGACATGCATTTTAATGAAATGCCTCAAAACAAATCATTAGTTAACCTATGACCCCTCTTGATGCATTAGAAATAAAAAAATTGGTTATAATGCATTGAGAGTGGTGATAAGTTAACCCATGACCACTCTTAATTCATTAGAACCAATTGCATTAGAACTTATGACCCCTTTAGAAGAATTAGAGCATATGACCCCTCTCGATGCATTAGAACCAATTGTTCTAATGCATCAAGAGGGGTCATGGGTTGACCTATGACCCCTCTCAATGTATTTAATGATAGCATATGTCCATAGGGTCCCTATAGATTCATTTAGTTTCTTGTAATGCATTGAGAGGGGCCATAGGTTAACCTATGACCCCTATCAACACATTTCATGACAACGTATGTCCCTAGGGGCCCTAGGCCCCCTAGGGACACATTTAGTTGGTTCTAATGGGTTTAGAGGGGTCATAAGTTAACCTATGATGCCTCTTGACACATTTCATGACAACATATGTCCCTATGGGTCCTATGGTCCCTAGGGATGCATTTGGTTGATTCCAATGTGGTGAGAGGGGTTCTAGTTTAATCTATGATGTCTCTCAATGCATTTCATGACAAAATATCTTTCCAGGGGCTCTAGAACCCCTAGGGACCCATTTGGTTGGTTCCAATGCATTCAAAGGTGTCATAGGTTAACCTATGACCCTTATCAACACAGTTAATGTCAATGTATGTCCCTAGCAGACCTAGGACCCCTAGGGACACATTTGGTTGGTTCTAATGCATCGATAGGAGACATAGGTTAACCTATGACCCTATGGACATATTTTATGAAAAAGTATGTTCCTAGGGATGCATTTGGTTGGTTCTCATGTTTAAAGAGTGGTCATAGGTTAAGCTATGACCCCTCTCGATGCATTTCATGACAACGTATGTCCCTAGGGGTCCTATGTCACTGAGGGATGCATTTAGTTAGTTTCAATACATCGAGAGGTGTCATAGGTTCACCTGTAACCTATATCGACAAATTTTATGACAATGTATGTCCCTAGGGGCCCTAAGACACCTAGGGATGCATTTGGTTGGTTTGAGTGCATCGAGATGGGTCATAGGTTAACCTATGACCTGTATTGATGCATTTCATGATAATGTATGTCGCTATCGGTCCTACCACCCCTAGGAATGCATTTGATTGGTTTCAATGTGTCAAGAGGGGTCATAGGTTAACCTATGGCCCCTATCGATGCATTTCATGACAACGTATGTCTCTAGGGGCCCTAGGACCCATAGGGATGCATTTGGTTGGTTCTAATTCATGGGAGTTGTCATAGGTTAACCTATGACCCCTATCAATGCATTTAATGACAATGTATGTCCCTAGGGCCCCTAGGGAACCTAGGGATGCATTTGGTCTATTGTAATGCATCAAGAGTTGTCATAGGTTAACCTATGACCAATCTCAAAACATTTCATGAAAACATATGTTCCTAGGGGCCCTTGTAGCCCTAGGAACACATTTCGTTGGTTATAATGTGTCGAGAGGGGTCCTAGGTTAATCTATGATCCCTCTCGATGTATCTCATGACAACGTATGTCCTTGGGGTCCTAGGGATGTATTTGGCTAGTTCCAGTGCATCAAGAGTTGTCATAGGTTAACCTATGACCTGTATCAACAAATGTCATGACAACATATGTCCCTTGGGTCCCTAGGACCACTAGGTATGTGCTTGGTTTGTTCTAATGGGTCGACAGGGCTCATAGAAACATTTGATGACAACATATGTCCCTACCATTCCTACAGCCCCTAGGGATGCATTTGGTTTTTTGCAATGCATCAAGTGTGTTCATAGGTTAACCTATGACCCCTATCGATGTATTCATGACAACATATGTCCCTAGGGTCCCTTAGACCCCTAGGGATGAATTTGGTTAGTTCTAATACATTGAGACATGTCATAGGTTAACTTGTGACCCCTCTCAATGCATTTCATGACAATCTATGTCCCTAAGGTCCCTAGGGACCCTAGGGATGCATTTGGTTGGTTGAAATGTGTCAAGAGGGGCCATAAGTTAACCTATGACAACTATTAATGCATTTCATGGTAACATATGTTGCTAAGGGCCGTAAGACCCCTAGGGATGTATTTTTTTGATTCTAATGTGTCATGAGGGGTCATAGGTTAATCTATGACCCCTCTCAATATATATCATGACAACGTATGTCCCTGAGGATCCTAGGGATGCATTTTCTAGTTCTAATGCATTGAGAGGGGTCACATGCTAACTTATGACCCATATCGACACATTAAATGACAACGTATGTCCCCAAGTTCCCTAGGACCCCTATGAAGGTATTTGATTGCTTCTAATACATTGAGAGGGGTCATAGGTTAACGTATGACCCCTATCAATGCATTTCATGACAACGTATGTCCCTATGGGTCTTATGACCCCTAGGGACACATTTGGTTGGTTATAATGCACTAGGAGGGGTCATATCCTATGACTCCTATCGACGTATTTCATGACAACGTATGCCACTAGGGCCCCTAGGACCCTTAGGGATGCATTTGGTCATTTTTAATACATTGAGTGGGGTCATATGTTAACCTATGACCCCTCTCAACTCATTTCAAGACAATGTATTTCCCTAGAATCCCTAGGGCCCCTAGGGATGGATTTGTTGTGTTGTAATGTGTCATAAGTGGTCATAAAATGTATCGATATATCCAGCCAATAGAAATATACATTGTCATGAAATGTGTTGATATGGGTCATATGTTATCCTATGACCCCTCTCAATGAATTAGAACCAACCAAATGCATCCCTAGGGGCCTCAGGGCCCCTAGGGACATACATTGTCATGAAATGTGTCAAGAGGGGTCATAGGAAAACTTATAACCCCTCTCAAAGAAATATAACCAATAAAATGCATCCCTAGGGGTCTAGGCCACCTAGGGACATATGTTCTCATGAAATTCATCGGTAGGGTCATAGGTACCTATGGCTCCTCTTGACGCATTGGAACCAACCCTATGCATCCCAAGAGGGCCTCAGATCCCTTGAGATATATGTTGTCACGAAATACATCGAAAGGTGTCATAGGTTAACCTATGACCCCTTAAGATGCATTAGAATCAACTAAAGGCATCCTTAGGTTTCCTAGGGCCCCTAGAGACATATGTTGTACATTGTCATGAAATGCATCGAGAGAGGTCATAAGTTAACTTGTGACCCGTCTCAACACATTAGAACCAACCAAATGCATCCCTAGGGGTCCTAGGTTCCTGAGGAAAATATATTATCATGAAATGTGTCGATAGGTTGCATACATTAACTTATCACCCCTGTCGACTCATTACAACCAACCAAATGAGTCCCTATGGGCCCCAGGGACATATATTTTTAAGAAAGCATCAAGATGGGTCATAGGTATGTATTAGAACCAAAAAATTACATCCCTAGGGGTAGTATGGCCCCTAAGTACATACATTGTCATGAAATGTATCGATAGGGGTCATAAGTTAACTTATGACTCCTCTCGACACATTGGAACCAACCAAATATCTCCCTAGGGGCCTTAGGACCCCTAGAGACATACATTGTTATTAAATATGTCAAGATGGGTCATTTATTAACCTTTGACCCCTCTCGACACATTAAAACCAATCAAATCTATCCCTACGGATCCTAGGGCCCATAAGAACATATTTTGTGTTAAAATATATCTATAGGGTCATAGGTTATTCTATGACACCTCTCGATGAATTAGAAACAACCAAATGTGTCCCTAGGGTTTCTAGGGCCCACAGGGACATATGTTGTTATCAAATGTGTAGATAGGTGTCATAGGTTAACCTATGACACATCTCGGCACATTGGAACCATTTTCCTAGGGTCCCTAGGGACATATATTTTCATGAAATGCATCGAGAGTGGTTACAGGTTAACCTATGACCCCTCTCAACACATTGGAACCAACCAAGTGCATCTCTAGGGATCCTAGGGACATACATTGTCATGAAATGCACTAAGAGGAGTCATAAGTTAGTGTCGATAGGGGTCATTGGTTAACCTATGACCCCTCTCAATGTATTTCATGACAATGTATCTCCCTAGGGTCCCTAAGGTTGCATTTGGTTTGTTGTAATGTGTTGAAAAGGGTCATAGGTTAATCTATGAACACTATCGATGCATTTCATTACAATATATGTTCCTCAGGACCCATAAGGATGGATTTGGTTGGGGTCATAGGTAAACCTATGACCCCTCTCAATGCATTTCATTACAATGTATGTCCCTAGTGGTTCAAGGGCCCCAAGGGATGCATTTCGTTGGTTCTAATGCATTGAGAGGTGTCATAGGTTCACATATGATCCATATCAACCCATTTCATGACAATGTATGTCCCTAGGGGCACTACGACCCCCAAGAATGCATTTGGTTGGTTCTAATGCATTGAGAAGGGTCATAACTTGACCTATGATCCCTCTTGATGCATTTTATGACAATTTATGTCCCTAGGGGTGCTATAGCCCCTAGGGTCACATTTGGTTGGTTCTAATGTGTCGAGAGGTTTCATAGGTTAACCTAAGACCACTATCGAAATATTCAATGACAACTTATGTCACTAGGAGTACTAGGACCCCTAGTGATGCATTTTCTTGGTTTCAATGCATTGAGACAGGTCATTAGTTAACCTATGAGCTCTATTGACACATTTCATGACAATGTATGTCCCTAGGGGTCCTAGGGCCACTAAGCATGCATTTGGTTGGTTAGAAGGCATCAAGAGGGGTCACAGGTTAACCTATGAACGTTCTTGATGCAGTTCATGACAACATATGTCCCTAGGGGCCCTAGGACCCTGACAGACCTATTTGGTTTGTTCCAATGCCTCAAGAAATGTCATATTTTATCCTATGAACTCTATCGACCCATTTAGTAACAACGTATGCCCCTAAGGGGCCTAGGACCCCTAGGGAATCAGTTGGTTGGTTTTAATGCAGCAAGAGGAGTCATAGGTTATTCTATAATCCTATCAAAGAATTTCATGATAATGTATGTTCCTAGGGGCCCTAGTACCCATTTGGTTTGTTCCAATGCCTTGAGAGGTGTCATAGGTTAACCTATTACCACTATAGATGCATTTCATGATAACGTACATTTGTAGGCTCCCTAAGACTCCTAGGGATCCATTTTGTTGGTTCTAATGCATCAAGAGGGGTCATATGTTAATCTATGACTCCTCACGATGCATTTCATGATAGCATATATCCCTAGGGGCCTTAGGACCCCTAAGGAAACCTTTGGTTGGTTCTAATTTGTCTAGAGGGGTTATATGTTAACCATTGACCCCTCTTGATGCATTTCAAGACAATGTATGTACCTATGGGTCCTAGTGGCCCTAGGGATCCATTGAATTGGTTCCAATGTGTCAAGAAGGGTAATAGGTTATCCTATGACTCCTATCAATGCATTTCATGACAATTTATGTCCCTAGGGGCCCTCGGACCACAAGGGATAGATTTTTTTGGTTCTAATTCTTTGAGAGGGGTCATAGCTTAACCTATGACCCCTCTTGATGGATTTCATGACAATGTATGTTCCTAGGGGCCCTACAACCTCTAGGGTTGCATTTGGTTGGTTCTAATGCATCAAGTGGAGTGAGAGGTTATTCTATAATCCTATCAACCCATTTTATGAAAACATATGTTCCTAGGGGACCTAGCACCCATAGGGACTCAATTGTTTAGTTCCAATGCATCGAGAGGGGTCATAGGTTAACCTTTGACCCCTGTTGATGCATTTTATGATAGTGTATGTCTCTATGGGTCGTATGACCTCTAGGGATTTAGTTGGGTGGTTCTAATGCATTGGGAGGGGTCATAGGTTAACCTATAACCCCTATTGACACATTTAATGACAACTTATGTCCCTAGGGCCCCTAGGACCCATAGGGATGCATTTGGTCAATTCTAATATATCAAGTGGTGTCATAGGTTAACATATGACCCCTCTCATTGCATTTCATGACAATGTATGTCCTTAGGGTTGTTATGGGCCATAGGGATGGATTTGGTTTCTTGTAATATGTCGAGAGTGGTCATGAAATGCATCGATAGCGGTCATAGGTTAACATATTACCCCTTTAAACACATTAGAACCAACCAAATGCATCGCTAGGTGTCCTACAACCTCTATAGACATATGTTGTCATGAAATGTGTCGATATTGGTCATAGGTGAACCTATGACCCCTATCGATGCATTGGAACCAACCAAATGTGTCCATAGGGGCCCTTGGACCCCTAGCAACATATGTTGTCATGAAATACATCAAGAGGGGCCATAGGTTAACCTATGACCCCTCTCAAAGAATTAGAACCAACCAAATGTTTCCCTATGGGTCCTACTACCCCTAGGCACATATGTTATCATGAAATGCATCTATAGGAGTCATAAGTTAAACTATGACCCATCTTGATGCATTGGAACCAACCTAATGTATCCCTAGGTGCCCTAGGACTAGTTAGGACATACATTGTCATGAAATTCAACGAGAGGGGTCATAGTTTAACATATGAACCCTAAAGATGGATTACAACCAACCAAAGGTGTCCCTAAGTCTCCTATGGATCCTAGGTACATATGTTGTACATTGTCACAAAATGCATCAAGATGGGTCATAGGTTAACTTGTAACCCCTCTCAATAGATTAGAACCAACCAAATGCATCCCTAGGGGTCCTAGGGCCCTAAGGAATATATATTATCATGAAATGCATCGATAGGGGTCATAGGATAACCTATCATTCCTCTTGATGAATTACAACCAATAAAATACATCCGTCCTAGGGACATATGTTGTCATGAAGTGCATCGAGATGTTTCATAGGTTAACCTATGACCCCTCTCAATGCATTAGAACCAACCAAATGCATCCCTAGGGGTCCTAGGGCCCCTAGGAATATACATTGTCATGAAATTTGTCAATAGGGGTCATAGGTTAAGCTATGACCCCTCTTAGTGCATTGGAATCAACCACATGCATCCTTAGGGATGCTAGTGCCCCTAGGGAGATAACTCGTCATGAAATGCATTGTTAGGGGTCATAGGTTAACCTATGACATCTCTCAACAAATTAAAACAAACCAAATATACCTAGGGTCCCTAGGACCCCTAGGGACATATGTTGTCACGAAATATTTTGAGAGGGGTCATAGGATAACATATGACCACTCTCAATGCATTAGAACCAAGAAAATGTGTCCCTTGGGGTCCTAGGTCCCCTAGAGACATGCATTGTCATGAAATGCATTGATAGGGGTCATATGTTAACCTATCTCGATGTATTAGAACCAACCAAATGTGTCACTTGGGGTCCTAGGGCCCCTAGGGACATACATTGTCATGAAATACATTGATAGGGGTCATAGGTTAAACTATGACCCCTCTCAACACATTGGAGCCAAGCAAATGCGTCCTTAGGGGCCTTACGACCCCTAAGGACATACATTATCATTAAGTGCATTGAGAGGGGTCATATATTAACCTATGACGCCTCTTGACACATTAGAACCAACCAAATCCATTCTTAGGGGTCCTAGGGCCCTTAGAAACATACTTTGTCACAAAATACATTGATAGGTTGATAGGATAACCTATGACTCTTCTTGATGCATTAGAACCAACCAAATGTGTCTTCATGGGTCCTAGGCCTTCTAGGGACATATACTATCATGAAATGTGTCAATAGGGGTCATAGGTTAATCTTTGACACCTCTCAATTCATCAAAACTAACAAAATGGGTCCCTAGGGGTCCTAGGGCCCCTAGGGACATATGTTTTAATGAAACACATCGAGAGGGGTCATAGGTTAGAGTCGAGAGGTGTTGTACATTAACCTATGACCCCTATCAATGCATTTAATGACAACTTATGTCCCTAGGGTCCCTAGGGATGCATTTGGTTTGTTGTAATGCATTGAGAGGGGTCATAGGTTACCAATGCATTTAATAATAATGTATGTTCCTCGAGGCCCTAAGACCCCTTGGGATACATTTGGGTGGGGTCTTAGGTTAACCTATGATCCCTCTCAATGCATTTCATGACAAAATATGTCCCTAGGGGTCCTAGGGCCCCTAGGGATGTATTTGGTTGGTTCCAATGCATTGAGAGGTGTCATAGGTTAACCTATGACCCCTATCAATCCATTTCATGACACCATATGTCCCTAGGGGCACTAGGACCCCTAAGGACACATTTTGTTGATTATAATGCATTGAGAGGAGTCATAGGTTAACGTATGACCCCTATAAATGAATTTAATGACAACGTATGTTCCTAGAGGCCTAAGAACGCCTAGGGATGCATTTGGTTGGTTCTAATGCATAAAGAACAGTCATATGTTAATCTATGACTCCTCACGATGCATTTATTCACAACGTATGTCCCTATGTGCCCTAGTACCCCTAGGGACCCATTTGGTTGGTTGTAATGTGTCTAGAGGGGTCATAGGTTAACCATTGACCCCTCTCAACACATTTCATGACAACGTGTGTCCCTAGCAGTCCTTGTGCCCCTAGTGAAGCATGGAGTTGTTTCTAACACGTCGGGAGGGGTAATAGGTTAACATATATCCCCTATCAATTCATTTCATGACAATGTATGTTCCTAGGGGCCCTATGACCCCAAGGGAGGAATTTTTTTGGTTCTAATACACTAAGAGGAGTCATAGGTTAACCTATGATCTTATCAAATTATTTCATGACAAACTATGTTACTAGGGGCCCTTGGACCTGTAGGGATGCATTTGGCTAGTTCTAATGTGTTGAGAGGGATCATAGTTTAATCTATGACCACTCTCAATGCATTTCACCACTATACATGTCCCTATGAATCCCAAGGACCCTAGGGATGCATTTTGTTAGTTCCAATGAATTGAGAGGGGCCATAGGTTATCCAACATATTTCATGACAACATATTTCCCTAGGGAGCCATTTGGTTAGTTGTAATGCATTGAGAAGTGTCATAGGTTAACCTATCACCCCTATCTATGTATTTCATGACAACATATCTCCCCAAGGGCCATAGGACCCCAAGGGATGGATTTGGTTGGTTCTAATGCTTCGAGAAGGATTATAGGCTAACATGTGATGAATCTCGATGCATTTCATGACAATGTGTGTCTTTAGGGGCCCTAAGACCCCTAGGGATGCATATGGTTGGTTGTAATGCATTGAGAGGGGTCATGGGTTAACGAATGGTCCCTCTCAAACCATTTCATAACAACGTATCACCCTAGGGGCCCTCGGACCCCAAGGGACTCATTTGGTCAGTTCTAATGCTTCAAGAGTGGTCGTAGGTTAACCGATGACCCCTCTAGATGCATTTCATGAAAATGTATGTCCCTAGGGTCCCTAGGACCCCTAGGGACACATTTGGTTGGTTTCTTAATGCATTGAGAGTGGTCATAAGTTAACCTATGACCCATCCTAATGCATTTCATGATAATGCATGTCCCTAGGGCCCTAGGACCCCTAGGGACTCATTTGGTTGATTCCTACACGTCGAGAGGTGTAATAGTTTGACCTATGATCCATATTGATGCATTTCATGACAACGTATGTCCCTAGGGGCCCTAAGACCCCTAGGGACACATTTGGTTGGTTCTAATGCATCGATAGTAGTCATAGTTTAACATATGACCCTATAAAAGTATTACATGACAAAGAATGTTCCTAGGGGGTCTAGGACCCCTAAGGATGCATTTAGTTGGTTCTAATGTGTCCAGAGGGGTCATAGGTTAAACTATGAGTAGTCTTGATGAATTTCATGATAATGTATGTCCATAACGGTCCTAGGGTCCCTATGGATGCATTTGGTTGCTTCCAATGTGTCAAGAGGGTTCATTGGTTAACTTATGACCTGTGTCAACACATTTCATTACAACGTATGTCCTTAGGGGTCCTAGGACCCCTAGGGAGGCATTTTGTTTTTTCTTATGCAACGAGGGGGGTCAAAGGTTAACCTATGGCCCCTATCAATAGATTTCATGACAATGTATGTTCCTAGGGGCCCTCGGGCTCCTAGGGCCGCATTTGGTTGTTTTCAATGCATTGAGAGGGATGACAAGTGAACCTATGACCTCTATCAACACATTTAATGACAATATATGTCTCTAAGGGTCCTAGGGACCCTAGGGATTCATTTTTTTGGTTATAATGCATTAAGAGGGGTCATAGGTGTGACGTCTCTAGACACATTTCATGACAACATATGTTTCTAGGGGTCCTAGGACCCCTAGGGACACATTTGGTCAGTTCTAATGCATCTAGAGGGGTCAAAAATTAACCTATGGCCCCTCTCAAAGAATTTCATGATAATGTATGTCCCTATGGGCCCTAGGACCCCTAGGGACACCTTTGGTTGGTTATAATGCATCTACAGGGCTCATAGATTAACCTATGACCCCTCTCGATGCATTTAAAAATAACCTATGTCCCTATGTGTCCTAGTGCCACTAGGGATGATTTGGGTTGGCTCCAATGCATTGAGAATTTTCATAGGTTAACCTATTTCTCGTATTGATACATTTCATGACAATGTATGTCCCTAGGGTCTCTAGGACTCCAAGGGATGCATTTGGTTGGTTCTAATGCATCGAGAGAGGTCATAAGTTAACATATGACCTATCTTGACACATTTCATGCCAACGTATGTCCCTAGGGGCCCTAGGACCCCTTGGGATGCATTTGGTTGGTTTTAATGCATTTAGAAGGGTTAGAGGTTAACCTATTACCTGTCTCAGTGCATTTCAAGACAAAATATTTGCCAAGGGGCCCTAGGACTCCTAGGGACCCAATTGGTTGGTTCCAACATATTGAGAGGTGTCATAGGTTAACCTATTACCCCTATTGATGCATTTCATGACAACATATGTCTGTAGGGGCCCTACGAACCATAGGGACACATTTGGTTAGTTCTAATGCTTCGAGAGGACTTATAGGTTAATCTATGACACTATTGACATAATTCATGACAAAAAAGTATGTTCTTAGGGGCCCTAGGACACCTAGGGATGCATTTGGTTGGTTCTAATGAATTGAGAAATTTGATAGGTTAACCTATTTCCCCTATTGATGCATTACATGACAATGTATGACCCTAGGGTCCCTAGGGCCCCAAGGGATGCATTTGGTTGGTTGTAATGCATATAGAGGGGTCATAGGTTAACATATGACCTATCTCAACCCATTTAATGACAACATATGTCTCGAAGGGCCCTAGTACCCCTTACGACACATTTGTTTTGTTTTAATGCATTAAGAGATGCATTTCATGACAACATATATGCCAAGGGGTCCTAGGACCCCTAGGGACCCATTTGGTTTGTTTGAACTTGTCAAGAGGTGTCATAGGTTAACCTATGATCCCTCTCCATGCATTTCATGACAACATATGTCCTTAGGAGTCCTATGGACCCTAGGGACAAATTTGGTTGGTTCTAATGTGTCAAGAGTGTTCTTAGGTTAACTTATAACCCATATCGACACATTTCATGATAGTGTTTGGTTGATTCTAATGGTTTGAGAGGTGTCATAGGTTAACCTATGACCCCTCTGTATGTATTTCATGATGACATATGTCCCTAGGGGTCCTAGGGCCTCTAATGACATATTTGGTTGGTTCCAATGTGTTGAGAGGTTCCAATGACAATGTATATATGTAGGAGCCATAAAACCCCAAACAACACATTTGGTTGGTGCTAGTGCATCAAGAGTTTTCACAAGTTAACCTCTAATCCCTATCAACACATTTCAAGACAACATATGATTCCTATCGATGCATTTCATAACAACATATATCCCTAGGGGTCCTAGGTCTACTAGGGATGCATTTGGGTTGTTTCAATTTCATAACAATATATGTCCCTAAGGGCCCTAGAACCCCTAGGGACCCATTTGGTTGTTTCTAATGTGTCAACAGGTGTCATAGGTTAACCTATGACTCATATCAACCCATTTCATTATAATGTATGTTCTTAGGGGCCCTAGGACCCCTAGGGATGCATTTGGTTGGTTCCAATGCTTTAAGAGGTGTCATAAGCTAACCTATATCCCTATCAATGCATTTCATGACAAAATATGTTCTTAGGGGTTCTAGGACACCTAGGGATCAATTTGGTTGGTTCCAATGCATTGAGAGGTCTCATAGGTTAACCTATGACCCCTATTGACACATTTAATGTCAATATATATCCCTAGCAGACCTAGGACCCCTAGGGATGCATTTGGTTGGTTCTAATACATCGAGAGTACTCATAGGTTAACATATGACCCTATCAACATATTTCATGAAAAGTATGTTCCTAGGGGCCATAGGATCTTTAAGGATGCATTTGGTTGGTTCTAATGTTTTAAGAGTGGTCATAAGTTAACCTATGACCCCTCTTAATCCATTTCATGACAACTTATGTCCCTAGGGGTCATATGGACCTAAGGGATGTATTTCATTAGTTTGAATACATCGAGAGGTGTCAGAGATTCACCTGTAACTTGTATTGATACATTTTATGACAACGTATATCCCTAGTGGCCCTAAGACACCTAGGGATGCATTTGGTTGGTTTACATGCATTGAGATGGGTCATAGGTTAACCTATGACTCATATCAATGCATTTCATGATAACATATGTCCCTAAAGGTACTAGGGCCCCTAGGAATGCATTTGGTTGATTTTAATGTGTCAAGAGGGGTCATAGGTTAATCTGTGGCCCCTATTGATACATTTCATGACAACGTATGTCTCTAGGGGCCCTAGGACCTATAGGAATGCATTTAGTTGGTTCTAATGCATTGGGAGTAGTCATCGGTTAACCTATGACCCCTATCGATGCATTGCATGACAATGTATGTCCCTAGGGCCCTTAGGGAACCTAGGGATACATTTGGTTTGTTGTAATGCATCAAGAGTTGTCATAGGTTAACCTATGACCACCCTCAACACATTTCATGACAACATATGTTCCTAGGGGCCACAGTACCCCTAGGAACAAATTTCATTGGCTATAATGTGTCGAGAGGGGTCATAGGTTAATCTATGACCCCTGTCAATGTATCTCATGACAATGTATGTGCCTTGGGGTCCTAGAGATTGATTTGGCTAGTTCTAGTGCATCGAGAGTTGACATAGGTTAACCTATGACCTGTATCAACAAATCTCATGACAATGTATGTCCCTTGTGTCCATAGGACCACTAGGTACACAATTGGTTGGTTCTAATGGGTTGAGAGGGGTCATAGACACATTTCATGACAACATATGTCCCTACCAGTCCTATGGCCCCTAGGGATGCATTTGGTTCATTCCAATGCATCAGGAGTGGTCAGAGGTTAACCTATAACCCTTATCAAAGCATTCATGACAACATATGTCCTTAGGGTCCCTTTGACCCCTAGGGATGCATTTGGTCAGTTCTAATACATTGAGATGGGTCATAGGTTAACTTGTGACCCCTCTCAATGCATTTCTTGACAAGCTATGTCCCTAAGGTCCCTAGGGCCCCTAGCGATGCATTTGGTAGGTTGAAATGTGTTGAGAGGGGTCATAAGTTAACCTATGACAAGTATGAATGCATTTCATGATAACGTATGTTGCTAAGGGCTGTAAAACCACTAGGGATGCATTTTGTTGGTTCTAATATGTCGAGATGGGTCATAGGTTAATCTATGACCCCTCTCGATGCATTTCATGACAACATATGTTTCTAAGGAGCCTAGGGATGAATTTGGTTGGTTCTGATGCATTGATAGGGGTCACATGCTAACTTATGATCCATATCAACACATTTCATGACAACGTATGTCCCCAGGTTCCCTAGGACCCCTAGGGAGGAATTTGGTTGCTTCTAATACATTGAGAGGGGTCATAGGATAACCTATGACCCCTATCGATGAATTTCATGACAACGTATGTCCCTATGGGTCCTATGACCCCTAGGGAGACATTTGGTTGGTTCTAATGCACCAGCGGGGGTCATATCCTATGACTCCTATTGACATATTTCATGACAACATATGCCACTAGGGCCTCTAAGACCCTTAGGGATGAATTTTAACTCATTTAAAGATAATGTATGTCCCTAGAGTTCCTTGGCCCCTAGGGATGCATTTGGTTGGTTGTAATGCATCGAAAGTGGTCATGAAATACATCGATAGGGGTCATAGTTTAACATATGACCCCTCTTGATGCATTAGAACCAACCAAATGCATCCCTAGGGGTCTTACAACCCATAAAAATATACGTTGTCATGAAATGTGTTGATAGGAGTCATATGTTAACCTATGACCCCTCTCAATGCATTCAAACCAACCAAATGAATCCCGAGGGGCCCTACGACCCCTAGGGACATATGTTGTCATGAAATGTGTCAAGAGAGGTCATAGGTTAACCTATGACCCCTCTCAAAGAAATATAACCAATCAAATGCATCCCTAGGGGTCTAGGGCACTTAGGAACATATATTGTCATGAAATTCATCGATAGGGGTCATACAATTACCTATGGCCCCTCTTGATGCATTAGAACCAACCCTATGCATCCCTAGGGGCCCTTGGACCCCTTGGGACATATGTTGTCATGAAATACACTAAAAGGGGTTATAGGTTAACCTATGACCCCTTAGGATGCATTAGAAACAACCAAAGGCATCCCTAGGTGTCCTAGGGCCCCTAGAGACATATGTTGTACGTTGTCATGAAATGCATTGAGAGAGGTCATAAGTTAACTTGTGACCCCTCTTGACAGATTAGAACCAACCAAATACATCCCTAGGTGTCCTAGGGTGTTGAGGAACATATATTGTCATGAAATGTGTTGATAGGTTTCATACTATTGGCGCTCAGAACTGTAGCCCAGATTTTGAGCACCATTGAGAAATTTGAGGCCTATAAATGCTTTGTGAAGCCTATGTACCCAGCTATACCTTTGAACCCTATGAGGTGGTTTATGCTTCTAGCACCTTTCATTTAGTGCATCTAAGTGTTCCATGAAGTTAAAGCATCATTCTAAACCATTCTGCGAAGTCTTGCTTTGAGTGCATTTCAAATTTGCATTTTACCCCTAGTGTCAGACAACGACAGGAGGCTGTGTTTGCATCTGAATATCTTGCACCCAGAAATGTGTCATAACTTGACACTTGGGAGTATCTAGTGTCAATACCCAAAAATCTATGTTTCAAATTTCAAGTTTTTTTGAGTTAGTTTGATTAGGTTTTGAATCCCTCAAAGTTGGTCAGTTATTGTTTTCATGTTTTTGCAAAATATTCAAAATTTTGGGAAGCCCTGTTTGACGAGTAATAAGTTTTGACCAGTTGATCCAAATGTTGAAATTATTGCTACGTCATATTGTAAACATCATAGACTTACTATGTTTCAATTTTTAAGTCTTGATGAATCCATTTTATCAATTTTCAAACGCGATTCCAAACGCAATTTCTATCTTTTTACTGGTGTCAGTATTTGTAGATTGATTGGAACCCCTGTTCAAGATGTCATATCTTTGTACCTGTGATGGTGAGATAAAATGGATTGTACCCCTATATTTTACTCCAAAATTACTCCAAGTGTGTTAGTTTTTACGTCTTAATGATTCCGTCTGCACACTTTTCCAGGTCAATTCCATTTGCAAAAATCGTTATCTTGTCAATGTTTCCAATCAGCAATTCTGAGTAGCCAACTTTAGACCTTCGCCAATTGCATCCTATGATTATTCATGAGCCCAAATCATAGAAGTACACTCTCCTCATGATGAAGTATCAATGCTCCAGGTTTCTTTTTCGTATGTGCTCATTTGCCTAGTTTTCAAAGCCAAATTCGAACCCAGTTTTTTGTTTTCTAGCTTGTTTACTTGCAGGTAATTTTGAGAAGGCAACTTTAATGAAGAATATCTTTCAACTAGGAATTTTTCATGAGACGAGATCGGACAGGGTGAAATTATATGAAATAGAGAATCAATATCCCAAATTTCAAAGCCCAATTATCTGTTTGGATCAATTTTTAAAGGTAGTCAATATACCTCTTGGGATGAGATTCATAGTTGTCAGAGTGTGACAAATTGAGTTTTAACGATCAATCTATGATCAAAATTGTTTCCAATCAGTCTGAGAAGGTCAGTGGGTCAGTTTGAGGATTCAGTTGTCTGGGAACAAAATTTTTTTAGCCGAACCCACTTTGGGGCCCGGCTAACTTCATCAGTTGAAGGACATGACATTTTTTAAGACAATATGTTTTAAAGCTAGGTCAAATACCCATTGTTTAAGGAACTACTAAATCTCATGTCGAGTGATATTTGAAGGTTGTTTCTAAATGTGGAAATGAAGTATGTGCATGTCAAAGATCTGAGTTTTAAAAATGTGGCCTTTCTAAAAAAAACATACATCCACATGGAATAGGCAATCTCAGTGAAAAAGAAGAGGGCAGTCACACCAAAGAGCTGCATGGGATATAAAGTTTTTAATTGAAAAACATTCAAAGGCACAGTCCAAAATGGTAGCACTTCTATATTCAAGATTCCATATCCATCAAATGAGAGGTTCCCTCTAATCAATCTCTCTGACTTTCGAGCCCATTTCATCGGAGCTTTCTCTAAAAGGATTTTTTGTGATCTTGTCACTAATATAAATGCACTAAAGAAGCACTTTTGCAATTTGAAGAAGGCTAAAAGTCTCTACAGTAAGGGAATTTCTTTGGCAATTGATGTTACATTTAAGTATCGCCAAAGTAGCAGTCCAAGATGCCTTGTTCAAAGAAGAATCCATGTTAAATGTGGAGATATGCAAAGAGCGGCAAGTTAAAGTCAAAGAAGGCAGAGTCATAAGTTAAAAGACACTCCCAACACATATAAGGGAGCTTGTGAATGGCTTGAAATGGAGTTGAAGTTGCAAGTAGCTAAAGAAGGAGGTAGCCGACACATGAAAAGAGACCATGGCGACATGAATAGGGGAGAACTCACAATAGGAAGAGGAGTTTCAAAGCCATTAAAAGAAGACCACACCATGAGCATATGCAAAAGGCTACCCATCCAAATATAGAAGACCCACATTTTTAAAAAAAAAAGAGCCATTGCAAGCAACAAATAGGAAGCTGTTGGCATCAAACAAAGAAGTCCGCACTATGAGAAGTCAGTGACCAAGAAAAAACAAACTCATGCAGTAGAGGAAGACACCCAGGCTAGAGAGAGCCATGTTTTTGAAATGAGTGAGGCAATAGGCATTTTAATAATAACAAGCTGTAGTCCATACAATGAAGAAGCTGAACTTAAAAGATGCAGCCTGCACGTTGACCAGAGCTTCACATTAGAGGCAACACATAAAATAGAGGCACACAATAGGTGGAGGTAATAATCCCACATTGTGTGTGGGAGATGTTTTTACTAGTTTAAATTCTATTCTAAGCGTAATACAAGTGTCTCAAAAGACTTGCCTTTAAAAAGGCCATAGCCTAGTGTGTGGGGCTCGCAGGTCAGCGGTCATAGATATTTTGACCTGCAAAATACCAAGTTCATGCATATGAGTGTAAGGAAATTCTGAAGATTCTCTGGTGTTACATTCGTGTAAGAGCGAAAGGTAAAAATTATCTCATCCCGATGATACGAGGAAGCATGCTTCCCGTAGGGTGGGGAAACAATTTTTGAAGGTTTCCAAAGGCTCACAATGTCATGCATTCAGCGTAAAAGCATAAAAGGGTTCGTGCCCATATGGGCATAAATCAAATTTCAAAAGACTCCGGTCTTACATTTCAAAGGCAACGTAAAGGCAGGAATATAGATGAAAATGGGTTTCAAGCTTATGTTCAAGCCTGTAAGAACGTAAAGGCATATTAAGCCCATGTGCATGCAAATGGAAATGTGAAGAGCTTTTGAGGTTATGAGAAAGAGATGGAAATAATTAATTAATTATAAGGATTTCAAAAGGTCTCAGCCAGTCAGATTGTGCCATGTGGCATTCCTAGATTGGAGAGATAAGGAGGATAAAGTATAGATGAATTTGAAGTAAAAGTTGAGAGAAAATAAAAGCATAAACATAGAATAAAATATTTGAAGTATTTTCAAATTTTATATAGTTATCACTATGAAAAATTTTAAATTTTTCATTGTTAAATGCAAAGCCACAATCCAGGACCAGAATTTCAAACAAAAATTTCAAATGGTCATAACAGGGGTAATTTTTGTCCGAATCAGGAACTTCAATATACTGTTGGAACTGAAAGAATCCAAATTTTCTAGATATGGAACTAGATTATGCACAGGTATTCACTGGTTCATGCTCTAAGAAATTTTGTAATTCCCAGGGCCTTCTCAATGCAATGACCAGATTTCATCATGAAGCATCAAGATCAGTTACAAGGTTGTTTTGAAGACCTTTTGGAATCTAAATATGAAGAAAATCAAGATGAATCAATTTTCTTACCTTCTACAGGTCATTTTCAACTGATTTGTTACTTTTACTTTGCCTATTTACTTTAACATCCAAAATTAGTTTATTTCTCTCATCATGAAATATCTGATATTCTTTATGCATGCGAGAGCTAGAATGATGAGGATTTAATTTTCAGTTGAGGAGAGAGATTAGAGAGAGTCTTTTCATGGCAAAAAGAGGGAATTCTGAGTGGACACTTGTCAGTTACAGTGCAGATCCAAAAATTCCTTCTTCCTATATATTTCTCATTCTTTCTCATTACACAGGTTCCAATTTTTGGGAAGTTCTAGTTCTTTGGAGAAAATCTGCACATTACTATGATACCAAGGTCTTGGATCCAGTTCTGGTTGCATTCCCATGACTGTGACACCATTTTCCTTTAGCAATTTCATTTCATGTGAACAACAGTAGTGTAAAGTTAATACATATAGCTTTGATACATTAGGTTGTTTCATGTTTTAATTTCATGCATTTTGATTGTATTGTTTCAAGGAAATGAATACATATGAGAAAGCATTTCATTAGTTTCATTCTGGTTCTCGTTTCCTATCTTAGTAATCTATAGTCTTATGTGGTCCTAGAATGAAGAGCTAAGATCAATTTGCTTCCCCTTAAGGTTGTATGTCTGATATATTTTGCTGTTGGAACAAAGTGCCAAGTAAATGCTTAATGTGTTTGACAGGGTTACTAGTTATGTTGAGAAGGATATTTTGTGACAATGAGATCTGAGTGAACATTGATGTCTGAATCACAAGGTGATTAGATAGATTTGATGCCTGGGTATATAAAATATGTCCTGATGTCACAGATTTATGTTTTGGATTCATGAAATTTCCCAATGGATTAGGCACTGATCAATTACAGGATCATTAGGTTTTGCTGCATGCTTGAGGATTTGTTGAACATCAACATCAATAATCAACGCTTTTCCCTTTCATGTTGAAGAGCTATAATAGAATGCCCTCACTCAACTTCTGAGATTCTTAGATCTGCATTTAGCTACTGTAGATTGATGATATTTCATGAGTTATTAGGAGAAATAAGGGTTTTATCTACTTCATAATAGATTCAGTGTATGCTTTGACAACTGGTACCATATAAAGAATCTATAGGTCCACCCACCTAGGTTTTGCAGAGCCTAAAGAAGAAGAAGTGTCATGCCTTATAGTTGGCCTGGTGTCTGAATGGATGTGTCAATAATGGGAGTTAGCTGCCCCAAGATATGTTTTGTTCTCATCAGGGTAATTGGAAATGGGTAACATTTTCAAACACCAACAAAATGGCGACTCTGCTGGGGAGTTGCATATAGAAAGAACCAAAATCTCTGCCATGAAATAGATTGGATATAGCAAATCTAGAGCAAGATGTGTTCCTTTGCCTTGCTAAAGTTTCATGTTCCCCAGTTAAGCTTTATTCATTATCAGTAGTATGTTGTAAAATTGGATGAAAATTGTGTGTTATGACTGTCATAGGTTTATCTTCAATCAGTTCAGTTTGCAAGTGTTGTTGAGAAAGTCCAAAGTCAAGAATTCATTTATAAAGTATATTTTCTTTCCAAGATAATAATGATCTACAAGTTTTTTCTACATTGAAGGTTTGGTTCAGATTTGTCAAGTGACAAATTATGTTTTATTTCTCACCAAGAGTGAGTGGCGACTATCAAATCTCTATACCAGTTGTTCCTGATTGATTTCATTGCAAAATTTTGAAGGACTTTTAGTTGTATGGGCAGATCTGAGACTGTTGATAGATCTTGGAAAAGAAGTTTTAAATTCTTGATAAGTTTTTAAGTTCTGTTTGCAATCTGCTGTTATAAATAATTGAAATGTAAAGGTAGATCACAGTAGTGATTATTTAATTCTTCTTGCAAAGAGGTGGCGTCTCTACAAAGTTTGATCAGTGGTGTAAAGAATTTCAATCTTACACCTATGCTAAATCAGCAGATCGAAGTTCAACATCAGCACTTGAGGTATTGTGATTTTCATCTTCCTTTTCATGGAAATCAAATGTTTACAAAAGTTGCCTCCATTAAGTGATTTTCAGCACTACAAAGAACAGGTAAAAATATCGTTCTTTAATGGAGTCAGATCTCAGATCTGAGATTAGTTTGCCAAATTCTGAGGGTTTGGAAATTGTGAATAATAACATTGCTATGTTGAATAGACTAGTTTATCAAAGGATTGTCAATCTTTTAAGAATTGAGGTAGGAAGTATTCAAGGTTTAAGTACTAAAGAACTTTATTTAAGGCTTAAGTCAATAATTAGTAAGATGCCTTTTCATTGTAGACCTAAGGAATCTTCCCTGCCTAGTGTTTTCCTTGATGTTCTAGTACCCGATTCAGTCGATTGGCCACCACCTATAAGGTTACAAATAATTTTGCAAATTGAAAAATTCATTGAGGAGATGGAAAGTGGTGATTATAGATTTCATGATATATCTCCTAATGATGATAATGAGTGTTCTAAAAGTCAGGGTAGTAATGGATACAATGAATCCGTAGAGCAAGATAATGTGTCTTCCGAATGTGAAGAGTTGGATTCAAATGTTAATGAGTCAGATAACAGCAATCAACATGAAAAAGATGGATATAAAAGAGAAGATAAACTTTTTTACAGTACATATGAAGTTGAAGAAAATTATAACAATAGTAGATCTAGTGATTGCCATGATATGAAAGAATGTTGTAATAATTCTGATTTTCCAAATTGTTAAACTAATGATCTTCCTGTTGTAAGTTCTTCATGTTGTCTAGATGAAAATCACAGCCATGAGAAGATTTGTAAGGCACTCTTCTTGAGTTCTGATGAAATCTTTGTTTTACTAGCTCGTGAGTTTGAAAAGCACATAAGTATCTTTAAGGATCTTCATATATTCTCTCATAATACTTTCCCATTCAGTCAAATCAATTCCCCAAAGCTTGATGTGGAAAAAGTGGTAGAATCTGAACAATCTTTGTTAGACTTTGGAGGTGTATATAACAGAACCTCAAATGTTTTTGCACATGAAAATTTGCTGGATGTAGGGAATGTTAATGAAGGAAATTTTAATGATCTTTCAGATTCTTTTCATGTTGATCTTGTTGAACATTGTTTTAATGTTTCATATTGTGAAGTGGAAAATAGTGAGTGTTGTCAATCCGGTTATAGATTTTCTTCATGTGCTGATAAGTCTTGTAAAGATAAGTTCAAGGTGTATTTTGACTTTTAGTTTGATGAAGAAGATGATAGTGATCAACATAGTTTGGACCAGTACCTTCAGAATGAGTTTTCAATTTTGGTGACTAATCAGTTGTTTGAATGTGAAGAGGTTTCAGCAAAGGATAAATCTGATTCGATGAGTAACATGGTTGCAAGTAGGAAATGATCAAATTTCACATACTCTTCATTTACGGAGGCACAAGGTGAGTTACAATATGCTCCATGTAACTCATTGAATGAAGTTGAATATGAGAACTTTGTGTTCCCAGTTGAAAGAATCCATGACACAGTCAGTAGTGATCAGTTTCAGTTTGATATTAGTCACTATGGTCATGCTGATCCATATTTTCATAGTGGGCAAGATGAAGAAAGTATGTTTGATTTTTATACGCATTATGAAGATGATGATAGTTTTGTTTTGCCCATTGAGCTAATTGCAAATGTTGATACGTTGGGTGAAACAAATGCAAATGAGAATTATAGTTTAACTCATGAAGCCATGAATGAAAATCAAGTATATGATAGAGGTAAAAGTTTTTGCTAAGTTTGGGGGCATTGTTTGTACATAGTAGAGTAGTTTCCTATTTTCAATAAAGTTGTTCGAGAGAAGTTTTTGAAGTTCTAGTGTGTGGTCTGCTTCTCCCAGAGATTTGAAATCTTGCCATGCCCGCAAGGGGCATGCATCCCCAGACAGAGCCACTGTGGGCGTTCAAAATTGTGTTAGAATTCTTTAGAATAACTAAGAGGGGGGGTGAATCAGTTATTCAAGGTCCAAATGCCCTATTAATACCTTTTTACTACTTTTAATGAATCCATACTTAAATCAATCATATAAGCAAGTTACACTAAATCAACATACAAAAATAAAACACTCAAGATCAACACATGACACAATGATTTACATGGAAACCCAATTTGGGAAAAACCACCAGTAACATGCTAATTGATTCTCACTCTTCTAAAGTGATGCCCTATTAAAAGCCTACCCTATTAAAGGCTTACAACACACTGTTAAATGTGACCTTGTTAGAGGATTTCACCAAACTGTTAGGAATGGGCCTGGTTAAAGGTCTTCAGAACATTCACTTGGAATGTCACCCTGTTAAAGGATTTTTCTAATGGCTATTAAACCAACCTAAGTCCATAGGATTTAAACTTGCAGTTACAATTTCTAGAAAGTAAAAATAATGGTCTTTTGATCTGATATAACTTACAGCATACTTTGCAAGTTTCAGATCACACTTTCAGTTGAATCCTTATGCTTGGCTTTAATCTCTTTAGCTCTGACTGCTTGTCTTCCTCTCAACCTTCATCTCCTTGATTCTTCTCACTCATTCTGTCAATGCAATCATCTTTGTGGTCATCTATACAAATAGAATTTCTGTGCCATCTTCTCCTAGGCACATTCTTCAGCATTTTATGCTTTTATGCTTGACCACTGTCTCTTTTCCTTCTATCCCCTCTCACTCTCTCTTCCTTCTATTAACTTATGTCTTCTTATATAGAAGTCTAATTTTCCTTTACCCCTCAATTCTCCCTCTTCAATTTTAGGGTTTCAAAATTGATTAGGTAGGATACAATGTATCTACCCCATATCTTGTTTTCTTCTTGAAACTTCGCCAGTTGTATCAAAAAAATATTCTACATGGTGTTCTATGCCACCAACTCATCATTCTTATCTTCCTTTTAATTCATAGATTTCTAGATAACAACCTTGTTGGCTTAGATCTGGCGAATCTTTGATTTCCTAAATAATGCAGCAACTCGGCATTATTGAGTTACTTGTGCTTGGCACCTCTGTGTTACTTGGCACCTATACCAGCTCGGCACTTGAACTTGCTCGGCACTTAAACTTACTTGACACTTGATTCTACTTGGCACTTGAACTTACTCGGCACTTGATTCTACTCGGCACCACTCGACATCTGAAGTTTACTTGACATTAACTAGAACTTGCTCGGCTCTTACTAACTTGCCTGGCTCCTTCTCTCTAATGAACTTAGTTTGAGCTTTACAAAAGACTTAGTTAAAACCTTAAATCTTTGATATGTTTCAGTGTGCCCATTCTTTGTAGTATGTCATCAAATACATTCTTTCATCAATGGCTTAGCTGATCCTTGTACTTCATTCCAACATCATAACTTCAACCTTTCTCTAGGTATTTTAGTTACATCTTATTAATTGCCTCCACCTTGACAATCAACTAATTGATAGTATTTGGATCACTAAAGCAATTGTCATCCCTGCAAGTAGCAAGTTTGACATCAATAACAAAACAATGATTGAGGACATTCTTTACTAGTTCCATATTTTATTCCAGCAATCTCCCTCAACTTTTCTTATAATTATTTCAATCATTTCCAACAATCTCCCTCTTTGGCATTGATGGCAAACCAAACTGATCAAGTAATCAATTCAGTTACCACCAAGATTGTATACGTTATCTCGCTGTATTTCATTACTGATCTCATATATCTCCCTCTTTCATATATATATCTCCCTCTTTCTTTGTATTGATCAGTTTTCCTGCATATTTCTCCCTCTTTGACATAAATGCCAAAGATGTAGCATTTTTATCATGCAAAATATAAGCTTTGGCTTCTTGTTGTTTTTCTCCCTCTATCACCATGCTTGTGACTAATTTGGAGTTTCTGTACCTGCTGTCATCCTTTGCATCAACCTATTAATATTTCAATGATTTATTCCTGTTGATGCAAGGCAGCTTCCTTGTTGCCTTAAACTACTTGGGTTAGGGTTATGACCCCTAATTTGCCTCTAAGATATTCATAGGCATCCTTGGGCAATGGTTTGGTGAAGATATCTGCAATTTGTTCCTTTGTGTGAATGTATTCCAACTTCACTTGTTTGTCTTCTACCAATTCTTTGACATAATGATACTTGATTGCAATATGCTTGGTTTTTGCATGCATCACTGGATTTTTTGATATGTTTATAGCACTTGTATTGTCACAATACAATATCACTGGTTTTTTAACTTCTTTCATTCCATTCAATAGATGTGTGAGCCATACAATGTTTGTACAATTGACTGCAGTTGCCACATATTCTGATTCTGTAGTGGATTATGATATACATGTTTGTTTCTTACTAGTCCAGGTAACCAACCTTTTGCCTAGAAATAATGCACCTCCACTTGTGCTTTTTCTGTCATCAATGTTTCCTCCCTAGTCTGCATCTGTATATGCATTGAGTTTAAATTTTCCATTCTTTTTGTAGTATAGACCAAAATCATTAGTCCCTTTGAGATATCTCATTATTCTTTTCACTGCTATGAGATGATTTTCTTTAGGATTGGCAGAAAACCTAGCCACTATTCCAATTTCTAATGCTATGTTTGGTCTACTATGCACAACATATTGTAGTTTTCCAATCATGGATCTATACATTGTTTGATTGACTTCAGTTGACTCATCATTTTTGGACAGCTTATTTCCTGTGGCCATTGGTGTGCTTACTGGTTTGGATTGCTCCAATCTAGATGTTTTAAGAATTTCTTTGATGTACTTTGATTGTGTAATAAATATTTCATGTTTAAGTTGATGTACTTGCAATCCAACAAAAAAATTGATTTCTCCAAACATAGACATTTCAAAATTCATGTTTCATTCTGTCTGCAAAGCCTTTGCAAAGTACTTCCTTACCACCAAATACTATGTCATCCACAGAACTTTTAGATACAATAATGTCTTTACCTTCTTTAGCTTTGATGTACATGTTGCTGTTATCATCAGTTCTTTCAAATCCAATTTCCACTAGATACTTGTGAAGTCTCTCATACCATGCTCTAGGTGCTTGTTTCAAACCATAAAGTGCTTTATGTAGCTCACACACCATATCCCTATTGTTCTCATCAAGAAATCCTTCTGGTTGTTCAATGTAGACTTCTTCTTCTAGTATACCATTTAAGAAGGCAAATTTTACATCCATCTGATAGACTTTGAAATCTTTGTAGACAAAATATGCAAGTAAAGTTCTTACTCCTTCCATTCTAGCAGCAGGAGTGAATGTTTCTCCATAATCTATTCCTTCTTCTTGAGAATAACCCTTGCATAGTAATCTGGCTTTATTTCTGGTAATCTCACCATTCTCATCTAGTTTGTTTCTGAATACCCATTTGGTACCAATCAAATTTTTGTCAGTTGGTCTGGGAACCAAACTCTAGGTTTTGTTTCTCCTTATTTGATTAATTTCTTCTTCCATAGCTTTATACTAGTCATCATCCTATAATGCACCATATACTATCTTGGGTTTAGATTTGCTGATTAGACATGATTCATGTCTTAGTCTATTCCTTGTCATTGGTCTTGCATCTTTGTCACCAATTATCTATTCAGCAAGGTGATGTCTTTTTACATATTTGGATAATCTTGGCTCTATTCTTGTTTCCAAGTTTGATCTTTCAGATTCAGGATCACTATGTACTTCATTGTTAGGTTGTTCTTCATTATGTGTACTGTCTTCAAAATCAGATTGTGTATTTTCTTCATTTTGTAACTCAGCTTCTGAATGCAACTCGACATTCACTGGTTGTGAATCGGCTGAAACTGACACTTGTTATTGATTTTCAATTTGATTTTCATCATCCTCATCAACAGTCATTCCTTCATAAGTATATACAAAGGTTCTGTATTCTTCCATTTTCTTTGGTTCTTCAGCTTGGACTTCTGTGTGCTCATCAAAATTTACATTTGCACTTTCCACAATTTTGTTAGTGTTAACATTCAAACACTTATATGCCTTACTTCTAGTGGAGTAACCAAGAAATATACCTTCATCACTTTTTGCATCAAATTCTCCATTTCTAGTATCCTTCAGGATAAAAAATTTGCAACCAAACACTTTGAAATGTTTTACATTGGGTGAGTAACCATACCATAATTCAAAAGGTGTTGTATTTGTACCTTTCTTGACTTGTACTCGGTTCAGTGTATGAACAACTACACTTACAGCTTCTCTCTAGTATTTTAGAGCAACATTCTTTTCCATCATTAATGTTTTGGCACAGTCAATTATAGATCTATTTCTTCTCTCAGCAATTCCATTTTGTGGGGGAGTTCTAGGAGCTGACATTTGTCTTTTGATTCCATTGTCATTACAAAATATCTTGAATTCATTTGATGTAAATTCACCACCTCTATCTGATCTTAGGCATTTCAGGCTTTTTCCAGTTTCCTTTTCAACTCTGGCCACATACCATTTAAACATTTGAAAAGCATCAGATTTTTGTTTTAAAAACATGATAGTCATCATTCTGGAATAGTCATCAACAAATAGCATTATGTATTTATCTCCTCTATAGCTTTGTATTTCCATTGGGCCACATAAGTCAGTGTAAACTAACTCAAGTATCTCTTTGGATGTATAGTTCTTGCTTTTGAAACTTGATTTTGTCATCTTTCCTAGCTGACATTGTTTGCACATGATATTATTAGGCTTTTTCAGTTTTGGTAGACCTTTGACTTTCTACATTTTACTGATGTTGACTAGATTATCAAAATTGACATGACATAATCTTCTATTCCATAACCATTCATCATCAAATTTTGCAAATAGACGAGAAGCATCATCCATATCAAGATAAAACAAATTACTCTTTGTTTGATCTCCTTCTCCTATTAGTTTACCATCAATATCATAGATTTTTGTAGTTTTGTTTCCAAATTCCACTTTGCAACCTATATTGCCTAACTGTGAGACACTCAGTAAATTGTAGTTTAATCCTTCAACATAGTATGCATTATCACATGAAATCTGTTCTATGAGCTTAATGGAACCTTTTCCTTTGATTTGACATGGAGCATCATTTCCAAATCTAACACTATTTCCATCATACTGAGTAAAGTTGACAAGCTTACTTTTGTCTCCTGTCATGTGATGTTAGCATCCACTGTCTATGATCCATCTGTCATTCTTGTTTATACATGTCACTAGTACTGTGGCTTCTTCTTCATCAGATTGGTCCTTCATGGCTACATAAACAACTTCATCATCATTGTCATCAGAATTTTCTTCAACAATATAACACTTCTTACTTTTTTCTTTGTAATCTCTTTTGTCATCATCTCTTCTATTCTTGTATTTATTGCTTTCCTTGGAATCTTTTTTCTGTGGACATCTTGCAGCAATATGACCTACTTCATTGCAATTGAAATAGATGATAGGCATCTTACCTTTAAATTTTCCTTTGCTCCTGTAAAATCCTCTAGCGAGCAATGCTTCCAATTTTTCCACATCTTCCTCATCAGTGCTATTGTCACTAGATACATACTTCATTTTTCTTCCTTTCTTTGATTTTACCTGTTCGGCATCTTTCAATGATAACTTTGCCTTAAAAGCATATTCAACATTTTCAGGTTTGTAGTTGTCAAAGTTAGATAACTCAAATGCTGTGAGTCTACCTATTATACCTTCAAAGCTTAGATTATTTCCTGGTATACATCTTAGTTCTTGTATTGCTAATACTCTAATAGCATAGATAGGGAGCAGGGTTCTTAAGAACTTACTATTAACAATATCCTCATCCAGTTGACCATTCAAGCATCTTATTCCACTTACCACTTCCTTTATTCTTACACCATACTGAGCAACATTCTCATTTTCCTCCATTTTCATGTCATCAAACTTTCCTCTGAGACTTTCTCTTTTTTCTCTTTCTACATTCTGATCTCCTCCATAGATGTCTAATAGTGCTTTCCACATTTTGAATGTAGTGTCACATTCCTTGATATCATCAAATTCAACATAGCTGAGTGTAGATGCAATTTCTAGCATTGTCTGATTGTGTTCTTGTTTGTTTTTCATGTCTTCTGCAGTAGGAGCACCTGTTGGATCTACATGTTCAGTGACAATTGAATTTTGGGCATAATCTCCTATGGATCCAAGATGTAGCTTCATCAAACTTTGCCATGCAACAAAGTTGTCTTTGTTGAGCTTGGGAACTCTTTTTGGCATTTTGATCTTTTCTGCTAGTAGTCCCTTTAAACTGAATCAGTAGTCAGGCTTTGATACCAATTGTTAGAATTCTTTAGAATAACTGAGAGGGGGGGGGGGGTGAATCAGTTATTCAAGGTCCAAATGCCCTATTAATGCCTTTTTACTACTTTTAATGAATCCATACTTAAATCAATCATATAAGCAAGTTACAGTAAATCAGCATGCAAAGATAAAACACTCAAGATCAACACATGACACAATGATTTACGTGGAAACCCAATTTGGGAAAAACCACCAGTAACATGCTACTTGATTCTCACTCTTCTGAAGTGATGCCCTGTTAAAGGCTTACAACACACTATTAAATGTGACCTTGTTAGAGGATTTCACCAAACTGTTAGGAATGGGCCTGGTTAAAGGTCTTTAGAACATTCACTTGGAATGTCACCTTGTTAAAGGATTTTTCTAATGGATGTTAAACCAACCTAAGTCCATAGGATTTAGACTTGCAGTTATAATTGCTAGAAAGTAACAATAATGATCTTTTGATATGATATAACTTACAACATACTTTGCAGATTTCAGATCACACTTTCAGTTCAATCCTTATGCTTGGCTTTAATCTCTTTAGCTCTAACTGCTTGTTTTCCTCTCAAGCTTCATCTCCTTAAGTCTTCTCACTCATTCTACTAATGCAATCATCTTTGTGGTAATCTATACAAATAGAATTTCTATGCTATCTTCTCTTAGGCACATTCTTCAGCATTTCATGCTTTTATGCTTGACCACTGTCTCTTTTCCTTCTATCCCCTCTCACTCTCTCTTCCTTCTATTAACTTATGTCTTCTTATATAGAAGTCTGATTTTCCTTTACCGCTCAATTCTCCCTCTTCAATTTTAGGGTTTCAAAATTGATTAGGTAGGATACAATGTATCTACCCCATATCTTGTTTTCTTCTTGAAACTTTGCCAGTTGTATCAAAAAAATATTCTACATGGTTATCTGTGCCACCAACTCATCATTCTTATCTTCCTTTTAATTCATAGATTTCTAGATAACAACCTTGTCATCTTAGATCTAGCAAATCTTTGATTTCCTAAATAATGCAGCAACTTGACATTATTGAGTTACTGGTGCTTGGCACCTCTGTGTTACTCGGCACCTATACCAGCTCGGCACTTGAACTTGCTCGGCACTTAAACTTACTCGGCACTTGATTCTACTCGGTACTTGAACTTACTCGGCACTTGATTCTACTCGACACCACTCAACATCTGAAGTTTACTCGGCATTAACTAGAACTTGCTCGGCTCTTACTAACTTGCCCGACTCCTTCTCTCTAATTAACTTAGTTTGAGCTTTACAAAAGACTTAGTTAAAACCTTAAATCTTTGATATGTTTCAATGTGCCCATTCTTTGTAGTATTTCATCAAATACATTCTTTCATCAATGGCTTAGCTAATCCTTGTACTTCATTCCAACATCATAACTTCAACCTTTCTCTAGGTATTTTAGTTACATCTTATTAATTGCCTCCACCTTGACAATCAACTAATTGATAGTATTTGGATCACTAAAGCAATTGTCATCCCTGCAAGTAGCAAGTTTGACATCAATGACAAAACAATGATTGAGGACATTCTTTACTAGTTCCATATTTTATTCCAGCAATCTCCCTCAACTTTTCTTATAATTATTTCAATAATTTCCAACAAATTGTAGCCCACATTTTGAGCACCATTGAGAAATTTGAGGCCTATAAATGCTTTGTGAAGCCTATGTACCCAGCTGTACCTGTGAACCCTATGAGATGTTTTATGCTTCTAGCACCTTTCATTTAGTGCGTCTAAGTGTTCCATGAAGTTAAAGTGTCATTCTAAACCATTCTGCAAAGTCTTATTTTGAGTGCATTTCAAATCTACATTTTACCCCTAGTGTCAGACAGCGCTAGGAGGCTGTGTTTGCATCTGAATATCTCACACCCAGAAATGTGTCATAACTTATCACTTTGGGAGTATCTAATCTCCATATCCCAAAATCTATGTTTCAGATTTTGAGTTGTTTTGAGTTCGTTTGATTAGGTTTTTAATCCCTCAAAGTTGGTCGGTTAATATTTTCATGTTTTTGCAAAATATTCAAAATTTTGGGAAGCCCTATTTGACGAGTAATAACTTTTGACCAGTTGATCCAAATGTTGAAATTATTGTTGTGTCATATTTTAAACATCATATACTTGTTATGTTTCAATTTTTAAGTCTTGATGAATCTGTTTGATTAGTTTTCAAACGCGATTCCAAACGCAATTTCTATCTTTTTACTGATGTCAGTATTTGCAGATTGATTGGAACCCCTGTTCAAGGTGTCATATCTTTGTACTTGTGATTCATGAGATTGAATGGATTGTACCCTTGTATTTTCCTCCAAAAGTACTCCAAGTGTGTCAATTTTTACGTCTTAACGAATCCATCTGCAAACTTTTCTAGGTCAATTCCATTTGCAAAAATTTTTATCTTGTCAATGTTTCCAATCAACAATTCTGAGCAGCCAACTTTATACCTTCACCAATTGCGTCCTGTGATTTTTCATGAGCCCAAAACACAGAAGTACACTCTCCTCATGACGAAGAATCAATGCCCCAATTTTCTTTTTCCCATGTGCTCATTTGCCTAGTTTTCAAAGCCAAATTCGAACCCATTTTGTTGTTTTCTGACTTGTTTACTTGCAGGTAATTTTGAGAAGGCAACTTTAACGAAGAATATCTTTCAACTGGGAATTTTTCATGAGACGAGATCTGACAGGGTGAAAGTATATGAAATAGAGAATCAATATCCCAAATTTCAAAGCCTAGTTATCTATTTGGATCAATTTTTAAAGGCAGTCAATAGACCTCCTAGGATGAGATTCATAGTTGGTAGAGTGTGACAAATTGAGTTTTAACGATCAATCTATGATAAAAATTGTTTCCAATCAGTCTAAGAAGGTCAGTGGATCAGTTTGTGGATTCAGTTGTCTGGGAATGAAGTTTTTTTAGCCGGACCCACTTTGGGGTCTGACTAACTTCATCAGATGAAGGACAGGACATTTTTTAAGACAATATGTTCTAAAGCCAGGTCAAATACCTATTGTTTAGAATCTCATGTGGAGTGATATTTGAAGGTTGTTTCTAAATGTGGTAATGAAGTATGTGCATGTCAAAGATCCAAGTTTTAAAAATGTGGCCTTTCTTAAAAAAACATACATCAAGATGGATGTAATAACCCCAATAGGTTATAACTTCTTCAAACACCAAAAATCTTTATACTTCAGTTGTTTGACATTTCGTCAAACACTTTACAAGAAAGCTCTGATACCACTCTAATAACCCCAATAGGTTATAACTTCTTCAACACCAAAAATCTTTATACTTCAGTTGTTTGACATTTTGTCAAACACTTTGCAAGCAAGCTCTGATACCACTGTAATGACCCCAATAGGTTAAAATTGTTTCAAACAGCAAAAATCTTTATACTTTAGTTGTTTGACATTTTGTCAAACACTTTGCAAGCAAGCTCTGATACCACTGTAATAACCCCAATAGGTTATAACTTCTTCAAACACCAAAAATCTTTATACTTCAGTTGTTTGACATTTTGTCAAACACTTTGCAAGCAAGCTCTAATACCACTGTAATAACCCCAATAGGTTATAACTTCTTCAACACCAGAAATCTTTATACTTTAGTTGTTTGACATTTCGTCAAACACTTTGCAAGCAAGCTCTGATACCACTGTAATGACCCTCCTCAAATCTGCTCTCAAAAAATGCTAATGAAAGCTCAAGGAATTTCATCAAACAATTCACATGCAAGGGACATATGACTGAGATAGTTTTTCAGCTAGCTTTGAATGACTTTTTTCTTTATTTGCATCAATGAGATTCTTATGCTAGAAGACTCAAAATGGACTACACAATGGCCTAACATGAGTGTGCTGCTAATTTTGACAATATTCAGTGCATATATATGATCTAAGCATGAGAAATGAACACCTACAACCAACTGGCATTTTTACAAACAGTTGGTATGCAAACTAACTAGCTGATAAATAATGATATTAAATTGCTTAAATGACACCAGCAACTATTATCTTCTTAATTGCAATGAAAAATACAATGCTCATGAAATATGGCCAAGACTTTGGCATTTGCATGGATTACAAAATGATAATGCTGGTATAATGCACACTTACAGCTGAAAGCTTATAATACCCTAAAAAGAAATACTAACAAAAGAACTTGGTTGTAGATGGCTGTAATAATTTTCTTCAATGCTGCCCCTTCTGCTTTGCTTTTTTCAAACTACTTTTTCAGCCTGCTTTTTCGGTTCTTCTTTTTTGGACTGCTTTTTCGTACCCGCTTTTTCAGCCTATTTTTTTGGTTTTTCTTTTTCAGACTACTTTTTCGTATCTGCTTTTTTGGATTTCTACTATGTTGAATCTCAAGACCATATCTTTCAATGGCATCAAGATTTCTAGCTTGAAGGGATTTCATCCTTCAAACTATTGAGACATAATCTCCAGAAAATTTTCCAATTTCTTTTATATTTTCTAAGCATACTTAAAAGAAGCTCTTCTATTTCTTTTATAGTGTTCTCACAAGGGCTCCATCCTTCATTTTCTCAATGTGGGATAAAACATAATTCCTTTTATGTAACTTATGTCTCCAATGTGTTATAAAATAAAGGGGACTCTTTTAATTTAAATATTTCCCACAAACTATAGTCTATGCATTAATAAAGTTAAATATTTAAATTTAACTTTATAAAATAGCTTTATCAATGCATAACAAATCTTATCAATGATAAAAAAGTCTTCATGTCAATTTTAAACAATTACCATCGACATATCGTTGCCACTAGATGTCTGCGCATGCCCAAGATGACTTACTATAAATAGTAAGTATGCCCAAAGTTGCCTCAAAACCCCTCAGAAAAATTTGCAACTGAAACTATCTAGGCCAAATGGCCTCTAAGTCCCATTAATGTCTTGGTTAGTCTATAGGACCATGGGGAAATAGGCTAATGACAACATCATGCTATGAATGCTAAAAAGGGGACATTACAATGGAATAGACAATCTTAGTGAAAAAGAAGAGGACAGTCACACCAAAGAGCTGCATGGGATATAAAGTTTTTAATTGACAAACATTCAAAGGCACAGTCCAAAATGGTAGCACTTCTATATTTAGGATTCCATATTCATCAAATGAGAGGTTCCCTCTAATCAATCTCTCTGACTTTCGAGCCCATTTCATCGGAGCTTTCTCTAAAAGGTTTGTTTGTGATCTTGTCACTAATATAAATGCACTGAAGAAGCACTTGTGCAATTTGAAGAAGGCTAAAAGTCTCTACAATAAGGGACTTTCCTTGGCAATTGATGTTACATTTAAGTATCACCAAAGCAGTAGTCAGGGATGCCTTGTTCAAAGAAGAATCCACATTAAATGTGGAGATATGCAAAGAGCGGCAAGTTAAAGTTAAAGAGGGCAGAGTCGTAAGTTAAAAGACACTCCCAACACATACAAGGGAGCTTGTGAATGGCTTGAAATGGAGTTGAAGTCGCAAGTAGCTAGAGAAGGAGGTAGCTGACACATGAAAAGAGACCATGGCGACATGAATAGGGGAGAACTCATGATAGAAAGAGGAGTTTCAAAGCCATTAAAAGAAGACTGCACCATGAGCATATGCAAAAGGCTACCCATCCAAATATAGCAAACCCACATTTAAAAAAGAAAAAGAGCCATTGCAAGCAGCAAATAGGAAGCTTTTGGCATTAGACAAAGAAGTCCACACTCAGAGAAGTCAGTGACCAAGAAAAAATAAACTCATGCAACAGAGGAAGATGCCCAGGTTGGAGAGAGCCACATTTTTGAAATGAGTGAGACAGCGGGCATTTCAATAATAACAAGTTGTAGTCCATACAATGAAGAAGCCAGAATTAAAACATGCAGCCTACACGTTGAACGGAGCTTCACATTAGAGGCAAAACATAAAATAGAGGCACACAATAGGTGGAGGTAATAATCCCACATTGTGTGTGGGAGATGTTTTTACTAGTTTAAATGCTATTCTAAGCGTAATACAAGTGTCTCAAAAGACTCTCCTTTAAAAAGGCCATAGCCTAGTGTGTGGGGCTTGCGGGTCAGCGGTCATAGATATTTTGACCCGCGAAATACCAAGTTCATGCATATGAGTGTAAGGCAATTCTGAAGGCTCTCCGATGTTATGCTCGCGTAAGAGCGGAAGGTAAAAATTATCTCATCCTGGTGATACGAGGAAGCATGCTTCCCGTAGGGTCGGGAAACAATTTTTGAAGGTTTCGAAAGGCTCACGATGTTACGCATTGAGCGTAAAAGCATAAAAGGGTCCGTGCCCATATGGGCATAAATCAAATTTCAAAAGACTCCGCTCTTACATTTCAAACGCAATGTAAAGGCAAGAATAGAGATGAAAAGGGGTTTTGGGCTTACATTCAAGCCCGTAAGAATGTAAAGGCATATTAAGCTCGTGTGCACGTCAATGGAAATGTGAAGAGCTTTCGAGGTTACAAGAAAGAGATGGAAATAATTAATTAATTATAAGGATTTCAAAAGGTCTCAGCCAGTCAGATTGTGCCATATGGCATCCCCAGATTGGGGAGATAAGGACGATAAAGTAAAGATGAATTTGAAGTGAAAGTTGAGAGAAAATAAAAGCATAAGCATAGAATGAAATATTTGAAGTATTTTTGAATTTTATATATTTATCACTATGTAAAATTTTAAATTTTTCATTTTCAAATGCAAAGCCATAGTCCAAGACTAGAATTTCAAATGGTCATAACAGGGGCAACTTTTGTCCAAATTAGGCACTTCAATATACCGTTGGAACTGGGAGAATCCAAATTTTCCAAATATGGAGTTAGATTATGCACAGGTATTCACTGGTTTGTGCTATAAGCAATTTTGTAATTCCCAAGGCCTTCTCAGTGCAATGACCAGATTTCATCATGAAGCATCAAGATTAGTTATAGGGTTGTTTTGAAGACCTTTTGGAATCTAAATATGAAGAAAATAAAGCTAAATCAGTTTTCTTACATTCTACAGGTCATTTTCAACTAATTTGTTACTTTTACTTTGCCTATTTACTTTAACATCCAAAATTAGTTTCTTTCTCTCATCATGAAATATCTAATATTCTTTATGCATGACAGAGCCAGAATGATGAGGATTTGATTTTTAGTTGAGGAGAGAGATTAGAGAGAGTCTTTTCATGGAAAAAAGAGGGAATTATGAGTGTACACTTGTTAGTTACAATGCAGATCCAAAAATTCCTTCTTCCTATATATTTCTCATTCTTTCTCATTATATAGGTTCTAGTTTTTGGGAAGTTCTAGTTCTTTGGAGAAAATTTGCACATTACTGTGATACCAAGGTCTTGGATCCAATTCTGGTTGCATTCCCATGACTGTGACGCCATTTTCCTTCAGCAATTTCATCTCATGTGAAGAACAGTAGTGTAAAGTTAATACAAATAGTTTTGATACATGAGGTTGTTTCATGTTTTAATTTCATGCATTTTGATTATATTATTTCAGGGAAATGAATACATATGAGCAAGCATTTCATTAGTTTCATTTTGGTTCTCATCTCTTGTCTTAGTAATTTGTAGTCTTATGTGGTCCTAGAACAAAGAGCTGAGATCAATTTGCTTCCCCTTAAGGTTGTATGTCTGATATATTTTGCTGTTGGAATAAAGTGCCAAGTAAATGCTTAATGTGTTTGACAGGGTTACAGGTTATGTTGAGAAGGATATTTTGTGACAATGAGATCTGAGTGAACATTGATGTCTGAATCACAAGGTGATTAGATAGATTTGATGTTTGGGTATACAGAATATGTCCTGATGTCACAGATGTATGTTTTGGATTCATGAAATTGCCCAATGGATTAGGCACTGATCAATTATAGGATCATTAGGTTTTGCTGCATGCTTGAGGATTTGTTGAACATCAACATCAATAATCAACACTTTTCCCTTTCATTTTGGAGAGCTATAATAGAATTCCCTCACTCAGCTTCTGAGATTCCTAGATCTGCATTTAACTACTATAGATTGATGTTATTTCTTGAGTTATCAGGAGAAATAAGGGTTTTATCTGCTTCATAATAGATTCAATGTATGCTTTGACAACTGGTACCATATAAAGAATTTGTAGGTCCACCCACCTAGGTTTTGTAGAGCTTGAAGAAGAAGAAGGGTCATGCCTTATAGTTGGCCTGGTGCCTGAATGGATGTGTTGATAATGGGAGTTAGCTACCCCTAGATATGTTTTGTTCTCATCAAGGTAATTGGAAATGGGTAACGTTTTCAAACACCAACACATACATTAACCTATCACTACTCTCGATGCATTACAACCAAGCAAATGAGTCTGTATGGGCCCTAGGGGCCCTAGGGACATACATTTTCATGAAATGCATCGAGAGGGGTCATAAGAATGCATTATAACCAAAAAATTACATCCCTAGGGGTAGTATGGCCCCTAAGGACATACTTTGTCATGAAATGTATCGATAGGGGTCATAGATTAACCTATGACTTCTCTCAACACATTGGAACCAACCAAATGTCTCCCTACGAGCACTAGGATCCCTAAAGACATACATTGTCATTAAATGTGTCAAGAGAGGGTCATATATTAACCTTTGACCCCTCTTGATACATTAGAACCAACCAAATATATCCCTACGAGTCCTAGGGCCCATAGGAACATACTTTGTGTTAAAATATATCTATAGGGTCATAGGTTGTCCTAAGACTCCTCTCAATGAATTAGAACCAACCAAATGTGTCCCTAGGGGTTCTAAGGCCCCTGGGGACATATGTTGTGATGAAATGTGTAGATAGGGGTAATAGGTTAACCTATGACACCTCTCGACACATTGGAACCAACCAAATGGGTCCGTACGGGTCCTAGGGCCCCTAGGGACATATGTTTTCATGAAATTCATTGAGAGTGGTTGCAGGTTAGCCTATGACCCCTCTCAACACATTGTAACCAACCAAGTGCATCCCGAGGGACCCTAGGGACATACATTTTCATGAAATGCACTGAGAGGGGTCATAGGTTAGTGTTGATAGGCTTCATTGGTTAACATATGACCCATCTCGATGCATTTCATGACATCATATCTCCCTAGGGTCCCTAGGCTCCCTAGGGATGCATTCGGTTTGTTGTAATGTGTTGAGAAGGGTCATTGGTTAATCTATGACAACTATCAATGCATTTCATTAAAATGTATGTTCTTCAAGACCCTACGACTCGTAGGGATGGATTTGGTTGGGGTCATAGGTTAACCTATGACCCCTCTCGATGCATTTCATTACAACTTATGTCCCTAGCAGTCCAAGGACCCCAAGGGATGCATTTGGTTGGTTCTAATGCATTAAGAGGTGTCAAAGGTTCACATATGACCCATATTGATGCATTTCATGACAATGTATGTCCCTAGGGGAACTACAACCCCTAGGAATGCATTTGGTTGGTTCTAATGCATCAAGAAGGGTCATAACTTAACCTATGACCCCTCTCAATGCATTTTATGACAACATATGTCCCTAGGGGTGTTACGGCCCCTAGGGACACATTTGGTTGGTTCTAATGTGTCGAGAGGTTTCATAAGTTAACCTATGACCACTATCAACATATTTCATGACAACTTATGTCACAAGGAGCACTAGGACCCCTAGTGATGCATTTGCTTGGTTTCAATGCATCGATATGGGTCATTAGTTAAGTTATGACCCCTATCGAAGCATTTCATGACAATGTATGTCCCTAGGTGTCCTAGGGCTGGTAAGGACTCATTAGGTTGGTTGTAAGGTGTTGAGAGGGGTCATAGGTTAACCTATGACCCCTCTCAATGTATTTCATGACAACATATGTCCCTAGGGGCCCTAGGAGCCCTATAGACCTATTTGGTTTGTTCGAATGACTCAAGAAATTTCATAGGTTATCCTATGACCACTATCGACCCATTTAATGACAAAATATGTCTCTCAAGGCCCTAGGACCCTTAGGGACCCATTTTGTTGGTTCTAATGTATTGAGAGGAGTAGTAGGTTATTCTATAATCCTATCAAAGGATTTCATGATAATGTATGTTTCTAGGGGCCCTAGGAGGTTTGTTCCAATGCCTTGAGAGGGGTCATAGGTTAACCTATTACCCCTATCGATGCATTTCATGCCAATGTATGTTTGTAGGCTCCCTAGGACCCCTAGGGATGCATTTTGTTGGTTCCAATGCATCAAGAGGGGTCACATGTTAACCTATGACTCCTTGCGATGCATTTCATGATAACATAAATCCCTAGGGGCCCTAGGACTCCTAGGGAGGCATTTGGTCAGTTCTAATGCATTGAGAGGTATCATAGGTTAACCTATGACCATGATGTATGCATTTAATGTATCTCCTTGAGGGCCATATGACCCCAAGGGATGGATTTGGTTGATTCTAATGCATCAAGAGGGATTATAGGCTAACCTGTGATGACTCTCGATGCATTTCATGACAATGTATGTCCTTAGGGGCCCTAGGACCCCTAGGGACACATATGGTTGGTTGTAATGCATTAAGAGGGGTCATGAGTTAACGAATGACCCCTCTTGACCAATTTCATAACAACATATGTCCTTAGGGATCCTAGTTCCCCTAGGGAGACATTGGGTTGGTTTCAATTTGTTGAGAGGGGTAATACATTAACCTATGACCCCTATCTATGAATTTTATGATAATGTATGTCCTTAGGGGCCCTAGGACCCCAAGGGATGCATTTGGTCAATTCTAATACTTCAAGAGTGGTCATAAGTTAACCGATGACCCCTCTCGATGCATTTCATGATAATGTATGTCCCTAGGGTCCCTAGGACCCCTAGGGACAAATTTGGTTTGTCTTAATGCATTGAGAGTGGTCATAGGTTAACCTATGACCCCTCCTAATGCATTTCATGATGACACATGTCCCTAGGGCACTAGGACCCCTAGGGACCCATTAAATTGATTCCTATGTGTCGAAAGGTGTCATAGTTTGACCTATGATCCCTATCGATGTATTTCATGACAACATATGTCCCTAGGTGCCCTAAGACCCCTAGGGACACAGTTGGTTTGTTCTAATGCATCAAGAGGAGTCATAGTTTAAGTTATGACCTTGTCAAAGTATTTCATGACAAAGTATGTTCATAGGGGCCCTAGGACCCTTAAGGATGAATTTAGTTGGTTCCAATCTATCGAGAGGGGTCATAGGTTAAACTATGAGCCCTTTTGATGCATTTCATGACAATATATGTCCATAGGGGTCCTAGGGTCCCTATGGACGCATTTGGTTGGTTCAAATGTGTCGAGAGGGTTCATTGGTTAACTTATGACCTGTATCAAAAAATTTCATGACAACATATGTCCTTAGGGGTCCTAGGACCCCTAAGGATTCTTTTTTTTTTTTCTTATGCATCGAGAGGGGTGAAAAGTTAGCCTATGGCCGCTATCGATAGATTTCATGACAATGTATCTTCCTAGGGGCCCTTAGGTTCCTAGTGACACATTTGGTTGTTTTCAATATTTTGAGAGGGATCACAGGTGAACCTATGACCTCTATCAACACATTTCATGACAATGTATGTCCCTAAGGGTCCTAGGGAACCTAGCGATGCATTTGGTTGATTTCAATGCATTAAGAGGGGTAATAGGTGTGCCCTCTCTCGAGACATTTCATGAAAACATATGTTTCTAGGCACCCTAGGTCCCCTAGGGATGCATTTGGTAAGTTCTAGTGCATCTAGAGGGGTCATAAATCAACCTATGGCCCCTCTCAAATCATTTCATGACAATGTATGTCCCTATGGGCCCTAGGACCCATAGGGACACCTTTGGTTGGTTATAATGCATCTACAAGGCTCATAGGTTAACCTATGACCCCTTTCAATGCATTTCATAATAATGTATGTCCCTATGTGTCCTAGTGCCACTAGGGATACTTTGTGTTGGTTCCAATGTGTTGAGAATTATCATAGGTTAACCTATTTCCCCTATCGATATATTTCATGACAATGTATGTCCCTAGGGTTTCTAGGACCCCAAAGGATGCATTTGGTTAGTTCTAATGCATCGAGAGGGGTCATAGGTTAACATATGACCTATCTTGATGGATTTGATGACAATGTATGTCCCTAGGGGCCCTAGGACCCCTTGGGATGCAATTGGTTGGTGTTAATGCATTTAGAAGGGTCAGAGGTTAACCTATGACCTGTCTCAATGCATTTCAAGACAACATATGTGCCCAGGGGCCCTAGGACCCCTAGGGACCCATTTGGTTGGTTCCAACATATCAATAGGTGTCATAGGTTAACCTATCACACCTATTGATGCATTTCATGACAACATATGTCTGTAGGGGCCCTAGGACCCATAGAGACACATTTGGTTAGTTCTAATGCATTAGGAGGAGGTATAGATTAACCTATGACACTACTGAGATAATTTGTGACAAAAAAGTATGTTCTTAGGGGCCCTAGGACCCCTTGGGATACATTTGGTTTGGTTCTAATGCATTGAGAATTTTGATAGGTTAACCTATTTCCCCTATCGATGCATTTCATGACAATGTATGTCCTTAGGGTCCCTAAGACCCCAAGGGACACATTTGGTTGGTTCTAATGCATCGAGAGGGGTCATAGGTTAACATATGACCTGTCTTGACACATTTCATGACAATGTATGTCCCTAGGGGCCCTAGGACCCCTTAGGACACATTTTGTTGGTTTTAATGCATTGAGAGATGAATTTAATGACGACATATGTGTCAAGGGGTTCTAGGACCCCTAGGGACCCATTTGGTTGGTTCCAACTTGTCGAGAGTGGCATAGGTTAACCTATGATCCCTCTTGACACATTTCATGAAAACATATGTCCCTAGGGGTCCTATGGACCCTAGGGACACATTTGGTTGGTTCCAATGTGTTAAGAGTGTTTGTAGGTTAACTTGTAACCCTTATCAACACATTTCATGACAATGTTTCGGTGGTTGCAACATGTTGAGAGGTGTCATAGGTTAACCTATGACCCCTCTAGATGCATTTCATGATGACATATGTTCTTAGGGCTCCTAGGGCCAATAATGAAACATTTGGTTGGTTCCAATGTGTTTAGAGGTTCCAATGACAATGTATATACATAGGGGCCGTAGAACCCCAAGGGACACATTTGGTTGGTCCTAGTGCATGAAGAGGTATCACAAGTTAACCGCTTATCCCTGTTGACACATTTCAAGACAACATATGACTCATATCCATGCATTTTGTAACAATATATGTCCCTAGGTGTCCTAGGTCTGCTAGGGGTGCATTTGGTTGGTTTCATGCATGGACCTATGACCCCTCTCGATTCATTTCACAACAATATATGTCCCTAAGGGTGCTAGAACCCGTAGGGACCCATTTGGTTGTTTCTAATGTGTCGAGAGGTGTCATGGCTTAACTTATGACTCATATCAACCCATTTCATTATAACGTATGTCCTTAGGGGCCCTAGGACCCCTAGGGATGTATTTGGTTGGTTCCAATGCTTTGAGAGGTGTCATAAGCTGACCTATATCCCTATCGATGCATTTCATGACAAAGTATGTTCCTAGGTTCCTTAGGACCCCTAAGGATGTGTCTGGTTAGTTCTAATGTGTCAAGAGGGGTCACAGGTTATCCTATGCCCCTATCAATGCATTTCATATCAACGTATATTCCTAGGGGCCCTAGGACACTTAGGGATGTATTTGGTTGGTTCTAATGCATCTAGAGGGTTCATAAATTAACCTATGACCTCTCTTGAAGCATTTAATGACAAATTGTGTCCCTATGGGCCCTAGGAAATCTAGGGACAACTTTTTTTAGTTCTAATGCATCTAGAGGGGTCATAGGTTAACCTATGACCACTCTCAACACATTTCATAACAACGTATGTCCCTAGGTGTCCTAGTGCCCCTAGGGTTTTTTATGGGTTGGTTCCAATGTGTTGAAATTTGTCATAGGTTAACCTATTTCTTATATCAATGTGTTTCATGACATTTTATTTCCCTAGGGGCCCTAGGACCCCAAGGGACACATTTGGTTGGTTCTAATGCTTGAAGAGGGGTCATAGGTTAGCATATGACCCATCTTGATGTATTCCATTACAACGTATGTCACTAGGGGTACTATGATCCCTTCAAACACATTTGGTTGGTTTTAATGGGTTGAGAAGGGTCATGGGTTAACCTATGACCCCTCTCGATGCATTTCATGACAATATATGTCCTAAGGGGTCATGTCATCCCTAGGGACCCATTTGGTTGGTTCTAATTTGTTGAGAGGTGTCATAGGTTAACCTATGACCACTATCGACACATTTCATGACAACATGTGTCCATAGGGGACTTAGGTCCCCTAGGGACACATTTGGTTAGTTCTAATGTGTCAAGAGGAGTGATAGGTTAACCTATGGCCCTACCGACATATTTCATTGCAAATTATGTTCCTAGGGGCCCTAGGACCCCTTGGAATGCATTTTGTTGGTTTTAATATGTTGAGAGGGGCCATAGGTTGACCTATAACCCCTCTCGATGCATTTCATGACAACATATGTCCCTAGGGGTCCTATGGCCCCTATGGACACATTTGGTTGGTTTCAATGCATTGAAAGTGTTCATTAGCTAACCTTTAATCCGTATTGACACATTTCATCACAACATATGTCCCTAGGAGCCATAGGACCCCTAAAGATGCATTTGGTTGATTCTAATGCGTCGAGACAAGTCATAGGTTAACCTATTACTCTATTGACATATTTTGTGACAAAGTATGTTTCTAGGAGCCCTACGACCCCTACAAACACATTTGATTGGTTCTAATGTGTCAAGATGGGTCATAGTTTAATATATAACCACTCTCGATGCATTTCATTACAACATATGTCCCTAGGGGTTCATTGGCCCCTAGGGACACATTTGGTTGGTTGCAATACATTGAGAGGTGTCATAGTTTAACCTATGACCCATGTCGATGCATTTCATGACAACGTATGTCCCTAAGGGCCCTAGGACACCTAGGGACACCTTTGGCTGGTTTTAATGTGTCTAGAGGGGTCATAGGTTAAACTATGACACCTTTCGACATATTTCATGACAACGTATGTCCCTAGGGTTCCTAGGGTACTTAGGGACACATTTGATTGGTTCCAATTCATAGAGAGGGCTCATAGGTAAACTATAACCCCTATTAATGCATTTCATGACAACATACATCCATAGGGGCCCTAGGATCACTAGGGAGGCATTTGGTTGGCTATAATTGTTTGAGAGGGCTCACAAGTTAACCTATGACCCCTCTAGATGCATTTTATGGCAACGTATGTCCCTAGGGGTCCCTGGCCCCCTACAAATGCATTTGGTTGGTTCCAATGTGTTGAGAGGGGTCATCGGTTAACCTGTCACTTGTATCAACACATTTCATGACAATGTATGTCTGTAGGGGCCATAGAATTGCAAGGGACACATTTGGTTGGTTCTAATGCATCTAGAGGTGTCATAGGTTAACCTATGACCTCAGTTGACACATTTTATGACAACATATGACTACTATCGATGCATTTCATAACAACATTTGTCCCTAGGGGCCCTAGGTGCGCTAGGGATAGATTTGTTTGGTTTCAATGCATTTATAACCCCTCTCAAAGCATTTCATGACAACGTATGTTCTTAGGGGCCGTAGGATGCCTAAGGATGTATTTGGTTGGTTTGAATCCATTGAGAGGGGTAATAGGTTAATGTATGACCCCTCTCAACATATTTCATGATAATGGATTTCCCTAGGGGACCTAGGACCCCTAGGGATGCATTTGGTTAGTTCTAATGTGTCGAGAGGGAACATAGGTTAACCTTTGTCCCCTATCGATGCATTTCATGACAACTTATGTTCCTAGGGGCCCTGGACACATTTAGTTGGTTCCATTGAATTGAGAGAGGTCATAGGTTAAATTATGACCCATATTGATGGATTTCATGATAAAATATGTCACTAGGGGTCCTAGTGCCCCGATTGACACATTTAGTTTGTTCTAATGGATTGAGAGTGTTCATAGGTTAACCTATGACCCCTCTTGATGTATTTCATGACAACATATGTCCCTAGGGGCCCCATGACCCATAGAGACCCATTTGGTTGGTTCCAATGCATCGAGAGGTGTCATAGGTTAACCTATGACCCCTATCATCACATTTCATGACATTGTATTTCCCTAGGGGTCCTAGGACACCTAGGGACCTATTTGGCTGGTTCTAATGCATTGAGAGGTGTCATAGGTTAACCTATAAACTCTATTGTTGCATTTCATGACAATGCATGTCCCTAGGGGCCCTATCGATGCATTTTATAGGTTAACCTATGACAACTCCCAAGCGATTGTAATCAACCAAATGATTCCCTAGGGGCACTAAGACCCATAGGGACATACGTTGTGATAAAATGCATCAAGAAGGGTCATAGGTTCATATGTTGTCATAAAATTCATTGAGAGGGGTCATAGGTTAACCTATGACCCCACTTGATGCATTTCATGTATGACCCCTCTCGATGCATTTAATGACAACATATGTCCCTAGGGGTCCTATAGCTCCTAAGGAAGTATTTGGTTGGTTCCATTGCATTGAGGAGTATCATAGGTTAACCTATGACCCGTATCAACCCATTTCATGAAAAAAATTGTGCACAAGGGCCCAAGGTCCCCTTGGGATGCATTTGGTTGGTTCTAGTGCATCAAGAGGAGCCATAGGTTAACCAAAGACCTTATCTAACCTTTTCATGAAGACGTATGTGCCTAGGGGCTCTAAGACCCCTAGGGACTCATTTGTTTGGTTCTAATGTGTCAGAAGTTGTCATGGATTAACCGATAACCCCTATTAATGCATTTCATCACAACATATATCCCTAGGAATTCTGGGAGCCCTAAGGACACATTTGGTTGGTTTTAATGTGTTGAGAGATGTCATAGGTTAACCTATGATCCCTATTGACCCATTTTATGAAAAAGTATGTTCTTAGGGACCCTAAGAGCCCTAAGGATGCATTTAGATGATTCTAATGCATCAATAGGAGTCATAGGTTAACCGATGACCCTGTCTATGTATTTCATAACAACATATGTCCCTAGGGACCCTAGGATCTCTATGGGTGTATTTGGTTGGTTTTAATGTGTCAAGAGGTGTCATATGTTAATCAATGACCGCTATAGATGTATCTTATGGCAACGTATTTTTCTAAGGGCCCTACGACCCCTAGGGATGCATTTGGTTGGTTCTAATGTGTCGAGACGAGTCATATTTTAACCTATGACCCCTTTTTATGAATTTCAGGATAACGTATGTCCCTACGGTCTCTAGGGATGCATTTGGTTTTTCCTAATGCATTGAGAGGGGTCATAGGTTAACCTATGACTCCTATTGATTCATTTCATGACAACGTATGTTCTTATGGGCCCTAGCGACTCTAATATGCATTTGGTTATGTCTAATGCATTGCGAGATGCATTTCATGATAATATATGTCCCTAGGGTCCCTAGGACCCCTGGGGACATGTTTAGTTGGTTCTAATGCATTTAGAGGTGTAATAGGTTAACCTATGACCCCTTTGGATGCATTTCATGACAATGTATGTCCCTAGGGGTCATAGGCCCCTAGGGATGCATTTGTTAGGTTTTAATATGTCGATAGGATTCATAGGTTAACCTCTGACCCCTCTTGATGCATTTCATGCACAACATATGACCCTAAGGGTCCTAGGGCCCCTAGGGATGCATTTGGTTGGTTCCAATGTGTCGATAGGGGTCATAGGTTAATGCATTTCATGACAATGTATGCCCCTAGTGGCCTTATGACCCCTAGAGACACATTTGGTTGGTTTTAGTTCATGGAAAGGGGTCATAGGTTAACTTATGACCCCTCTTGACACATTTCATGACAACGTATGCCCCTAGGGGTCCTAGGGACTATAAGGATGCATTTGGTTGGTTCCAATGCATCGAGAGGCCCTATGACCTATATCGGTGCATTTCATGACAACGTATGTCACTTGGGGCCCTAGGAGCCCTAAGGATGCTTTTGGTTGGTTCAAATGTGTCAAGAGGGGTCATACATTTACTTATCACCCATATCGATGTAATTTATTGCAACGTATGTCCCTAGGGGCCCTACGACACCTATGAACACATTTGGTTGGTCCTAATGCATCAAGAGGGGTCATAGGTTACCTTATGACTCCTATCAACACATTTTATGGCAATGTATGTCTCTAGGACCTCTAGGGCCCCTTAGGACACATTTGGTTGCTTACAATGTGTCTAGATGTGTCATAAGTTAACCTATGACCCCTATCAACACATTTCATGTCAGTGTATGTCTCTAGGGTCCCTAGGACCCCTAGGGATGCATTTGGTTGGTTCTATTGTGTTGAGAAGAGTCTTAGCTTTATGTATGACCGTATCAATGTATTTCATGACAAAGTATGTTCCTAGGGGCCCTAGTACCCGTAGGGACACATTTGGTTGGTTCTAATGTGTCAAAAGGGGTCATAGGTTAACCTATGACCCCTATCAATACATTTCATGAGAATGTATGTCCCTAGGTGTCCTAGGGCCCCTAAGGATGTATTTGGTTGGTTCCAATGCATCGAGATAGGTTATAGATTCACCTATAACCCGTATCGACACATTTTATGACAATGTATGTCCCTAGGGGCCCTAGGACACCTAGGGATGCATTTGTTTGGTTCTAATGCATTGAGATGGTTCATAGGTTAACCTATGACCCATATCAATGCATATTATGACAATGTATGTCCCTATGGGTCCTAGGTCCTCTAGGAATGTATTTGTTTTATTCTAATGTGTTGGGAGGAGTTATAGGTTAACCTATGACCCCTATTGATGCATTTCATGACAATGTATGTCATTGGGGCCCCTAGGACCCCTATGGATACATTTGGTTTGTTCTTATATATTGAAATGTGTTAGAGGCTAACTTGTGACCCATCTCGATGTATTTCATGACAATCTATATCCCTATGGTCCCTAGGGCCCCTAGGGACACATTTGATTGGTTTTAATGCTTCGATGGTGGCCATAAATTTACCTCTGACCCCTAATAATGCATTTCATGACAACGTCTGTTCCTAGGAGCCATAGGGCCCCTAGGGACACATTTTGTTAGTTCTAATGTGTCGAGAGGGGTGAAAGGTTAATATATGACCCCTCTCCATGCATTTCATGACAATGTATGTCCCAAGGGAGCCTAGGGATGCATTTGGTTAGTTCTAATACTTTGACAAGGGTCATAGGTTAACTATGACTCATATCAACACATTTCATGACAACATATATCCCTAGGACCCCTAGGGATGCATTTGGTTGGTTCTAATGCATCAAGAGGGGTGATAGGTTAACCTATGACCCCTATTGATGCATTTCATGAAAAATTATGTCCCTATGAGTCCTAGGGCCCCTCAGGATCCATTTGGTTATTTTTAATGTATCAGGAAGGGTCATATCCTATGACCCCTATTGACACATTTCATGACAATGTATGTCACTAGGGCCTCTAGGACCCCAAGGGATGCATTTGGTTAGTTATAAAGCATCGAGAGTGGTCATGAAATATGTTGATAGGGGTCATAGTTTAGCCTAAGACACCTCTCAATGCATTAGAACCAACCAAATGCATCCCTATGAGTTCTAGGACCCATAGAATTATATGTTGTCATGAAATGTGTTGATATGGGTCATAGGTTAACCTATGACCCCTCTTAATGCAATAAAACCAACCAAATGCATCCCTAGGGGCCCTAGGACCACTAGGGACATACGTTGTCATAAAATGTGTTGATAGGGGTCATAGGTTAACTTATGCCACATCTAGACACATTGTAAGCAACTAAATGTGTCTTGAGGGGCCCTATAGCCCCTAGGGACATACATTGCCATAAAATGTGTTGATAGGAGTCATAGGTTAACCTATGACCCCTCTCGATGCATTCAGACCAACCAAATGTATCCCTAGGTGTCCTAGGGCCCCTAGGGACATACGTTGTCATGAATTGCATCGATATGGGTGATAGGTTAACCTATGACCCCTCTCGATGCATTCGAACCAACCAAATGTATCCTTAGGGCTCTTAGGGCCCCAAGGAACATATGTTGTCATGCAATGCATTGATACAGGTCATAGGCCCTCTCGATGAATTGGAATCAACCAAATGCATCCCTAGGGTTTGTAAGTCCCATAGTGACATATGTTGTCATGAAATGCATCAAGAGAGTTCATAGGTTAAACTATGAACCCTCTCAAAGAATTAGAACCAACTGAATGTGTCCCTAGGGGTGCTATCATCCCTATGGACATATGTTATCATCAAATGCATCAATAGGTGTCATAAGTTAACCTACAACCCATCTCAATGCATTGGAACCAACCAAATGCATCCCTAGGGGCCCTAGGACCCATTGGAGCATATTTTGTCATGAAATGCACCGATAGGGGTCATAGTTTAACCTATGACCCCTCAAGATAGATTAGAACCAACCAAAGTTGTCCCTCGGTGTGCTAGGAGCCCTAGGAACATACGTTGTACATTATCATGAAATGCATTAATACGGGTCATAGGTTAACTTGTGACCCCTCTTAACACATTAGAACCAACCAAATGCATTCCTAGGGGTCCTAGGGCCCTCAAGAACATATATTATCATGTAATGCATCAATAGGGATCATAGGTTAACCTATCAATCTTTTGGATGAATTACAACCAACCAAATGCATCCCTAGGGCCCCTAGGGGTTCTAGGAACATATGTTGTCATGAAGTGCATCAAGAGGGGTCACAGGTTAACCTATGATCCCTCTTAACACATTAGAACCAAAAAAATGTGTCCCTATGGGTCCTAGGGCCCCTAGCAACATATGTTGTTATGAAATTTGTCGATAGGGGTCATAGGTTAACCTATGACCCCTCTCAAGACATTAGAATCAACCAAATGTGTTCGTAGGGGTGTTAGTGCCCCTAGGGACATAAGTTGTCATTAAATGGGTTGATAGGGGTCATAGATTAACCTATGATATCTCTTGACACATTGGAACCAACCAAATGTCCCTATAGTCCTTAGGACCCCTAAGGACATATGCTATCATAAAATGTGTTGAGAGGGGTCATAGGTTAATATATGACCCCTCTCAACACATTAGAACCAAGAAAATGTGTCCCTTGAGGTCCTAGGGCCCCTAGGGACATATGTTGTCATCAAATGCATTGATAGGGGTCATAGGTTAACCTATGACCAATCTTCATGCATTGGAACCAACCAAATGCGTTTCTAAGGGCCTTACGACCCCTAGGGACATAAATTGTCATTAAATGCATTGAGAGGGGTCATATATTAACCTACAACCCCTCTCGACATGTTAGAACCAACCGAATCCATCCCTAGGGATCCTAGGGCCCCTAGGAACATACTTTGTCATGAAATATGTCAATAGGGTCAGAGGTTAACCTATGTCTCCTCTCAACATATTAGAACCAACCAAATGCATCTCTAGGGGTCCTAGGCCCCATAGTGACATACATTGTCATGAAATGTGTTGATAGGGGTCATAGGTAAACCTATGACCCCTCTTGATGCATTGGAACTAACCAAATGGTTCCATAGGTGTCCTAGGGCCATTAGGTACATATGTTTTTGTGAATTTCATTGAGACTCCATGCATTGGAACTAGCCAAATGCATCCCTAAGGGCCCTAGGGACCCTAGAGACATACATTGTCATGAAATGTGCCTAGAGGGGTCATAGGTTAGAATCGATAGGTGTCATAGGTTAACCTATCACCCCTCTCGACATATTTCATGACAACATATGTCCCTAGGGTCCTTAGGGCTCCTAGGGAAACATTTGGTTTGTTGTAATGCATTGAGAGTATCAACACATTTCATGACAACATATGTCCCTAGGGGCCCTAGGACCCCTAGAGATGCATTTGGTTGGCTCTAATGCATCGAGAGGTGTCATAGGTTAACCTATGACTCCTGTTGATGCATTTGATGACAACATATGTCCCTAGTGTTCGTAGGGCCTCTAAGGATGCATATGGTTGGTTGTAATGCATTGAGAGGGGTCATAGGTTAACCTATGGCCCCATTTGATGCATTTGATAACAACATGTATTCCTTGGGGCCGTAGGACCCTTAGGGATGCATTTGGTTGGTTCTAATGCATCTAGAGGGGTCATAAATTAACCTATTACCCCTCTCAAATAATTTCATGACAACGTAGGTCCCTATGGGCCCTAGGACCCTTAGGGATGCCTTTGGTTGGTTCTAATGTGTCTAGAGGGGTCATAGGTTAAGCTATGACCCCTCGTGAAACATTTCATAACAATGTATGTCCCTATGTGTCATAGTGCCCCTAGGGATGTTTAGGGTTGGTTCCAATGTGTTGAAAGTTGTCATAGTATAACCTATTTCTCCTATCAATGTATTTCATGACAATTTATGTCCCTAGGGGCCCTAGGACCCTAAGGGATGCATTTATTTGGTTCTAATGTTTTGAGAGGGGTCATAGGTTAACATATTACCCATATTGATGCATTTCATGACAACATTTGTCTGTAGGGACCCTAGGACCCCTTTGGATGCATTTGGTTGGTTTTAATGTGTTGAGAAGTGTCATAGTTTAACCTATGACCCTTATTGATGCATTTTATGACAATGTATGTCCGTAGGGGCCCTAGGACCCCTAAGAGAAAATTTGGTTAGTTCTAATTTATCATCAAGATTCATAGGTTAACCTATGACCCTATTGACATATTTTATGACAAAGTATGTTCCTAGGGGCCCTAGGACCCTTGGTGATACATTTGGTTGGTTCTAATGTGTTGAGAGGGGCCATAGGTTAACCTATGATCGCTCTCGATGCATTTAATGACAATGTATGTCCCTAGGGATCCTATATCCCCTAGGGACACATTTGTTTGGTTCCAATACATTGAGAGTGTTCATAGGTTAACCTATGACCTGTATCAACCCATTTAATGACAACATTTTCCCCCAAGTTCCCAAGGACCCTTTCAAATGCATTTAGTTAGTTCTAGTACATCGAGAGGAGTCGTGGGTTAACCTATGACCCTATCTACCCATTTCATGAAGATGTATGTTCTTAGGGGCCCAACGACCCCTAGGGACTCACTTGGTTGGTTCTAATGCATCAAAAGTTATCATATGTTAACCGATAACCCCTATCAATGCATTTCATCACAATGGTTGTTTTTAATGCATCGAGAGATGTCATAGGTTAACCTATGACCTCTATTGACCCATTTCATGACAACATATGTCCCTAGGGACCCTAGAATCCATAAGGATGCATTTGGTTGGCTCTAATGCATCAAGAGGAGTCATAGGTTAACCTATGAGTCTGTCTATGTATTTCATGACAATGTATGTCTCTAGCGGCCCTAGGATCCCTAGGGATGTATTTGGATGGTTCTAATGCATTTAGAGGTGTCATAGGTTAATCTATGACCCCTATTAATGCATTTCATAACAAAATATGTTCCTAAGGGCCCTAGGAACCCTAGGGACACATTTGGCTAGTTCTAATGCATCAAGAGGGGTTATATTTTAACCTATGACCCTTGTTGATGCATTTCATGACAACGTATGTTCCTATGGTCTCTAGGGATGCATATGGTTGTTCCTAATGCGTCGAGAGGGGTAGTAGGTTAACCTATGATCCCTATCAATACATTTCATGAAAACATATGTTCCTAAGGGGCCAAGGGACTCTAGGGATGCATTTGGTTGGTTCTATTATGTCGAGAGGGGTCATAGGCTAACCTATGACCCCACTTGATGAATTTTATGATAATGTATCTCTTGTGGACACCTTTAGTTGGTTCTAATTCATCGAGAGGGATGATAGGTTAATCTATGACCCCTTTTGATTCATTTCATGACAATGTATGTCCCTATGGGTCCTAGGGCCCCTAGGGATGCATTTGGTTAGTTGTAATTCATTGAGAGGGGTCATAGGTTAACCTATGACCCCTCTCGATTCATTTCATGACAACATATGACCCTTAGAGGTCCTAGGGCCCCTAGGGATGCATTTGGTTGGTTCTAATGTGTCTAGAGGGTCATAGGTTAACCTATGACCCCTACTAATACATTTTGTGACAACATATGACCCTAGGGGCCCTAGGACCCCTAGGGACACATTTGGTTGGTTTTAATTCATGGAGAGGGGTCATAGGTTAAGCTATTGATGCATGATGCCTGATGACAGGCCACACCACCCATACCAACTCACAACCAAAAAAATGCAACAAGATGGAGATAGAGAGATGACAAAAATGCTTCATAAACCATCCAATAATACTTGAAATCCCTTAGAAGGGATTACATTTGAAGAGCTTACAATGCAAGAACTGCTATTTCTCGAACTTCCTTACAAGAGATTACATTAGAAGAGCTTCACTATAAGAAATTACACTTGAAGAGCTTCACCTTGAGAGCTTCTATTTCTCCAACTTGTTGCATTTTTTTCATTGTGATTTAGTATGGGTAGTGTGGCCCATCATCAGTGGAATCAGAGCACTTTGAGAGCTTTTCAAAAATGTAAATGATTCGTCAATCGGAGCTACGGTTCAAAAGTTATGCCTCCCAAAAGTTTGGTTACCATTTTTGGATTCTTCTAGATTTGTACCGACTTCTAATGTAGCTTTTGGAACCTTCTATTTGGTTGGTGGATGCCTACTAGCACTTTCTAGAATGTACTCCTAGTCCTTAACCCTTTGGGGTCTATTTAAGGAGATTTTTGGCATTGTAAAAGGCAGTTCAGAGTGGAGTTTGAGATAAGGTACTTAGAGGAGAAATTATCTCCACATTTATGCTATTGTAAGCCCTTAGGACATGTTTTGAAGTTTATTTTCTCTGTACTAAATGTACTAGCTTATTTTTCAGTTAATACAATTTCCCTTTTCCTATTGTGTCCATTCTGTTCTTAGGTTGTGTCCCCATCAAGTGGTATTAGAGTAGGAGTTCCTGAGTGTACAAGAAGATCATCAACTGTGAGGCAGTTTGTACTAGGACCTTGGTTGGGTGAAGTTTATCAGAGCGGGAGTTCCCGAGCATGTGGACAGATCGTCGAAAGTGAGGTAGTTTGCACCAGGACCTTCAGTTGGGTGAAGTTTGTGAAGAAGTTCTTAATTGTGTAGACAGAGCACCAACTGTGAGACAGTTTGCATGAGGTTCTTGTTTTGGACGAGATTTGTCTTCTAAAGACTTGATTATGGAGAAGAGAAAGAAGAAGATGACTTTTGGGATTAGATGGATTCTAAGGATTCCTCGACTTGAGAAATTTAGAGCAAGAAATCAACAATCATTGCTAGTTGATTTGCAGAAGCAAGTGAATGAATTAGAAGCTGAGTTGCGGAAACGAAGAGCATGTCACCAAAAAAGAGATGTTGATAATTCCTTGGATGTGGAAAAGAAAGATGATCCATTGGAAGAGCAAGCAGATGAAGAAGAAATTATTTGTGAACTTAAAGTTAAAGAAGATGAACAAGAAGAGGAAGAGCATCAAGATGACAAGATTTATGAACCTGAAATAAATGATTTGAAGATTGCAACTGTATACACTAAAAATTGTCCTAAATGACTTTATTAATCTAATTAGTACTAGTCACATTCCTCTACTTATTTAATTAAAATTATTTTTAATTAAATGAGTTCATTTTTTCCTAAGTATTTAAATTTAATTTAAATACTCCTAGCTCTAATGTGTTAATTTTAATTAACACATGATTCTCCACATATTCTTTTTTTAAATAAATTTTATTTATTTAAAATCCTCCATATTTCCATTAATTCTTCTAGACCTTGATTAAATTAAATTTTATTTAATTTAATCTTTATTCAAATCACCTAGAAGTATGTGCATTCATATGAGTTGTCATCACATGAGTTTGCATTTCCTTTTAAGCACATGTTCTCTACACCATAGGAATATTTTACATACACATGTCATCTCATCAGTCTTATCCATCTATCTAGAATGTGAGATAAGGTGCTTAGTTGTCAGTTCTTATCCTTATCTCCTATGCTTAGTCATCAAATCCTTATCCTTATCTCTTAGTGGTTCTAAGAACATTCTAGATGCTTCCTCCATCCACTTTAAATAGACATCTTGTCTCAAGCATTTGACACTATAAGGAGACAGACATACACACACATGAGACACTACGAGAAGAATGGCCTGATACTGGCTGGGATAGGAATCATTCGAAGTCCATTAGAATTTCTTATCATTGCATCATCATTCTATCATTTTGTTTTTTCATATCATCTAGTCTAGGTACATTTTCCATTTGCATTCATACATCCAAGAGATTCATCCATTATTGTATTCCTAAGAGCATACCGAACATTTTCTCCATTGCTATGTTCTAGTTTGAGGTTTGCATAATCTTGGTTACAATTTCATGCATCACATTTTGGCACGCCCGATGGGACCCGCTTCGCGGGTTCAAGTTTGTTCAAGCTAAGGTGGAAGGCTCGCGACTGGAGAATAACTTGCGTAGGGAGTGTCAAATCAAGCCACAAGGTTTGTCACCATCTTTGGAGCACATGAGGTGAGTACCCTATATTTTGTTCTTCTTTGAAAAAAAAAATGTATAGGGGCTTGGGGTAGGTTTTCTTCAATTTGCTTTATGCTATTTAGGTTATTAAAAAAATAATAATAATAATAATAATAATAATAAGATAGGGGTGTTATTTAAAAAATATATATATGTATAAATTAGGAAAAATAAAACAATTTTATAGACAGAACCGCTGCCGCCGATGGCTCCCTCTCTTCTCTAGCCCGAGCCACCTCCGCCAGTGGCTCCTCCTATTTTTGGCGCCACCGCTCCAGCCTGAGCCGCCTCTGCCAGCGGCTCCCCTTACTTCCAGCACCCTCGCTTATTTCTTCTACCCGACCATTCCTTTTCTTTTGTGGCGCTGTTCTCCTTGCGGCCGCTTTTTCCTCTCGCGTCCTCTCCTGCGGCCGCAGCCACCGCTGAGAAACGAGTACTGCACCTGCCTTTACCCACGGTCGCTGCCACCTCTGTCAGCGCCTCTACCCGTGTTCTATGCTCCCTGCCATTGCCGCTCTAGCGGCTCCCCTCCTTCTGTCACCGCCACCGCCCGTGACGCTGCTTTCTCCTGCCACCACCGGCACCCGAACCACACGCAACCTCAGTACAGTCCTACAACCTCTGCCAACCTCCTACCATTCCTCCTGCCGCTGCACCTCAGTACAGTCAGAGTACCTCATCCTTTCATAAGTCCATGTGATAATAAAGGGTATTTTAAAGAAATGACTACTTTAAAAAAAATTTTAAAAAAATTTAAAAATAAAAAATAAAAAAATAAAAATAAAAAAAATTAATTAAAAAAAAATAATAATAAAAAATAAAAAAAATAAAAAAATAAAAAAATAAAAAATTTGCTTTTTTATTTCCTTCAAAATTTGTTTATTTCCTTTACTTTTATTTAGAATTAAATTTATTTTGTGCATTTCAATATTCATTTTTATTTTTAGCCAAAACATTCAAAAAACTAAAAAAATTTTGCTTTTCGTGTGCCTGATTTTTGCAAAATTGAACAAACATTGTACATTTTAATCACATGTGTCTTCAATTAGATTAGAAAACTTAAAATTTCTTTAGTAACGAATGTGTGTCTTTTAAACCCCAGGTCCACTTACGTATTCTCTCCCCTCGCGCCTTTGGGTGACCTTGGGTGCACAAGAAATAAGTGGACTTGTTTTTATTTTTCTAGGAGGCCTGCTTGGGGATTTCATCACCCCTTGGGATGGCCTCAACTCCAGTGTTCTGGTGGAGTATAAAAATTGGGAGGTGAATTGAAAGACACCTCTCTTGGAAGTGTAAATATTGTCACTCTTGGCTAAGCCCCAAAGAACTTTATACCTTTGGGAAGTGAAGGAGGAGATTGGGTTACCGTCTCCCCTCGGCTGTGTGGCAGTATTTCCTTTCATTTACAGATTTGGACCTCACGTACCTTGCGTATATCGAGGAGGCCCCCTAGTTGAGCCTTGTACAACCTAGTCAAACCTTATAGGACTGTTGGTGTGCTTGGCGTGTTTGAAGCACATTGGCATTATACATATTTCATTGTTTGCTTTTGCATCTTAAACCTAAAAATCAAAAAAAAAAAAAAAAATCAAAAAAACATTTCAAAAACACAAAAACACCTCTTCTTAATCATCATTCCAAATCATTTCTCATCACATATTTCTTCCATCCAAGACATTGTTCCCTCTTTCATATCTTACCTTCATCATTCAAAACGTTGCTTGACATCTTCATCTCCTTTATTTATCTAAATCATTTCCTTGTCATTCAATCACATTCCTAATCCTCATCCTAGTCATGATTCATCATTATTCATATTCAATTTCCCTAGTCAAGCTCATCATGCATTCTTAATTTGATCCTTCAAATTAGCATTCTTCTAATCCAATTCCTTGTCAAATTCAGTCATCCAAGTCAAACTCAATCGTTCAAAAACTTCATTCATGTCTTCTTCTATTTCAATCTGACATCACATATTCTACTTCGGACATAGGAGCATTGTCTTATCATTGGACTTTCATTCAAATCGAACATTCACTTTGTTTGCACTATCATAGGGTTCCTATAAAATCAAATCGAACCCTCCTCCAATCTAGATCCAAACCAAATCAATATCAAATCAATTCAAATTCAATCAAATCGAATCATATCAAGTGCAATCAATTTCAATTCAAATCAACTCAAAGTCCAATCAGCACAAGGCTCCTAATTCCAAGTTCATATTCCCTCTTCAAATCTTTTCATCTTGCATCCATGGATTCAAATCCGCTTCTTTCAATGATTGACAATATTGCACGACAACATGGTCTCGTATCTCCTCCATATCAAATTCCTTCTCAACACTTCAATTCTAATCTATATCATGTTCAGCATTCTCCTACCTTTGACAAGGGAAATCCATCTCCTTATCCTTCATCTGAAGACAATTCCATCCATAGCCAATATAATTCCTCTGTCATAAATAACCTTGCCATAGAAATTGAGGAACTAAAGAACACACTCTTGAACAAACTAAGTCCGCAGGAAAAGCTCATTTTCTTTGCTATGTGTCCTTCATTTTCTAGCTCTCATATCCCTCCATATAATTCCATTCATGGCCCACACAATGCCTCAGACGTAAAAACCCTTACCAAGAAAATGGAGGAAATGAAGAATTGTCTCTCATATCTCAAAGGCATTAGTTCTCATGTCCCATCCAATCCTAATCCTCCATGTAATCCCCCTTACTATGAACCTAATCCAAATCCTTTATCCATAATTCCACCTCCACAAAATCTTAATTCTATAATAACATTATCCTCTAGTCCTCCAACAATATCATCTCCTAAGCCTCCAACAATGTCATCCCCACCTCGTCAGGTGTATTTCACATCACTTTTGGCTAGATTGAAAATTCAGCATAATGTGAGCCAATCACCTAAAGCCACACCTCCAGTTCCATCTCAAGACCTTCCTTCAAAGCATGATGTTTCTCCTCTAGATCTGAGCACTTCTCCATCCCCTCATTCCACTATCCCTCAACATTCATCCATCCCTCTCATTCCATCTTCTAATTCCCCTCCTAATCAAGATCAAAACATTACACTCACCACACACATTACTGATTCCATTCCATTTCCAACATTAGCATCCATAGAGATTCCCCTTCATGAAAAAGTTTCTTCCACTCCATTCACTAATACTCCTCCATGTCAAGATCAAATTTCCTCCACGCTCACATATGATGATCCACTTACCATGCTCTATGATCTTCTTTCACCACATGATTCCATTTCTTCCACGTCCTCATATGATTCTAGTCCATTTCATGATCCACTACTTGAGCTATACGATATTCTTTCATGTCAAGATCAAAGTACTCCATCTCATAGTTCCACTCCCTCCATTCCATCTCATGAACCTATTCCATCTCACAATCCACTCGTTTTGCTCAATGACCCTCTTCCAAGTCAAGATCAATACACGCCTGCATCCACATTTCACGATCCTTCTCCATCTCATGATCCTATTATTCCTCATGATTCCCCTCATAACCCTACTCCCTCACATGATCCTATCACACCTATCCAATCTCCTTATGAACCCTATACACCTAGACTCGCATCTTGCGTTGAGAATAGTAAGTATCCCCTTAAAGAAATAATTCCTCAAGATGTTGGTACACCTTCCACTTTTTCCAATTCCAAAACTCTTCCTTCCACATCTAAAAATTCTCCTCCTTCATCTTCCAAGTCCATTTTAGGTCCTTATAGTCCATCCATTCTAGGTTCTTATAGTCCATCCATTCTAGGTTCTTATGTTCCTTCCTCAAACTCTTCTTCTCTTCCTTCCATATTAGGTCCTTATATACATCCTTCCACCTTATCCACGTCTTCCAATTTATCCCCTCATAGTCCTAATAAAGATCAACAAAGGTGCACATCCTTGAATTCCTTCCAACGTTCACCTGCCATAAACTCTCCATCTTATTTACCTTCATGCACTCATACCATGGCCAATGGAAGTAAATTGGATGCTAAAGAAAAAGAAAACAAAGTCGAAAATCCACAAAAGTGTAAGGATCAACATGTCCCATCTAAGTGACATGTCCAAGAAAAGAAAAATCAGATCCAAAATGCAATCAAAAAGCCACAAAGTCTAAAAATCAAAAGTGCAAAAGTTATGTGGATACCAAAGTTACTTAATGTAGCAATGAATCTCAAAGAAAGATTCCAAATGACATCCAATTCTACTAATCCAAAGGTCTCCCTCCTTCATAAATTCTCCCAACTTCCATTTTCCAAATCCATTTTGAGTCCTTATACACCCAAATTCACCATCCCAACTCTAGCATCTCCTTCATCCATTTTGGGTCCCTATATCCCAAAATTCCAACTTTCTCCTACACATCCTTCACAATTTACTCCTTTCCACCACCCTTCAAGGTGTGTGCAAATGAAGATCTTTCCACTTCCTTCACAAGTCTTCCAACCTAGTATCCATAAACCATGTTTCCCTCCTACCTACTCAATCCAAACTTTTTCCTAGGTCATTGTCTTCTATTCCCCAATTCACTTTAGCATTCTTTTCCTTACCCTATCAACATCTACGAGAAAATTCCAATAATTCCTTGAAAATAAATAAAAATAATAATAAACAAATATCGAGGGATACATCCATATACCTAGATGCTTGAGTCCTCCCTTCATTTTCCTACTATGTATCCATTGTCTTCCACTTTCACTTATCTATCCATTAACTTCCCTTTTTTCCACTTGCACTTTACACTAGGGGCAAGTTCCAATCCATATTGTTCTTCCTTACTTATCTTCTATATTCCATCTATTGTCCATTGTCATTCCCATCTTTGATCTTGACTTACACTTCCCGTTTTCCCTTGTGCTTCATCCATACAAACCTTTTATACATATCCTTTCATGCTCCCATCTTACTGTTCATTATCCTTTGGTGTCCATTATCTATACATTATCCTATATACTTCCCATAATTCTTACATATATTTGATCTTGACATCCTTATCCCATGGTCTTTGTCATGTTCATGATCCATACATTATCCTATATACTTCCTACATTTTTCCATATGTTTGAGCTTGACATTTTATCCCTATCTTATAGTCCTTGTCACGTTCATGTTCATGCATCCATTTTCCATCCATATGCATACATATTCCCATCCTCTTTTCATGTTCATTCATATCTTTTTCATCCATAATCCTACGCACGTCTATCCTTCTTCCATATACCCTTGGTCTTGGTTATCCCTTTCATTTCATCCACTTCTTATCACACGTTTCCTTCATATCCTTCATATCATTATCCCTTTTCCATCCATATCCTTCATATAATTATCCCTCTTCCATATCCTTCATATTATTATCCCTTTTTCATGTCTTTCTTCATTCCACTTTCATACCCATGCTCATAACCAATACTAGAGGCACCACAACAAAAATGTTCATACATGCTTAAGAAGAGCACAAGCCTTCTCTTCTTCCATATGCGAGCTTTCATACCATCTATCCATTTTCATGCAATCCTTCCCCACCATTATTTCCTTCCATTTTCATATCCTTGGAATGGGGCATTGTTGGTCACTCCTTTGAAATATCGTTCTTGGTTCCCCATTATCTGACAATACATCCGTTGGTCATCCATATTATTCCTCCATTCATATATCTACCCAACCTTCCTATCCATTTACAAATACCGTGGCTCTCCCTTGTCATTGGTCTCAATTTATTCTATTCCACATTCATTCACTTCTATTCATTCACAATTCATTTCTATTCATTCTATCTATTCATTCATATCAAATTCAATCCAAATCTTCCACATTCATTCATGTTTATCTCCCAATCATTCAATCAATTCATTTATCCTCTAATTTCATCATATTCTCTTCTTCCAATCACTTCATTCTTCATCCATTATCTTGTCTTATCCATATTCTCACCACACTGAGCTTCCATCCATAAAACAAACCTCATCAAATAGTGATTGCAAATGAGCTTACACAAATTCACATTTAGACTCAATGATTTGAGAACATCATTCCTTTTATTGTCATTGCCAGCAACCAATCACAAATATCTCATTTCAATTCAATCAATCAATCAGTTTTTGCCTTACAGGATGAGTCCTTCCTACACAGGCTTAACAAACTTAACAAATTTAACAAATTTATCAGGTTCATGGCAAGCATGGTGAATTGAATGACTTCTTGGTCATAACGTCTTTTTGTTAATTTTATCTTTGTGTGTCAGTAATAGCTTTCCCAAGTGTGCCTCGATCTTCCATATCTTGGTATCATTTGAATGGCTTATCTTGATTACACATGTTATTTTGCAATATGATCTATTTTCATGATTCTTTAGCACATATATGTTAGTTTCAAGTTATGTTAATGCATTGCTAACTAGGGGCAACGGGTTAGCACACTTTCCACCAAGCTCCTTAAAAAGATTTTGGGTGTGCCCAGACCTCTCCAGTGTGTATATGTCATTTGTTCCCTCATGACTCTAAAACCTGCATCCATTGTGTTAAGAGTCTAGTAGATGCAAAGGAATCTTGTCATCTATGCTTCTATAGCATTTGGTGCATAACTCCTCTTGCAATATTAAAATACAGTTTGCTCTCCATATGAACACAATTGAATCTCTTGCATTCATGTAGTTAAGTTGCATTTAGATTATCATTTTCCATCATCCTTTTTTTTCTTCTTTTCCTTCCCTTCTTTCCGTTCCAAGACCTTTTCACGAAAATTGCCCAAATTTGTATTTTTCACACAATTTTTGTTTGGGGGCATCCTCAATTCTCCTTCCTTCTCTGGGGCAACCTGCATTTTATTTTCTTTGATATGATGTCGTCCCGACATCACATCAAAGAGGGGAAAAATGTATAAACTAAAAATTGTCCTAAATGACTTTATTAATCTAATTAGTACTAGTCACATTCCTCTACTTGTTTAATTAAAATTATTTTTAATTAAATGAGTTCATTTTTGCCTAAGTATTTAAATTTAATTTAAATACTTCTAGCTCTAATGTGTTAATTTTAATTAACACATGATTCTCCACATATTCTTTTTTAAAATAAATTTTATTTATTTAAAATCCTCCATATTTCCATTAATTCTTCTAGACCTTGATTAAATTAAATTTTATTTAATTTAATCTTTATTCAAATTGCCTAGAAGTATGTGCATTCATATGAGTTGTCATTACATGAGTTTGCATTTCTTTTTAAGCACATGTTGTCTACACCATAGGAATCTTCTACACACACATGTCATCTCATCAGTCTTATCCATCTATCTAGAATGTGAGATAAGGTGCCTAGTTGTCAGTTCTTATCCTTATCTCCTATGCTTAGTCGTCAAATCCTTATCCTTATCTCTTAGTGGTTCTAAGCACATTCTAGATGCTTCCTCCATCCACTTTAAATAGACATCTTGTCTCAAGCATTTGACACTATAAGGAGATAGACACACACACACACGAGACACTATGAGAAGAATGGCCTGATCCACATATTCTTTTTTAAAATAAATTTTATTTATTTAAAATTCTCCATATTTCCATTAATTCTTCTAGACCTTGATTAAATTAAATTTTATTTAATTTAATCTTTATTCAAATTGCCTAGAAGTATGTGCATTCATATGAGTTGTCATCACATGAGTTTGCATTTCTTTTTAAGAACATGTTGTCTACACCATAGGAATCTTCTACACACACATGTCATCTCATCAGTCTTATCCATCTATCTAGAATGTGAGATAAGGTGCTTAGTTGTCAGTTCTTATCCTTATCTCCTGTGCTTAGTCGTCAAATCCTTATCCTTATCTCTTAGTGGTTCTAAGAACATTCTAGATGCTTCCTCCATCCACTTTAAATAGACATCTTGTCTCAAGCATTTGACACTATAAGGAGACAGACATACACACACACGAGACACTACGAGAAGAATGGCCTGATACTGGCTGGGATAGGAATCATTCGAAGTCCATTAGAATTTCTTATCATTGTATCATCATTCTGTCATTTTGATTTTTCATATCATCTAGTCTAGGTAAATTTTCCATTTGCATTCATACATCCAAGAGATTCATCCATTATTGTGTTCCTAAGAGCATACCAAACATTTTCTCCATTGCTATGTTCTAGTTTGAGGTTTGCATAATCTTGGTTACAATTTTATGCAACACAGCAGCAATGGAGGAAAAGTATAGTGCCTTCGTTGGAGATCAAGCAAGTGGAGTAGTTACATGCATTGTTGACAACATGAAAGAGGCAAGTGAAGATGACTCTGTCAAATAGGTACATTCTTATGAATTATATGATGCTGAATTTAAGATGAGTTTGAAAGATATTGGTTTGCATGAGAATCTTGTTAGTCATGTGTGGTATGCAAAGGAATATTGGTATGGTGTTGTTGGGTTATTATAGGTTTGATTAATTCAACAAGATTGGATGAGGAAGAGGGATTTCAGTAGCGAACACTTGTTCCAGCTAGGTGTTGGAAAAGAAGAAAGAAGGAAATATATCAGCATCAGATACTTGTTCCAGCTATGTGTTGGAGGAAGAGAAAAAAATAAATGTCAATAGTGCCTACTTCATTTTGTGAATCCATATTCACAAAATTTTTTCCTACCATGGGAGTCGGATGCAGGAGCATCATGCATCAGCAAAAAAAAAAAAAAAAATGTGGAAGATTTGCATGTTGGTTTTTCTTGTCCCTATTGAGGTGGAAGCTTATGGTGAAGATGAAGATGGCGGTATATCTTTCTTTTGGCGTCAAAGTGTGGGACACACTTTTCTATCTACCAAGGGAGTCTGATGTAGGAGCATCTTGCATGGGAAAATTAAATTATTAGAAAAAAAAAGAGCAAAAAAAAAAGGAAAAAAAAAAAAAAAAAACTGTGGAGGAGAGAGAAAGTGAGGAAAATGGAAGGAAAATAATAAAAAATAGAAAAATAGGAAAAAAAGGAGAAAAGAGGAATTTTTATTTTCAAGGTGCATGGGTGGCATAAATAGAAAATAAAAATAGTTGTCATTCCATTAATCGAGGTGTGTAGGTGGCATCTTAGAAGTTTGTGGAAAGATCCTTAAATCATGCATTTACTATTTGTTGGATGCTTAGTTGTATTTAGGTGGGAATTTAATATTTATTTAAAAGTAGTTTTATTTACCTTTTATCCCACATTGGTTGTGTTTGTAATGTCTTGGGTTAGAAGTGCCTATTTAAGCAAGGCTTATTATCATTTGTAATCAAGTTGGAGAAATAGAAGCTTTTCAAGTGTAAGCTCTTGTAGTGAAGCTCTTCTAATGTAATCTCTTGTAAGGAAGTTTGGGAAATGGAAGCTCTTCTAATAGAAGCTCGAGAAATAGAAGTTCTCGAATTGTAAGCTCTTCAAATGTAATCTCTTGTAATGAATTTCAAGTATTAATGGATGCTTTATGAAGCATTTTTGTCATCTCTCTATCTCCATATTGTTGCATTTTTGGTTGTGAGTTGGTACGGGTGGTGTGGTCCATCATCAGTGGTATCAGAACATACCTTTGTCAGTGGTAGCAGAGTGTGGACCTTGGAATATGGTGCTTGATGTGGACATAATTGGCAAATCAGATTTGTGCTTGATCTGGTGTTTGAGTCGTGTTGTCTATGTGATTATTCTCTTTGATCTCATTTGTATATGTCACTAATGCGATAGTGGGTTTGCATGTTGCAATGATTGGATCTACAAGTTATGTAGTCAGGTGGGTAGGCCACCCATTTAATTGCAGTGGGATAACTTGGATGTGGACTATCTATATCCACTAGATTTGATTCAGTATTGGTATAGACTTGTTAGCTGACCTTGTTTGTGATCACTTGTGCATTTGTGTGGTTGCTTTGAGATGAGAGGATGGATGATATTTGAGTACTTGGATAGTCAGTTATGGAGTCCTAAAACATTGTGAATTTCCTTAGTGTGGAGATCTTGGTTTCACCCAATGTGATGTGTGGACCTAGATGATTTTCAGATTTGGAGGATGTTGTATCATTATATCATGGATAGCTTGGATACACAGTTTAGTGGGAGTTTGTGAAAGTGATGGGGTGGCAGTGCAGGATTAGTTCCTGGTTTGGTTTGGATCTTCATATAGGAGATGGATTTTATGATGCCATAGGTGACTTGGTACCATGGTTGAGTGAGAGTTTTTTGGCATTGATTTATTTATTAAGTGTTTGTAGATGTTGGAGTTTTGTCTTAGATCTTGTTGCTAAAGAAGCATCTTTGACATTTTCATGGTGCACTTGTTATCTTCATGGTGTGTGGAGATGGTTCTTCATGGTATGTGGAGATGGTTTTCTTCATGGTGTGTAGAGATGGTTGCATCTTGAGGACTCACAGGGTTCTTGGAAAATGTGTGGTTTATGCTTTTATTTGGTATGTTATCCTTCGTATGAGGATGGTTTCATTATTATGTCATGATATACTCTTGATACATGTTTAGAGTTGTGACATGTTATAGTATGTTCATGTGAAGCATGTTATCTCTTTAGTTGAGATGGTTGGATCATGTTGTCATGTTTATGTTCCTGAGGCTATGGTTCAAACTTTGACATTGACCTTGGTTTAGTTTCTTGGTATTGAGTACACTGGTCATAAGTTGAATACTTCATGATATTGTTGTGTTGCATTTGGAGTTGGCTTGGATTGATTGGTTATCTGATGCAGGAGCATCTTGCATGGGAAAATTAAATTATTAGAAAAAAAAAAGAAAGAAAAAAAAAAGAGAAAAAAAAAAATTGTGGAGGAGAGAGAAAGTGACAAAAATGGAAGGAAAAATAATTTAAAAATAAAATAAGGGAAAAAAGGAGAAAAGAGGAATTTCTATTTTCAAGGTGCATAGGTGGCATAAAAAGAAAAATAATTAAAATAGTTGTCATTCCATTAATCGAGGTGTATAGGTGGCAATTTAGAAGTTTGTGGAAAGTTCCTTGAATCATGTATTTAATATTTGTTGGGTTCTTAGTTGTATTTGGGGTGGAAATTTAATATTTATTTAAAGGTAGTTGTATTTACCTTTTATCCCACATTGGTTGTGTTTGTAATGTCTTGGGTTAGAAGTGCTTATTTAAGCAAGGCTTATTATCATTTGTAACCAAGTTCAAGAAATGGAAGCTCTTCTAATGGAAGTTCGAGAAATAGAAGTTCTTGAGTTGTAAGCTCTTTGAATGTAATCTCTTTTAAGGAAGCTTGAGAAGTAGAAGTTCAGGAAATAGAAGCTCTTCAAGTAGAAGCTAGAAGGTGTAAAGACTTCAAGGTGTGAAAGCTCCAAATGTGTAGCTCTTCAAGTAGAAGTTCTTGAATTGTAAGCTCTTCAAATGTAATCTCTTCTAATAAATTTCAAGTATTAATGGATACTTTATGAAGCATTTTTGTCATCTCTCTATCTCCATATTGTTGCATTTTTGGTTGTGAGTTGGTACGGGTGGTGTGGCCCGTCGTCAGTGGTACCAGAGTAGGAGTTCCTGAGCATACAGACAGATCGCTGAACGTGAGAAAGTTTTCACCAGGACCTTGAGTTGGGTGAAGTTTGTCAAGAAGTTCTTGATTGTCTAGACATATCGCCGATTGTGAGGCAGTTTGCATGAGGTTCTTGTGTTGCACAAGATTTGTTTTATATTGACTTGATTATGGAGAAGAGAAAGAAGAAGATGAATTTTGAAGAGAAAGAAGAAGATGACTTTTGTGATTGGATGGATTCTAAGAATTCCTTGATTTGAGAAATTTAGAGCAAGAAATCAACAATCATTGCTAGTTGATTTGTAGAAGCAAGTGAATGAATTAGAAGCTAAGTTGCGGAAACAAAGAGCATGTCACTAGAAAAGAGATGCTGATAATTCCTCAAATGTGAAAGATGATCCAGTGGAAGAGCAAGTGGATGAAGAGGAAATTATTTGTAAGCCTAAACTTGAAGAAGTTGAAAGAGAAGAGGAAGAGCATGAAGATGACAAGATTTATGAACCTGAAATAGATCAAGATAATTTGAAGATTGTAGCAATGGAGGAACAGTATAGTGCCTTCGTTGGAGATGAAGCAAGTGGGGTAGTTACATGCATTATTGACAACATGAAAGAGGCAAGCAAAGACGACTATGTCAAAGAGGTAAATTCTTATGCATTATATGATGCTGAATTTGAGGTGAGTTTGAAAGATACTAATAAAGGTTTGCATGAGGATCTTGTTCGTCATGTATGTTATGCAAAGGAAAATTGGTACGCTTTTGCTGGGTTTATTACAGGCGTGATTAATTCAACAAGATTGGATGAGGATGAGATTTATACTTGGTTAGAGTTCATTGCAAAGGAGAAATTTCAGCATTAGATACTTGTTCCAGCTATGTGTTAGAGGAAGAAAAGAAAAATGTCGAAAATGGCTACTTCATTTTGTGAATCCATATCCACAAAATTTTTCCTACCATGGGAGTCAGATGTAGGAGCATCATGCATCAACAAAAAAATGTGTGGAAGATTTGAATGTTGGTTTTGCTGTCCCTATTGAGGTGGAAGCTTGTGGTGAGGATGAAGATGGTTGTATATCTTTCTTTTGGCATCAAAGTGTGGGACACATTTTTCTATCTACCAAGGGAGTCTAATGTAGGAGCATCTTGCATGGGAAAATTAAATTATTAGCAAAAAAAAAAAAGCAAAAAAATAAAATAAAAAAATTGTGGAGGAGAGAGAAAGTGACAAAAATGGAAGGAAAAATAATTTAAAAATAAAATAAGGGAAAAAAGGAGAAAAGAGGAATTTTTATTTTCAAGGTGCATAGGTGGCATAAAAAGAAAAATAATTAAAATAGTTGTCATTCCATTAATCGAGGTGTATAGGTGGCAATTTAGAAGTTTGTGGAAAGTTCCTTGAATCATGTATTTAATATTTGTTGGGTGCTTAGTTTTATTTGGGGTGGGAATTTAATATTTATTTAAAGGTAGTTGTATTTACCTTTTATCCCACATTGGTTTTGTTTGTAATGTCTTGGGTTAGAAGTGCCTATTTAAGCAAGGCTTATTATCATTTGTAACCAAGTTTAAGAAATGGAAGCTCTTCTGATGGAAGTTCGAGAAATAGAAGTTCTTGAGTTGTAAGCTCTTCGAATGTAATCTCTTTTAAGGAAGCTTGAGAAGTAGAAGTTCAGGAAATAGAAGCTCTTCAAGTAGAAGCTAGAAGGTGTAAAGACTTCAAGGTTTGAAAGCTCTAAAGGTGTAGCTCTTCAAGTAGAAGTTCTTGAATTGTAAGCTCTTCAAATGTAATCTCTTCTAATGAATGTCAAGTATTAATGGATGCTTTATGAAGCATTTTTGTCATCTCTCTATCTCCATATTGTTGCATTTTTTTTTGTGATTTGGTACGGGTGGTGTGGCCTGTCATCAGTGGTATCAGAGTAGGAGTTCCTGAGCATGCAGACAGATCGCCGAATGTGAGGCAATTTGCACCAGGACCTTGAGTTGGGTGAAGTTTGTCAAGGAGTTCTTGATTGTGTAGATAGATCACCGGTTGTGAGGCAGTTTGCACGAGGTTCTTGTGTTGCACAAGATTTTTTTATATAGACTTGATTATGGAGAAGACAAAGAAGAAGATGAATTTTGAAGAGAAAGAAGAAGATGACTTTTGTGATTGGATGGATTCTGAGGATTCCTCGACTTGAGAAATTTAGAGCAAGAAATCAACAATCATTGCTAGTTGATTTGCAGAAGCAAGTGAATGAATTAGAAGCTGAGTTGCGGAAATGAATAGCATGTCACTAGAAAAGAGATGTTGATAATTCCTTGGATGTGAAAGATGATCCAGTGGAAGAGCAAGCGGATGAAGAGGAAATTATTTGTAAACCTAAACTTGAAGAAGTTGAAAGAGAAGAGGAAGAGCATGAAGATGACAAGATTTATGAACCTGAAATAGATCAAGATAATTTGAAGATTGCAGCAATGGACGAACAGTATAGTGCCTTCGTGGGAGATGAAGCAAGTGGGGTAGTTACATGCATTGTTGACAACATGAAAGAGGCAAGCAAAGATGACTATGTCAAAGAGGTAAATTCTTATGCATTATATGATGCTAAATTTGAGGTGAGTTTGAAAGATACTAATAAAGGTTTGCATGAGGATCTTGTTCATCATGTATGGTATGCAAAGGAAAATTGGTATGGTTTTTCTGAGTTTATTATAGGCATGATTAATTCAATAAGATTGGATGAGGATGAGATTTATACTTGGTTAGAGTCCATTACAAAGGAGAAATTTCAGCATCGGATACTTGTTCTAGCTATGTGTTGGAGGAAGAGAAAAAAAATGTCAACAATGGCTACTTCATTTTGTGAATCCATATTCACAAAATTTGTCCTACCATGAGAGTTGGATGCAGGAGCATCATGCATCAACAAAAAAATGTGTGGAAGATTTGAATGTTGGTTTTTTTATCCCTGTTGAGCTGGAAGCTTGTGGTGAGGATGAAGATGGTTGTATATCTTTCTTTTGGCATCAAAGTGTGGGACACACTTTTCTATCTACCAAGGGAGTCTGATGTAGGAGCATCTTGCATGGGAAAATTAAATTATTAGAAAAAATAAAATAAAATAAAATAAAAGGGCAAAAAAAAAAAAAAATTGTGGAGGAGAGAGAAAGTGACATAAATGGAAGGAAAAATAATTTAAAAATAAAATAAGGGAAAAAAGGAGAAAACAAGAATTTCTATTTTCAAGGTGCATAGGTGGCATAAAAAGAAAAATAATAAAAATAGTTGTCATTCCATTAATCGAGGTGTATAGGTGGCAATTTAGAAGTTTGTGGAAAGTTCCTTGAATCATGTATTTAATATTTGTTGGGTGCTTAGTTGTATTTGGGGTGGGAATTTAATATTTATTTAAAGGTAGTTGTATTTACCTTTTATCCCACATTGGTTGTGTTTGTAATGTCTTGGGTTAGAAGTGCCTATTTAAGCAAGGCTTATTATCATTTGTAACCAAGTTCAAGAAATGGAAGCTCTTCTAATGGAAGTTTGAGAAATAGAAGTTCTTGAGTTGTAAGCTCTTCGAATGTAATCTCTTTTAAGGAATCTTGAGAAGTAGAAGTTCAGGAAATAGAAGCTCTTCAAGTAGAAGCTAGAAGGTGTAAAGACTTCAAGGTGTGAAAGCTCTAAAGGTGTAGCTCTTCAAATAGAAGTTCTTGAATTGTAAGCTCTTCAAATTTAATCTCTTCTAATGAATTTCAAGTATTAATGGATTCTTTATAAATCATTCTATCATCTCTCTATCTCCATATTGTTGCATTTTTGGTTGTGAGTTGGTACGGGTGGTGTGGCCCATCATCAACTATGACCCCTATCATTACATTTCATGACAACATATGTCTCTAGGCATCTTAGTGCCCCTAGGGATGCATTTGGTTGGATCTAATGCATCGAGAGGGCGTATGACCCTTATTGATGCATTTCATGAAAAATTATGTCCCTTTGGACCCTAAAAGTGCTAGGGATGCATTTGGTTGGTTTGAATGCATTTTGAGGGGTCATAGGTTAATGCAATTCATGAAAACTTATGTCCCTAAGGGTGCTAGGACCTTTAGGGACACATTTGGTTGGTTCTAATGCATCGAGAGGGGTCATAGGTTAACCTATGACTCCTATCACCAAATTTAATGACAAAATATGTCCGTAGGGGCCCCTTAAGACACATTTGGTTGCTTCCAATGTGTCCAGATGGGTTATAGGTTAACCTATGACCCTCTTGATGCATTTCGTGACAAAATATGTCCCTAAGGGCCCTAGGGCCCAGAGGGATGCATTTGATTGGTTCTAATGTATCAAGAAGGGTCATAGGTTTATGTATGACCCCTCTTGGCCTATTTTATGACAACGTATGTCCCTAGGGGACCAAAACTTCTAGAGACATACTTGATTGGTATTAATGCATCAAGAGGGGTCATAGGTTAACCTATGACCCCTCTCGATGCATTTGATGACAACGTATGTCCCTAGGGGTCCTAGGGCCCTGAGGGATGCATTTGGTTGGTTCCAATGCATTAAGAGGGGTCATAGGTTATCCTTTGTTCCCTATCAATGCATTTCATGACAACATATATCCCTAGTGTCCCTAGGACCCCTAGGAATGCATTTGATTTGTTTGAATGCATCAAGGGGGTTCATAGGTTTGATGCATTTTATGACAACGTATGTCCCTAGGGGTCCTAGGTCCCTTAGGGTTGAATTTGGTTGGTTGTAGTGTGTCAAGAGTGATGATAGGTTAATCTATGACTTCTATTGACACATTTCATGATAATGTATATCCCTACAGGCCCTAGGACCCTTGGTGACATATTTGGTTACTTCTAATTACCCCTATTGGTGCATTTCATGACAACGTATGTTTCTAGGGGCCCTCGAGCCCCTAGGGACACATTTGTTTTATTCTAATGCATCGATAGGGGTTATAGGTTAACCTATAACCCCTATCGACACATTTCATGACAATCTATGTCCCTAGGGGTCCTAGGGCCCCTAAGGATGCATTTGGTTGGTTCCAATGCATCAAGATAGCTCATAGGTTAACCTATGACCTCTCTCAACATAATTCATGACAACATATGTCCCTAGGGGGCCTAGGACCCCTAGGGACCCATTTAGTTGGTTCCAATGCATCAAGAGGTGTCATAGGTTAACCTATAACCCCTCTTGATGTATTTCATTAAAACGTATGTTTCTAGGGGCCCTACAACTCCTAAAGACCCATTTAGAATGCATGAAATATGGTCACTAGGAGCTCTAGGGACATATGTTGTCATGAAATGCATTAAGAGGGTTCATATGTTAACCTATGACCCCTTTTGATGTATTTCATGACAATATTATATTTAATAATATAATAATATTAGATTATATAACAATAATCATCAAATATATTACTAGATTATATATTTAATAATAATAATCATAATTATATGTAATAATAATATTAATGCCCACACTTCCCAAAAATAAATTTCCCTCTAAAACTTTCCTCTCAAATTTTGCTCCAAAATTTTCAATGTGGGTGGTTTCCCTCCCAATTGGAAAATTTGCAATAATCAGGTATCCAATTACAAATCAAATACCCAATTTGACTTTGGGTATTTGATTAGGCTCAGTATTTACCAAGCCTATTTGGTCAACCCAAAAAATGTGTTTGAGAAGGGTTTCATTGACACTCAAACTTTGGGTAGCCATCTAATAATGTTATTTTCATCAAAATTGAATGAAATGAAAAGGTTTTTTTTTTATAACACTATCAAGATTCCATCGATATAATTGCTATCAAATTCTTAGCTTGATAAGTATTTATTAGTTAATTTTCAATGAATATGATTGTAAAGTGTTGATTGACATACTGATTGAATAATAGCTATGACTTTCAAATAGTATAACATTTTTTAAATCCAAAAGTTGTGCCACATTCTATGCTTCACCTAGTATAAGTATAAAAAATAAAAAAATTAATTTGGTAAAATTTTCAATTAGTTATGGTGGTCAGACACCATGGGTTTTTTTTCTATAAAAAATTTATTAGAAAATTCATATTTAATTATTTATTTGGAATAAAAATATCCAAAAATATGCATCACATCCAAGCATGAGTCTAATTTTTTATATCTATAGTTAAATTTAAAAATATTATCATTTGATTTTTATTAAGGTGGTCAGACATACACCTACTTTTTATTTTCATCCTAAAATTTTTGTAGTACTACATTAAAATCCAAACTTTTGACCAATCAAATATTTTTTTCTCTAGATAAGGCCTATTATTTTAGAAACTACATTCAATTGACTATAGATTTTTTTCTTACAACTTTTTGATATAAAGTACATAACCACTTTAAAATTATGTGTCAAGTTGACATAACCCTGTTTTGCTGATTTTTCACTACCACTTAAGGCCATAGTTTGGTTGACCATGATCCTACACATACCTTTATATACTATGATAACACTAGTGCAATTAATATATCAAAGAATCTAGTGCTATGTACAAAAGCAAAACACATTACTATAAAATATTATTTGTTTAGAGAATTGGTACAAGGTAAAGAAGTAAAATTTGAATATGTGAATACTAAAGAACAAATTGCAGACATATTCACCAAGCAATGACCTAATTATGAATTTTTTTATCTAAGAGGTAAGCTAGGGGTCATTTCCCTATCTTAAGTTCACTATATAAAGTTTAGTGATGCATCAACTAGAGCATGTTAAAGATCAATCAGTTGGTGTAGTATTGACAAAGGGCATATTGAAAATGAATCAGTACATAAGGTATAGTAATATTCACTAAATATTGTCTTTGGAAACATATGTCAAAGAGGGGGAAGTTTTCTATTATATATCATAGAAATATATAAAGAAAAAGAGAAAGAGATGTCAATAAGGGAGAAATTGAAGGCATAAGAAGATGTTGAAGAAAGAAGTGTTTTAACTAAGGGAGAAACTAAAGGCAGAAGGAGTTCACACTGATAGAGGGAGTTCTCATGGATGAGAATTAGAATGAAACTAAGGATATGCTCCTTGCTTTATTCTTACTCCAAAAAAATTCATTGTATTATGACATCTTGTGTTGCCATCAATGCCAACATGCGAGATTGTTGAATACAATTGATTAATTGTATATTATCTTTGATGTTACAAAAATGTTATATCATTTCTAGTCAATATATGTCAAGCTCACTCAATTAATAAAGAAAATATTGGATGGAACCAGTGTTAACCAAGCTCACTTGGTTATTAAAGGAACTTTGTGAATATGCAGTGTTAACTGAGTTCACTTGGTTAAGACAAGAAAATCATTTCTGAGTTAGTGTCTACCAAGTAGGATAGGCTAACCAATGATTTTCTTATTTTAGAATATTGAGTTAAATTTATTTGTCTATTGGTTCTAGTTGACTAAGAAGATGAATATTAGTTATTCTAAGTTGTATTCAAGCCAACTTAAAAATATGAAAGATATAAATATAAGGTCAAGTTCAGGATTAGAAGAAGAAGCACAGTGTAACATAATTGAAGATTTGATGATGCACAAAGGAATAAAATTAGAATGATAAGTAGAAAATCCTTGTTGAGATGCAAAGATACATTGGATTGAGAAGGATCAAGTATAAAAGCCAAAATTGAGATCTGTAATAAGCAATTTAGTTGCATCAGGAATCAAGTCATTTCATTGTTACTCTCTAACCATTGTAGTAGTGATCAAAATATCTTAATAGAGTTGGCTTAAGAGCTATTTCTAAATCCTCTAACAACATGTCATTTCTATTAAATTGTATAAAGACCTCTAACAAGGCCACTCCTAACAAGGTGATTAAATCCTCTAATAGGATCACACCTAACAATGTATTTTGTAACCTTAAACAAGGTTAGCTCCTAACTAGGCTCACTTTAGAAGAGTGAAAATCAGTAACTAGTTGAAATTGGTGGTTTTTCCCAAATTTGATTTCCATGTTAAGTCTTGGTGTCTACTATGTTCATGCTATTTATCTTATGTGTATGCAAATAAGTTAAAGTAATATTGATCATAGACAATATCTTAATATTTTCCTCTTAAGCATTTACCAAGCTATTTCAATATTTACTAAGTTACAACATTTTGTCTATTTATTGAGCTTCAAGAGAGTTGAGTTTTCACAGAGTTTATTTTGTACTAATATCTAAAGGGATCTTGGCTTTATTTTAGTGGTAACTAATTCACCCCTCCCCTCTTAGTTACTCCTTTTATATTTCCAACAAGAGAATCTTGGGTGTAAGCACAATTTTGCATCACCAAAAAAATATTTTATTTTCAGCCTTTTCTATTTTAATAAGGACTAGTAGAAAGGGTGGTTACTATTTATGGGAACTTGTTATTTTTAGTAAGTTTCTCAAACAAGCTCAAAATGTTCTCATTTTCTATATGAAGGTTCATTTTAGAGTTATAAGCATACTACAAAGATATTATTGCTCCACCTTAAGTATCAAAGAAGTTATTGTCAATTTTCGATGGAAATATTTGCAGAAAAATCTTTAGGATCATCGTTGGAGGCCTCAGAGTGCTTGAATAAGGTCTGAAAATTTGTTGGAAGGGCAGTTGCACCAATTTTAGCCTATAGATAAGGAGCCAACATTTCCAAAAAGTGGTTATAATAGCCAATCAGAGAAATAGTTATAGAGTTATGGCCTTCTAAAGTTGGGCTACCTAAAATATCTAAAATAATTGTCAAAGATGTATTTGGATAACTCTATATGAATTGTTAGGGTTTTTTGGCCCTAGGTATTAAGTTTCATTGCCTAGAACCTTTCCAGGCATCATAAAAATTTTCTATTTAAGACAGACCTTAACATTGTCTAGGATAGCTCTAGGTAGAAGTTCACAGCTCTGTTTTGCAAATTAATGTGATGAAGGTGCCCATGTGGTTTAGCATTTTGTAGTTGTGAATTCCATAATTTTGCATTTGTGGCACAAATAAGAAGTCAATATTTTTTTCTCACATTTGCTATTGTTTCTTTATTTCTATTATGAGTTTATGGTTTTAAGGGGAGTACCCTTCATCAAGTGGTATTAGAGTTAGAGTTATTAAGTGTGTGGATAGATTGTCAACTATGAGAAAGTTTGTACTAGGACCATGGATTGGGTTAAGTGTGTAGATAGATCATAGATTGTGAGGTAGTTCACACTAGGGTTTTAGCAGAAGTGTAAAAATGCATCCACGAAGAGAGCATAGTAGAAGAGTTGAAGGTGTTACACTTGTGCATTTTAGAACCCTTCAAAGGCAAATACAAGCGATGCAAGAACACATTCATAGAAAAATGAATCTTGTCATAGGAGTTGATGAAAGTGAGTATGAAAGAGAAGAAGAAGGAAATGTGCACTAAGATGCAGTAGAGGAATTTCTTAACCTAGAGGAGGCAAAGATTTTTAGTGCCATTTCCACTATTGGAAAAAGACCTAAGTTTGATTTTTCTACATTTTTGGAAAATCTCAACCAAGATGAATTGATCAATAGGATCAATGAATTGTAATAGTACTTTTAAGATGAGGATATTGAAGATCTAGATAGGGTCAAGTTTGTGAAGGCCAAACTAAAGGGTCATCCAAAGATTTGGTGATAGGAGATCCAGTTGGACTGAAATAAAAGAGGAAAGGACAAAATCACTAGATGGGATTAGATGGTAGCTAAAATGAAGTGATGGTTCATTCCCATGGATTATGAGCTTGATCTATTAAAAGAAATGTAAGGGTTGAAGCAAGTGGGAAAAATCTATTTAAGAGTTACCTGATAAGGAGAAAGTAACTTCTTATCTTAATGGGTTATGACCAAGGATTAAGGATGATATGAGTCTTATTTTAGTGACTAGTATTGAGGAGGCATATCTATTTTACCTAAGGGTTGAGGAGAAACTAAGAAAATTTTTTGATAAAAAGAATCGTGGAAGAGATCAGGGTCGAAGATCTAGTAGATGATCTTACGAAGGCCATAATGATCATCAAACGAATAAGGATGAGACTAGAAGTCGCACTCAAAACCAAATGGGTTCAACAATTGCAATCATTTCCATGATTATTATAGTAAAGATTAGAGAGGAAGAGGCAAAGGACAAGGATCTAGATGAGGAGGCTTCTGTGGGGAATGTTTTCACTATGGAGAAGAAGGGCATAGAGCATTTGAATGTTCCCAACACCAAGGAAGGATAGATCAAAGAACAAAAGGCCAAGCTAGAGTTGTACATGTTGATGAAGATGCTAGATCATCACATTTTGAAGATGCTAAAAGGGGAGAAGTCCTAGTTAATAGAAGAGTCCTACTAAGTGGTGAGACTAAACCTAATAAAGAATGCATTTTTTTGGCACAAGGTGTAGATGTGAGGATAAGTGTTGTGATGTGATAATTGATGGTGGAAGTACTTGGAATCTAGTGTCAGAAATGATGGTCACAAAGTTGAAGCTGAAGAGACAGAAACACTTGCATCTATATGATATTGCTTGGGTGCAAGATGAAAACAAGGTCATGGTCAATGAACAATGCTCAGTAAAGTTCAAGATTGGAAACTACTAGGATGAGGTACTATGTGATATCATAAATATGGACATATGTCATAAGTTGTTGGGGAGACTATGGTAGTTTGATAGGCATGCTATATAGGATGGGTGAGAAAATACCTACACTATTACCAAGGATAGAGTGAAACATAAGTTTAAGCCATTGAAGGATAAAGATGAAAAAGGTATGTAGTGCTACCACAATATGTTTTGTTGATGGAAAAGAGTTTCTCAAAGGTATGAAGTGTGAGCATATGTTTTTTTCTATAATTCCAAAAGATAGTAATGAAGAAGTAGAGGAGGTGCCTATAGAGGTTGTAGATATGTTGGGAGAGTTTTTTGATATTGTATTAGATAATGTACTTAATGGATTAACCCCAATGAGTAAGATTAGTCACCAAATGGTTTGGTTCTAGTAGCCAGTTTTTCAAAAAAGGTAGTGTACAAAATGATACCAACAAAAAGTAAAGAGTTGAATAGACAAGTTCATGAGTTTTTGCAGAAGGGATTGATCAGGAAGGATAAATTATACAAGCTAGAATTGGGATCTGTAATCAGCAGTTTAGTTACATCAAAAACATAGTTATCTCATTGTTACTCTTTAACCATTGTAATAGTGATCTAAATAACAACTATTTCTAAATCCTCTAACAAGGTGGAATTATTATTTGAAGTGTCTTAAAGACCTCTAACAAGGCCACTCCTAATAGGGTGAGAAAATTATCTAATCACTTCACACATAATAGTGTGTTTTGTAACCTTTAATAGGGTTGGCTTCTAACAGGGCTCACTTCAGAAGAGTGAAAACCAATAGACAATTGCAATTAGTAGTTTTTCCCAAATTGGGTTTCCACATTAAATCTTGGTGTCACTTGTGTTCATTCTAGTTCTTTTATGTATTTGAAACTAAGTTAAATAAGAATAATCATAGATAATATCTAAAGATTTTCATCTTAAACTATTGCTGAGTTATTCCAATATTTACCATGTTATAACATTTTTTAGTGTAAATTGAGTGCATGTGTGTTTGTTGAGTTACTGAATAATATAGTTTAATCATAGTTTTGATTTGTATTGACATCTAAGGGATCTAGGATTTATTTTTTTGGTTACTGATTCATCCCTAACCTCTTAGTTACACCTCTTATATTTCCAACAATTGGTATTAGAGCATTTGGTGCTTTTAGAGAAGGTTTCAAGGACCTAACCTAAAGATGTGGATGTCTTACAAAAGAGAGAATCCCAAGTTGAACATTTAAAAATTTGCAGCAAGGCAGGAACTTATGATGTTGCATTGGGAAAAAATCAATGATTTAGGTTTGAAATACTTAAACACTGCATACAAAACTCCTAATTTTACAATCATTGTAGAAGAAATTGCTAAAAAGAAAAATCATAATATCATGATGATTGACATAGCATCAACTCTTAACTATGTTGAATTTGGTGAAGTCAAAGGATGTGCTACTGCTCATGAATTTTGGACCAAACTAGAGTATATATATGGAGGTTATGATATGATAAAAATAGCCAAGTCAAAAATCTTGAGAGGACAATTTGATCAAATGAAAATTAGAGAGGATGAAAACATTGGAAAATATGTTGAGAGAATTAATGCTAGGATCAGTGCTATCAAATCTTTTGGAGGAATAATTGAAGATGTAAAAGTTTCAAGAAAGGTACTTAGAATCCTTATTCCTATATATGCAATTAGAGTATATGCTATTCAAGAGATGAGATGTGATCCAAATAATAAGATAACTTTGGATGCTCTAGTTGGAAGATTGACAACATTCAAACCTGATAACTATGATAATTATACTCCTAGCTCTAGGGATCTTTAGTTTGCATTTGAAGCCAAGGTATCACTCAAGAAGAAAGATAAAAGGTCTAAAAGAAATCAATCTAAAGGTGAAGAGGAAGACAATTCTGATAGTGATCTTGAAGCCATTGAAGCATTACTTGCAAGAACATATCCCAAAGGCAATAGAAAGTATAAAGGTAAAATTCCTTTATTTTGTTTCCCTTGTGTAGAAATTGGACACATTGCTACAAGATGTCCAAATAGAGAGTACCAAGTTGAAAAGAAGAAAAAAAAGTACGAAGGATAGAAGGATTTCAAGAATTTCATGGACTACAAGGACAAAGGCAAGAAATCCTATTTTATAGCTAAAGATTCAGATAGTAATGAAGATGATGAAATGGTATATATTGTTTTAAAAGATGAATTTGATGAGGATGAAGATAAATTGGCACTTATCTATCATATTAGCAAGAATCATACATAGATTATTGATAGTGGTTGCTGACATCATATGATTGGTGATAAAACAAAGTTTTAACATATGGAAAATTATGATGGTGGTAGTGGGAGTTTTATAAATAGTGAACCTTGTTGCATAAAGGGAAAAGGTTGCATCTCACTAACCAATGAACTTAGATGTGATAAAAATTATAGGGTTGAAGGACTAAAGCATAATATATTGACTGTGGCACAATTGAATAACATTGGATTCAAGATAGAATTCATGAATGGGAAGGAAAAACTACTAGATGGAAAAGGAAATTTGGTTGGATCTAGCAAACTAATAAAAGGTAATGTAATGTACCTAGACCATAGTGAAAGTTCATGTTTTATTTCTCAAGTAGAAGAAAGATGGTTGTGGCATAAAAGGTTATGTCATGTAAACTTTGATAATCTAATCAAGATAAGTAAAAATAAAAAGAGTAAGAGGTATTCCTAGTCTAAGGAAATTAGATATGGGTCTATGCAAAAATAGTTGAATTGGAAAGATGGGAAAGACTAGTTTCAAAAGAAAGAACTATCATTGAGAAGAAGTCTTGGAGTTGGTTAATATAGATATAAATTATGGACCTATTAGAATAGAAAGTTACAATGGAGATAAGTATTTTTTTTTCTTTTTGTTGATGATTATTGTAGAATAATGATTGTAATGTATAAAAAAATAAATTATTGTAGAAAGAAATTGGAAATAAGCTAAATTTTTTGAGATCAGATAGAGGTGGTGAATTCATTTCAAATGAGTTCAATGAATTTTGTAATGAATGTCTACTAGACATAAGCTTTCCAAAAATGATGATTCCAAAGAGGTAGATTAGAGAACATATAGATCAATGATTGGAAAAATCTGATATGTATTGCACACAAGTTTTAATATTGCATTAGAAGTTGTTATGGTGGAAAGATTCTCTACAAATTCTATAGAAAATCACATGATGTAAACAAAGAGAATCATGAGGTATTTGAAAGGTACTAAAGACTATGGATTATGGTAAAAAAAGGGAAGCAATTTGGATGAAAGTATTCACAGATACTGATTGGGTAGGAAGTATTGATGATAGAAAAAGAAATAGGGGTGGAGCATTCTTTCTTGGTACAAGACTAGTGTCTTGGACAAGCAAGAAGCAGAATTGTATTTCTCATTCCAAAGTAGAGGTAGAATATATGGAAGTAGCAGTTAATTATTTGAATGTTGTTTGGTTCAAGTAACTATTGGCAAGCATGAAAATAGAAATTAAGGATCGAGTGATTATATTCTATGATAACACTAGTGCAATTAATATATCAAAGGATCATGTGACGCATACCAAAACCAAGTACATTGCTATAAAATATCATGTTTTGACAGAATTGGTACAAGATAAAGAGGAAAGATTGTAATATGTGCATACTAAAGAATAAATTGTAGACATATTCACTAAGCCATTACCTAAGGATGCATCTTTATATCTAAGAGGTAAGTTAGGGGTCATTCCTCTATCTTGGTGTCGCTTGTTGTCATGCTATTTATTTTATCTATTTGCAACTAAGTTAAATAAGGATAATCACAAATAATATCTTAAGATTTTCATGTTAAGCAGTTGCTGAGTTATTTTAATGTTTATCATGTTACATAATTTTCTAGTGTAAACCAAGCACATGTGTGTTTGTTGAGTTACTAAAGAATACAATTTAATTAGTGTTTTGATTTGTATTGATATCTAAGGGATCTCAGATTTATATTTCCAATAAGAGAAATAGGTGATTATTTTGGACTATCTCTTTTGAATAATCCAGATATGATTTTTGAGAAGTTAGACATTGAGGTGAAGAATTATGTGTAGCTTTGGATGAATCACAATAGTTTTCATGACATCATGACTTCCACTAGCGACAAAAAATAGTTGTTGGTATGATTAGAGTAACAATGGTAAAAAATATCCATGTTGTAAAACATTGTCAATAGAGATGGAGCAATGTCATCTATACAAGGAATTGTATAAAGGGATACATGTTGACCCTAATCTTGATATCTCTTATTAGTTTGTCTTAGGCTTGCAATAAATAAATATTTACTCTTAGAACAAAAAATTAAACCTTGAAGCTTTGTTGTTTACCAATTTCTTATAGGTTTCTTGTAGAGATTCTCCTTGTTTCTTTCATTTAACATTTTTGATTATATTGTACATCTTATAGTCATCTTATAGGGGACCATGCTACTTGTTTCTTTGTAGATTGCATTGCAAATTCTATGTCAGCATATAGGGGATTTGTTCTAACTTTATATAGAGCTAATATTTCATTTATTTATCCTCATGTAACATAATATTATAATTGGTTGACACACATTTTGTTTAAGGCTTTTTGTGACACATGTTTGTGTTCATATATTCCTTTTCTTTTCTTAGTATGTTTGCTATATGTTCTACTTAACAATTTAAATATTTCTTAAAAATTTTAACAAAGGAATTTGGACTACACATAAAGTAGGTGGAGTTTATTGTTTATTAGATTAGATAGTGTTAATGTGTCATGCCCAAACTACGAGGGCAAAAACACACAATTTTTTTATATAAATATTATAATTAAAATGCTCTAAGAAAATATAAGGTTATGATCACAGTTTTAAGTATAGGTTCTCTATATTACATCTTAAGTTTAAAAACTCTAGTGGATGAATACATTGTTAAGATTTGATGCTTTCGTTAGAAAACTGATGTCGCCGTTTGATTCGTTATTACATTGATTATACATTTATTATAATAAAAATTATTTAAATAATAATGTAGATGACTTCAAATTAGTTTAATTAAAAAAATCTAAGCAAATAACATCTACATTTAAACTTATTTCAAATAGACAATAACCTTAAATTTAAAACCAATTAATACTCAAAACTTCAAACTAACTTCAATACTAAAACTAAATACATTTAAAATTTAATTAAAAAAATTATCATGTCTACTCGTACACTTATATATACTATTTTTGATTGTGACAATTATTAATCTACAAATCAAAAACTAAGTAACATTCAACTGATTTAACATTAATATAAAAACTAACACCACTAAAAAAATGTATTAAATTTTGAACAATGACTTACACAATTAACACAAGTTATAAATAACTAAAATTTACTTAATTGATGTTTACAACTTAAATAATTAAAAGTAATAACAAATTAGCAATAACATAAAGTAATTATAAAACATAATATATGCTACTAACTAAAAATAATTTTAAAACAATTAACAAAATGAATAACTAACTTAAACTTTAATAAGTTAACTATCTACTAATATCAACTAACAAATTTAATTTACATTTAAAGCTTACTTAATTAAAAGTATATAAAAAAATTACAAAAAGTAACTACTAATAAAACATATTCTAAACTTACTAACATAACTTAACACACAAACTAACATTAAAATAATAAAACATATAACCTAAATTACTAACTAAACCCCTCACTACACGTACTTACCCTGACCTAAATCTCCCCACCCCACCTACTCAAATCCCAAGATTTACAACAATGTAATTAAATTTCCTTAATGATCCCCATTAGGGGTTCCATATCAATTTCTGCAGCACATTTCTAAGAACCAAGGAGGGAACAGAATCTGATCAGGTGACCACAAGCATGACCAAGAACAAATCAAACATGCATATTCATACAAGGCTTCCACAATAGGATTCAAAATGAATCAAAACTAGGGAAAGGTGGATTTTTCCAATAGGAGATGTTAGACACAACACCAAACCAGGTGCCCAATCGGGGCTATAAATCAAGAACTTCCATTCTTCCATTCTTACATGCTAGAACTCATATGTGGTTTGTGCTGACAGGTAGGGGCCCATAACACCCTACCCTCTCTCCCTCTTCTCATCTTGAGAAGAGACTCTACACTGTTGGAGTCGAAGTAAAATTCCCTTTCCCGAAATTGGCCACTTCTTCCCTCTCCAAGGGTGAGTAATGCCAAAACAACCATGCAAGAACATCTCAAAATTCAAACATAAACATGAAAGGAAATCATTCAAAATAACATAGTTTTCAAAGCTTCCCAACATACCCACAAACATACAAACATTCAAACAACAACAAGGTAGCATAAGCATGAAACAAACATGAAATCTGAACAAGGGAGATGAGAATTCCTACCTTCACAAAGAGGTAATGGAAAATGAACAAGTTTGAGTAGAGATTTTCCCTTCCTTTCTCCAATCTTGCAAGACTCCTCTCTAAATGTAGAGATTGGGTAACAACCTAAACTACTCCAAGAAGGGCCTCTAAATAAGCCTCAAACTCAACCACCAAAGGGATTAATAACTTCTCCCACCCACTTACAATTCTAGAAACTTCTAACTCAACCCACAATATGGTCAAACACTAAGTGGAGATGGGGTGAAGCAACTCATGGTAGCCATAGTCAATTTTCGCACAAAGGCAAAAAGAGACTTTTTGAGTGACCTCAAAAGTCAATAAAAGTGGCTTAGGGGTTGGAAAAGACCCCCAACCCATACCCATACCACTTGGGTATAATTATTTCATGTTTTAAATCCTTAGGAATAGGTTTTGGAACCAAAAAAAAGCTAAGAAAATAATTAGGACCAACTAACAACTCTAACAATGTAGATTAAGCACTAATCCAAATTAAGGGTGACTAAACTTGATTAAGAACCCAATTAGTAAACTAACACTAACTTAAACTAACTTAGGTCCAAAGGTACACAACTAACCCTAACTAGCATGCTAAAGAGCACAAACAATTCATGAGTGTCAAGCGACACTAAAAGAACATAGTTACAAACATTAACATTCACTGAACATAGAAAGATACATACATACATCTCACAATACAATGCTTGAATTACGAACAACAAGATTTCCAAAAATTAGCACATAGAGATCAGTTATGTTCCTTCGAGGGTTTCTCGACTAAAATTTAATTAAAATAATTATCATGTCTACCCGTACACTTATATATACTATTTTTAATTGTGACAATTATTAATCTACAAATCAAAAACTGAGTAACATTCAACTAATTTAACATTAATATAAAAACTAACACTACTAAAAAAATGTATTAAATTTTGAACAATGACTTACACAATTAACACAAGTTATAAGTAACTAAAATTTACTTAACTAACATTTACAACTTAACAAATTAAAAGTAATAACAAATTAGCAATAACATAAAGTAATTATAAAACATAATATATGCTACTAACTAAAAATAATTTTAAAACAATTAACAAAATGAATAACTAAATTAAACTTTAATAAGTTAACTATCTACCAATATCAACTAACAAATTTAATTTACATTTAAAACTTAATTAAAAGTATATAAAAAAATTACGAAAATTAACTACTAATAAAACATATTCTAAACTTACTAACATAACTTAACACACAAACTAACATTAAAATAATAAAACAACTAACCTAAATTACTAACTAAACCCCTCACTACACATACTTATCCTGACATAAATCTCCCCACCCCACCTATTCAACTCTTAAGATTTACAACAATGTAATTGAATTTCCTTAATGACCCTCATTAGGCATTCCATATCAATTTCTGCAACACATTTCTAAGAACCGAGGAGGGAACAGAATCTAATCAGGTGACCACAAGCATGAGCAAGAACAAATCAAACATGCATATTCATACAAGGCTTTCACAATAGGATTCAAAATGAATCAAAACTAGGGAAAGGTGGATTTTTCCAATAGGAGATGTTAGACACAACACCAAACCAGGTGCCCAATCGGGGTTATAAATCAAGAACTTCCATTCTTCCATTCTTACATGCCAAAACTCATATATGGTTTGTGCTGACAGGTAGGGGCCCATAACACCTTACCCTCTCTCCCTCTTCTCATCCTGAGAAGTGACTTACACTGTTAGAGTCCAACTAAAATGCCCTTTCTCAAAATTGGCCACTTCTGCCCTCTCCAAGGGTGAGTAATGCCAAAACACCCATGCAAGAAAATCTCAAAATTCAAATATAAACATGAAAGGAAATCTTTCAAAATAACATAATTTTCAAAGCTTCCCAGCATACCCACAAACATACAAACATTCAAACAACAACAAGGTAGCATAAGCATGAAATAAACATGAAATCTGAACAAGGGAGATGCGAATTCCTACCTTCACAAAGAGGTAATGGAAAATGAAAATGTTTGAGTAAATATTTTCCCTTCCTTGCTCCAATCTTCCAAGACTCCTCTCTAAATGTAGAGATTGGGTAACAACCTAAACTACTCCAAGAAGGGCCTCTAAATAAGCCTCAAACTCAACCACCAAAAGGATCAATAACTTCTCCCACCCACTTACAATTCTAGAAAATCCTAACTCAACCCACACTATGGTTAAACACTAAGTGGAGGTGGGGTGAAGCAACTCATGGTAGCCATAGTCAATTTTCGCACAAAGGCAAAAAGAGACTTTTTGAGTGACCTCAAAAGTCAATAAAAAGGGCTTAGGGGTTGGAAAAGACCCCCAACCCATATCCATATCCTTTGGGTATAATTATTTCATGTTTTAAAGCCTTAGGAATAGGTTTGGAACCAAACAAAAGATAGGAAAATAATTAGGACCAACTAACAACTCTTACAATGCAGATTAAGCACTAATCCAGATTAAGGGTGACTAAACTCGATTAAGAACCCAATTAACAAACTAAGACTAACTTAAACCGACTTAGGTCCAAAGGTTACATAGCTAACCCTAACTAGCACACTAAAGAGCACAAACAATTCACGAGTGTCAAGTGACACTAAAAGAACATAGTTACAAACATTAACATTCACTGAACACAGAAAGATACATACATACATCTCACAATACAATACTTGAATTACAAAGAACAAGGTTTCCAAAAATTAGCACATAGAGATCAGTTATGTTCCTCCGTAGGGTTTCTCGGCTAAAATTTAATTAAAATAATTATCATGTCTACCCGTACACTTATATATACTATTAATTGTGACAATTATTAATCTACAAATCAAAAACTAAGTAACATTCAACTGATTTAACATTAATATAAAAACTAACACTACTAAAAAAATGTATTAAATTTTGAACAATGACTTACACAATTAACACAAGTTATAAGTAACTAAAATTTACTTATTTGATGTTTACAACTTAAAAAATTAAAAGTAATAACAAATTAGCAATAACATAAAGTAATTATAAAACATAATAAATGCTGCTAACTAAATATAATTTTAAAACAAATAATTTAAAACAATTAAGAAAATGAATAACTAAATTAAACTTTAATAAGTTAACTATCTACTAATATCAACTAACACATTTAATTTACATTTAAAACTTACTTAATTAAAAGTATATAAAAAAATTACAAAAAGTAACTACTAATAAAACATATTCTAAACTTACTAACATAACTTAACACACAAACTAACATTAAAATAATAAAACAACTAACCAAAATTACTAACTAAACCTCTCACCACACATACTTACCCTGACATAAATCTCCCCACCCCACCTACTCAAATCCCAAGATTTACAACAATGTAATTGGATTTCCTTAATGACCCTCATCAGGGGTTCCATATCAATTTCTACAGCACATTTCTAAGAATCGAGGAGGGAACAGAATCTAATCAGGTGACCACAAGCATGACCAAGGACAAATCAAACATGCATATTCATACAAGGCTTTCACAATAGGATTCACAATGAATCAAAACTAGGGAAAGGTGGATTTTTCCAACAGGAGATGTCAGACACAATACCAAACCAGGTGCTCGATCGGGGCTATAAATCAAGAACTTCCATTCTTCCATTCTTACATGCCAAAACTCATACGTGGTTTGTGCTGACAGGTAGGGGCCCATAACACCTTACCCTCTCTCCCTCTTCTTGTCTTGAGAATAGACTCTACACTGTTGGAGTCCAACTAAAATGCCCTTTCTCAAAATTGGCTACTTTTTCCCTCTCCAAGGGTGAGTAATGCCAAAACACCTATGCAAGAACATCTCAAAATTCAAACATAAACATGAAAGGAAATCATTCAAAATAACATGGTTTTCAAAGCTTCCCAACATACCCACAAACATACAAACATTCAAACAACAACAAGGTAGCATAAGCATGAAACAAACATGAAATCTGAACAAGGGAGATGAGAATTCCTACCTTCACAAAGAGGTAATGGAAAATGAACAAGTTTGAGTAGAGATTTTCTCTTCCTTGCTCCAATCTTGCAAGACTCCTCTCTAAATGTAGAGATTGGGTAACAACCTAAACTACTCCAAGAAGGGCCTCTAAATAAGCCTCAAACTCAACCACCAGAAGGATCATTAACTTCTCCCACCCACTTAAAATTCTAGAAACTCCTAACTCAACCCACACTATGGTTAAACACTAAGTGGAGGCGGGGTGAAGCAACTCATGGTAGCCATAGTCAATTTTCGCACAAAGGCAAAAAGAGACTTTTTGAGTGACCTCAAAAATCAATAAAAAGGGCTTAGGGGTTGGAAAAGACCCCTAACCCATATCCATACCCCTTGGGTATAATTATTTCATGTTTTAAAGCCTTAGGAATAGGTTTGGAACCAAACAAAAGCTAGGAAAATAATTAGGACCAACTAACAACTCTAACAATGCTGATTAAGCACTAATCTAGATTAAGGGTGACTAAACTTGATTAAGAATTCAATTAGCAAACTTACACTAACTTAAACTAACTTAGGTCCAAAGGTTACACAGCTAACCCTAACTAGGATGCTAAAGAGCACAAATAATTCACGAGTGTCAAGTGACACTAAAAGAACATAGTTACGAACATTAACATTCACTAAACACAGAAAGATACATACATACATCTCACAATACAATACTTGAATTACGAACAACAAGGTTTCCAAAAATTAGCACATAGAGATTAGTTATGTTCCTCCGTAGGGTTTCTCGGCTAAAATATTTGCACACTCATTGCACACATTAGTAGTCCCGTAAAATCACATGTACATATATGTATACGTATCAGAAATTTACATAAATTGAAACATACATCAATAAGGGTTTCTTCATCCTACTTAATTCTTAACCATTTAAAATCTCTTAATCAAAGTATCAATCCTAAATTTATTGATTTCATCAACATACATATACATAAAACATTAAATGAAAAACATCAAATATCTGAAAGTAACATCACACAGAATGAAATAATATAATATGTTCTAAGTATCAGATAATGTCTCGACATCTCGAGTTGTGAGTATCAAAATGATAAAGTAACAACTAAGGCTAGGAAGGGTCAGGGTGTGGCCTCACATCCTCCCCCACTAGGCATGAACTTCCTCCTAGAGTTCATTAAAAGATAAGGGTATTGAGATCACATCCATGTTGCATCCTCCCAAGAAATCGTGACCTCATCGTAACATTCCCACTAGACCCTTAACTTGGTCTAGCTCTCGACCTCGAGGAGCTAGGGTTTATCGGACAATAATATGGATAGTCTCTAGTGCTAGCTAGCTGACCAACTCCACCTGTAGCCTCAATAACTGTAGCCTGATGCTCAATCTGGCAGTTGTCAACCATTGTGAAAACTCTATGGGACCTACCCACATCTCCAACTATCGGCTCTGAAAAAGCCCATCTCTAACCACTGGATGACTATCCCTACATACACTCTCTAGCTATATGACCCATGCCACCACAAGTATAGCATGGCCCTTGGGTAGAAGATCGTGTATCATGTGATCCAGACTACTGTGGGCCTCCTAACCTACTAGACCCACTGTATCCACCTGTGGAAGACTACTGAGTCTGCACTAACTGTGACTGTGGGGTATGTACTTTTTGATCTTGTTGTGACTGCCATTGCCTAGGCTTAGAGCCCTGATAACCCTATAAGGGTTTCTGTTGCTACTGCTAAGACTGTTGGCCCATAGAGAACCTTGGTGTATAGTTCTGATTCCCTTTCCAAGGGGGTTTCTGCCAAGTAGAGTTTCGGTTCTGAGACTGATCCCATGATTCCTGTCCACCTTGAGTATCCTCTACCACTAGTGCTATCTCCACTACCTATCTGAAGGTGGTAGGGAAGGCCATCCTATCTAGACCCTCAAGTGATAAATTCAAACCCATGACAAAGCGATGTACCCATAGTTTCTCATCCTTCATGTATTCCACATAAGGAAGGAGCTCAAGAAACTTACTCTCATACTGAGCCACTGTAAGACCTCTCTGATAAAGAGAATGAAACTCCTCTATCTATTTTTGTCAAAAATGCTCTGACAAGTACCTTTCTCAGAATATTTCTAGGAAAGACTCCCATGTGAGGGTGTCCTTCCTCACTCCACCTATGATGTCCTCCTAATGCCACCAATTGGAGGCATTCCCTCTCAACTGATGAACTACTAGGCATGCCTTTAGATTACTCCCATAGGGTCGTAATCCAAAGCACTGCTGTAGGCTCTACAACCATGCCTCTGCTACTATCCCCTTAGTGGAACCCATAAATAATGGTGGCCCAAGTCGAATCAATTCCCTGATATCATCTGCTACATGTCTAGGAGGTCTGTCAAGTGGGGGTCTTCTCTGGTGTATTAACTCACCTTCATGCTAATCCTACCCCTCTAACTATCTTAGTGGGGGACTCCTAGTCCTCTATCTGCCTCTGGGCCCACCTCCTCTGGGCCCCTCTACTTCCACTACTGGAATTTGCTGCACTGGCTGAACTACAGGTACTACTCTCTACTGAACTGCAATGATCAAAGTCTGAAGTGCATCCAAAATGTCCTGGTTTGGGTTAGGTGGTGGTGGAGGTGGAGGAGGTGGTGGTGGAGGTGATCCATCCTCCTATCCTGCTCTACCATGTCTCACCCTACGACCTCTGCCTCGTTAGTTGCTTCGAGTAACAGGAGGCATCCTTCAAAATTTAATGTTCAGTTTTAAGCTTTTAGAAGTGTAAGGGTTTAAGGTTCCTAGTGTTGAAACATGTGCTCTGATATAATGTATATTTATTTGTGTATATTACATAAATTAATCAATGTAAACTCTTTTAGTTTAATTAACACCCATTTTACAAAACAAAAATTTTAAATATAAAGTTAAAGGAAATAAACAAATTACTTTATGTTTAGGTTAGTAGGTAAATTAAGGATTATATTTTTTCTTTTATTACAAAAATGTATTATTTATTTATATTAAGGATGATACTTTTATTGTTAATTATTGGTAGGCTTATAGTAAGGTGTTTCATATATAGTGTTCAAAATTAATTTAAAATTAACTTATTTTGACCTACGTGAATTTTTTTTAGTTTGTCACATAATAATATAGTTTGATAAGTGTTAATTGTGAAACTATTTAGGTTACTTAAAATAAAGGTTTTTCTAGTACTGAGCATTTTTTATCAATTATTATATTTGTAATGATTTTTTAAAGATTTTTTATATTACCAACCATATATATTTATATTTAGTGTTATTCAATGTATCTTGATTTTTTTAATAAAAAAGGTCCACTAGTATAACTTGTTGTCCACATATCAAATCTATAACTACAAAGTTTATCAATCGTCATATATGTTGCAGCAAGCATGAATCTTCTAAGTATAAAGTTCAATGTAGAACTATAATTCATCTTTTATCCAATTATCTTTCTTATGAGTTTAACATGCACTTCCTTGATAATTTCCCAATTCACATTTACTCCTTTTGACATTGATTTTACATTTGTTTTTGCTAACTTATGAACATTATTAACATTTATAAGTTTGGTTTTGATATTAAGAAGCAACCAAGATTGGGATTAGCCCAAAACAAAGAAAAACATAGATTGAGAATCAATCAGAAGTCATCACCATGCAAGTACCCAACCCCCTTCTTAACAATTAAAAATCCCCATGATAAAGTTTTTAAAAAACTACTACTAGTAAAACTCATAGGAATGTCAACATTAAAGATTAACTTAGCCAAAATATTCTCAATGGTCATTAAACCAGTCTAGTAAAAAATAATATAGAGAGCCCTTAGGTCAATGAAAAACAAAATAAATATATAACAAAAAACTATATGGAATGCACATGAGAATGAACTAACCCTCCTTGCTAGCTTTAGTTCCTATGATTCTCCAGAAGCAGCCGTAGCTAGTCATAAGTCAAGAAGCCATATAGTGAGAGAGTCATCTTAGTGTCCTTAGCATCATCAATGCCTTGATTTTTATTATGCATGAGGTAAAGAGTCATGACCTTTGAGTGCATCACCCATACTAAGAAATTACTTTCTTTGTCAAACTTATCTACGAGCTTGCATTCTTCTTGACAAAGTTAGTAATGGACTTTTCTAGCTTTTTAATCTTTGAGTTACCATACTCTTTGTCTATTTCTTCCATAGTGGCCTTTTCTAGGTGGATTTAATCTTAAAGAAATTTATTAGACTTCTACCCATACTCTCCCCGAGTAACCTCCACTTTCATTTGACTACCTAATTTTTTGATTCTCATAGGCAAAGTAACTATACCTTGTTCAACAACATTTCTCCCTTTCTTAGGATTTGGGGTAGTGGTATCTATTTTGAAGGTGTCAAAAACCTTAGAGAACAAAGGGCTATGTAGTTCCTCCTCCATTAATTCATCATATTTTCCTAAAATTTCCATTTCATCCTCTTCTTTGTCACCATAGTTCTTTCTAGTGTCTTTTTGTTTGGATCGAGGGCCATATTATCTCTTAGAATTATCAGTTGAAGAAGATTCATCTAGATTAACCAGATGAGTTTTGGGAAAGGGAATTTTCTCTCCAAGTCTTTTGCTTGATCTTGGTTCCCTTCCTAATTTTTAGAAGCCTCAACCCTATAAGGAGTGATTATTACAACTATAGAAAGTATGAAGATGATCCTACTACACAAACATGCAATATAAATTGATGTTCTTCAATACAAGAGATAAGTACAAAACCTCTTATTGCTAATGATATATTTTATATATGATTTTCCTTTTTTTATTTTAACAAAAAAGATCATATGTCTGTATTGGTCTGATCTAACTTCAAAATTCATATCTCAAAATAATATAGTTAAATGTCATCTACATCTCAAAACTTTGCATCTCATATTATGTCTAATATACATAATTATTTAATTGTTACATGCACTTATGACCTTCATACCTTTACACACTTTCCAAAATACAAAATTATATCTTTCTTACTTAGGGTTAAGATTTAGGATGTCTTTTAACATTATTAGATTTCCACAATCCATTTGTAAAATAAAATAAATATTTTTATGTATTCTATTATTAGTGCTTTTTATGATCAATGTTTCATATCACACTAGATGATCCATATCTTTACTATCCCGCACTTTCTGATCCTAATGATAGATAATGTAGTGTGGTCTGAAATGCTGATGATAGAAAAACACACACAATCAAATCTAGAAAGATATTTATTTTATTTTTGGATGTCTTTCATAATTGGTTATGTAATTATTTGGATAAACAAAATAATTCCTTAACATAAAATAATCGATTCCTTGTCTTTATCATACTCTTTGAATTTATTTATTTATTTTTTTGACAAAAGTGGGAAAACCACTATATATATGAATATTTATGATAACAATTGATTCAAAGCTCATTTCGGAAAGAATCAGAAAGAAAACCTAGAATCCTTGCAAAATACAAAAGAATGAAACATTGATATATACAAACTACCATATCAATGGGGAAGGTTTTCCTAATTACAATGGTGAAGCTATACAATCTTCAAAAACTTAAAGAAGTCATAAAATCGACAGATGATCAAAAATGAAAAAAGTTGACCCATAGTCACTCCTTTATGTCAGTATTGAAGGAAAGATGGGAGTATCCGAGCCAATGGCCTCCTGAGTGTCCAAGCCCCAACTAGAGTAGTGAGATGTCAGAGGAGTTGACTCCCAGCTAGATCTACAAGAAGAAACCTAAGGGTGCTGAGGTGGCAGGGTCAGTAGAAGAGGAGGAAAGCAGGTTTGAACTAGAATGAGGACACTCTCATTGTACACCTGAGATACCTGGCAAGTCCAATGGATGGAGATCCTATGATTTTGCAGCCCATTGTTGAGAGACATGTAGCATATGAGATGAATTCCAAGGAGAAGAAGGGGCAAGGTAGCAGACTTTAGAAATTTAGGGAAGTCAAGGATGGCATGCCCTACACACTTGACCCACTCAGCCAATTGGAAGCCTAAGGCCTGTGCTGTCACTTGTAAAGTATTTTTCATAATGCAACAACTCTATTTTTGGAAATATTTTTAGAGTTCCTTGTATGTAGCCAAGAAATCATGCTTCCACATTAGTTGTATCCTTGTGAAAAGGCCTCCAACCAAGGCATTGGTCACCCATAAGTCATAGTGTTGCATTGCAACCTGCAACTTATATTCTTCCCAAAACTCATAATGAATAACCTTAGCCACCAAAATGTCAAGTTAATACTACAACTAGAAAAACTATTATTTATCTATGTATACTATACATACAACCTAGAACTCATACATGTGGTATCTTGGCATACTGTACTTGTTGTATCTAAGAGTGCATGCACCAATAATTCCCTTGTCAACTGACCAATCAAAATAGTGCCTTTGCTAGTAGTAAACTTTGTGATACTTAAAAAACTTTCTATTTCCTTCTGTCAAAACTTCATCGTCACGATTTTCTCAATTAATCTTGAATATTTGTTTTAATAGATGACAACCTTATATCATCTACCTGAGCCAAATTGCAAATAGGGTCTAACCTATAACACACAACTAATCTAACCTATTAGACTTATTAGAACTTATAATTTATATATATAATTTAAAAATGCACAAATTCATCAATAAACAAAAAACTATACAATAGAAAAATAGGACCATTGAACCAATATAGTCATTCAACAATCAAAGCAACATGGATTCATTTTCTCTTTCTACTTTAAATTTGAATGTAATCTAGATATAGAAAAATAAATAGATAGTGTAAAGTTCTTCATATATATATTTTTGATCCTCCCTATCTTTTATGATCTCCAAAATACTTTCATTATCTTAAATATGAAACTTTCACTTTTGGTTGCCATGTCCTCTTCTAGGCACTGTATAAAAGTCTACTTTTATCATTATGACATAGTGAGTATAATGTAGAATTTATTTTCCATACTAATTACTAAATTTATCTCTAATTTTTTGTCAATCTTTGATTTCTTATAATATGCACCTTTAATAAAAAATCAAGTGGTTGAAAAGGATTATCTATATGGAAGGGCAGGTGGGGGTTGGAAGCCTACTCCATATGTAGGAAGAGGGAGAGAGGGGCAGGCAACTACCTTATAGAGGGCTCACTCATGTTATGAACAAGATAGTAGTACACATCTTCAGCATTCTCAAGATCAAAAACCAAAGAAAAAATATCCCCTACATACACACACGAACCTACATTACATATATATAAATTAATTTAACTTCAATTATGTGCATGAGAAATTAATTTATTGTCTTATAGAAAAGTAGAATAAATGTGCAAATGTGTATGTACATATATATTCATGTAGACACAAAAACACACAAATGTAACAAATTAATTAGAAATACATTTGTAATCACTTAAATATAGAGGTTTGTGACTATCTGTGTTTTCATTATCTTCTTCAAAATAAGTACTTCTAATCAACTCTTTCAAATTCCATTGTGACACATATCCATTTTCAATATTCTCACATTGAACCATTTGATTATTTTCAATATATTTATCACATATACAAGATCTATCTCTTACTAGAATCAATGGAGGCTTGTATTTTCCAATATCATATCTTATGCATGATTCTAAATTTCTAATATTGTATTGACAATTATATGGATTAGATCAATTTTTTCATGTCAAGTATAAAAATATGAAAATAAATTATCTATCAAACAAGAAAAATGTAGTAGTTGGTATATGCAAGTTGAGATTGATAAAATTAAAAAAAATTAAATTAAATTATCTTAATGAATTGAAATTTTTTTACCTTTCACTTCCCAAAAATAATATTTATTGTATTGTATGTCAAGACTACAAAAAGGAGATTTCCATCATTAAAAAAAATGACTCCTTTACCACATTACCTACAAAAAATGAAACATTGACCTAGATAAAACATTAAAAAAAATTAAATCCAATAGTTTTCTTCCTTAAAGTTCATGTTTTCAAAGTGCACTCTTCACACATTCTTCTACTCCATCAACCTCTCCTTTTGCATTTCCACCTTCAAAATAGTTTTAGATGAACTTCACATTGCATCTACTCTATTGCATTGTTAACTAGTTAAACACTTTTAGAGATTTAAATTTCCTTGAAACATAAAATTGCTAATATAACATACATGTTCTTATAAACTGACTCATAAATTTTAAATTTAAATGACACATAATTGTGATAATTAAAATATATGTAGGTATGTATGAATTTGTGTGTGTGTGTGTATCTATGTGTGTGTGCATGTGCGCGCGCGCGCGCGCGCGCGCGCGCGCGCGTGTGTGTGTGTGTGTGTGTGTGTGTTTATGTTTATGTATGCATATTCTAATATAATGAGACACATAGCTCCTATCATTTCCCATATCAAATTAATAATATGGAAATGCACCTCCTTAATGATAATGCACTCACTTGGAGTACTTTCTATCCCATCCAAATCAAATTGTAAATTTCTATAGGTCACCTCTATAAATATTGCAACTTAATTAGGAAAAAAATATTGTTCTTGAAGCTATGATAGAGAGGAAAATGTGTAATTCTAAGAAAAATATACAATTAAATGAATCCAAATATGCTAGAAAGATTCTTTGGATTCATAAAGATGTTTAGCTTTCCATTGTGCACCATGACAATCCTAAATATGTGGATAAATCATAGTACCAAATATGGTCATAAAGTCAAGATAGGTTATCCACTCTCCTTAAATACATTTTATATCAATTCTTCTACATTCATTCTTATTTATAATTTGTATTCAAATTTATTTTACATAATTAGTTTTGTAACAACAATCTTCTCATTTTAAAATAGAAATTTATGTAAGTATCCACTATGAATGCTTTCACATTTTATATACTAGACATTAAACTCATCTTCATCCTCTAATTTATCATAGAGATTCAACTTAATAAATTGTCTCATACTCTTAAAGAAAACAATATCTTTATTGACTTGGTCAATGAAATGTTTATATGGTTGAAAATATAGATGAAACTCAATATGATTTCAGAATCAACAATATTCATGAACCTTATTTATGAGTAGAAAAAAAGATAACAACATATCAAACTTTTTTTGACCTATTTTTGCATGTGTAAATTATTGCATGAATGGATTGAATAATTCACCTTGTAATATAACAACACAAAATATTGCATGTGAAAATTTTCTACCCTATCTTCATCTCTTATTTTAATAACATCCCTTGTATTGGATATTTTCTTACATCTTTGGATATTTTATCTTTTCAAGGAATTCAAAAAAAATTACATTGTCACTTTAAATATTTTCCCTAAACATATTTCTTCTTTGAATATATATTTGAATGGTTATTCTTGAAACATGAACATTAAAGAAAAAAATTCTTAAACTTGACTTTCACATTACAACCTCAATATAGAACTCATAGTCATCAATGCTCTAGACATTCATTAGGTATGTGATCTTTGTGACATTTACTCTAACAATATTCAAAGCACGAAGAAATTTTTTAACTACCTAACAATCTGAAGTTTTCTTATTGTTCATAATGAACAACTCTAGAAGTTGTGGCATTTCTCTTTTTCCTAAATAATCCAACAAATAATTTTTCTTTTCCTATTATTACTATTTTTTTGGTAAAAGTGGGAACGCCACTATATATATTAATATTTATAATAAAAATTGATTCAAAACTCATGTAGGAAAGAATCAGAAAGAAAACCCAAAATCCTTGCAAAATACAAAAGAAAGAAACATTGATATATAAAAACTAGCATATCAATGGGTAGGTTTCCTAATTACAATGAGAAAGCAATACAATGTTAAAAAACTAAAGAAGTCATCAAATTGAGAGAATAGTCAAAATTGTAGAAAGTTGACCCATAGTGTCCCAGTCCAACCCAGAGTAATGAGATATTTGAGGGGCTGACTCCTAGCTAGAACAACAAGAAGAACACCAGGGGGTTGAGGTGGCAGGGTCAGCAGAAGAGGAGGAGGGTAGGTTTGAACTGGAATGAAGACACTTCCATTGCACACCTAAAGTACTTGGTAAGTATAAAGGATGGAGCTCCTATGATTTTGTAGCCCGTTTTTCAGAAAATGGTAGTAGCTGAGAAAATTTTTGAGGAGAATGAGGGGGAAAGGTAGTAAAGTTTGGAAATTCAAGCAATTCAAGGATGGCATGCCCTACATGCTTGACCTGCTCAGCTAGTTGGAAACCTAGTGCCTGTGATGTCACTTGTGGAGTATTTTTCATAATGCAAGAGCTCTATTTTTGGAAAGATTTTTGAAGTGCCTCATATGTGGCCTAGAAATCATGCTTCTACATGAATTGTGTCCATGTGAAAATTCCTCCAAGGCATTGCCTGCCCATAAATCATAGTGTTGCATTGCAAGCTAAAATTTATGTTCTCCTGAATAATCATAATGAATAACCTTAGCTGCCAGAATCTCTAGAAGAGGAATGGACTGTAGCAGATCCATCACATTTGATAAGAAGATGCACACCATGTTGGATGGGTAAAGGAAATGCCTAGGTGAGGGGGAGAGGATTTCTTCCCCAATCACTTGTCAAATTTCTCACTGAATGGAAGGAGAATGGACAAAAAAATTGCATGCAAGTCTGAATTTGCCACCATCAAGGGAAGAACACCTTCAACTATGTTTGGTTTTAACCAAATTTGATAATTTTTTGGCAAGATAGACTGATGAAATTGAGTGTAGGAATTGCATTTGATGTAGGCCTCCATGATGATGAAGAAAATGAACCACTCAGAATGAGAAGAAAAGGAGACAATAGTTTGGTGGGCATAAATAAAGGTACTAAACCCCATCACATATGAGAAGAATTTTTCATCAGAGAACGACATGGTCGATAGATATTTAGGAAAAATATGCCTCTGGGATATTATGGCAAAGGATGGAAAAAATAATCAAAAGGCCCCAAATCAATAACCATGCATCCAAAAAAATTGCTCATAGTATAGTAATGGCATCAGAATGCCAAATCAATGGCAGTTGGTTTGGCTTGTTTCTAATTAAGGGAATAACAAGGAACATCATGACACATGAATCAAATAAATGTCATCAAACTTCAACTAGAAATATCTATGGTGGTCAAAATATGCAATTTTTTGAGTTTATCTAGGAATAATGATGGCTAAAAGGATGAAATTGTAAGGCCATCACATCCTAGATTTGAAAGGTAGTCAGCCATGTGATTGCCCTCCCTTAAAGTATACAATATATTTAAATCTTCAAATTGGTCTAGAAAATTCCAAATTTGAGGAAGAATATACTTAAGTTTCCATGAATAAGTTTTCATTTTAATGCACGCATCAATAATTACCTGTGAGCAACCTTCAATATGTAGATCTTGAAAGTTACCTTTCTTAGCAAGAACTAGAATAGCAAATAGGACATGAGCTTCAACAAGGTTATTGGTGCCCACTGGTAAGGGGCTATATGTAAATGCTAATAATTTCCCATGGTAGTCATGAATACATGCACCTAACCTTGATTTACTTTGATTTCCTCTTGAGGCACCATCAAAGTTTAGCTTCACAAACCCAACCATTGGAGGATACCAATGAACACTAGATCAGTCAAATTTTGTTTTCTCTTTATTGATAAATCTACAACACATAGGAATGAGGAGTAATTTCCATTGATGCAAAATATTAGCATCCCAATAGGAAATGATAGGATTATACTTACATTTTCTCAAACTTTCTTTTGTAACTTTCGAGATTGATCTTTTTATCATTTCAAGTACCTTATCAATGGTAGAGAAATCTTTTGTAAAAATCCTCTTATTTCTCTCCCACCAAATGGCCCAAATGACTAATGCTGGAGAACACTTGCATAGCCCAACAAATAGATCATGAGGGTGAAGGATTTTCCATGCTTGGAAACCATCCAATAGATTATTTTGGAGAGGGGTAAAGAAGTTTAATTTCTAAAGAAGGAAGGTCCAACATTGATAAGAAAATGAACAATTGATGAAAAGATGATCACAAGTTTTAAATTCTTCATTGCAAAGCATGCATTTTAAATTTGCAGCAATATTAAGCCTAACTAGTCTATCGCTTTTAAGGATCCTGTGTTTAATATCTAACCATGCAAAGAAGTCAGCTTTAGGAAGGATGAAATTGTTCCAACATAATAGGTATTCTCTACAAGGACTCTTTTTAGTAACAATCCTTTTAATAAGCTTGTAACCCTCTTTAATAGAATAGTTACCATCATTGTCTAGAGCCCATATCAATTTATCTTTAGAGTTGGATACAAAAGCATGGGTTTTCATTGCTTCATCCCAAAGCACCAATTTAGTAGCTAAATAACTACTAGGATAAAATTATTTTATAAATTAGATTGGAAAATTACTATTTTGATGCCTTCTTTATATGAGGTTGTAGTACCCACCCAACTCTATGGAAGGGGTCGACATGTACATTATCCTGACTAAGTTCCTTAATATGGCATGTCATGTGAAAAAAACATAATTTTAATATATATATTTTAATGGAATTAAGAAATTTAAGGCCCAAATTTCCTATTAGAATTAAAAAAGATGAAAAATCACAAACTTGATCATATATTATTTGTAGAAATTTGACTAGAAAAGTAATATTTAATTTATTAAATAATGAAAGTAGGCATATTAAATTTTCAAAAGAGTTAGACATAAAAATAGTAAATCATATCCAAAACATACAAAATATATCTTCTATAGTAGAGGAGAGAGTCATCTTCAAGATCTTTTTTTTTTTTTTTTGGTATAAATTTGATAACAAAATGATGGTGGGAAATGAAAGCTTTCTAAAAATTTTACATTGAAAAGTTATAACTCAAAAATATAGATAAAAAATGAATCTTTATTTTCTCTTGTAGTGGATATAAATGTTTTCAAATACATATTTTGAATTTTGATTAAAATTAATAACTGCATATGGTTTTTTTGGGGAAATGTAAAACATCTAACTCTCAGCAATAAAAAAATTATCTTAATTTTTTCAAAGAACATGTCAACCTTTATTTTGTTAATTTCTAAGCTTATGTTGCTTATTAGTGATGAAACACTTAGTCATTTTCAAGTCATTGTACTAAAAAAAATTACAAGGTGTATAAGATTCAATACATGTAGAGCCAGATTAGATAATGATTGCACACCATTAGTACAAGGTAATAATCCATAGGAAAATAATTCAACCAATCAAAAAACGTGATATAAAAAACAAAATAAGATGAATTTAAAATTATTCATCAAGGTGTGTAAACTTCACATGAAGTCTATTTAAGGAGGATTCTAACCCAAGAATCTAAGAAGTACTAATAAAGAGTTGGAGATAAAAATGAAAAGATGAAATGCAGAGAGGATATATGCATGTGAAAGAGTTATAGAAAAAATCTAACAGAGAGTGACATTAGAGGAGTGAATGACTGAATATATTTATTAGATTAGGATAATCAAATTAGAGATAGAGGAAAGAGAAGACACAAGATTAGCTTGTAGAGCATACCAAGTGTTAGATACTGAATCAATTTTTTTGTAATTGAGATAGGGAAACTCTATTAATGGAGTGGTCATAATAGGCCTATGTAAATCTCCTAACAAAGTCCTTACTTTATTGTAAGTGTCAAGCCCTCTAACAAGGAAAGACTTAATAGTATTTTAATTCTTTAGCATGAAAAACCTTTCACTAGGTATATCATATCTTGTGGTCAAAAATTATAAACTTAATAGGTTTACTTTATTGTTTCAATAGTCAAGATTTGTGGGTTTCATCCCCAATCCAAGTTTACCTTCATAATGAAAATGTTTATGGGTAACCAAATCATCGTGTTATGTGTTGAACTATCATAGATATGATGAATTTATTTTGTTTTGACATTATAGTTTTAATGATGAATTAGGTATGATTTAATCAGATTTATTTTGATATCAAAATTTCAAGATCTTGATTCACCCTACCTCTACATAACTTGTTTCCCATATATATATGAGAGCCAAGTTCTCTTTTCATGAAGTTTAACAACTTGAGAAGATAAGATCTTGGAGATAAAAGTATAAACAATGGGAAACATCATTGAGAATTAGATAATTGAAATCTAGACTAGCTTCCAACAATTAGAGACAACTAGAGAAGAGTTGAGAAAATCCTTCAAAAGTAGAAGGGAGATGGCTATACATCTTAATGACATTCAATACATAGTAGTTGATATAGAAGGATTGTTGGACAATGGAAGGACTGGTAACAAAGATGAAGTAATGACATAACTACTAAAAAAGAATAGTGCCCTAGTGGAGGAAGAAAATAACGTGAAGATAGATCAAGAAATTAAATTTTTCATACTACATGAAGTCATTGAACAAAAGAAAAAAACAAGAAAAGATAAGCTCATAGTTGAAGAAGAGAAAAGGAAGATAGCTAGAGGACTTGAAGAAACATCATTTGAAGTTCATAAGGTTACAAATACTCAGCTTGATATAATGAATTGATTAGTAATTGCAAATCAAAAACTAAACAAAAAAGCTTTGGAGATCACAAATCTAAAGTTACAAAATAAGAAATTGAAGAATGATTTAAGGCATGAAATGGAACTCATAGTAAGCACGAGCAAACCAAATGAAGCAATCAAAAAATTTTAAGACATGATAAAGTCATCAAGAGAAAAAGAAACATCAGGACTTGGACAAAAGAAATCTTCAACTACTGAAGAAAAATAATCATCTAAAAGTGGAGAACAAAGGAATGCTAAAGAAAAAGCTACATGTCATTACTATGGAAAGACTAGTCATACATAAAATATTTGTAGAAGAAAAAATGGTAAGAAAAATCCTAAACCTAATCCAAGTGGCAATTATTCTTAATGCAAGAAAGTAGGTCATCAAGCTCATGAATGTAGAGTAGAAAACATAGATTCAACTAGAAAGGTGTCTAGCTTCAATAGTCCCTAGGTAAAAGCATTGACCTATGTCACCTTTAGGATACTAAAACCTATTTTGGTCAAATCTCATTTCCCTATTTCGAAAACTGAAAATAGCCTTTTATAGATCTTAGATTCAATATCATCATTATATAAATTTATAAGTATTTTGATTAGTTATAATATGTTATAATCTCAAAATATTATAAGTCGATATTTCAACATTTAAGAAACTGCTCCATCAAAAAAGGAAAAAAAATTGTAAATCATATAAAAATATAAAAATTATATTTATCTCTTGATGTAGGAGCATCCTGGGTTGCACTCCTATCCTGCATATTTTCAATTTTTACTTTGCTACTAAAATAGTGTTTTATTGAAACAATGTTTTCTAGTTTCTGGGTGCCTATTGTAGACCATGTAACTAATTATCCTTAATGAATGCAACGCTTCACTCATCAAGTACTGTAGAGAGCCTAGATTCCTATCTATGATCTAGAGTGAAAGTTCTAACTCCTTATGAGTTAGGAGATATGGCAATTCTCCCAGGGTATCGATTTCTAGTAGTTCTGCATGACAATTTTTTGTGCTTGATTTTCAAAGAGGATGCACAGTTTTTCTTAACCTGAATAAGCACTTGCATATTTAAGAGGTTGTAGAGGACCCAAATTTTTCTTGCATATCAATTTATGGATATTTATTTTTCATTGCAAGCTTACTTGTGGTATTTAATTTATGTATTTGTATTTAATTTGTGTACTGGGATGAGTTGTGGCTTAGATTAGTATAAGTAGGGGCCTTTTGGAGTCTTTTGACCATTTCAGTAGATGGAGTAGAGAGTTTTAGGAGAGTTCTAGAGATGATTGAGGAGCACAATTGGAATGTGTGAATATGAAGTGATATCTTGTATTTGAATGTAATTATATCTGGCCATAACCCATAAGGCCTTATAGCTAGGCATGTATAATGATATTTTCATCTATCAACAAGAATATTGTTCTCTCTCTCTCTCTCTCTCTCTCTCTCTCTCTCTCTCTCTATGGTGCTATTCTATTTTATGTTTTCTTCCATTGTGTTAACTCTTACAAGGTGGTTTGGATAGATGGTTGTGCCTTTGGCCCTAGTTTATTTGGTCCTTCCTTGCATTAGGTGGTATTAGAGCTTGAGGTTTTTCCTCGTGGTGATTGGATCATGTAGAATCCTAATTTAGATTTGGTTATAGGGTATAAAATCTACAGATTTGACCTATAACTTGCAAAGGGTTATAAACTTGTAGGAACCTAATTTTTAAAGATGGTTCATGGTAGAGGAAATGTTGATAATGCTATATTAGATCAATTGAGACAAATTATAGCTAGATTAGATGTTGTGGAGACAACCCATAGGGGAGGATCACATCTTGGGGATGTAAGTGGTGATGAAGTAGCAACACCAAACCATAATCTAGAACCTGAAGAAGATCAAGATGAGGAAAGATTGTTGAGAGTGGTTTCTAGGGAAAACTCAAAGCCTACTGTAGAAATTGTTCCTTATGATGGAAAATTGGATACCAATATTGTGTTGGATTGGATCTCAGATATGGAGAAGTTCTTTAAGTATAAAAACACTCCTAATAATAGAAAGGTGAAGATTGCAATTAGTAGGCTAAAAGGACATGCCTCACTATGGTGGGAGCATTTGCAAACAAATAAACAAACAAGAGGAAAGGAGAAGATCAGAACATGGCCAAAGATGGTGAACAAGGTAAAGAACAAATTCCTTCCTACTAATTACCAATTTATCTTGTTTAGAAATATGTGAAATTTGAAGAAAAAAGACATGACTGTGAAAGAGTATATTGAAGAATTCTATAGATTGAACATAAGATTTGGACATGTGGAAGATGATGTTGAGAAAATTGCACGATACAAAAATGGATTAAGAACTTGAATTCAAGATGAAATATTTTTTTTGAAGTTGGAAAGTGTGGAAGAAACATATCAATATGGCTTGAAAGCTAATGAGATCTTGAAAAAGAGGTAGAGGTGGTAGATTCTAGAGAGGTGGAGGTAGATCTTATGGAAAAAGTGGTATATTTGACAATTTTGTACAAGATAAGGGCCAATATGAATGGAAGAATGATGACAAAGACAAGACCAAGTGGAAAGGTGGTAGTTCATACCAAGGAGGTTGTAGATCTTATTGAGGAAGAGGTAATTCTTATCCTAAAGGTGGTTTCCATGGTAATTGTTTCAGATGTGGCAAAGAAGGGCACATATTTTTTGAATGTAGATCTTCTAAAAGTGGGTAGAATAACAGAAGTGTTGTGATTCAAGAAGACATTGAGAGTTCACCAAGTGGACCTAAGGCTAGAGAAAATTTGATGGTGAGAAGAATCTTATGTAATAAGGGAAGTGATGAGGCACCTATTTTAAGGAGAAGCCTTTTCAAGACTAGGCGTAAGATGGTTGGAAAATGTTACAAGATAATCATTGATAGTGGGAGTACAAAAAATTTGGCATCAAAAAAGCTAGTTACAAAGTTCTCATTGCAGAGGTTAAAACATCCCAAACCTTATTATGTTTCATGGATAAAAAATGAGCATAAGATATTGGTAAGTGAGTAATGCCTTATGAAGTTCAAAATTGGAAATTACTTTGATGAAGTTTTGTGTGATATTATGCCCATGGATTATTGTCATATTTTGTTTGGTAGACCTTGGAAATATAATAGATATGCTATGCATGATGGAAGATTGAATCAATATACTCTTTGGGTAAATGGGAAGAAACAAATATTTTTGCCTTTGATTGAAAGTCTAGATGAGATTATTTGTACTACAATACAAGTTTGCATGGTTAATGAAAAGAAATTTGAAAAGGATGTAAAGAATAAACAAGTATATTTTGCTATAGTTCCTAGAGGACCAAGTGGTCATAGTAATGACCGAGCAATAGAAGTTGGTAATGAAAGAGTGATAGCATAAATTGTAGAATTGTTGAATGAGTACAAAGATATTGTTGCTGAGGATATTCTTCATGGTTTACCACTAGTAATAAGTATAAATCATTATGTAGATTTGATTCCTAAAACTAGTTTACCAAACAAAGCACCATATAGATTGACACCTATGGAGAATGAAGAACTTAACAAATAAGTGCATGAGTTGCTACAAAAGGGATTAATCAGAGAAAGTCAGAGTCCATGTGCTATACCTACTATATTAGCACCTAAAAAGAATGGAGACTAGAGAATGTGTACTGATTCTAGAGCTATTAACAAGATCATAGTAAAATATGGGTTTCCTATGTTGAGGATGGATGACATAAAATGGATTGTTTGAGTGGAGCAAAGTATTTTATCAATATTGATTCAAAAAGTGGCTATCATCATACCAGAATTAGAGAAGGTGATGAATGGGAGACTTCTTTCAAGACAAAAGATAGTTTGTATGAATGGTTGGTTATGCTTTTATTAGTGAAAAGTTGAATGTTTCTAAAAGGAGGTATTCTATGTATGATCAAGAATTTTATACTACTGTTCAAGCATTGAAGAAGTGGAGACATTATTTTATTCCTAAAGAGTTTGTGTTGTATACTGATCATAAAGCTTTACAATACATGGGAAGTCAACATAAATTGAATTAGAGACATATGAAGTGGGTTGATTACTTGTAGAGTTTCACATTTGTCATCAAGCATAATAGTGGAGTTACTAACAAAGTTGTTGATGCATTGAGTAGATGACATTCTTTATTGATTAAAACAAAGGTTATAGGTTTTGGTTTTGATGAAATGAAAGAGTTGTATGATGTTGATCCTAATTTTTTTGAGGCATGGAGAGAGTGCAGAGCACCAAATCTTGTAGATCACATAAGTAAGTATGATGAGTATTTCATTCAAGAAGGTATGTTGTTCAAAGGTATTCAATTGTGTATTCCTATAAGGTCTATAAGGTTGAATCTAATTAAGGAAAAACATAGTGGTGGATTGGCTAGACATTTTGGAATTGATAAGACATTGAATTTGCTAAAAGAGAAGTATTATTGGCCACAAATGTATAAGGATGTTCAGAATTTTGTAAAGAGTTATGGAGTTTTCCAAGTTGCAAAAGGAGTGAGTCAAAATATTGGTTTGTATACACCTATTACTATTCTTGAAAAACCTTGGAGTGACAACAATATGGATTTTGTTCTTCGATTACCTAAGATAGTGAAGGGGTATGATTCCATATTTGTTGTGGTGGATAGATTTTCAAAAGTGGCTCATTTCATACCATGTAAGAAGACATTAGATGTTGAGCATGTTGCTAAAATTTTCTTTAAAGAGATTGTGAGATTGCATGGATTACCAAGAAGTATTATTTCTAATAGAAACAATAAGTTTGTTTGTTATTTTTGGAAGACTTCGTGGAAGAAGATGGGTACTAAGTTGAAGTTTAGTTCTACATTCCATCCACAGATAGATGGATAGATAGAGGTTGTGAATAAAATCTTGGGTAATTTTCTAAGATGTTTAGTTAGGAATAAGCCAAGTAATTTGGAGATGATATTGGCATAAGCTGAATTTTCATATAATAATTTTGTGCATATGAGTACATGGAAGACACCTTTTGAGATTATTACTAGAATGAACCCTAGAAGAGTTTTAGATTTGAGAGATATTGATGGTGAAGAAAAGAGAATGTTGTAGGAGAAGAGTTTTTTGATTTTATGAAATCTTTACATAAGGATGTAAAGTTGAGGTTAGAATAGAGTAATCGAAAGTATAAGGAGAATGCTGATCAGTATAGAAGACATCATGATTTTCAAGTTGGTGATGAGGTAGTGGTTCATCTAAAAAAAGGAATATTTCCTATTGGAACATATAGTAAGCTGAAGATGAAGAAGTTTGGACCTTGTAAAATCTTGAAGAAATTTGATAGTGGTAATGCTTATGAAGTTGACTTACCTAATGACATGGATATATCTACTATATTCAATATTATTGATTTGTATAAGTATCATGAGTCAGATGATGAAGTTTCTATATTAGTGGATTATCCTAAGAAGAAGATTGAAGAAGTTGAATAGATATTGGATCAGAGAGTTGGTAAGAGCACAAGGGGAAAAGATTATTATGAATACCTGGTGAAGTGGAAGAATAGATCTATGGAAGATGCTTCATGGATTTCTCAATCTGAGTTGGATTTGGCTCAGGTTGTGACATCTCAATGATTCAAGAGAATTTATTCTTCCAACCCTAGTTTTCTAATGTAGGAGCATCCTAGGTTGCACTACTATCTTGCATATTTTCAATTTTTACTTTGCTACTAAAACAATGTTCTACTGAAACTGTGTTTTTTGCTTTCTAGATTCCTATTTTAGACCATGTAACTAATTATCCTTAATGAATGAGAGGCTAAAAAATTCACAAATTGTAGAGGGCCTAGATTAATATCTATGATCTAGAGAAAAATTTCTAACATCTTATGAGTTAGGAGATATGGCAATTCTCCCAGGGTATTGATTTCTAGCAGTTCTAAGTGATAGTTTTTTGTGCTTGATTTTTAGAGTGGATGCACACTTTTTCTTAAGGAATCACCCCTTGTGCATTTAAGGGCTTATAAAGGACCTAAATTTATTCCTATAGTTTGGAGCATGAGTTCTAATTCAATTAGAGCTATGAGATATAATGATTTTTCTCAGATATTGAATTCTTAACATTTATTTGTTGTTGCAGGTCAACTTGTGGCATTTAATTTATGTATTTGTAGTTAATTTGTGTACTGTGCTGACTTGTGGCTTAGATTGGTATAACTAGGGGTCTTGTGGAGTCTTTCAGTCATTGTAGTACATGGAGTAGAGAGTTTTAAGAGAGTTTTAGAGATTATTAATGAGCAAAACTAGAATGTGTGAATCTGAAGCAAGATCTTAGATTTGAATGTAATTGTATCTAGCCATAACCTTGAAGGCCTTATAGTTGGGCATGTATGATGAAATTTTCATGAACCATTAAGAATATTATTCTCTCTCTCTCTCTCTCTCTCTCTCTCTCTCTCTCTCTCTCTCTCTAGTGTTATTCTCTTTTGTATTTGCTTCCATTGTGTTAACTCTTGCAAGGTGGTTTGAATAGCTGGGTGTGCCTTTGGCCTTAGTTTATTTGGTTCTTCCTTGCATCATTTGATAGGGAATTTTTGACAAGAGGAGAAAATATTGGATTCTGATAAGGTCGCACTTGAGTACTTATAAAAAAGAGCATATACATCAAAAATAATGATTTATTTTAATGTTTCCTAGCTATACATGTCATCTATAAGTAATTTCAAATTAGAATAAAAAAATATGATTTGTATATACTTGTTTTCCAGAAACTACAACCTATACTTTTTATAGTTTAAAAAAGAGACTTCAAATTTTTTTAAATGATTAAATTCTTACTCAAAAAAATTATAAAAAATATAGGAATAAAATTCATCTAATTCTACACATTTCATCAATTTACATCATGCACAAATTCTAAACACAAATACCATTGTTTTCTCATTAAAGTTAAAATTTCACATTCTGATATCCTATATCTTTATAAAATGTGACATGAGTTTGTGCTTTTACCCAACTACTTGAATTGTCAAAAGCACAAACATAAGGCTTATGAATGTAGATTTAAGAATAAATCACACTAGTCGCTTGGAAAATAGAATCATTCAACAAAGAAAGAGAATTTGTATGATTTGGCTTATAACACATGGTACAATTTTCACTATTGTGAATAATATGGACACTTTCCAAAGAAATTTTTCAAGACACATTTTAGAGGAAATTACAATAAATGGCTAAATGGTGAGATAGTATATTTCAATTTTCTTAGAGTGGGACACATCAATAAGAACTGCAAAACTAGGAAACCTGCACCAGCACCAAGGAAGGCAAATTCAGAGAGCTCATAGTTGTGAATAAGGGAAAAAAACTAAGGAAGGTTATAATAATTGCAATAACATAAAGAAAAACCTTTAGAAGGACATGAAAGAATTAGTAACACTATCAAGGCTGAATGGAAAGGGTGCCATTACAAAAAGAAGGTCTGCAAAAGCTAGTTCCAAGCTACTACTAGATAGCTCATCAAAGAAGAGAAAGAAAGAAGACGAACAAGTAAAACCAAAGAGGAAGTTGATAGTTGTAGAGGATAAGGAAGAAGAATAAATGATAGACTTTTTTGAAGCTAGAAAATTGCAAGTTGTAGATAGACTCCCTCCAATGACTATAGATCAGGTATGTGAAAAACTAATAGGATCAAAAAATGTTTTGAGAAATGAAGATCACGATAAACTTGGAGAAGCTTTAATTAATATGTTGATTAAGTTTACACATTCAGCTATGGAAATAAAAACTAGAATTCTTGTAGGATTGTATAACAGAGTATATTCCATATGGAAATAGGTATTGACTGCATAGAAGAAAATAATAGAAACAACATTGGCAAGGGTCATGATAGATTTGGGAAAGACACATATGTCTATAGCCCTTAAAGATTCTTTTAAGAATCTTATGCCAATGGATAGGGTATAAAATTTTTTGAAGGATGAAGATCCTGAAGTTGATGACTCCAGTATTAAATTCTAGAAAGAGGTATTTGGAGTACTTACTCCAACTATAGAGGTGGCAGAAGGTCAAGATGATAAATAACTTAATCAAGAAGAGAAATAGGAAGTTCTTGAGGTAGCAAAAGAAATGGAAGAACTTATTAGTGGAATTATATTTAAGCATACTATCACAATTGAAGATGATATTGATATCTATCCACATAATTCAAATCTACACATAGAAGAGGAAATTCAAGGATTGATGAAGAACTCAAGCAAAAATTTTAAAAATCCAGTTTTCTATACATAATTAAATATCCAAAGCTAGAAGTTTAGAAGTTTGATTATGATAGATTCACACTAGTTATTGAGGCTACAAGTACTAAGAAACTTGGTAATGCATTGATTGTATATTCACCACTAGTGACTTTTACACAAATTTGGAAAAAGGAAATAAATTTTGAGAAATTTTCAAGCACAAAATTAGTAGATGAAGTAATTACATAGAAAGAGAAAGAGGATACTCAAGCTCTCATTCAACTACTAAGTGCAAAGGTTGTCAAACATACACTAGTGATACCTATACAATAGGTGATAACTACACTTGTGTAGTAAACAAAGGAGGGATCAAGTGAGAAAGGGAAGCAAATATAGCTATCACTTTCAATTGATACACCCTTAAGATCTCAAGATATGACTCATGTAGAAGAGGAAGATGATGAGTTAGTAGACCTTAATGAGGTAATTACATTAGACGAAATGAATTACAGATGACTAGTATTGCATACTATCAAAAATATTTTTATAGATGCTTTTGGTATTAACAGTGTAAATCATCAACATTCAATTTTTGATCAACTAGTATAGGTAGTTGATAGACATCAAACAGAGGACATGGAAACAAATGAGAAGTTATTAGAATAGTCTAAAATGAGAAAGGAGCATAAAGAACTTCATAAAGTCTTGCATGAACTTGTTGGAAATGATTGAAATGATCATAAGAAAAGTTGTTGGAATAATATATGGAAATGGTAAAGAATGTCCTCAATCATTGTTTTGTCATTAATGTCAAACTTGGTACTTGCAGGAATGACAATTGCTTTCGTGATCCAAATACTATCAGTTAGTTGATTGTCCAGATGGAGGCAATCGATAAGATGTAACTAGAACACCTAGAGAAAGGATGAAGTTATGATGTTGTAAAAAAGTACAAGGATCAGCTAAGCCATTGATGAAAAAGTGTATTTGATGACATACTATAAGATACAAAGAATGGGCACACTAGAACATATCAAAGATTTAAGGTTTTAACTAAGTCTTTTGTAAAGCTCAACTAAGTTTATTAGAGAGAAGTAGTCGAGCAAGCTAGTAAGAGCTGAGAAAATTCCTAGTTAATGCCAAGTAAACTTCAGATGTCAAGCAGACTTCAGATGTCGAGTAAACTTTAGATGCCGAGTGACACAGAGTTAATCAAGTGTCGAGCAAAATCAAGTGCCGAGCAGAATCAAGTGCTGAGCAGAATCGAGTGCCGAGAAGAATCAAGTGTCAAGTAAAACCAAGTGTCGAGCAGGTATAGGTGCCAAGTAACACAGAGGTACCAAGCACCAGTAACTCAATAATGCCAAGTTGTTGCATTATTTTGGAAATTGAAACTTTCCCAGATCTAAGCTAACAAGGTTGTTATCTAGAAATTTGTGAATTAAGAGGAAGATAAGAATGATGAGCTGGTGGCACAGAACACCATGTAGAACATTTTTTTTAAAAGGATACAATTGGCAAAGTTTCTAGAAGAGAACAAGATATGGGGTAGATACATTGTATCCTACCTAATCCATTTTGAAACCCTAAAATTGGAGAGGGAGAATTAAGTGGAAAAGACAAATCAGATTTCTATTTAAGAAAGACATAAGTTAATGAAAAGAGAGAGAGAGAGAGAGAGAGAGAGAGAGAGAGAGAGAGAGGTGGTCAAACATAAAAGCATGAAGTATTGAAGAAGGTGCTAAGGAGAAGAAAGAATAAGAACTCTATTTGGACAGATGACCACAAGGATAATTGCATTGGCAGAATGAGTAAGAAGACTCAAGGAGATGAAGCTTGAGAGAAAGACAAGCAGTCAGAGTTGGAGTGATTGAAGGTGTGATCTAAAATCTGCAAAGTATGTTGTAAGTTATATCAGATCAAAAGACCATTATCATTACTTTCTAGCAATTGCAATAGTAAATTTAAATCCTATGGACTTAGGTTGGTTTAATAGCCATTAGATAAATCCTTTAACTGGGTGACATTCCAAGTGAATGTTCTAAAGACCTTTAACTAGGCCCATTCCTAATAATTTGGTGAAATCCTTTAACAAGGTCACATTTAACAATGTGTTGTAAGCCTTTAACAGGGTAGGCTTTTAACAGGGCATCACTTCAGAAGAGTGAGAATCAAGTAGAATGTTACTGGTGGTTTTTCCCAAATTGGGTTTCCACGTAAATCATTGTGTCATGTGTTGATTTTGGATGTTTTATCTTTGCATATTGATTTACTGTAACTTTCTTATACGATTGATTTAAGTTTGGATGGATAAAAGGTGTATGGATTCATTAAAAGTAGTAAAAAGATATTAATAGGGCATTTGGACCTTGAATAACTAATTCACACCCCCCCATCTCAATTATTCTAAAGAATTCTAACAATTAGTATTAGAGCCTGACTGTTGATTCAATTTAAAGGGACTACAAGCACAAAAGATCAAAATGCCAAAGAGAGAAGTTCCCAAGCTCAACAAAGGAAACTTTGTTGCATGGAAATGTTTGATGAAGCTACATCTTGGATCCATAAGAGATTATGCTCAAAATTCAATTGTCACTGAACATGTAGATCCAACAGGTGCTCCTACTACAGAAGACATGAAAAACAAGCAAGAACACAATCAAACAATGCTGGAAATTGCCTCTGGACTCAGCTATGCTAAATTTGATGATATCAAAGGATGTGACATTACATTCAAAATGTGGAAAGCCCTATCAGACATCTATGGAGGAGATTAGAATGTACAAAGAGCAAAAGGAGAAAGTCTTAGAGGAAAGTTTGATGACATGAAAATGGAAGAAAATGAGAATGCTACTCATTATGGTGCAAGAATAAAGGAAGTGGTAAGTGCAATAAGATGCTTAAGTGGTCAACTGGATGAAGATACTATTAATAGTAAGTTCTTAAGAACCTTGCTCCCTATCTATGCTATTAGAGTATCAGCAATACAAGAGCTAAGATGCATACCAGGAAATAATCTAAGATTTGAAGGTATAATAGGTAGACTCACTATATTTGAGTTATCTAACTTTGACAACTACAAACTTGAAAATGTTGAATCTACTTTTAAGGCCAAGTTATCACTGAAAGATGCCAAATAGGTGAAATCAAAGAAAGGAAGAAAAATGAAGTATGTATCCAGTGATAGTAGCACTGATGAGGAAGATGTGGAACAATTGGAAGCATTGCTTGCTAGAAGATTTCACAGGGGCAAGGGAAAATTCAAAGGTAAGATGCCTATCATTTGTTTCAATTGTAATGAAGTAGGTCATATTGCTGCAAGGTGTCCACAGAAAAAGGATTCCAAGGAAGGCAACAAATACAAGAACAGAAGAGATGATGACAAGAGAGATTACAAAGAAAAAGGTAAGAAGTGTTATATTGTTGAAGAAATTTTTGATGACAATGATGATGAAGTTGTTTATGTAGCCATGAAGGACTAATCTGATGAAGTTGTTTATGTAGCCATGAAGGACTAATCTGATGAAGAAGAGATCACAACACTGGTAACGTGTATAAACAAGAATGACAGATAGATCATAGATAGTGGATGCTCACATCACATGACAGGAGACAAAAGTAAGTTTGTTAACTTTACTCAGTATGATGGAAATAGTGTTAGATTAGGTAATAATGCTCCATGTCAAATCAAAGGAAAAGGTTCCATTAAGCTCACAAAACAAATTTCATGTGACAATGCATACTATGTTGAAGGATTAAACTACAATTTATTGAGTGTCTCATAGTTAGGCAATATAGGCTACAAAGTGGAATTTGGAAACAAAACTGCAAAAATCTATGATACTAATGGTAAACTAATAGGAAAAGGAGATCAAACAAAGAGTAATTTGTTTTACCTTGATATGGATGATGTTTCTTGTTTATTTACAAAATTTGATGATGAATGGTTATGGCATAAAAGATTATGTCATGTCTGTAGACACCTAAAAACCTTTAGAAAATAAAGTATTTTTATTTTCTAAAAAAGTCCTGATGACATCATCATTTATTAATTAATTAATTATTTAATTAATTAAGTAATGTTTATGCCATTAAATCCCTTTATCTTAATTAAAAATATTTAATTAAAGAATCCCTCCCAAAAATGTTTAAATCTTACTTAAACATTATTTCCTTATTTATTAATTATTTAATTAATAAATTGACCAAAAATCTTAAAATAAATAAAAAATTTATTTTTTTGCCCAAAACTTAGCCAATTTCCTTAAGACCACTAACCTCTTCCAAAATCTTCTAATCCTTCTTTAATTTTGATTAAAGGCTAATCCCATCATTTCCTACCCCTAATCCCAACTCAAAATATTTAATTAAGATTAAATATTAATCCTCATGTTTATTAAATTTTTTTTAATAAATATCTCCTCAACTCAAACCCTTGAAATAAATAAAACTTTATTTATTTTCTAAAAATCTAATTTATCCTCATCCTAAGAAGTTCTAGACTCTTCTATAAAGTCTTCATCCTCATCCTAGGAAATTCTAGACTATTCTAGAAAGTCTTTATCCTCATCCAAAGTCTAGACTCTTCTAGAAGATGTCTTTAAACCTAATCCTAATCCCCTCCTAACCTTTTCACATTCCCTAAACATGGGTTAAAACTTACTAACCCAAGCCAAAGTTAACAAATATCTCCTCCTTCACCCACCCTCATTAAATGCCATCCACTTGCCTATCCCTAAGCTAATCCTAAACCATCCTAATCCATCCTCTAATCATTTGCACAAGCCTAAGCAAGCTTAAAACCCTCCTAATCAAGCCCAAGTCGAAATTGATCTCATCTCCCTCAAAATATCTCAACCATAAAACTTTATGAAGCCCACTAGGCCATAAATGACTCTTCCAAGCCCTTTTATTGCTCTTACAAGTCATTATGAGAGTCTTTATGAAGATTTTATCCCTTGAGCCTCCTTTTTTGACTCATCCTTCCCCTTTCCTCCATCCTCTCACCCTGTGACATGTGTCACTCCTTGATTGGCTGTAAGGAAGCACAATCCATGTGCTCTCCTCTCATGCAATCTGAGCCCTCCATGACCTTTTTCTCATCCTTGCATCTTAGCCCTCAATCCCTCAAGCCTCTTGCCTATAAATTGGATCCTTCCCCTTTGCAAAATAACACAATCCATGAAGTAAATTCATAATTCCATTTTGAGAAGCCATTTTACATCAAAACCATACACTCACACCCAAATTCCAACTCCATTTGAAGCCCTTTTTGAAGCATAAAGCTTGAGCATACATCCTATCTATTTAGACAAAGCTACTCAACAAGAGAGCTTCTCATTGAGAGAGCCCATTAATGGCTCATATTCTCAATTGAGAGCTCATCTTAGTCTATCTTGAAGTTTATGAATTTTGTTTAGTTTGTAGAAGCTTTATTTAAATTTGGTTTCTATTAGCATACTAACATTGCTCATATACATTTTGGCACGCCCGGTGGGACCCCACATGGGTCATCTTCATTAGCTTTTTTAGTCAAGTTTTGTATGTCATATGCTAATTTTGGCTAATTTTTCTTGTTTTTGTGATTGGTAGGATTGTATAAATTGGTTTTGTAGGTCCACATGAGCATGAAAAAGACAAAGGAACTCATAATCTATTTCATAGTGTTTGCAGATTTTTCAAGCTTATAGGTGGACAAAGCACTTGGAATTCTTCTTCCTCTTCTTGTCTATATTCTTCTTATTCCATCTACTTCTTCTTCTTCTTCTTGTGGGAGATCTTGGCCATTTTTTTTGAAGGAAGAAAAATCATACACACTTCTTTTTAGTGCTTAAAATGAACCCCTAAATCATACTTAAATCCATTAAAAACTAAAAATTTGCAAAAAGAAAAAATCTTTTAACAAGTGAAACTAAACCAATCCAATCATTTGCATCCTTGCAACATCAAGGTTTTAGATGCATTCATGCAAAGTTAGGAACACTTCATTTTTGGAAATTTAAAAAGAACTTCAAGTTTCCATTTCAAAAGGTTCAAAATGAACACTAAGTGCACACTAAAATCTAAATCAAACTCAAAGCATCAATCAAGGATAAAATGAACCTCATTTGCAAATATTTTAAAGTTCTTTTAAAAAATCTCATGAAAACTAAGAGTCCTAAATGGTTGCCAAAAATTTTCCTAAAAGCTTTGTTATTTGTTCCAAACAAATGTCTTGTTGCGAAAATCTTGAATGTTTCTTAGGTTTTTCATGCATCAAAACAATCTAGGAATATCATTTTTGGGCTTAAAACATGCAAACTTCAACACAAAATCTTGAATGAAAACCAAAGTCCAAAGAATCATTTTCACTTTTGAGTCCAAAACAATCTTGAATGATCTAAGGTTAAAACAAAGCAGTTCAAAGTTCTTAAAACAACACACAAAATCTCAATCTTGAATGCTCAAAGGAAAAAACTTGAATGTTTAATCACTTGTCTTTGAATGAATGTTGCTAAAATCTCTCTTGAGTGCCATGGATTAAAATCAAATTTTTGTTTTTTTATGAATGCATGATTAAAACAACAAATACAATCTTGAATGCCATAGATCAAATAATCATCTTTTGGGGCATAAAAAGAATCCACATTTTTGAAATCTTCTAAGTTATAAAAACTATTAAAGACACTTTGAGTAAGTTTGTAGTTGGACTCACCCTCTTTAATCACCCATCAACTTAACCATTGGTTGCATTCTCAGCACCATCTATGGGGATGGGTCTACCTAAGAGGGTGTTAAGTGCTCCACAAAGATCAAACTCCACTCACTTGGGTCTTTAGTGGCTTTTCTAAGTTAGAAAATTCCTTGAATGCGCACTAATCTCACTCACACTTCATTTGGGCATAAAAATTGGACAAATCTTGATGTGGAGGGCCTCTGGGCGCGCGCTTGGCAATCAAGTTTCACACATCTTTGTTTTGGGCTTAAAACAAAATCACACTCAATCTTGAATGCCTAACAATCAATGAACATTGCATGGTTTGGATGCATTTTCAATGACGCTCGCATTTCTTATGTTGACGATCTCTCGACTTTCATTATGCTAACGATGCTATCAAATTGGAATGAACATTGTATGCCATAATCACAAGTGTCTTCAATCATAGCTTACAAAATCTAAATCATCAATTGGAATAAACACGTGTCTTTTAAATCCCAAGATCATGTATGTGGTCTTGTTTTACACTTTTTAGGAAGCCTGCTTGGGGATTTCATCACCCCTTGGGACGACCTCAACTCCAACATTCTGGCAGAGTATAAAAATTGGGAGGTGAATCCAAAGACACCTCTCTTGGAATAGAGATTTTGTCACTCGGGCTAAGCCTCAAGGAACTTTATACCCTTGAGAAGTGAAAGAGGAGAAGTGGGTTACCGCTTGTCTCAGCTATGTGACATCTTTTTGGTTTCATCTACAGATTTGGGCCTCACGTACCTTGTGTATATCGAGGACTCCCTAGCTATAACAAATTTCATCCTTGTAGAAAGCTTCCTAAGATGTTGGTGTGTTTGACTTGCTTGCTCCAAAATTTGTCTGCTTGTTTGTTCATAGCTTTTGAATGAATGTTTGCCAACTTTGGTCAAAATCCCAAAAAATCAAAAATCTCCCAACTCAAGGCATACTTAGCGTAGTCACTGCCTCATTAGAAAATCATCCAAGCTCCCCTGCTGCAATCAAATCTATCTAATTCCTTTCTTTAGAACAATCCCAAATCCAAAGTCTCTCCAAATCATCCCCCCCAGCCAGCTAGCAACCCAATCCAAAATCACATCCAAGCCTTTAGAGAGTTGTTGTCATTTTGCTAGAATTTGCTATCCACTCAATCCGACCAATCCACCAGCCTTACCAAGGTTATCCCTTTGACAGAGCTTTGTCTAGGGTAATCTAGCTTTGTCACTTGTTATCCCTCATCACCTTGAGCTAAAGGTTGGGATCCACAAGTGGTCAATCTCGTGTCATGCCCATAGGATCATTAGTCTATCCTTAAGTTGATACAATCTCCACAAATCTAGCGCATAGGAAAGCAAAACTCTCACTTTTTGATAGCATGCCCTTGAAGTTTTCCATTCATAGGAAAGCCAAAAAATCTCCAGCCAATCCTCTTTAGGTCTGTCATACAGCTTTGACTCTCCTTAGGAAATCTTTCATCAGCCAATCCAAAATTTGAGCTTAATCCAAATCAAACCATGGCCTTCCGTGTTCAACCATATGCAAGACCCCATCCCCATCAAACTTATTGTCAAAGCATGAAGTACCAATCCTATCATGATGTGTTTGGTCGTATTGTCCTTGCTCCTGCCACCTCCTATTCCAATGATGATGAAAATCTTGTTGACTATGAAGGGTATCTTGAGAGCCTTAGAAACACTCTACCAAACATCCCCCAAAATCCAAGAGTTATTCCAAACTATCTAGTCATGCCATTTGATATCCCAGCTTCTCCTCCATCACCCAATCAACCAAGCTTCCAATCTTCCACCCTCATCACACCAGCTATTCTTATCAATCCACCACCTCCACCTCTGACACACGAGTCTCCAAGGAATCTCCTAGAGGAAATACAAGAAAAGCCGCCTCCAACAGTCAATAAGCCATGTCATCTAATCCAACCATGTGAAGTAGTTAGTGATGAAACTTCCCCATCTATAATATCACCCCCATCTCCCATAGCTATCATCCCCATACCATCCATCAAATTGCTTAAAATCCTTCCACTTCCTGCAAGCATCAAATTCCCACCACCCATCGAATCGCTCCAAATCCCATCCACATCTCCTCCTCCAAGCATTATCCAAATCCCATATAATGAACCTCATGCATCCACTCCCATCCATTCCTATCAAGATCTTGTCCAAAAGCATGTTGAAATATCCTCTGACAGAATAGCAGATCCCACCATCCCACTTATTCCCCTACATGATCCACTTTTACCATCCCCTCCATATCTAAATCCTACCATCTTACTTACTCCATCTCAAGATCCCTTTCCCTCGGCCCACCCAACTCAAGATCCTATCCTCCCATCTCCTTTGCTTCATGATCATACATCTCCCATAATCCATGATGATAGATCCATTGAAAAAGAACTAATTATCATATCTAAAGCTCCAACTCCTTCAGCTAGTAATGGACTCACATCTTGTGTTCCAAATAATGAACATCATATTGAAAAAAGAAATGAAAATGTATTTCTAGATGTTGGTATCCCCGCTATTCCTGCATGGTCCCAAGTCCTTCCATCTCCACCCCAAAGTTCCCATCCATCTTATTTCGCATCTATTTTGGGCCCTCATCCTACTCCTTATCTCCAACCCTCCATTTTGGGTCCATATATCCCTTATCTAAATCCCACACCCTTTCCATCCATTTTGGGTCCTTACATACCTAATATGAATCCTTTATCCCCTCCATCTATTTTGGGACCTACACCTTCCCCGTTTCCATCTATTTTGGGCCCATATCCTTCCTTCCCTCCATCCATTTTGGGCAATTATATCCATCCATATCCTATGTTCCAATCTATCCTTCCATCCCCTCAAATCCACCAGCTAGATCATCAAAGGCACTCACCCTTGAATCCCTTCCAACCTTTAAACCCTATCACTCCATCAATTACCCCTCCATCTCCTCCATGCTCTTGTTCCCATCCCATGGCTAATAGAAGCATATTGGATGCCAAAATACAAAAGCATAAATCCAAAAATCCACAAAAATCCAAGTCTCAACATGTCCCTTCTAAAATACATGTTCAAAACAAGAAACATTTAATCCCAATCAAAGAAAAAGTCAAGAGGCCACAAAAGCCCAAGCTAAAAAAGTCAAAAATCATGTGGATACCCAAGATTCTCATAAAAGAAATGCATCTCAAAGAAAAATCTCAATTGGCATCCATTCATGCTACTCAAAAAGCCTCATCCATCCATCCTTCATCCAAATCCCCATATAAGCATCCTTCATCCCCCCAATCCACTTTTAGTCCATATGCTTCTTATCCTAAATTTCCCATCCTCCATCTTCCAACTCTACTTTTAGTCCTTATCTTTCTCTTCCTCCATTTTCTCCTCAACCTCACTCAAAACCATCTTTCCCACTACTTTATCACCTCTCAAGGTGTGTGCCAATGATGATCTTTCCGTTTTCCTCATCCATTTACCCACAAGCCTTATGTCTTCACATCCATTATCTGTCAAACTCCCACCCACCATTCCACTTGTTCAATCCAATCCTTTTTCATCCATCCTACCAACATCTATGAGCCAAAAATAGCTGAAGAAAGCCAAAATCATTCTAGCTAAGTCCAAAGTCAAAAAGTCAAAAAAAAGTAAAGAAAAATAAAGCATCCACTGGTGAAAACTTGGCAATTCAAGCACCTTGGACAAGTACCATGATGAAAACTTGGCAAACAAGCATCATGCGTAATCCCGCCATCCCCAGCTTAGCCTATCACCCTCATGCTTTTGGTCATCTCTTGACATCCAACTCCATCTTCCAATCTATCCACCTATCCTCCACCCTCCATCTTCTATCTCACACCATCCACTTATCTCCTGTAGCTTCAGCCAACCATCCCAGCTATCATCCATCTCCCTAGCCCCTTCAGATTTTTCCATCCTAGCTTCAATCCTATCACATCTGTCATAAGACCTCCTTTCGCATGTTATCTTCTAATTGGGGGCACCATATTCCTTGGAGATCTTGTCTTGTCCATCCTCCCTTGTCATTGGTATCTAGCTCTAGGCTATCCTCATGCAAACCCAATGTCATCTCTTTATATCCATCATAATCCTAGCTATCTACCATCCAATCTAGCCATCTCATCCCGCTACTCTAGCTATCCTTGGTCACAAAATCTCTCATCATCATTGGATGCATCCTGCCAAATCCATATCTTTCGCTATCACCCCACCCTTAGCTTTTGCATCTTGCACAACATCGAACCATCCCGCTATCCTCTCATCCTGAGCTTTTTATCCATCTATATCATACCTATCATTGGTCTGTTAGCTTGTACCATATCTTGATTAGCCCGCTTGTAAATATCTTGGTTCGTCAGCTTGTACATTCTCTTTAGCTTAGTACCATTGTATCTATCCAACGTTCATGTTTGTTCGTCCTTGATTAGCATCTTGCACCCATCGCACATCTTGGTTAGCTATTCCAATGCATCCTTTAGCTAGATTTCCCATCACCAAAGTGTTATCTTTCTTAGTTCAGCTTGTCAGATGCATCACTCATCCAAATCCACCAGCTTAGGTGCTCTCTGATAGGTCCTTGCAGGATATAGCTTTTCTCATGTCTGATCTTGGTCTGTTAGCACCTCGTCCTACCCATCTCATTGGCAAACGGTTCTCTTTTGGATTTTCATTTTCTTTTGATTTGGAATCTTCCCTTTTGGGTCTTGAAATATCTTTTCCAAGAAATCTCCTTTTTCCCTCCTCAAGGTTGCCAGGATCTTCCATATCATGGTATACTTTGAATGGGGCAATCAGAGCATAAGGTCTTGATCATGTCTTTTGCTTGTTTTCTTTTTTGCTTGTGGGTTACCCAGTGTCATTTCCACACTTCTTCCTCTAGGATTCATGTGTGATACTGGGGCAATCCTTGCATGTTTGTTTTGAGTTAGTTCGTTAGTCCTCTGGACAATTGGTGAAAAGGCCTTGATGTTCTTGGTAACCTTGGCAATTAACCAATAGTCCTATAGCAAATCTAGTGCTCAACTACATGGTGGTACTTCTCTTTGAAGTATCCCCCTGCTCAAAAAAGCTTCAATGGTTTTCCTTTATCTCCATTATACTCCATCCATATCTAAAATTTGTCTCTCCTACCCCAGCTTATGCATTAGTATCTCTTTGAATCACTCCTCACCTTTAGCTTTAGGGATCTACAATCCTAGTCTTAGGGATCCACCAATCCAAATCAATCCACAAAGCCTCATCTTTCGAGATCCACAATCCTAGTCCTAGGGATCTCCAAAACCCATCTTTTGCCAATATGACTCTTTCAAATTATGTTGTATCAGCTTTATAATCCCCTCATCCATCTCCCTATCATGGATTCCTTTTTATAGCGCTCCACTCCTTCATCCTCCACCTTCCCTAAAGTCTTAAGCTTGCTTCCTCTTGTGCATCTGATTCTCCTTTATCATTCTCTCATAGTGAGAGTTTGAGCTAATTCAGCCCCTTCTCTTTGCCAATCTGAGTTTCCTTGCTCATCTCAAATTCTTGCACTTTTCAAGAATTCATCGAGCCTCGCTTTCTCTCCCCGTCGCCTTCTTGAGGGGGCATCTTGCAGTCCATTCTCTCGTTTTCTGCTCTAGCCTTGGGCATCTTATTTTCTTATCTTTGATGCCATGCCACTTGCGGCATCACATCAAAGAGGGGCAAAATGTAGACACCTAAAAACCTTTAGAAAATAAAGTATTTTTATTTTCTAAAAAAGTCTTGATGACATCATCATTTATTAATTAATTAATTATTTAATTAATTTTTATGCCATTAAATCCCTTTATCTTAATTAAAAATATTTAATTAAAGAATCCCTCCCAAAAATGTTTAAATCTTATTTAAACATTATTTCCTTATTTATTAATTATTTAATTAATAAATTGACCAAAAATCCTAAAATAAATAAAAAAATTATTTTTTGCCCAAAACTTAGCCAATTTCCTTAAGACCACTAACCTCTTCCAAAATCTTCTAATCCTTCTTTAATTTTGATTAAAGGCTAATCCCATCATTTCCTACCCCTAATCCCAACTCAAAATATTTAATTAAGATTAAATATTAATCCTCATGTTAATTAAAAAAATTTAATAAATATCTTCTCAACCCAAACCCTTGAAATAAATAAAACTTTATTTATTTTCTAAAAATCTAATTTATCCTCATCCTAAGAAGTTCTAGACTCTTCTAGAAAGTCTTCATCCTCATCCTAGGAAATTCTAGACTATTCTAGAAAGTCTTTATCCTCATCCAAAGTCTAGACTCTTCTAGATGATGTCTTTAAACCTAATCCTAATCCCCTCCTAACCTTGTCACATTCCCTAAACATGGGTTAAAACTTACTAACCCAAGCCAAAGTTAACAAATATCTCCTCCTTCACCCACCCTCATTAAATGCCCTCCACTTGCCTATCCCTAAGCTAATCCTAAACCATCCTAATCCATCCTCTAATCATTTGCACAAGCCTAAGCAAGCTTAAAACCCTCCTAATCAAGCCCAAGTCGAAATTGATCTCATTTCCCTCAAAATATCTCAACCATAAAACTTTATGAAGTCCACTAGGCCATAAATGACTCTTCCAAGCCCTTTTATTGCTCTTACAAGTCATTATGAGGGTCTTTATGAATATTATATCCCTTGAGCCTCCTTTGTTGACTCATCTTTCCCCTTTCCTCCATCCTCTCACCCTATGAAATGTGTCACTCCCTGGTTGGCTGTAAGGAAGCACAATCCATGTGCTCTCCTCTCATGCAATCTGAGCCCTCCATGAGCTTTTTCTCATCCTTGCATCTTAGCCCCCAATCCCTCAAGCCTCTTGCCTATAAATTGGATCCTTCCCCTTTGCAAAATAACACAATCCATGAAGTAAATTCATAATGCCATTTTGAGAAGCCATTTTACATCAAAACCATACACTCACACCCAAATTCCAACTCCATTTGAAGCCCTTTTTGAAGCATAAAGCTTGAGCATACATCCTATCTATTTAGACAAAGCTACTCAACAAGAGAGCTTCTCATTGAGAGAGCCCATTAATAGATCATATTCTCAATTGAGAGCTCATCTTAGTCTATCTTGAAGTTTATGAATTTTGTTTAGTTTGTAGAAGCTTTATTTAAATTTGGTTTCTATTAGCATACTAACATTGCTCATATACAATGTCAACTTTGACAATCTTGTCAACGTCAGTTAAATGAAGAAAGTCAGAGGTTTACCAAAATTGAAGAAGCCTGATAACATCATGTGCAAACAATGTTAGCTAGGAAAGATGACAAAGTCAAGTTTCAAAAGCAAAAACTATACATCTAAAAAGATACTTGAGTTAGTTCACACTGACCTATGTGGTCCAATGGAAATACAAAGCTATAAAGGAGATAAATACATAATGCTATTTGTTGATGACTATTCTAGGATGATGACTGTTATGTTCTTAAAAAAAAAATCTAATGCTTTTCAAATGTTTAAGTAGTATGTGACTAGAGTTGAAAAGGAAACTTGAAAAAGCTTGAAATGCCTAAGATCAGATAGAGGTGGTGAATTTACATCAAATGAATTCAAGATATTCTGCAATGATAAAGGAATCAAAAGATAAACATCAGCTCCTAGAACTCCCCCACAGAATGGAATTGTTGAAAGAAGAAATAGATCTATGATTGAATGTGCTAGAACACTAATGATGGAAAAGACTGTTGCTCTAAAATACTGGAGCGGAGCAGTAACTGTAGCTATTCATACACTTAATCGAGTACAAGTCAAGAAAGGTACAAATACAACACCTTTTGAATTATGGTATGGTTACTCACCTAATGTAAAACATTTCAAAGTATTTGGTTGTAAATGCTTTATCCTTAAAGATGCTAGAAATGGAAAATTTGATGCAAAAAGTGATGCGGGTATATTTCTTGGTTACTCCACTAGAAGTAAGGCATATAAGTGTTTGAATATTAACACTAACAAAATTGTGGAAAGTGCGAATATAAATTTTGATGAGCACATAGAAGTCCAAGCTGAAATACCAAAGAAAATGGAAGAATACATAACCTTTATATATTCTTATGAATGAATGATTGTTGATGAGGATGATGTGAATCAAATTGAAAATCAACAACAAGTATCAGTTTTGGTTGAGTCACAACCAGTGAATGTCGAGTTGCATTTAGAAGCTAAGTTACAGAATGAAGAAAATGCACAATCTGATTATGAAGACAGTACATATAATGAAGAACAACCTAACAATGAAGTGCATAGTGATCCTAAATCCGAAAGATGAAACATGGAAACAAGGACAGAGCCAAGATTATCCAAATATGTAAAAAGACATCACCCTGCTGAACAGATAATTGGTGACAAAGATCCAAGACCAATGACAAGGAATAGACAAAGACATGAATCATGTCTGATTAGCAAATTTGAACCCAAGAAAATATATGGTGCATTACAAGATGATGACTAGTATAAAGCTATGGAAAAAGAAATTGATCAAATAAAAAAAAAAAAAAACCTGGAGTTTGGTTCCCAGACCAACTAAAAAGAATGTGATTGGCACCAAATGGGTATTCAAAAACAAGCTAGATGAGAATGGTGAGATTACCAGAAACAAAGCTAGACTAGTATGTAAGGGTTATGCTCAAGAAGAAGGAGCCGACTATGGGGAAACATTCGCTCCTATTGCTAGAATGGAAGGAGTAAGAACTTTACTTGCATATGTTGCCTACAAAGATTTTAAAGTCTATCAGATGGATGTAAAATCTGCTTTCTTAAATGGTATACTAGAAGAAGAAGTCTACATTGAACAACCAGAAGGATTTGTTGATGAAAAAATAGGGATATGGTGTGTAAGCTACATAAAGCACTCTATGGTTTGAAACAAGCACCAAGAGCATGGTATGAGAGACTTCACAAGTATCTAGTGCAAATTGGATTTGAAAGAACTGATGATAACAAAAACATGTATATCAAAGTAGAAGAAGGTAAAGACATTATTGTATCTGAAATTTTTGTGGATGACATAGTGTTTGGTGGTAAGGAAGTACTTTGCAAAGGCTTTGCTGACAAAATGAAACTTGAATTTGAGATGTCTATGTTTGGAGAAATCAAATTTTTTGTTGGATTGCAAGTACACCAACTCAAACATGGAATATTTGTTACACAATCAAAATACATCAAAGAAATTCTTAAAATATTTGGATTGGAGGATTCCAAACCAGTCAGCACACCAATAGCAATAGGAAATAAGCTATCCAAAAATGATGAGTCAGCTGAAGTCAATCAAACAATGTATAGATCCATGATTGGAAAACTACAATAAGTTGTACATAGTAGACCAGACATAGCATTAGCAGTTGGAATAGTGGCTAGGTTCTCTGCTAATCCTAAAGAAAATCATCTCATAGTAGTAAAAAGAATAATGAGATGTCTTAAAGGAAATGATAACTTTGGACTATACTACAAAAAGAATGGAAAATTTGAGCTCAATGCATATACAAATGCAGACTGGGGAGGAAACATTGATGATAGAAAAAGTACAAGTGGAGGTGCATTATTTCTAGGCAAAAGGCTGGTTACCTGGACTAGCAAGAAACAAATATGTACATCCCAGTCCACTGCAGTGTCAGAATATGTGGTAGCTGCAGTCAATTGCACAAACATTGTATGGCTCACACATCTATTGAATGGAATGAAAGAAGAAGTAACAAAACCTGTGATATTGTATTTTGATAATAGAAGTGCTATAAATATATCCAAGAATCCAGTGATGCATGCAAAAACCAAGCATATTGCAATCAAGTATCATTATGTCAGAGAATTGGTAGAAGACAAACAAGTAAAGTTGGAATACATTCACACAAAGGAACAAACTGCATATATCTTCACCAAACCATTGCCCAAGGATGCCTATGAATATCTTAGAGGCAAGTTGGGGGTCATACCCCTAACTCAAGCAGTTCAAGGCAACAAGGAAGCCATCCTGCATTAATAGGAATAAATCATTGAAATATTAATAGGTTGATGCAAAGGATGACAGCAGGAGTAGAAACTCCAAACCAGTCACAAGCATGGTGACAAAGGGAGAAAAACAACAAAAAGCTTATATTTTGCATGATAAAGATGCTACATCTTTGGCATTTATGTCAAAGAGGGAGAAATATGAAAAAATATGATCAATACAAAGAAAGAGGGAGATATATATGAAAGAGGGAGATATCTGAGATTAGTAGTACAAATACAACAAGACAACATATACAATCTTGGTGGTAACTAAGTTGATTAATTGATCAGTTTGGTTTGCCATCAATGCCAAAGAGGGAGATAGTTGGAAATGATTGAAATGATCATAAGAAAAGTTTTTAGAATAATATATGGAACTAGTAAAGAATGTCCTCAATCATTGTTTTATCATTGATGTCAAACTTGCTACTTGCAGGAATGACAATTGGTTTAGTGATCCAAATACTATCAGTTAGTTGATTGTCAAGGTGGAGGCAATCAATAAGATGTAACTAGAACACCTAGAGAAAGGATGAAGTTATGATGTTGTAATGAAGTACAAGGATCAGCTAAGCCATTGATGAAAAAGTGTATTTGATGACATACTATAAGATACAAAGAATGGGCACACTAGAACGTATCAAAGATTTAAGGTTTTAGCTAAGTCTTTTTTAAATCTCAACTAAGTTCATTAGAGAGAAGGAGTCGAGCAAGCTAGTAAGAGCTGAGAAAATTCTTAGTTAATGCCAAGCAAACTTCAGATGCCGAGCATACTTCAGATGCTGAGTAAACTTCAGATGCTGAGTGACACAGATTTAATTAAGTGCTGAGCAAAATCAAGTGCCGAACAGAATCAAGTGCCGAACAAAACCAAGTGCCGAGTAGGTATAGGTGCCGAGTAACACAGAGGTGCCGAGCACTAGTAACTCAATAATGCTGAATTGCTACATTATTTTGGAAATCAAAGATTTGCCAGATCTAAGCTGACAAGGTTGTTATCTAGAAATTTGTGAATTAAAAGGAAGATAAGAATGATGAGCTGGTGGCACAGAACACCATGTAGAACATTTTTTTTAAAAGGATACAACTGGAAAAGTTTATAGAAGAGAACAAGATATGGGGTAGATACATTGTATCCTACCTAATCCATTTTGAAACCCTAAAATTGGAGAGGGAGAATTGAGTGGCAAAGACAAATCATATTTCTATTTAAGAAGACATGAGTTAATGAAAAAAAAGACAGAGACAGGTGGTCAAGCATAAAAGCATGAAGTACCGAAGAAGGTGCTAAGGAGAAGAAAGAACAAGAACTCTATTTGGATAGACGACCACAAGGATGATTGCATTGGTAGAATGAGAAAGAAGACTCAAGGAAATGAAGCTTGAGAGAAAGAAAAGCAGTCAAAGCTAGAGTGATTGAAGCCAAAGCATACAGATTGAACTAAAAGTGTGATATGAAATCTGAAAAGTATGTTGTAAGTTATATTAGATCAAAAGACCATTATCGTTACTTTCTAGCAATTGTAACAGTAAGTTTAAATCCTATGGACTTAGGTTGGTTTAATAGTCATTAGATAAATCCTTTAACCAGGTGACATTCCAAGTGAATGTTCTACAGACCTTTAACCAAGCCCATTCCTAATAGTTTAGTGAAATCCTTTAACAAGATCACATGTAATAGTGTGTTGTAAACCTTTAACAGGGTAGGCTTTTAACAGGGCATCACTTCAGAAGAGTGACAATCAAGTAGCATGTTACTGGTAGTTTTTCCCAAATTGGGTTTCCACGTAAATCATTGTGTCATGTGTTGATTTTGGATGTTTTATCTTTGCATATTGATTTACTGTAACTTTCTTATATGATTGATTTAAGTTTGGATGGATAAAAGGTGTATGGATTCATTAAAAGTAGTAAAAAGGTATTAATAGGGCATTTGGACCTTGAATAACTGATGCACCCCCACCCCCCCCACACCTCTCAGTTATTCTAAAAAATTCTAACAGAACTTGTAATAGAGATTTGTACAACCATTATAGAATATGGAATAGTTTTGAAAATAATACATTCTTTATAGTTGAAATTGTGTGATACATATTTATTTACAACATATACACAAAGATCATTAGAGTTATTACATGCAAGCATGAATAGTAATATTCACTCATTGAGAAAGAATGCAAGTTCAAGTTGTTGGAAATATAAGAGGAGTAACTGAGAGGGAATTAGTGAATTAATTACCAAATTAATAAATTCTAGTACCCTTAGATGTTAATACAAATCAAAACTAAACTCTACTGAAACTAAAATACTGTCATAACTTAGTTAGCATTGAATCACACAACAAACACTAAGAATTATTATTATGCATAAATCACTAAAATAAATACTTCCTAAGCTATTTAAAGAGATTAACCTTAAATAAATTAGTCGGAGAATCCTAAAAAAAAATAACTTGAACACATATGACACAAGGATTCAATGTAAAAATTCAATTTTGGAAAAACCACCAATTGCAACTAGTTATTGTTTTCCACTCTTGTAAAGAGAGCCCTATTAAGAGATGACCCTATTAAAGGTTACAAAACACATTTTTAGGTGTAACCCTATTGAAGGATTTAAATCAATCTAAAAATGCCACCCTATTAGAGGATTTGGCAAATAGTTGTTAACTCTATTAAGAGATTTGATACACTACTAAAATTATTAGAGAGAAAAAAATGATACAACTTGATTGTTGATGCAATTGTATTGTTGATTTTAGATCTCTATACTAACATAAATAGTTGATCCTCCTTGACTGGATAAAAAATTGTAGCTAGGTCTACTTAGAATACTCTGATATCCTTCTAATTCACTTCTTTGATTTATCTTTTCAATCCCATGCTTCACTTCTTTGATTTGATAACTTGACCGTATACTTATATCATTTACCTTGTAAAGTTGGCATGAATAAACTTTCAAATATTCAATATTCATCCTTTAAGTCAGCTAGACTTAACAAATAAATTCATCAATCTAAATATGCAAACTCAAGGAAATCCTTTGCTACCTAAGCAAGCTTGGTCAACACCAACCTAGAACATAGTTTCTTCATGCTTCCTTTGTTAACTATGAGAACTTGGTTAACACTTCATCCTAAACTAAATTCCCTTTTTAACCAAGTAGGCTTAGTTAACACTATTTCCTTGCAAACTTCTCTTTGGTGCCTAAGTGAACTCCATAGAAAATGTAGATTTCTGCAAACTTCTGTTGGTGCCCTAGAGAACTTAGTAGACACCAACTCTAAACTAGATTATCTCTAGAACACTTGATGGATACTACAAACTATCTTCATTTCTTGAGTGATCTTGGCAGACCCTTACTGACCAGTAAATATTTGACATTTTGTGTAACATCAAAGACAATATACAATTGAACAATTATTTTCAACAATCTCCCTATTTAGTATGGATGAAAAAACAACATTTCATTATACAAAAAAATTTTAGAGAAAAATAAAAGTAGGGATAATAGCCTTACTTTCATTCTTATTCTCATCCATGAGAACTCCCTCTATCAATGTAAACCCCCTTGGTCATCAATCTCTGATTTCAATGATTGCAATATCCGAATCTCCCTCTTTGTTATCAACTCTAGTTTATTCTCCCTCTTTGACATCTCTAACATATATAATAATATCTTTGATATATGACAACAAAAATCTCCCTATCAGACCTAAAATTTCTTTGATGTATTTAAGAAAACACTTCGTCTTTGACATATCATGACAAAGATAACATTAAATGAATTTCCATGTACCTCATGTATTGATCTTCAACATGTTTGGTTGATGTATCACTAAAATCTAATGATTTTTCTTCCAATAGGGGAATGTCCCCTAGCTTACCTCTTAGATACAAAAATGCATCCATAGGAAATGGATTGGTGAATATGTCTATAGTCTATTCTTTTGCATTCACATATTACAATCTTACTTCATTCTCTTGCACCAATTCTCTCAAGAAATGATACTTTATTGCAATGTGTTTGGATTTGGTATGATTGCAAGATTTTTTGAAATGTTAATTGCACTAGTGTTATCACAGAAAACAACAATTGGATCCTTGATTTCTTCCTTCACGCCTACCAAAAATTGTTTGAACCAAACAAAATTTTAAAAATTGACTACTACAAGAACATATTCTACTTCTTCCATTGACTTAGAGATACAATTTTGATTCTTTCTTCTCCAAGATACTAGCCTTTATCCAAAAAAAAAAGCTCAACCACTAGTGCTCTTTCTATCATCAATTCAAAGTTCCATCCTTTCTTATACCACAAACCATAATCTTTAGTACCCTTTAGGTACCTCATGATTCCTTTTATTTCCATCATATAGTTTTCTTTTGGATTAGTAGAAAATCTTGCCAAAATTACAAATGCTAATGCAATATTAGGTTTTGTATGCACCACATGCTAAAGTTTTCCAATCATTTATGTAGTTTGGTCTACCTCCTCTAGATCATCATCCTTAGAAAGCTCATGTCCTATAGACATAGGTGATCTAGAATACTACATTCCAAACTTCCGTAGTATCTCCTTGATGTACATAGATTTAGTAATGTAGATACCATATTTCTTCTGTTGAATCTGCAAGCCAGGGAAGAATTTGATCTCTCCAAATAATGAAATTTCAAATTCCTTACTCATTTCATCAGAAAAAGCTTGCACAAATCATCATTTCAAATAAATATGTATCATCCACAAATACTTCAACCAACACATTCTTCTTATCTAGTCCTTCTTTAATGTATAGGATCTTGTTATCATTAGTTATTTGAAAACCAATCTTTATGAGATAATTATGTAACCATTCATACTAGGCTCTGGGGGCTTATTTGAGACAATAAAAAGCTTTGTGTAATCTGCAAACCATGTCCCTTTTGCTAGGTGAATACAAAGAAACAATGATATATGATAAATATGTGGGGTATGACATAAGATGGGGAATATAGGACCTATGCTTAACCCAAATTCCCAAAAGCAAAGATCCAAATTGATTAATCACAAAGAAGTGATCAATGCACAAATGAATCAAATGATGTAGAATATGAAGAAAAGAGGGAATCCTATAATCTATTATAGAAAGTATGTACTTGAAATGTTGAATGAATAAAGGATAAATACTAACCTCAAAGTAGAGAAAATGTAGAAGTTGATGATTTCTTATGTCTGTATATAGTTTCAGGAGATTCTGTAACCTACTCCACATTATAAATATTGAGACAGGAAAAAAACCCATTTTTTTTTAGCTTTCGAAGGGTAGGTTGACTTTGAGCTAGATTGTGGGGCACAATCTTACCAAAAAATGTTGACCTTGAGCTACACTATTTTAAAAAAAATTATGTTCCTACATCACATAATTTTTTTGAAAAGGGTATCCAAATATGCACTTCAATTTTTTGTCTTTTACTTGTACCTAAAGGAAAAATAGGTTTTTTAGATGAGGGATTTTCCTTGGTCAAAACTTGGTTTGGAATCAACCATAATAATGGAATCAAAATAGAGAATACTAGCAAGTAGTAGAAGTAAATCTAACAATGAAGCTATAATATTAAATAGATATGCAATTGTATTTGAAATGTAAACAAGTATGTTAATATGAAAGCTTAAACATAAAATTAGAAAATGTAAATCAAAACCTCCATGATTGTATGCTTAGAATCCAACTTGAGAGAAGAATGGATAGATCTAAAAGATGAATAATGGATCTTGAAGGAAGATCACACCATCATGATAGTTATATCTAGTGTTTTGAATGATGAATCTTGAATGCTTGAACCAAATTCCTTCAAAGACTTAAATGCTTGAATCCTTGATCTTTAATAGAGAACTTGAATAGAGACAATGGCTTAGATTCTTAATAGAATTCTTTCTTGATTGTGGAAATAATGGATCATCTGATATCATCATGTTCATTCTCGTTCTAATTAGCTTATGGTAAGTGAAAATGAGAGGAGGAGGCTTCCTTACATAGTTGTCTAGGGCACAAACTTCTAGAGAGGCCAACATTAGAGAATTAAATCCCAATCAGCCTTAACCCATATAAATGGACCTATATTAAGTGAAATTTAAGAGTTTAACATTCTAAAACCCAAAAAAGCCAATCTAGAAGTGGGAAAATGAAACTTTCTGAAGCCCAATATCGCTAAACCTATGGAACTTGAAATTTGGACCTAGGGTCAAGGTCAAGGTCATATTTCTCCTAGGACATGGTCAAGGTTGTCCTTGACCTAGGTCATGGTTGACTTTTTCCTTGACCTAGGTCAAGGTTGAGGTCAACCTTGACCCTTTAGGTCATCATTGACCTAGAAAGTCCAAGTCTTCAATTTCCCAGATAAAATTGTTAGAATAGGGGGAAAATAACTAGATCCATGCAAAGACCTATTGAACATAGTTGACATGACCCCAAACCACTTACTCGGTGGCCTAATGCTCTTATCATGGAAGTGCTTCCATTTTAATATGATACATTAGGATCAATGAAACCTTTTGGTTGCTCTATGTAGACATCTTCTTCTAGAATTCCATTTAGAAATATTGATTTCATACCCATTTGATATACTTTGAATCCTTTATGAGCTCCATATGTAAGGAGTGTTCTAACACATTCTATTCTAACAATAGGATCACAAGTTTCTCCATAGTAAATACCTTCCTCTTGATTGCAACTCTTTCACACTAGCCTTTCCTTGTTTCTTGAAACTTCTCCATTTTCTTTGAACTTATTTTTGAATACCCATTTTGTGTCAATTGCATTCTTATCCTTGGGTCTAAGAACAAGAGTCCACATCTTATTCCTTTCTATCTGATCAATTTCTTCATTCATTGCTTCATTAAAAATTTCATTCTCTAATGCATGTTTTATAGATCTAGGTTCAAATTTAGTAATAAAACATGTACCATTTAATTTATTCTTGTCTTTATAGCAGTTGACTAATCTAAAATGATTTTCTTGGGTGCATGATGTCTTTTCTAACATATACATCTAGTTTGGAATCCTTCTTTCTAAAATCACTAGATTCATCATGATCTTCTAAATTGTGCTTGGGTCCTCCTATCTTGACTTGGGTTCATCAGATTGTGACTCAATTTCCCCTTGCTAAAACTCAGTTCCTTCTGATGACTTGGGTCGCACTAGCTACAACTCGAGTTGAACTAGATATTTTGGGAACTTAGGTGGTGAAGACTGTTGATTCCCAATTACATCAGATAATATGTCAGGCTCATACTAAATAAAGTTATTGTAGTTCACAGGTTTTAAATTTCTTTATTCTTAACTCCTTTCTACAAACTCATCAATCTTCGCATGTGCAATTTCTATAACTTTATGAGTAGATAGATTAAGATATTTATATGCTTTCATCTTATTGGAGTATCCCAGAAATGTGCTTTCATCACTTTTCACATCAAATTTTATTTTTATAGACTCCTTCAAACTACAAAATTTACTTTGAAATACTTTGAAGTAACACACATTAGGTTTATAGCCATACAATAGATCAAAATATGTTTTCTCAAAATATATCTTCAATTTTACTCTATTAAAGGTATGAATTGTAGTGCTAATTGCTTCCTTCTAGTATTTGATAGCAACATTCTTCACTATCATCAAGTTCCTTGCATAATCCATGATTTTGATTTTTTTTAATTATTAAATTCTTACTCAAAAAAATAATAAAAAATATAGGAATAAAATTCATCTAATTCTACACATTTCATCAATTTACATCATGCTCAAATTCTAAACACAAATACCATTTTTTTCTCATTAAAGTTGAACAGTCACATTTTGATATCCTATATATTTATAAAAGGTGACACGAGTTTGTGCTTTTACCTTGCTTCTTGAGTAGTCAAAAGTATGGATATAATGCTTATGAATGTAGATTTAAGAATAAATCACACTAGTCACTTGGAAAATAGAATCATGCAACAAAGAAAGAGAATTTGTATGATTTGGATTATAACATATGTTACAATTTTCACTATGGTAAATAATATGTTACAAAACTAGGACACCTGCACTAGCACCAAGAAATAAAGATGAAAAACCAAAAAAGAATAAGACATGGGTAGAGGTAGTAACAGCTAGAAGCGCTAGAGTAGAAGACACTATGATCATCCAATCTGATGGATCTAGTGATTAAACCACATCTCACTAAAAGTAAGAGGTATGTAGGAACTGTATACCTCAAAGCCATACTTTACATAATTTCCTAACATTAAAGTGATGAAAAGATATATCTACATAATTGGAGATCCATTGAGAAATTTTAGAAATTAAAATTCACTAAGTACCAAACATTAGTGGTATTGTCTATATTGATCAAATCTTTTAGAATAGACTAAGTAATTGAGAAGGATTACATACTGATCGAGTGCATAAGTTTAGATTGAACTAAAGTTAAGGTTGAGCACATATGTCATATAGTATTTGACTATGAGGACATCTATTTCAGACCTAAATTGAAAGATCGGAGGTATATATCAAATTTGAACAATTATTTTTCTTACCTAGTGATCAAGGAGCTCTCTTAAAGATTCAAAAGTGATCTCAACAACCAAAGAAAGGAACCACACCAAGTTATAATCAAATTTGTGAAGACAAGTAAGTATTACTTTCATTGTCAACTAAGCTATTATGTGAAAAGATATTATTGAAAACCCTAGTTCACAATGGAATCTAGAAGTGAAATGTCAAAGGATAACAATGCAAAAATTATGAGGAATGATCACCGACCTCCTCCAAATTTTAGAAAAACACTTAATATTGAGACCCTTATTAATAATGTTGGAGTGTTTTCATCTATTCCACCTAGAGTTTTGAGTGTGCAAGACATTAGATCGTGTGATCAATGTAACATTGGAGAAATTGGAGATTTTGAAATCAAGACATGTTATGTCAATCTATGTGTAGATGGAATTTTGAAAGTTGGATTCAAAATCACTTCAAACAAAGGTTAGACATGTGCCCTAGATTTTCCTAAATTTTCAAGAATGAATGGATCAATTTTTTTATAAGTAGAGTTCACAACATGAAATTATGTTTGGAAGGAATTTTTTTAAAGTTGCATTCATGACATGAAAGTATGCAATCACTCGAAGAGTAACTAGGTATCCTTTATTGGATAAACCAAAGAGAATAAGGAATGGCATAAAAAATGAAATTGAAAACCTAATCAAGGGAAAGTAAAATGGTTGTGGAATGTCAACAGACAATATTGAGGATCAACTAATTGAATTTTTTGTTCATGTGATTGCACAAAAGTTTTATCAATCTAGAAGATTGAACAACATATCATGCATTACAGTTGATTTGGGATAAAAAATTATGAAGAAAGATCATGCATACAATCTTGTAAAGCTATAGTTACAACAACTTGGAGAGAACCTGCAAGAGACAAGAATACCTAAGAACATATCATGTAAGTTTGACTCGCTATTAGTTTGTATATTTTCTATGTACAAATTTATTTTTTTCTTGTTTGAGAGGTGACATGGGATAGAATAGGATGAGGATTCAAAAATTAGTTCTAAATAAATATTATGATGAAATATATTTCATTATGAACATGGATTTTTTGTATGCACAAAAAGTAATACCAATGGTAGCATGGTTGAGGTGTCTATTTTATCAGGAAATTTTTTTATGACATATCAACAATAGTCACTGTATTATTGATAGAAGACAAAAGAGAGTGCCAAGCTGTTTGGCACATATGAAATAGTTAATGCTGTGATAACTATTGAAGTTGGTACACCTAAAATAGATAATAAAGGAAAATAAAAGTTTCCTAGATGAGAAAAATGGAACAAGGGGAAGGGTCAAGTCAACCCTTAGAGGACAAGGAAGGAAAATTCAAAGAGCTCATAGTTGTGAAGAAGAAGGGAAAAAAACCAAGAAAGGTTGTAATAATTGCATCTAAAGTAAAGGAAGAACTTTAGAAGGACATGAAAGAATTAGTAACAATATTAAGGCTGAACAACAAGGTTATCATTACAAAAGGAGGTCAGCACAACCTAGTTCCAAGCTACTACTAGGAAGCCCATCAAAGAAGAGAAAGAAAGAAGATGAACAAGTAAAACCAAAGAGGAAGTTGATAGTTGCACAAGAGGATGAGGAAGAAGAATAAATGATAGAGTTTGATGAAGCTATAAAACTATAAGTTTTAAGTAGACTCCCTCCAATTTCTATAGATTGGGTATGTGAAAAACTAATAGGATCAAAAAATATTTTGAGTAATGAAGATCAAGATAAACTTGAAGAAGTTTTAGTTAATATGTTGATCAATTTTCCACATTCACCTATGGAAATAGAAACTAGAATTCCTGCAAGATTTTATAAGAGAGTATATTCAATATGGAAATATGTATTGACTACATAGAAGAAAATAAGACAAACAATGTTGGCGAGGGTCATGACAGATTTGGGAAAGACACATATGTCTATAGACTTTAAAGATTCTTTTAAGAATCCTATGCCAAGGGACAAGGCATAAAAAGTTTTCAAGGATAAAGTTCTTGAGTTTGACAAATCTCATATTAAATTCTAGAAAGAGGTATTTGTAGTACTTACTCCAACTATAGAGGTGAGAGAAGGTCAAGATGATACAAAACTTAATAAATAAGAAAAATAGGAAGTTCTTGAGCTAGAAAAGAAATGGAAGAACTTATTAGTGGAATTATATTTAAGGATACTATCACAATTAAAGATGATATTTATATCTATCCACCTAATCCAAATGTATGCATAGAAGAGGAAATTCAAGGATTGATGAAGGATTCAAGAAAAAAATTTACAAATCCAATTTTCTACATGTAATTAAATATACAAAGCTTGAAGTTAAGAAGGCTAATTATGATAAATTCAAACCAATTATAGAGGCTACAAATGTTGAGAAACTTGGTAAGGCATTGATTGTATATTCACCACTAGTGACTTGTATGCATATTTTGAAAAAGGAAATAAATTCTAAGAAATTTTCAAGCACAAATTTAGTAGATGAAGTAATTACATAGAAAGAGAAAGAGGATACTCAAGCTCTCATTCAACTATAGAGTGAAAAGGTTGTCAAATAGACACTAGTGATACTAGCTATGAAAACTAATATAATACCAACACATGGAATACTAACTGATATGCTTACTAAATCCAAAACTAATATACTTACAAAAGTATTCAAAGCTGTAGAAAACAAAACTATAGAATCCAAAATTGTAGAACTCAAAACTATATTGACTACTGAAGAACACAAAATTTTAGAACATGCTATACTCACTGCTGATGATGCTAACTTGGGAGATGAAGAAGAGGGTGGCTATAGCTTGGTAGATGAAGTGGTAAAAACTTATATTATTGATGTGCTAAGCTATGAGGGAGGAAAGAGTGATTAGACATTTGATGTATTTGTTGTGATCACAATAAGACTTGCTAAAGCTATCTCCAAACTTGAGGTAGCTGCTAATTTTCTTGGAGGATGAGGAAGTGAGGCAATGATTGATGTTGCTATCTTCATAGGATTAGTCTCCTCATCATCTTCTTTGTCTTCCTTAATAGCTTATTCCTCTTTATCTTCTTCAACTTCTTCATTGTCAAGTTGTATTATCTCAAAGTATGTTCCTTCTTCGTCATCATCATTGTCATCATCCTTGAATTCTACTAGAAATTCACTTTGTCTATGCAAGTGATAAATATTTTTCCACATACCTATAGCATTCTTGACTACATGCTCTATATCCTTTCACGATATTAAACAAGTATTAATCTAAGAGTCATCTTGTCTTCATTTTTCTTCATATACTCTTTTACCTTAGCATCTATGATACTTGGTAACAACTACCTCAGGGTTTGTTCATAGATATCTTTTTCTATCTACGTAGCTGAGTCCCATATTGGCTTCAACTTCTGTAATAGTTCATTAGAGATCTGAGAGGCTATCTAATTAGGGGAATACTTCCGTTTACCCCTCTTGGTTAGCACCAATTCTTCAACTTGTTTCTTCTCAACCTTTGTCCTAGTCTTTTACTTTAATGATTTAAACTTGATTATGCCTTCACCTTCTTCCAATCATTTTAGTTTTTCCTTTAAGATGGGAGGAGTCTTGCTAAACACAACTTCACTACCTTTCTTCCTAGATCTCCTAGTAAACACTATAGTGGATGGCTTAGGTGGCTCGATGATGATCACCTTGAATTTCTTCTTTATTCTCTCTTCTTCCTTTTCTAACTCATCTTCATCCTCTACTTCTTCATCATATTCTCCCCTACCCTTGGTCAACATAAGAGGTGTGCTGGTTTTGAGTTTTACTATTCTCCTCTTGCCTTTGTTGACCACTTATGGAAGCTTGACTTCAAGCTCTACTTTTTCCTTGGCCTCATCATTTGTTCCAAAGTGTGATGCCTTTGGATCAACAAGTTTGTTTATCAAGGTTTCAATTATGTATTTTGCTTTATCAATGTTCACCTCATAGGGAGGAGGTTTTACCCATAAAGCTCTTGGTTTTACTACCTAAATGTAGACTTTGTCACTGTCTACCATGAAACAAACATTGTCTATCTTCAACCAATTTCTTTGAAATCCTGAATTTGTTATTCATTTTCTCCTTGAAGACATCAAATTAATTATACATTATGCTCACAAAATTCTCACCCATTTCTGCAATATACTCATTAATCTGATACAAATTGGCACATCCTTACTCCATATGACTATACCTTTAGAAGGGAAAAACTTTTGAATATAGAAAAATAGACATGTAACCAATGAATTGAATTTACAAGGGTTATTCTTAGATGTCCTAATACTTTCCATGTCATATGATAGATTGTTCTTCACAACCTTGAATGCCAAATCTACTGCTTCACATAACACACTATTTAGATTACTAGAATTAGAGATCTTGTGAGTTATCACATGTATGCAAAGTTTTAGTTTTGCATCTATTATGCTACTCATCTTCATGCCTCTACCATCCCACTTTGCTAGGGTTTTCTTTTCTAACTACACCTAACCAAGGGTTCTAGTAGTTTTGGCTTTGAACTACCAAAATTTAAAAATACCTCTAAAGGCTTCCCTAGATTGAGATGCACACAATATACAAATTATGATACCATTGTAGTAATTTTTAAGTTAATAATAGTCTCAATTGTCTTCAAGCTTGGTATTCATGCAATAAATCATCTTCTTAGTGATCAAAACTAGTTTCTCAAGCCATAACTGGCCACTATGAACTTAGCTTAGGATGTATTTGATCCATTTGATTTGGAAACTTCAAGGCAGGTGAGGAATGTGGGTTAAGCCCTTATCTTCCAAGTGCTTATGTTTGGATTTAAGAACAACATTCACACACAATTCACCTCAGGCATCATCCATCTCCAGGGTTCCAATTTCTTGAATTACAAACTTAAAATGAGTTCATATATTGTTAATGAGTAGTACCTTAGGAGGGATCTGTGATTGAGCTCCATTTGGATCGAGGGTTTTAGCAATTGCTGGTACAAGTTTAAAATCTAGTGGTTTCCATTCAACTCCTCAAAATAGAATTTCTAACCCTCTCTTTGCCTTGTTGCTACTACTTGATGCTACCATGGCTACTTGGCAGGTTATGGGAAACTTTGAAAAATTCTACTACAAATTTTGCTTGAAATTCCTTTATTTCTCTATAATTCGCTTGATCGCAATAACACTTTAAAATTTTTGATGAAAAATGAACTCAATTTCTTACCTTTTGAAAAAATTTCACCATTAATGCTTAGTACAAAAGTAGTTGTGATGACATCATAATGTGCAATAGGCTATCATTCACTATCTGTTTGGATTGCTCGATGAATTCTTCATAACTTGGTAACCAAACATGTGTGACTAGTTACTCCCAACCTTGCTCAGTAGAGTCCATGACCCAACCTTACTCAATAGATAAAGAAACTTAGTGATAATTGATACTAATGTTTTTTGATCCCCTTCAATCTTGAATATTGATTTGGATCTTTGCTTCCTTTCAATTTTGGAACTGTTTAGATGTGATCATAATAATTCAGTTTCAGTTCTTACTTAAGATCTTAGTTGGAAATGGTGGTGTTACCCACTTCTTGAGTTACATGACCATTTTTTCTTGGATTAGATTTCTTGGTGGATTTAGGAATCCATTTTTGCCTCATTTTCTTTGTGATATTGCCTACTTTTGCTTTCTTTTCATCTTCAATTCTACCTATATTCATGCAATTCTTGGCTAGATGACCAAGTCTTGTACAAGTGAAACATCTTATGGTCATATCTCTATTCCTTATATGATGTTTAACATAGTTCATGCCAATGTGTCCATACTCTCCATAGTAATGACATCTACACTAGGCATTATAGTCCTAACCAAATATTGCTTTTACAATTTGCTCTGCTGGGTTAAATGACTTGGTTTTGTAGTTTGATGCCTTGTGACCTTGTTTCTTTCATTTGTGACATTTTACTTCAAATTTTGGTTTCTCTTTACATTCATTAGCCTTGTGACCATGCTGATTTCAATTGTAACATTTACCATTGAATTTTTCTTTACCATTACTCCAACATTTGTTTGATGTATGACCTATCTTACCATAGTGATTCCAAGTAGGTCTTTGATTCCTTTGAGCACCTTGTTTAGGTAATTTTTTAGTCTTTCACTAATTTTATTTTTAGATCTTATCTTACTTCTTATTCTTTCATTGATATGTCTTTTTGAATTGAGATCATTTCTTAATCTTTCATTGATCTGTCTTTGGCTCTTGATTTCTTTACTTGCATTGGAGATTTGATCTATAAGATCTTCATGTTGAAGGGATTGGTTATGGATCTCATTGTTTCTTCCATCCATTTCTTCTTTCATTTTGTTTCTTTGTTCCAAGATTTCACATAGCCTTACTGACTAAATTTCTTGTTCTCTTTTCAACCTTTTTATTTCTTCTTGCAAGGAACCATTCTTCTTTAAGAGTTCTTTGATGGCATCATTTGCTTCATCTGAACTACTTGAAGTGAAAATTTCTTCAATATTTTCTTCAATGTATTGATGATCATTCATCAGATTCACAAGTTCCTTGCTTCTTTTCAAGGATTGGGAAAGTTGCTCCTTAGCTTTCTTGAGTTGGGCAATGGCCATTTCTAGATCTAGCTTTTCATTGTCTATTGCCTTATCAAATTTGAATATCTCTATTGTCCTTGATCTTTGCTCAAGCTATTAAGCTTTATCCTAAGAACCATAAAGCTTTGATACTAATTGTTGGAAATATTCAAGACTATGCTAGGTTATTGAGAGGGGAGGGGTGAATCAGTAACCTCAAAAGCTTTATCGAATTCAGATCTTAATTGCAATAATCCAATAACCATTTAATTCATTAAATCAGATCTAACTGTATGCATGAGAAATTGAAAACATCAGCATTCATGGTATATGAACACAATAATTTGGTGACCCAAAAACCTTCCAAATAGAAAGTAAAACTAAGGTGGGGATGATACCCACAAAACTTCAATACTACAACATAAACTTGGCTTGTTAAGGCTTACAATGATCACTTTTGATGATCTTCCCTATTAGGAGCAATTAGGACTACTAGGTCCACCTTGTTAGAGGTTTTAAAAACATACAATAAAGTATGCACTTAGTAAAGAGATTTGACAAAAGACTATAAAGTCTACCTTGTTAGGGGACTTGGACTGGTTCACCTATTAGAATGAAACTAGAGATCTCTTATTTACAACTAATTTTCTAATAGTGATTATTTGAAGTACTAATCACCTTTATGTGATAGATATGACTCTATTTCTCATTTGTTGATATGGCCTTACAATATGTTGCGACTAAAAATTGCATGCTTTGTTTTTAGTCACATCTCAAAAATTTTGAAAAAATCAAGCCCTTAAATGCTTTTAGAATGCATATGTGCCTGGTTGTACCCGACTGTCCATTTGAAACCGCTAAGGTGTTTAATGTTTCTAACACCTTTCATTCAGCATGACTAAGCATTTCGTGAAGATCAATTGTCATTCTGAGCTATTCGGTGAAGTCCTATTTTAAACAATTGTCAATCTTGCTTTTTCACCCAAGTGTCAGACAGTGATAAGAGGCCTTGTTGGTGAGTGAATATCACGCACCTAAAAATGTGTCATGACTTTCCACTTTGAGATTATCTAATGTCCATACCCAAGAACATATGTTTCAGATTTCGAGTCATTTCGAGTTCGTCTGACTAGATTTTTAATCCCTCGAAGTTGGTCAGTTATTGTTTTCATGCTTTTGCACTTTGCACCTAATTCTGAAAAGCCCTGTTTGACGAGTAATAACTTTTGACCAATTGATCCAAGTGTTGAAATTCATGTTGCATTACATTGTAGGAGTTAGAGAATTCTTATGTTTCAAATTTCATATCATGACGAATCCGTTTGACTAGTTTTCAAACGCGATTCCAAATGCAATTTCTATCCTTTGACTGGTGTTAGCATTTGTAGATTGTTTAGTACCCCTGTTCGAGACGTCAAATCTTGAGATCCGTGATTGGTAAGATTGAATAGATTCTACCACCATGTTTTCTTCTAAAAATACTTTAAGTGTGTCAGTTTGCAAGTCATGACGAATCTGTCTGCACACTTTTCCAGATTGTTTCCATTTGTAAAAAATCATTTCTATCATTGTCTCCAATCTACTAATTCCAAGTAGCCTACTGTGACTGATCGCCATTTGCGCCCTATTATTCATCATTAGCCCAAATCATAGATCCATATTCACCTCATGATAGTGAACAAATGCCCCAGTTTTCATTTCCCCATGTGTTCATTTGCCCAGTTTTTTGAGCCAAATCCGAACCCAGTTTACTACTCTCTAACGTGTTTACTTGCAGGCGGTTCTGAAAGGTCAAATTTGATGATGAATATCTTCTGACTGGGAATTCTTCATAAGATGAAATCTAACAGGGTGAAAGTGTGCAGAGCAAAGATTCAATGTGCCAGTTTTCAGAGCCTGATCAGGTGTTTTGGTTAGTTTTTAAGGCCAGTCAATAGACCTTTTGGCACTAATTTGACAATTTGTAGATAAGTGATAAAGTGAGTTTTAATTCATGGTTCAATGCTCGATTTTGATTCCAGTCAGTCTGAGAAGGTCACTAGATTAGTTTGATGATTTAGCTCTCCGAGAACGAAAAAAAAAATTTAGCCAGACCCACTCTGGGGCCTAGCTAAATACATCAGAATTGTGACAATCACAGATCTATGTATGGTTATAAAATGATGGGTGGAGATAAAAGTGAGGACTACCAATGAAAATAGGTTTAATTTCTATCCAAATTGCATAAAGGATAAAATCAAATCAAATAAATGCCTTGGTAGAGTAGGAGGGGCTCAAATAAAATTTGTCGTTGAAGCCAATCAAAAGCTTTAAAAAATGAAAAGCCAATCAAGGTACATTCAATCAAAGAATCCACCACAGTCAACGCCTTCCAAGAGGGAGACACCAAAAATGAAAGAATTAATGCATAATAGAGCAAGACCATGCCATTTAAGTGAGAAAATGCTTCACATTGAGCCGTGAACAGGGGAGAATCTGCACAATAAAGAGGAAGCCGCCCAGGATGGAGACAGAGCAACATTTTTGAAACAAGAAAACAACGTAGCTAGTCTCCCAAGATTTCCACACTCCAAAATAGAGACCCTTGCAAATAAGAAGAGGCTCAACATATGAAAAATAATAAAGGCAGCCCGCCTGTTATGTCAAACAAAACCATATGCATCATAAAGGAGGCCCATGCATTCATAAATTCACCAATATTCAATGGAACTCATGCACAGTGAAATGAGCATGGGATTTTCATGTTACAGCTAAAAATCAATGCAATTGGAGAAGGAGCACAAGCCGTTGTCAAAGGATTAGAAAGCCACCAATGAGCAGAAATGGAGTTCCCTACGTGCGGCATTTAGACAAAGAAACACCCACAGATCTAACATAGGAAGAAGACACAAAATAGAGACACAACTCACGCATTTAAAGAAGCACCTCGCCCTAAAGTAAAGGAAGCCACTCCACATAGAAAAGAGGACTTACTCGCAGTCCAAGCCACCAAAGCATGAGAAAGATGCCAGTTAGAAATAGAGGAGTTCTTCACCATAAAAATGGGTAGAGGTATGCGAGCAAAGCAGGCATAGACTGCAGGAAAATGTGTAAAGCCTTATATCCCACATTGGGTGGGTGAAATGTTTTCTAGTTCTTTAAATAGAAGATCACACGTAATTCAATGTGAATTGAAGTAGAAGGCTTTTGGAAGCCAACACGCATGTGGAAGGTGGGGTCCTCACGCATGACGTCAGCTTGACGGAGGAAATGCAAAATTTTAATCGAAGCTGCGCCCGCGGTGACATGGCGCTAAAACCTCAGATCGCACCAGACACCAACACATGGTGGCATCTAACGGTCTGCGCATCCCCACAAAAAGGAGTTGCGTAGTAGTTAATTAATGCGAGGAAGCACATTTATGACAAGTGGTAGGAGGGCCCGCTCAGTGATGACGAGGTAGGTGACATGACTGGGCCAGGGGTGAGGTAAGTGGGTGATGAAGCAATCGGTCGGCCAATCAGGCGTTGCCATGTGGCAATTCGGGTGGCGCCAAGTGGGCTCAGAAAAGAAAAGGAAAATTCTCAAGTGCAAAAAATAATAATCTTAAATTATTATTTCAAAAAGGATATGCACGTTCAGATTTTAAATTGCAAAACAAGGCATTTGTTATAAAGTTTACACTTTAGATATCTTAAAATTTTTTGAAAATTTTAAATTTTAAAGTGCAGACCAAACTTTTATAGCTAGAGGATGTTTTTTCAAATGGAGATTATGGGTGTTTTCGGAAGGCAAAGTATGCCTTATCATATACCGTTGGAATCGTGAGAATCCAAATTTTTTGATTCTAGAGTCGGTTTTTGTACAAGTATTAGTCTTTTTGAGCTACAGGAGTATTTGTCTCAGGTACCTAAATTGCAACCATTTTCATATATCAGAGTCCAGAATTGTTTTCCAACATGGTAATGACTTGAATATCAGTAGCATATAGTGAAAATGCTATTTAAGTCAGTTATTTGAAGAGTTCACCAGCTTTTCATAAGGTAAATCAGATATTTTAGTGACTCAGGAAGTTTTCATCATTTAGAAAAAGACATTTACAAATGAGTTACAAAAAATGATGAAATAAAATCAGATCACAATGGTAGAAAGAAGAGAGAGGTGATTCAGCTGAGAAAGATTGAATTCCAAGTGGATAGATGGCAGTTGTAGATCAGATCCAGGAAGTCACCCTTGTCTATATCATTCTTTCCCTGATACATTGTATCGGTTCTGGTTCCAGGGGCAGTTTTTGTTACTGAAAAACCAGTAGGTTCTAGTTTCTGGGAAGAAAAAGTTCATTGCTGTGATAACATTAGGGATTCCAGTTTTTTCACTGTGAGACCATTGGTTCCAGTATTTTCACATATTTCCATGACTGTGACACCATTTTGCTTCAGTAGAACTCTCATGTGAACAGCATTTTAGAGATAATATAGATAGTTCTGAGATATTAGGTTGTTTCATGTTTTGATTTTATGCATATGAATGTATAGTTTCAAGGAAATGAATACATATGAGCAACAATTTCACTAGTTTTGTTCTGGTTCTTGTCTCCTGTCTTAGCAATCTGTAAGTCTTAAGTGGTTTTGGAACAAAGATTTGAGACCCATTTGCATCCCTTTTAGGTAGTATGTTTGATGTATTTTGCTGTTGGACCAAAGGGCCAAGTAAATGCTTGATATATTTAAACAAGGTTACTGGTTGTTTGAGAAGGATATTTCATGAGAATGAGACCTAAATGAACACTGATGTCTGAATCACAAGGTGGTTGGATAGATCTAATGTCTAGGTATATAAGATACGTACTGATGTCACAAATGTATGTTTTGAATTCATGGAATTGCCCAATGGATTAGGCACTGATCAGTTATAGGATCACTGGTTATACTGTTGCATTTTTGAGGTTTTGTTGAATCAACATCTTTAATCAAATAAAATTCCCTTTCATGTTGAAGAACTATAAACAGAATACTCGCACTCAGCTTATGAATTTCATTGTTTTGCATCTAGCTACTGTAGATATATGTTATTTCATAAATTATCAAGAGAAATAAGGGTTTTATCTGCTTCATATTAGATTCAGTGTATGCTTTGACAACTGGTACCATATAAAGAATCTACAAGTCTACCGACCTAGCTTTTGCAGAGCCTAAAGTAGAAGAAGGGTCATGCCTTATAGTTGGCTTGGTGTTTGAATGGATGTGTTGATAATGGGAGTTAGCTACCCCTAGATGTGTCATATTCTCATCAGGGTTATTGGAAATGGGTAACATTTTCAAAAACCAACACAATACACTTTGCTACTAATTCACATTTGCATGCTTCTTACATATTCTTCACTCTCACTTTTCCATTCATGTATACATACATTCATCTATATGGATATGATACAATACACACATAAATACATACATACATACATAAATAAATATATATATATATATATATATATATATATATATATATATATATATATATATATATATATATATATATATATATATATATATATATATATATATATATATATATATATATATCAATCCAATTTATAAAATTACAAAGTTAGCCAATATACAAGTTAACACCAATATTACAAAGTCAGCTCAAATGAAGACACTTAGGTTCTAAAGATTGACTTGGTGAAGTTCTAATACATGAAATCAAACATCGTTACTTGGAATCATCATGCATTTAGTAGAGGTAGAAGCTCAGTCCATACTAATCATCTCAGAGTAGTCTCAAACTCGATTTGCACTAGTGACTCAATAGATGTTGCGTAACTTGGTAGAAACTAAATTACTCATTTACCATGACTACACTCAGTAAACACTAATTATCATATAGCTTGGTTAACACTAACTTTACTTCACACAAATTGCAAGCTCAGTTTGAACTGTGAAGCTTGGTAACCACTGAATTGCTTGGGTTGAACTATTGGACTTCACACTACTTGAATTCACTTGGTAACCACTGGAATGCTTGGTAGGAACTGTAAAGCTTGGTGGCTACTAAATTACATGGAAAACACTATAGACTATTCAATGAACTCAATAGCCATACACAATTTGAATAAGTGTTGTCACTAATAACAAACTTGACTTAATGTCAACACTCATGTCATGTATAGATGGAATTTTGAAATTTGGATTCAGAATCACTTCAAACAAAGGTCAGACTCGTGCCCTAGATTTTCCTAAACTTTTCAAGAATAAATGGATCAAATTTTTTAAAAGTAGAATTCACAACATGAAAGTATGTTTGGAAGAGATTTTTTTAAAGCTGAGCTCATGACATGAAAGTATGCAATCACTCAAACAGTAATTGGGTATCCTACATTGGATTAACCTAAGAGAATAAGGAAAGTCATACAAAATGAAATTGAAAACCTAACCAAGGCAAAGTAAAATGGTCATGGAATGTAAATAGACAATATTAAGGATCCACTAATTGAATTTTTTGTTCATGTGATTGCATAATTTTTTTATCAATCTAGAAGATTAAACAACATATCATGCATTGTAGTTGATTTGGGATACAAAATTATGAAAAGAGATCATGCATATGATCTTGTCAAGCTGTAGTTACAATGACTTGTAGAGAACCTGCAAGAGATAAGAATACCTAAGAACACATCATGTAAGTTTGACTCACTATTAGTTTGTATATTTTCTATTGTTGGAGAGGTGACATGGGATAGAAAAAAGACTCTTTTAGATTAGTTAAATGACCTATTAAAGAGGTTGGGAAATAATTTTGAAGGTTCAAAACTAAAATGAAGAATAGGATGAGGATTCCAAAATTAGTTGTAGATAAATATTATGATGAAATAATTTTCATTATGAACATAGATTTTGTGTATGCACAAGTGGTAGTATGACTGAGGTGTGTGGCCTATTAGGTAAATATTTATGACATATCAACAATAGTCATTACATTATTGGTAGAAGACATAGAAGCTAGTGCCAACCAGTTTGGCATATATGAAATAGTTATTGCTAATATAACTATTGAAGTTGGCACACCTAAGATAGATAAGAAAGGAAAATAAAAGTTTCCTCGATGAGAAAATGGAACAAGGTGAAGGGTCAAGTCAACCCTTAGAAGCCAAGGAAGGCAAATTCAAGGAGCTCATAGTTGTGAAGAAGAAGGGAAAAAAACCAAGGAAGGTTGTAATAATTGAGCCTAACATAAGGGAATACCTTTAGAAGGACATGAAAGAATCAGTAACACTATCAAGGTTAAATGACAATGTTATTATTACAAAAGGGAGTTCAACACAACCTAGTTCCAAGCTACTACTAGGAAGTCCATCAAAGAATAGAAAGAAAGAAGATGAACAAGTAAAAGCAAAGAGGAAGTTGATAGTTCCAAAAGAGGATGCAAAATAGGAATAAATGAGAGAGTCTAATGAAGCTAGAAAACTACAAGTTGTAAGTAGACTCCCTCAAATGACTGTAGATAGGTTATATGAAAAATTAATGGGATCAAAAAATATTTTGAGTAATGAAGATAAAGATAAACTTGAAGAAGCTTTAATTAATATGTTGATCAAGTTTAGATGTTCAACTATGGAAATAGAAACTAGAATTCCTACAGGATTATATAACAGAGTATATTCCATATAGAAATAAGTATTGACCGCATAGGATCAAATAAGAGAAACAACATTGGTGAGGGTCATGATAGATTTGGGAAAGACACATATGTCTATAGCCCTTAAAGATTCTTTTAAGAATCTTATGCCAAGGGATAGGGCATAAAAATTTTTAAAGGATAAAGTTCATAAAGTTGAAAAATCTAGTATTAAATTCTAGAAAGAGGTATTCAGAGTACTTACTCCAACTATAGAGGTGAGAGAAGGTCAAGATGATGCAAAACTTAATAAAGAAGAAAAATAGGAAGTTCTTGAGGTAGCAAAAGAAATGGAAGAACTTATTAGTGGAATTATATTTAAGGATACTATCACAATTGAAGATGATATTGATATCTATCCACCTAATCCAAACGTATGCATAGAAGAGGAAATTCAAGGATTGATGAAGAACTCAACCAAAAATTTTACAAATCCAATTTTGTACTTGTAATTAAGTATCCAAAGCTTGAAGTTGAGAAGGCTAATTATGATAAATTCACACCAGTTATAGAGGCTATAAGTTTTGAGAAACTTGGTAATGCATTGATCTTATATTCACCACTAGTGACTTGTATGCAAATTTTGAAAATGGAAATAAATTTTGAGAAATTTTCAAGCACAAATTCAGTAGATGAAGTAATTACATAGAAAGAGAAAGAGGATACTCAAGCTCTCATTCAACTATTGAGTACAAAGGTTGTCAAACTTACACTAGTGTTACCTATACAATAGGTGATAACTACACTTGTGTAGCAACCAAAGGAGAGATCAAGTGAGAAAGGGAAGAAAATATAGCTATCACTATCAATTGATACACCCTCAAGATCTCAAGCTATGACTCATGTAGAAGAAGTAGATGATGAGTCAGTAGAGCTTAATGAGGTAATTACATTAGAGAAAATGAATTAGAGAAGATAGGTATCACATACTATTAGAGATATTTTTATAGATGCTTCTGGTATTAAAGATGTAAATCATCAGCATACAATTTTTGATCAACTAGTAAATGTAGTTGGTAGAGTTTAGAAAAAGGTCTTAGAAACAAATGACAAGTTATTATAATAGTCTAAAAGGATAATGGAGCATAAAGTACTTCATATAGTCTTGCATTAGATTGTAAAGAGCCAAGCCAAGATTTCTATAGTCACGACACAATATGGAATAGTTTTGAAAATAATACATTCTTTATACTTAAAATTGTGTGATATAAATTTCTTTAAAACAGATACACAAAGATCATTAGAGTTATTACATGCAAGCATGAAGAGTAATATTCACTCATTGAGAAAGAATACAAGTTCAAGTTTTTGGAAATATAAGAGTAACTAAGAGCGGAGTAGTGAATTATTTACCAAAATAATAAATTCTAGAACCCTAAGATGTTAATACAAATCAAAACTAAACTCCATTGAAACAAAAATACTATCATAACTCGGTTAGCATTGAATCACTCAACAAACACTAAGAATTATTGTTACTCAAAAATCATTGAAATAAATACTTTTTGAGAAATTTAAGGTGACTCACCTTAAATAAATAAGTTGAAGAATCCTAAAAAAAATAACATGAAAACATATAGCACTAGGATTTAATGTAAAAATCCAATTTCAGAAAAACCACCAATTGCAACTAGTTTTTTTTCACTCTTCTGAAGAGAGCCCTATTAGGAGCCAACCCTGTTAAAAGTTACAAAATACACTAATAAGTGTGACCCTATTAAAGGATTTAAATGAACCTATTAGGAGTGAACTTTTTAGAGCTCTTTAGAGACTTCAATCTAAAAATGCCACCTTGTTAGAGGATTTGGAAAATAGCTATTAAGCTAACTCTATTAAGAGATTTGATAAAATACTAAAATTATTAGAGAGTGAAAATGATATGACCTAATTGTTGATGCAACTATATTTCTAATTTTAGAGCTCTATTCTAGCATAAATACTTGATCCTCCTTGATTGGATAAAAATTTGTAGCTCAGTTTTCTTAAAATACTCTAATATCCTTCCAATTCACTTCTTTGATTTATCTTTTCAAACCCATGCTTCACTTCTTTTAATCGAACAAATTGACCCTATACTTATATGATTTACCTTGTCAAGTTGGCTTGAATAAACTTTCAAATATTCAATATTCATCCTTTAAGTCAGCTAGACTTAACAAATAAATTCATCAAACTAAGTATGCTATCTCAAGAAAATCCTTTGTTAGCTGAGCAAGCTCGGTCAACACCAACTTAGAAAATACTTTCTTCAGACTTCCTTTGTTAACCATGAGAACTCAATTAACACTTCATCCTGAACTAAACTCCCTTTCTCAACCAAGTGAGCTTGGTTAATAGTAGTTCCTTGCCAACTTCATTTTGGTGTCTAAGTGAACTTTGTAGACAATATAGATTTCTACAAACTTCCTTCAATGCCTGGAGAACTTGGCAGACACTAACTCTAAACTAGATTATCTCTAGAACACTCAATGGATATTGCAAACTATCTTGATTTCTAGAGTGATCTTGGTAGAGACTTAGTGACTAGTAAATACTTGACATTCTGTGTAACATCAAAGACAATGTACAATTGAACAATTACTTTCAACAATGTCCCTATTTGGTATGGATGACAACACAACATGTCACAATACAACTAAATTTTTGAGAAAAATAAAAGTAAGGATAATATCCTTACTTTCATTCTTATTCTCATCCACGAGAACTCCCTCTATCAATATAAACCCCCTCAGTCATCAATCTTTGATTGCAATGACTACAATATTAAACTCTCCCTCTTTGATATCAAGTCTAGTTTATTCTCCCAGTTTGACATCTCTAACATATATAAAAATATCTCTGATATATAATAAAAAAAATCCCTATCAGACCTAAAATTTCTTTGATGTATTTAAGCAAACACTCCCTCTTTTTCATCTCATGACAAAGATAGCATTAAATGAATTTCCACATATATGCTCTTGTTATCATTATAGGCTCTTGTTATCATTCATTCCTTGAAAACCAATCTTTATGAGATAATTATGTAACCTTTCATACTAGGCCCCAAGGCCTGTTTGAGACAATACAAATCTTTGTGTAATCTGCAAACCATGTCCCTTTCACTAGCTGAATATAAAGAAATAATGATAGATGGTAAATATGTGGGGGTATGATATAAGATGGAGAATATAGGACCTATCCTTAACCCAAATTACCAAAATCAAAGATCCAAATTGATTAATCATGAAGAAGTGATAAATGCACAAATGAATCAAACGATGAAGAATATGAAGAAAAGTGGAAATCCTATAATCTATTATAGAAAGTATGTACTTGAACTATTGAATGAATAAAGGATAAATACTAACCTCAAATTAGAGATGTAGGACCAGAAAATAGGCTAATGTCTAACATATTATGAGAAAATCACAAACCCAATAAACATATGTTAACTCCCTCTAGTCTACCATCAAAGCCAAATGACAAAACAAGAAAGAAAATCTAAAACTTGCTCTTTCATTTGTAGCTCCCATTTCCTTCTTTCTTCTACATGTGATGTAGCTCCAAATTGCCTATAATGCACACAATATTGAAGCAAAAGTCTATGATAATGATGGTGCTATGAGAATAATTGAAGTTGTGATTTGAATGTGAGACCAAGAGTAAAAAAAAATAGAGAAAAACTAGGGACTAGAAATGAGACAAAGAATGCTCATTTTATCATCAACACATAAAGTGAGAGCATTGGATTTGTCACCCTTAGATATGCAACTTGGCAAGGGATTCCTTTGAGAATCTATGATATATATGACACAAGATGCAAAGTGTAGGATTCTATGATGCTTGGAAGTCAAACATGGCTAAGTGTGGAAGAGAATCTATGATGCAACATATGACACCTCAAGCCCACTTAAAGCCAAGAATCTATGACAAAGGAAGCTAAAGATAGACATGCATAAGGGAATAAGAATATATCGATTATGGCATATCTTAGCCAAGTGTCAAAGGAGAATCCATGATGTGTCACACCCATGTGTCATGATGATGTCAATATTATGTGGGATATTTGAATTAAAAATCCATATATCCACACAAATAGAAATTAGTGAAAATGGAATTAATGGAGGAAAATATGACTTAGCAAATTAAGAATTTCCATGGTTTGCGAATGATAAATCAATTAATCAATAAAATTAATTAATTAAGGATGATAATTAGGAAGAATAATTAGTAAGAATGATAGGATTAAATTATGGGTTATTTGATCATATAGAGAAAATTAGTAAATGATTGGCCAAATTGATTAAATAAGTGTGGCAATATCCTTTGATGAAAATGTGATGATGATACAAATTGAATAGGATGATGATAGGTAGACCAAAGCCATGGTCAAATTGATTGATTAATCTAAATTGATAACATGCCAAGGACACATGACATGAATTAAGGATACATAAAATTTAACCACTATTTTAAATCCTACAAGATTGAGATTGATTGATAAGATCGATCATAATAACATCGATGGACACTATCAATGTTACTAAATGGTTGAAAATGCTATGATTAGACATTGAGAGACTCAACAAAATCAAATATTAGATGATATGAATGATAGTTTAACCTAGCACTGAGAGTCGTGACAGTACCAAGGTCAAATTGATAGGTTTCCCAGGCATTGAAAGCCACAACAATGCCTAGGATTGGAAAGATGATGATTGATTTTGGATGTTTGATATGTTTCATGATGATTCAAACTTATTCCAAGTGATTTTTAGTTGATTTGAAATGGTTCTGAGTTGGTTTTGATATGATTACGAGTTGATTTGATATGATTTTTGATGATGTTAAAATGGTTCCAAAATGATGTGAAATTGATGTTAAAGAGGATATGAATGATGATAGACACTATTGAGAGACAATTAGGTTAGCCAAAAGATTAGAGTTAGTGGAATGAGAAAATGGGATGAATTAGTATGAAGAAACAATGTTGATTCAGGGGACTGAGAGTATTTTCAAGGGTTACCACTCAATATAGTGACCAAATAATGAAAATGATAGCTCAATTTTTTCACAACAGAGATATGAATCCAACACAACTAATGGTTCAAAAATTATAGTTGAAATGCAAAAGTTATGGCCTTTAGAGTGCAAAATAGGGGCTTTGGGAGCAGTTTTGGGAATCCTACTACCCCAAGTGCACCCAGTGCACACTTGGTAAGCCAAGTGCACTGTGATAGTACCAAGTGTGCCCTAAAAGTGCAGACTATGCCCTAGAAGGCTCCAAGGGCCAAAAATAGGCCAACTGGACTCAGAATGACGTAAAACTTTGTGTGCATATTTAAAATGATATACAAAGGTCATATGATGGGTGAAATTAGTTAAACATGGTCAAATTTGGTCAATATTGGTCAAACAAAGGTCAAAGTGAGGCTAGACTAGGTGGAAAGCCCTAGAAGGTTGATAGACAGTGCAAGATGATGCAAGAATGTAGGAATGCAAGATGAAGATGATTTGGTGTATTGAAACACATGATAATGGTGATGAATGAAGACATGAATGAAAGAAGATCAAAGAGATGAGATGAGGACTAGTTGGAATGAGGTGAAGTTTGTTGCTTTCAAAGAGTGCACTATATGTTAAATGGACATTCATTTTTATCAAACCATAGATGCGAGCCATTTTTGGGTGTCTACATTTTGCCCCTCTTTGATACAATGTGATTTAGAGCATTGTGTCAAAGAACACTAATGAGAAGGTGACAACAAAATGCCCTAGTAGGAATGATATATATGGGTGCCCCCTCAAGAAATTGACTGAGATATGCATATGATAGGTTAATTTGTCAATAATGAGATGTAAGGTAGTGGATGAAGAAGACATAGAAGATAGAGGAGATGAGATGAGGAATTTTTAGTATGATGGGAAGACTTTTCCTTTTGCAAAGTGCACTACATGTTATTGGAGCTTTATTTTGATATGGAAAATGGAATGTGATGCATCATGGCTTTAAGGACTAGAGGGAAAAATGTAAACCTTTTGCATAAACAAGCATGATGTTGTTAGAAAATGACCTTGTTCTTCCTAAGGCATATATACATGCCCCAGACTCTCAAAGGTACATTTTTAATAGACAAAAAATAAAAGATAACCATCAACCATCTTGGCCACTCTCATAGATTAGATTATATCATCGAGTGGCATAGGGACATGATCAAAGAAAAACAAAGCAAAAATAAATCACTTTCTAAACAACATGAACCAATAGCTATTCTTGTCCATTATTAATTTATTTTTAGTGTTTGAGGTCTTCAAATAGTGTTTGATAGATTGATCATGTGATGGTTGTGATTGTGGATTCAGTTGATAGGTTCATAGTGACATGTTGGATTGATTGTTGGTTCACATTGCTCAGATAGTGTGATTGTTATTGAAGTGTAGTGCTTTGAGTTTTAGTTTCCAAAGTGCAAGTATTCAAACAAAAGGAGTGATTATCCACAGTGACTATTGACAAGGTTTATTACAAATTTTTGATGGTTTTTGTGATTTTTAGGGTTTTTGGGATATTTTATGTTTTTGGTGTGAATGGTTTCTTTAGGACACTTTATGACTTTTAGGGTTTTTTTTAAGGACATTTTCTAATTTTTAATCATTTTTTAGTGCTTTTTTTATGACATTTTATTATTTTTAGTGCTTTTTCCAAGACATTTTATGGTTTTTTAGAATTTTTCAGGATCATATTTGAATTTTTAGGATTTTTTCAAGATCGTATTTGAATTTTAAGGATTTTTTTAGGATCGTATAAGCATATACAAGTGTTAGCTCCAATCTGTTATGTGATGAATCCAATGGATAAAAACTGGTTAGGGATATGGTCAAACTCATGCACTATGTAATTAATATGCCCCCAAAAAAGATGTAGACTATGTACAAAAGCCAACGATAGAGTATATACAAATTGGTAATGCTTGGGTAAGATAACGATGGACATTAACCAATTTGTGAGCCATGATAAGGGACTAGGAATGTCTTGCAATATGAAGGATATGATTAGGAAATGACAAAGGATGAAAAAATAGATGGAATCCTGATAGATGGAGGAGCAACAACTAATTACACATGGCACCTGTTTGCTAGGTTTTTGCCATGGTACTTGCCCAAGGTGCCTATTTGATAGGTTTTCACTTTTGGACAAAATTTTTCTCTTCACTAAAATTTTTGTGCCAAGACAACTATTTGCCAAGTTTTCATCAAGGCATCCATTTTTTCATGACTTTTTTCACTTTTTAAAAATATTTTTCAACGACTTTTTGTCAACTTTTTATTTTTTTCAGGACTTTTAGACAAAATCAAGAACGTTGGTAATCAATGCTAAGAATATAGTTGTTATTGGTGCTGCTAGCTAATAAACTCTCGACCCACAACTGACCATAACTACACAGGAGTCATTCTAAGTCTATAGCTAAGATCAAACCACTAGAAAGACCTAGAGATATACCATCATGTACCATATGTAAGACAATGTCTGCCTCTTGTGAATCAAGGCATTTGAGGATAAATGGGTCAAAGGATTCTATGTATGGGATGTCATTGATGATGACATATGTAGAGGGTTGTTGGATAAAGATTTGATCTTGGGTGTTGGGAAAATTAGTTAGCTGGATTTGGGGATAAACAACTAGATATAAGGGAGGATTGGGATGATTGAGACCAATGACTTTCCACATGAAGGCTAATCGAGAGAACTCAAAAAGGCTTCATGGAATGTTGAACACTGGAACACTAATATTCATGGCATCATCTTTTTCATTTTGTATCCTTGGGAGCTACTTATCTTTTGATTTTTCACGGTCTAATGGGTCCTTTCAGTTTTCACCAAGAGACCTGTGCTCGTTATTATTTTCTTTGCTTTTAGTTTCATAACTAGAAGATGGAGTTGACTCTCAATAGTATGCCAATTTTTTCACTTCAGGAGAAATTGCTTCTATATGATTATTGTTCATAATACCTCCATATATTTCAAAGTTTGTTAGAAGAGTGTCATCATTATTGAATCGATCAAAAATTGGTTGTCTATGTTGGTCCCAATCCAATAGTTCAAGATAACTTGAGGAGATGTCATCATCAGTGTTTGAATGGGCTTTGGTTGAAGGTATGGATATGGGCATTAGATTCAATTGTATCATTGGAGTCATGCTTAGAAGCTAGAGGACTTTTTGGTTTTAGGTGGGATATCCTCATATGCCTTTTCATCGTTCAAAACATCCATAGTCTTACATGTAGGTACCATTGCACTAGGAGGACCTATTCATAATGGTTTAAATCCAAGCACCAAACTAGGAGGTCATCCTTTTGTAGTGATAGTTTCAATTATACCTTGTTTCTAAGATCCAAGACCACTGTAGCCATCACATCCTCGTTTCTACATGATAGTAAATCCAAGTCCATACTTTCTAGGAGATATCAAAGTGGGTTTTTGTTCTACTTTTTCTTTCTCAATACATATAGATGTATTCTCATTGATAGAAGTGGCATTTTGTGTACTGATCTCTGAATGTTGTTCTTGAAATAGTTGTGATTTACCATAAGATTGGGGAGAAAGTGGTGACTCCCTAATTTTGAATACTTGAGACATAAAGTATTCTCCACACCTATTGTCTTCAATCTTTAGCTTTTCCCTGGCATTACTAAGGAGTATATCTACATCCACATATTTAGAGGAACTTTTGGGTTGTGATTCATTGTTTGTTGGGACTTTTTTATGTAGTAGCATCTCTTAGATTTGCACAAAAATGGAAAGGATCTGGATCACCATGGATGGTAACCTCCACATTTTTATAGGAAAACTTCAGACATTGATGATATGTAGAGGGAACAACTTTCATAGCATGGATCCATGGGTGGCCTAGTGTCATGTTGTAGTTAATTTCTATATCTAGGACCTAGAATAAAGTATTTTCAGTAGTAATATGATGATGCCCTTGGAAAAGTGTTCACCATCATCATACACTTTTATTGTGATTATTTGAGAGGTATCCATGTCATCCTCAGAATAACCCAAACCCTTGACAACTTTAAGTGTACAAATATTCATCCTTTCTCCTCCATCTATCAAGACACATCTAAATTTAACATTTTGGAAAATGACTTCAAGGTGAAGGGGATCATTATGGTTCAATATATCTTTAGGAATATATTGAGGGGAAATGGTGATATGTTGTGATGCAGATAGGTTCCCCACCATGGCTTGGAATAGGGTAACATTAATGTTGTCTAGGACTACTAACTCTTTAAGGGCTTGATCCAAGATCTTCTGATGTTGGGGAGATGCACATTGTAGGTCCAAGATGGATATTTGCATAGGGGTCTTGCCTAGCTATTCAACAAGACTATAATTAGATGAAGTAGGAGCACCACTTCTAGTAGGGGGTGTAGGTCTAGTAGAAGTAGTAGGTCAAGATGGGGCTCCAGGCAGAGTGATCTTGGAATGACATGTAGTGATAGCACAACGAGGGTCTTCAACCTTTAAGGTGAATGTGGATATGTGGGAATCTAACTTATTGAAGCAATTGATGGTGTAGACATATCCAGTGTGCATGTAATTCACATTACCTTGTGAGTTTGAGTTTGAACTAGAGGGTTTCTCTTTGTCATGATTACCCAAAGGATCTTTAAAGATAGTGTGATTAGAGTTGGATGCTAGCAGTGATGGATCAACTATGATTACACCATCATCAGTAAGATCTTTTATTGCATGCTTTAGTTGGAAACATGATGAGGTTTTATGTCCTTTGGTGTAGTGGTAATCACAAATTTTTTTGTCTTCTCACCAATTTTCTTTAGTTAATGGTTCATCCTTGATCGAGGGTAATTGTACGAAGTTATTACTAAGTAACTGTTGTAGTGTAGTCTCAAGAGGTATGCCCAATGGTGTGGATTTCCTATCCTTCATTCTAGGATGTCTCTAAGGTTTTTAATATGTGAAAGTCTTAGTTTTCTATTGTGGGGCTGATGTTTGATTAGGAATTTGTGAATTCGCAGGGTTTGCACCTTTCAAAGTTAGTTGAGGTTGTTCTATGCTAATCGTGTGGGCATCCACAATGCCATCATTGGTCACATTCTTGTTTTTGGAGAATTTTTTTTCCTTATCATTAGAGGAGTTGGTGTTTGTGTTTTCCTTGTTTATCTTGAGGATTCCATTACAAATATGATCATCTTCAATACTAGCCCCTTTTTTCATTATTTTAAAAATAGTGCTTGGACTCTTGATTTTGAGTTCATAAATTAAGTCAAGGACTAAGTTTTCAATGCACAAGTTAACTTATTATTTTTTAGGAATGTCTAGTGAGCATTGACTGACTAAGCTTCTCCAACAAAGTAAGAATGTGATGAATGGTTCTCCCGTATTTTATTTAGTTGAGCACAAATCAAAAAGTCTCACCTGATTCATGATGTTAAAGGCAATTTGGGAGATAAACTTGTTTGCTAGTATTGACCAAGATTTGATAGTGCTAGGAAGTTTTGAACACCATTAAAGTGTGGGCCCACCTAGAGAATGATGGAACAATCTCATGAGGTAAGTGGGCTCATCACTGAGTTTGGTACAAGAGGCACAAAATTCTTGAATGTGATCAATAGGTTTTCCTTTTCCTCAGTATTTTTCAAACCTTGGAGCCTCAAAGTGTTTTGGGAATGGAGGCATATATAGACTTTTGTCAAATGGATTAGGATGTACGTCCCTTTCTATATATAGAGCCTATTTCTTTTGGACTCCCAATGCCTTGACTTGTTTGGAAAGTTGTTTGAATTGTTGCAATAGCTCTTCATTAGGGTTTTGCATGATAGTTTTCCCTTCAAGTCTTTTATGCCTATAATTAGACCATTTTCTATGGCAAGAGCTATGTCTACTTGCTTTTGAAATTTCTATGTTTAATGAGTCTAGTGATGTGTCACTAGGTGGTGGAGGTATGTTAGTACCTCAACGAGAAAAGGGTCCTTATTGTGACACATGGTTGCATACTTGTTGTGGTACTTGATGTGGCACTTGTTGTGATATTGATTGTGATTGGTTTACCATGTGTTTTTTTTGTGACACTTGTTTCGATTGTTGTTGTGATACCTCTATTGGTTGTATGTGAGACCATGTATGTGATTGTTGTTGTAAAGGTATCTATTGAGGTTTTTATGGCACGTGCTACTATTGTAACAAATGTTTTTGGTATGCACTTTGTTTCTCAAGGTGTATTTGGTATTCCAGCTATTTCTTGAGTTGCTCTTGTTGTTTAGCAAACATGGCTTGTTTTTGTTGATACATTTCATAGAAGTCAAGTGGGTTTACATTGGCTTGTGTGTTAGGGACATTGGATGCTCATATCACTTGAGGTTGTTGCTATTGTAGTTGATGCTGCTTTTGATATGTTGAATGTGTGTTGGAAACACTAGGTCTTGGGACTATTGTAGGTTGATGTTGTTGGGGTAGTTGGTTATGTCCTTAAAAATTGACCACCATGTTCGTATTGTTTCTTTGGCACCTCTGTGTTTTGGAAGTTTCTCCTTGGGACATCATGTTGATTTGACCATGAGGTGCACTCCTTTTAGGAATAGGTGAAATGTCAATAAGACTTCTCCTTTGGGCATCAATAGGGATTGTTGTAGTTGATGTTTCACATGGTGTACTTGTGGGAGGCTCCATTACATTTGATGTCATAGCACTTGGTAGAGTTAGGAGCAAAGCGGTAGTTTGTTGATTTTCCTCCAAAGGAGGTATACGTGGCATCTCTATAGCACAAGTCCCTTTAGGTGTATCTTGTTGTTGCATCAAGTGACTAAAATCAAATATTAATATCCAATTGGGATATTTAGGAAGAGTCTTGTTTCCCTTCATTGCTTGTGGTTCATCAAACAAGGGGTTAATGTTGATGTGTTCAAAAGTACTTTGGAGGATTTTGATTTTTGGTTCTTGATGGGACCTTATAGGTTCCATTATTGCATTTGAAAACTCCAAAGTTTGTTTTCCCTTATCTAAGCCCAAATTGATCATTGGTTATACATTTTCAATTGTTGTGTTGGTTTGATGTTTGGACTTAGGTCTCTCCATGTTTGGGTTGAATTTGACAATTTCTTGGGCTGCCAAAAGTTTGAAGTTCTTGCAATTTTTTTTGTCTTGACATGCCCTAGCCATTTCTTCATTAGTGATGTCATAGTCAGTGTTCTAGTAATCACTTAGGTGTACAATACCTTGTTTTGTATTTGATGCATTAGGGTTGAAGGTATGTGTATTGGGTTTGCTGAATTTATAGGAGTGTGTTTGTTCATCCTCGGGTGTGGTTGGTACACTTCCACCTCCAAGCGGTATCAACATGAATATATGTTCAAAGTCAAGACTCCATTGAACCATCCCATGTGTAGTGGAAGTGTTTGAAGGAAACCTCATGGTAGGTGCATTGTTTAGATTTTGTTGCATCATCTCTTGGTTATGGTGATCTTGTGGATACATGTTTACAAAGTTTGCAAGTAAAGGTTTTGATGCCTCAATTTGGTCTTTGTCAAAGGTTTTTTGGGTTTTCTTGCTCTTCTTCTATCTTGGACAAGGTTTTGGTTGTCTTGGTGCCTCAAAAAATAAGGGTTGATAAAGTTCTTCAGGGCTCCGAGCTGATTGTGTCCTAGTAAGTGCTAGCGTGTACCTATGGATGTAGCTGAAGTGGAGGAAAGCCTAAATGGACTTTCTACCTCCCAAGTGCACACCTAAACTACCAACTGCACTTAGATAGTACCAAGTGCACCCTTGGTGCACTTTAGGTCCTAAAGGTAAGCAGTTGGTAAGTAAGAGGTATGTAGTGGGTAAACATAGGTGTTAGGATGCCTAAAATGAAAAATGTGAATGATTTTTGTGTTTTAGAGTGTTTTTCAAGGTTTAGGGATGCAATGCAAGGTATGGAAGTGTAGATTAGGGCTCTGGAACCTAGAATGAAATACCTAAGTACCAAGTGAGCTTTGAAACTACCAAGTGCACTTTGAAATTACCAATTGCACAACTAAAATGTGTAGTTGGTAAAATAGGGGTGTAGTTGGTAAAATAGGTCAAAACTTGATAATTAGGATGTGGGTATGCAAGATATGAATTTTTTGATAGGCAAGGTGTGAATGTCCTAAGGAAACTATGCAAATGCAAATGCAAAGTGTTGTTTTGGAGGTATGACTAAAAGGGATGAAAATGACCCTATAGTATGAAAAATAAAAGTTAGGGTTAGATTTTGGACTTGGTAATGATGCTAGGGATTGATGTATGTAAGGTGGACTATGCAAGAGATGGTTTTGTAGGCTTGATAATGATTTTTGGGATATGAAAAATGAGGATAAGTGATCAAGAAGAGAATTTGGTTAATAGACAAGTTGGTAGGGTATGAAAAATGCAAGATGAAGGGGATATATCACTAGGGTAAGTCAAAATGACATTTAGGGACACTAGGATTATGATGATGTGAATGATAAGGGTATATGAAAGGTTTTGAACTTAGGTTAAATCTTTACAAAGTATTTTGTCTAGGAGTTTAACCTTGTGATAATGGACTTTGGGTCTTGACCAAAAAGTGATAAAAGACAAAAACATCAAATGATAAAGATGACAAGGTCAAATCTTTTAAGACATAGATAGAGTTTGAGAAAAGAAAATGATAAGAAAAAATAAAAAGACTAGTCAAGATCTATCATCCATCAACACTAGGAGATACTCTAGGGCTCATACTTTGTTCAAAATTTTGACTAAATTCAAAGGTTTTGGGGTTCAAAATGATGTTTAGGGGGCTCAAAATTCTGGTTATGCTGATAAAATATGTAATATGGACATTTCCTAAGATGTAAAATGAGATTTTGGGTGATAGATGTTGTTTTTGGTCAAATGCAGAATGAGGATCTATGGAGGCTCCTAAATGCAGTTTTGGGGTCCTAAAATGCAGTTTCAAGGCCTAAAATGGTCATACAGGTGCCCAACTATTCTTTGACAGTACCAAGTGCACTCCAATAGTACCAACTACACACATGGTTTAGTTGGGGCTAGTTTGGACACAATTGGTAGTTTCATGGCACAGTTGGGAAGCTAGGTTGAAGGGTTATTGATTCTTAGCAAGGTAGTTGTCAAATTGCTATGATAGGAAACTAAGATGCTAGGGTTGATGTAATTATGGGTTAGGATATTTATAATGAAGGTTAAAATCTAGGGAATTATGTCCTGAGTGAAGACAATGAAGGTTAGGAGATGCATAATGCAAATCAGGGCTTGCTGAGACTAAGGGTCCTATCCAGGTACCTAAGGACACTGTTGAAGTCTCAGAATGTTCTCTGGAAGCCAAAACTAGGTTCTCAAACTACCAAGTGAACCTAGATATTACCAAATTTTCCTATGGTGTATTTGGGGCTAGTTTTAGCATAGTCGGTAGTTTCAGAGCACAGTTGGGAAGCTGGGTTGAAACTAAGGCAATTTTAGGTGCTGGGTTTCCAGATTGATGTCACAGTTAGCTAAACAATAGAGGAAAATGTTAAGACTAGAATGGAGGCTCAAAATTATGTTTAGGACACTCATAATTATGGTTAAAGTATGAAATATGAAGCTTGGGAATGCAAAGATGCAAGGTGGGAGATGCAAGATGCAAGTTTGGGGGTTGAAATGCAAAGAATGAAGGATGCAAACAAAACCCTAATGAATCTAATGTGAAAGATGAGGGATACTAAGTGAGGAATAATAGATGAAAAATGATGGCTATATGATGCAAGTATGAGGCCTAAACTATGGTGAATTCAAGTGGTTTTATGCAAGGATAAAACCTATGTTATGCCAAGCATGTTTAGGATCACAAATGGCCATGTTTTCCAACTCTTGAATGTATTTGAGCAAAGTTTGCAAAGATTTGACCAAAGTTGTTATGTTTTGAAAATATGTAATGATTTTACAAGCTTCAAGGTGTAAATTTGAGAGTTTTTTTTAATCTTTATTAATATTTTACACTCACTCAAGACACATTAAGACAAGAATAGTTGTTGTTAAAAGTGAACAAACACACCACAACCTAGGCTTTAAGACTATATCCACTAAATTACTACTTGAATGAAAGTTTAGCCACTCTTATCTAGAGTGAGAAACCTAGGATCTTGGCACCATAGGCTCCCCCTTACAACGCACTCACTTCTCAGGGCTACCAAGATCCACTTCCCAAGGGGTATGACTTCCCAAGGGACTGTTGCCTCTACTAAGAACTGTGAGAAAGAGGGATGTCTTCATAGGAATGGGTGACCCCTTGAGCCAGTGGATAGAGAATATTTTGGCCACTAAAACATAGTTTTTAGTAAGGGCATTCTGTTTAGAAATTGAATAATAAACTTCCTTAGAAGGTCTCCTAGCCCCGAGAACCAGGGTTGGACACACCACAAGGGTACTGGAGGAGAGCTATTACTCAGCAATACTATCGAGATATCTTTCATTCTAATAAAGTTTTATATAGTGGCTAGAAAATTAACTTGGCTTTTGGCTTGTTACCAATCTGAAGTCATCCCCTGGCATACCCATTATCGAGTATCTTGATCTAAGGCATGCTTCCTATAGAAGTTACATAGATTTCTCTTACATCCAAGATCCATGAATGGTGAGGGGAGAGGATATGTCCATGCAACTCCTAGGGATTTAAACATCATAGACATGCCAAGAAGAAAAGAAAATTTTTATTTTAAGCACTAAACAAAGTGTTATCTAATCTAGGAAATCCGCACACATGGTTTTGACACACACACAATGATCTTCAACAACGTCTTGCAAAAAAACATTATTAGTTTTTAATGATTAGTCTTCATCCAACAATTGCCACATGCTACAAAAAAGCCATCAATAACACAAGAACCTCTAACTTATGTACTAGAAGAAAATAAAAGTCTTAAATGTATATTCTGAGTGATATGTGTGCTGTTTGTGAAATAGGTATGCTTTGATAGAGTAGACTGCACCCTAGAAGGAAAAAATGGCTCTGAATGCCCCCAAGTGCACTCAAATAGTGCTAAGTACATCCATGGTGCACTTGGGGCTTAGTCAGGTGTAGTTGGTAGTTTTTGCACAAAGTTGGGATGTCAATGGCAAGTTGTGGGGAAATGGTGCCCAACCAAGACACATAAATTGAAAACTTTGACACCTATACTACCAAGTGCACTAGAATGGTTAGAGTGCATCCATGGTGTATTTGGGCCTTAAAAGGGTTCTGTTGGTAGTTTTTGGGTGCATTTGGTTAGTTAGGAATAGAAAACAGGAGTTATGGTGTCTCTTAGGCCCTTAAAACTACTCCTAGGGGTTCCAAGTGCGCCTTGACAAAGTAGAGTGCACCCTAGGATAGAAAGCTAACAAAATGCATGAAACAAAAGCATAAAAGAATCTTAGTGGACCCCTTAATAATCTAGGTGTGATGCGGAAGTGTAGATAGTCTTTATACCCTTCCAAGTGAGCTCCTTCCTTGCACCTACAAGCATAAAACAAGAAAAACCAAGTTAGATAAGCATGTTCACATCGAGTTCACCAATTGTAGGACTAGAAAAAGGGCCAATGTCTAACATACTATGAGAAAATAAAAAACCCAATAAAAATATGTTAACACCCTCTAGTCTACCATGAAAGCCAAATGACAAAACAAGAAATAAAATCTAAAACTCCCTCTTCCATTTGTAGCTCCCATGTCCTTCTTTCTTCTCCATGTGATGTAGCTCCAATTTGCCTATTATGCACACAATATTGAAGAAAAATTATATGATAATGATGATACTATGGGAATACTTGAAGTTGTGATTTGAATGTGAGAGCAAGAGTAAAAAATAAATGAGAAAAGCTAGGGACAAAAAATGAGAGAAAGAATGCTCATTTTATAATCAACACATAAAGTGAGAGCATTGGATTTGTCACCCTTAGATATGCAACTTGGAACAAGATTCCTTTGAGAATTTATGACACATATCGCACAAGATGCCAAGTGTAGGATTATATGATGCTTGGAAGTCAAAAATGGTAAAGTGTGGAAGAGAATCTATGACGCATCATATGACACGTGAAGCCCACTTAAAGCCAAGAATCTATGACAAAAAAGCTAAAGATGATTGAATTAAAAATCCATATTATGTGGGATATTTGAATTAAAAATCCATATATCCACACAAATAGAAATTAGTGAAAATGGAATTAATGGAGGAAAATATGACTTAGGAAATTAAGAATTTCCATGGTTTGGGAATGATAAATCAATTAATAAATAAAATTAATTAATTGAGGATGATAATTAGGAAGAATAATTAGTAAGAATGATAGGATTAAATTATGGGATATTTAATCGTATATAGAAAATTAGTAAATGATTGCCCAAATTGATTAAATAAGCATGACAATATCCTTTGTTGAAAATGTGATGATGATAAGGATTGTATAAGATGATGATAGGTAGACCAAAGCCATGGTCAAATTTATTGATTAATCAAAATTGATAACATGCCAAGGACAAATGACATGAATTAAACATACGTAACATTTAACCCATATCGTAAATGCTACAAGATTGAGACTAATTGATAAGGTTGATCATAATAACATTGATGGACACTATCAATGTTACCAAATGGTTGAAAATACTATGATCTAACATTGAGAGACTCAAAAATGTCAAAGATCAGATGATATGAATGATAGTTTTACCTAGCACTAAGAGCCATGACAATACTAAGCTTAGATTGATAAGATTTGATAGATTGGTAGGTTTCCAAGTCACTGAAAGCCACAACAATGCCTAGGATTGGAAATATGGTGATTGAGTTTGGATGTTTGATATGTTTTGTGATGATTTAGACTAAGTCTAGGTGATTCCAAGTTGATTTGAAATGGTTCTGAGTTGGTTCGATATGATTGTGAGTTGATTTGATATGATTTTTGATGATGTTAAAATGGTTCCAAAATGATGTGAAATTTATGTAAAAGAGAATATGAATGATGATAGACACTATTGAGAGACAATAAGGCTAGACAAAAGATCAAAGTTAGTGGAATGAGAAAATGGGATGAATTAGTATGAAGAGGCGATGTCGATTCAGGGGCCCGAGAGTATTTTCAAGGGTTACCGATCAATATAGTGACCAAATAATGAAAATGATAGCTCAATTTTTTCACAATGAAGATAAAAATCCAACACAACTGATGGTTCATAAATTAGAGTTGAAACAAAAAAGTTATCACCTCCAAAGTGCAACATAGGGGCTTCAGGAGTAGTTTTGGGCATCCTACTACCCCAAGTGCACCCAAAACACACCCAAGTGTGCCTAGTGTGTACTTGGTAAGCCCAAATATGCCATGATAGTACCAAGTGTGCCCATGGTGCACTTGCAAAGCCCAAGTGTACCTTAAAAGTGCAGACTACACCCTAGAAGGCTCTGGGGCCAAAACGAGCTTGACTACACTTAGAATAACTTGAAACTTTGCATGCATGTCCAAAATGATAGAAAGAGGTCATATCATGGATGAAATTAGTAAAAAATGCTCACATTTGGTCAATATTGGTCAAACAAAGGTTAGAGTGAGGCTGGACTAGGTGGAAAGCCCTAGAAGGTTGACAAATAGTGTAGGATGATGCAAGAATGTAGGAATGCAAGATGAAGATGATTTGGTGTATTCGAACACATGATAATGGTGATGAATGAAGACATGAATGAAAGAAGACTGAAGAGATGAGATGAGGACTAGTTGGAATGAGGTGAAGACTATTGCTTTCAAAGAGTGCACTATATGTTAAATGGAACTTCATTTTGATCAAACCATAGACATGAACCATTTTTGAGTGTCTACAAGAGAAAATACAGAAGATGATGATTTCTTATGTATGTATACAGTTTCGGGAGATTCTATAACCTACTATAGATTATAAATATTGAGATAGAAAAAACCCAATTTTTAAAAGCTTTTAGAGGGTAGGTCGACCTTGAGGTAGATTGTGGGGCACAATCTTACCCTAGGACACAATATTACTAAAAAATGTCGACCTTGAGCTACACTATTCTAAAGAAAATTATGTTCTTGCATCTCAAAAGTTTTCCAAATAGAGTATACAAATATGCACTTCAATTTTTTGTCTTTTACTTGTATCTACAAGAAAAATATGTTGTTTGGATGATGGATTTTCCTTGTTCAAACCCCAGTTTGGAATCAACCATAATAATAGAATCAAAATAGAGAATGCTAGCAAGTAGCAGAAGTAAATTTAACAATGAAACTATAACATTCAATAGATGAATGGATAGATCTAGAAGATGAATAAAGGAAGATCACACCACCATGATAGTTATATCTAGGGTTTTGCATGATGAATCTTGAATGCTTGAACCAAATTGCTTCAAAGGCTTAAATGCTTGAATCCTTGATCTTCAATAGAGAACTTGAATGGAGACAATGGGTTGGATTTTGAATCAAATTCTTTCTTGATTGTTGAAATAATGGATCATCTAATATCTTCATGTTCATTCCCATTCTAATTAGCTTATGGTTAGAGAAAATGAGAGGAGGAGGCTTCCTTATATACTGATCTAGAGCACAAACTTCTAAAGAGGTTGACATTGGAGAATAGAATCCCAGTCAACCTTAACCCATATAAATGGACCTAGATGAAATGAAATTTAAGAATTTATCATTCTAAAACCCAAAAAAGCCAATCTAGAAGTGGGAAAATGAAACTTTTTGAAGCCCAATATCGCTAAACCTATGGAACTTGAAATTTTAGTTTCTTTCTTGTTTCCTTCTCAACTCTTGCTAGACACCTCTTGAACTTTTAAAAAGCTTATGATTTATCCTTCAAGTACATTACTATCATCATTCTAGAATAATCATCAACAAATAAAATAAAGTACTTATATCCACTATAACTTTCTATGCCAATATATCCACAAAGGTATTTATGAGCCAACTAAGGAAGTAATTTAAAGAAATATAGGGGATATGTGGAATAAATGAGCGATGAAAATTAATACCATCACAGATCCCCTAATAACTTTTACAGTGACATTTATAGTACACAAATTCTAACAAGCCAGATGATTAAATAGTGTACCTTCCATTACAGATGTGTGGGTTACAAAATAGTGAGGAAGGATCATACTTATGATCTTTCCAAGTTGTAGTTGCATTAGTTGATTGATAATTTGAAAGCTATAAGGAAAACCAAAAGTGCACAATGTAAATTTGGATCTATTCTTGTATGTATTCTCTTTTATGTACATAATACATTTCCCACATTTGGTAAAGTCAAATGGGAAGTAAATAGACCTATTGTAGTTCAAATAGGAACATTTATTGAACAACTAGGTGATAAATTTGAAATTTTCATGACAAGTTATTTTGAAGATTTCAAACAATCAATGAAGAAAAGACCGAACATATTGGTCTCACTAGATACGAATAGACCAAAGAGGAAATATGATACTTTAGTTGAAACAGGTGAAGAGAACATTGAATTGGATGACAATAGCCAATTTCAAGAGGTGAGTCATAATCCCTCTTCAGATTTAGAAAATCTATGTGAGAGTATTAGGAACAATGTTGGTTTATCATGATTCTCTCATATTGAGTGTGACAATCTTGGGAAGATTGAAAAGAACCAAGTTGGAGAGGCAATATATGCCGTGATAGAAATATTCAAAATTATTCTTGTAGAAATTTCCAACTCCATACCTAAAAGCTTGTATAATAGAGGTGAGAAAAAGAGGCATTATTGTTTAGACACTGAGAAACAAATTAGGAAGACAACTCTTGCCCAAATTATGTCAAAACTTACTAAGGCTGAAATGACTAAAGCCATTAAGAAGTATGTAGCCAAATTTAAACCAAAATATAGGGCATTAAACATATTGAAAAATAACATAGAGGATGTTGTACAAACATCTAACTAAATGTGGAAAATAACATATGGACTATCAAAATCTAGGGAAGCTAATCATAAACCTATTGAGGTAGGTGAGGATGAAGAAGATGAAAAAGAATAGGACATAGTTGAGGGAGGGACAAATATGAGCATTGACACCTAGGCACCATTTGAAGAAGAGCAACAAATAGAACAAAGTGTATAGGATACACAAGTGTTGAGTACCAGCGCCCCAAAGGAGACAAGTACAAACAATTAAATTGACAAATTTAAGTATGATTTTGAGACTATTTCTTAGGACATCAATCCCCTTATAGAAGATGATATGAAAAGGATATGTGTTGTGACCACTCTCTATGAAAAACTATATGACAACCCTATATTGGTGAGTGTAGATAAAATTCAAAAGGTAGATACAATAATTGCAGGGGAGGAAGTGCAAATACCAGAGGCACCTATAGTCACTCCTCAAGTCACAAGTGTAAAAATATCACTCCTATAATGGTATATAAATGGAAGGAGATAAAAAGTTCCACTATCGGTACACTTATACAAGGCACTCCAATCTTAGTAAATATACAAGCAATTGAAAAAGATAAGAATGAGATAGTTGGAGAAGACAAGATAGAGACACAAAAGAATGAAGGAACTCAAGGACAAACAGGTTAGGTAGATACACCTATGCCTCTAGCACAAGATAAAGGTACAACTAGAACTATAGAGGAAGAGAAGGATAAGAATAAAGAGTTAAATTTGACAACCAAGCCAGAGGAGCAATTAGCATTTCAAACACTAGTGATATTACTAGAATCTACTAGTTTGTCTAGCTAAGCTACTTAGAGGCCAAGCACATATGCTACACTATTGCATTTTTCAAGGTCATGTCCTCACTCATCTAAGGTAGAAGAGGTAACTACATATGGTGATGTTAACCTAGATGAAGAGATTGTATTGCCTAGATTTCATTTGCTAGAAAAGAAAATTGATAGATGTGTATATTAAAAGATGTCCTAGAAAAGAAGAAAAATCAAGAACTAATCAAAAGGGAGCATGCAAAGAAGTAAGATTTGATTGACATCAAAGAGATTTTCCTAGATGTATTCAGTCTAGTGACTCTAGATGAAAACAAGCCCATCATTAAACAATTAACTAATATAGCAGAAAGACTTAATGACACAAACCTAGATACAAATGCAAAACTATTTGAATGGTCTAAAAGGAAGTTTCAAAATAAGGTGAATGAGAAGATATCAAGTGTTTTTACACTAACATAGGTTGAGCTAGTGACCAAAATAGATATTTTGAAGAAGGTACTAGAGAACATTTTCTCTTTATACACCAAGTTGTTTAATCCTACACTCTTCACACAAGAAATAAGGAATCACATCCTAAGTTTGGAGAGCCATATATAGTCATCTAGTGCTACTTTTCCCAAGTCTCCAACTCAAAGTGAGGAACACTTTAGGAACCTCTTGCAATCATAAAGTCAGTTAGTATCTTTACAAATAGATGAAGCCAACATCAAGGCTAAACTAATTAGCATCCAATCAACATTGACTCCACACATGGATATATTGCACAAGGAACAAGGCTCTGTTGAAAATCTTATGAAGAAATACCCTCATCTTTCTAAAATGGAAAACTTAGTCCACCTTGTTGCCGAGTCGGTCATCCAACTCAACTCATTCGAGGTAGCTTATGATAATTGGGATGTAGCTCTAAAAATCATACTTGAGGTCCATAAATCATTTTTGGAAAAATACACCTATTAATGTATAACCCATTGACATAAGTGTCAAAAAAAGGGGAGTAAAAGTAATGGGGGAGAAAGCAAGTAGAGCAAAGAGGAAGGAAAACCCAAGGGGGAGTAAGGAAGTAAGTGAACAATATCAGCCGAGAGAAAAAGTTTATGCAAATCAAAGAGTAATGGGGGAGAAAGAAAGTAGAGCAAAGAGGGAGCAAAACCCAAGGGGGAGTAAGGAAGTAAGTAAACAATATTAGCTTAGATAAGAAGTTTATGCAAATCTACTCAGTAGCAGAAATATTTTGATACAGAACAAAATAGTCAACTCAGGGGGGGTTATTAAATTTTGAGGTATGACTGATAAGTCATGTATTATCAATTTTGAAATTTTGTATTGAAGCTAAACATATATCTATGTTATGCTCGTAAGGATAAGATCCTTAATGTGTGACCAAGTGTTTCTGACACTTATGTTAAAGGGGAGATTTTTAATCTCAGATTGGTTTTGACAAGTGATTTTCTATACAATTAAGTCATTTACTTAGTTCATGAAAAACAAATAATATATGTTGAGTACAACATATAAGGTAGAGCATGTCAAGTAAATAGTGAACGTTGAGCCACTCAAGTGCCAAATTACTAAGGTGGTGATCAGATAGTATGTGCTGAGTGATAAAGGTGTCAAGAAAGTAGTGCATGCGGAGTCATTTGGATGCCAAGGGACATTAGTGAAGTTATAGAAAGTGCCAAGTGCCAGGGACTTCAGACGTCAAGTAACACAATTTTGACTTAGTTGTTTGTATTGGCACAAACTACTATGTTAATCATTTTAAAGATAACTTAAGGATTAATTTATGATCTTTTGTTTGTAAGGATGAAACTTAAGTGTGAATCCCTATTATTACATGTATCCAATCAGAAAAAGAGATGGTTTAAGTGGTAATATGGGTGAATAACATTTGCTAATTCAAACCTAATCTTAAGCCACTTAGGTCTACTTTGTGAGGAAAAGCCCTAAATATGTGAGAGAAGAGTAGAGAAGGAGAGTTTGCATGTGCAATCAAAACATTCATGGTGACCAAGGTATTATGATCTAAGTATCATTTGCATAGTCACTTAAAGGAGAATGGAGGAAAGGAAATAGTTGATAGTAGAGAGACATATGGTCAGAAAGGAACAATTAAACATTAGTATAGAGGTGATTTGACATCAAGAAAAAGAGTACTAATTGTGGATCATTTCTACTCCAAGACATTCTAACAAATGAATCAATTAAATCTCTTAATAGAGTAGTCCTAACAAGTTGTATTGAAATCCTCTAACAAGGTACTTATTTAATTATGAGTTAATGTCCTTTAATCAGGCACACTTCTAATAGGGTGTTAAAATCCTTTAATAGGATAAGACCTAATAGTCTTTGTAATCTTTTAACAAGGAAGAACTTTGACATGATAGATCATGTTTCATGATCAAACATTGAAACCTTCATTGGATACACTTTATTACTATAGCAATGAAGATTTATGGGTGTCATCCCCACCCCAATTTTACCTTATCATTGGATGGTTTCTGGGTAATCATATCTTGTGTCACACATGTGTGATTGCTTACTTGTTTACATACTTTAGATGTATATACTTTTTTGGGTATTTCAATTTACTTGTTGAATTGTGAGATGGATGTACGGTGAATTTTTTATGGGTATAAGTTTGAAGCACTAATTCACACCCCTCCCCCCATACTTTACTTTTCCTATTGTAATTCCAACAAATTTTTCTACCTGTATTTGATCTCTTATTTGTATAACAATCCCTTCTATTAGATGTTTTCTTACATCTTTGGATATTTTATCTTTTCAAGGAATTCTACAAATAATTACCTTGTTGTTTTCAATATTTTCATCTAACATATTTCCACTCTGAATATACATTTAAATGGTTATTCTTGAAACATTCAATAATCTTAAAATCAATTGAACTTGTCTTTTAAATTACAACCTCAATCTAGAACTCATAGTTGGCAATGCTTTACGATCATTAGCAAAATCATCTTTGTGACATTTAATCTTAACAAAATTCAAAGCATCAAGAAAATTTTTAACTACTTTTTCTTTTACTTGAGCTTTTGAGGTTTTCTTGTTGTTGACACCCAACAACTCTAGAAGTGGTGGAATCTCTCTTTTTCTAAATAATCTGACAAATAGTTTTTCTTTCCCTATCAAAAATTTATTATTAAAATATTCTTCCTGTATTTCTAAGATGAAATTCTAGTGTACTATTAGGTACCATGTATTCCATGAAACTTGATTTAAAAGAAAATGCTAATTCAATTCCACTAAATATTCTCTTCTAGACAAAAGATTTTTATTGTGGATTCTAGTATCTTCCCGATCTCAACTTGTATTTTCTTCAACATTAATAGTTAACTCCTCATAGTCAAGAAATTGTTGAGAACATTTTGTGTGTCCTTTCATTTTGTCATTCTTCATTTGATCATACTTCTTCTATTTATTTGACTTCCTAGTGTCCTTGAAGTATTCAAATAAATATTTTTCAATACTCAATAAAAAATTGGTGTTTCACAGCTTCATCCTAAAGCATTGATTTTGTAGCCAAAATAATCAATAGGAAAAAATTATTTGATGAATTATATTGGAAAACTATTATTTTGATGCATTCTTTATATGAGGTCCTAGCACCCACTTGACTCTGTGGAAGGGGTCAACATGTAGATTTCCATGACTGAGTCCCCTAATGTGGCATGTCATGTGGTAGCCACACTACTTTAGTATGTATTTTAATAGAATTATGAAAATTTAGGCTCAATTTTCCTATTAGAATTAACAAAGATGAAAAACCAAAAATAACCTTCCCTCGACCTCAAAATCATGAACTTCGGCATAATTTTTTTGTAGAAATGGGTTTAGAAGAATAATCATTAACTTATTAAATAATGAAAGTAGGTATATTAAGTTTTCAAAAGAGGTAGATAGAAAAATAAAATTAAAATGAACCTTTCTCTTCTCCTACAATAGCTACACATATTTCGAATTTTGATTAAAAATAACTACTCCATGTGTGTGTGTGTGTGTGTGTGTGTGTGTGTGTGTGTGTATTTTGGGAGTGTTGGGTGTAAAATCTCTATTTTTTAGCAATAAACAATTATCTTACATTTTTTAAAGAATATGTCAATCTTTATTTGAAAAAAATTAAAAATTATATTCATAACCTCTATGCTAGTTTATACATTTCATTAGTTTACATCATACTCAAAATCCTAACAGAAATGTTACATTTTGGTAATTGAAGTTTATCAGTTTTAATATTGTTAACATTTTCCTTTATAAAATTGTGAAAGTTGATAGTTCTTTTATCCACATTAGGGATTAGCTTTTGTGAAAAATGGGAGTAGCTAAAACTGACTTGAGAGCTTGATGAAATAGGAAGACCATCATGTATCACTAGCAAGTAGTGCCGATGGAAAATTAACTGAGCCTCAATTATGTACATGTGTATTGAAATGGTTAAGTCATCAGTTCATGGTTAATATTAGACTTTAAATAAGGGTTAGGAAATATGATGTCCAAAGAGATAATTCATGAAGAATCAACTATAAGGGACATTTTTATGTAGATGTATAAAATTTGAAGTACTAAATCAATCAACAAGCAACAATGCTTAGGATATAACCGTCGAAGAGGTTTTACCTAGGTACACTTAAAAATAGAATCTCACACAAAGATTTTAACATTTATAAAACAAGGAAACATTATAATAACCTAAGTATGAATAACTTCTAGACATGACATGTAATAAAAACCTATGTGATAAGATGACACTAAATGGCTATGATTACGTATAAGATTATTAAACTTGTATTTCTTTTTCTTTTTAAAGTTAATTCAATTTTAATGGAAAACTACATATGGTATAGAATGTATTGGTGAGAAATTTGAAACAAGGGATGTATTGGTGAGAAAATTGAAACATTGAATTTGGTGCCAAGAAAATCAAAACACAAATAGTGGTCAAGTAGACTAGTGAGTCTAATCCATATTACTTTTTTAGTAATTAACGACAATGGCTATCCAGCCTCATCGCTCTATGGGGTTGGATGCCATGGTCCATTGTGAATGGCTTCTCATAGTGAGTAGTGGCTAAATCATAAACTAATTAATAAATTAAAGGGATTTTGCAAGATTGTAAAAATATTTAATCTTTATATTTAATAAAAATTACAATAGGAAATACAAAATGAAAAAATAACTCTCATCCATGCTTATAAAAATTTAATTATGGTGGTCATTGGAGAGATGCAGTTTGGATTAGCACAACATTGTGGGTGCACTAAAAATATGTGTTGCAGTCAATAGGGCTATTGTGGAACCACAACTAATTATTTGGGAGCAAGGTGTCAAGGGGGCCCATGTCATGGAGTAGGATCCACTCATCCCCCTCCATCTGTATAGAAACTTAACCTCTCCTATTAGTATGTCTTTGGCTTCCATTGAATGAATATAGACCCTAATCTAAATAAAAGGCAATGGAAAACTTCTTTTAATAGTTCTCTCTATTATCAAATTTTAATATAAAGTGTTAGTTGGCTTGTTGTTGTTTGATTCTTGGAAATATATCAATTTTTGTTTTAAATTTAATCTCTACTATAGTGTCCTTGTCTGTAGATTGTGAGCTTCACTGAGAAATAGGGGACTGCCATTATTGCATTCAAATTTTCAATGGATTATGTCTACTCATTTCAGTTTTGTTGAAGCCTTAGTTTATATGACATAGAATTTTACTAGTTCTTAGGATTAACTAAGATCATTCCTAAAGCTATGATTAATAGAGATGATTCAAATAAAGACCATAATATTGTGTGAGCAATCAAATAATGTAGTTTGTAGTCAAATAGTCATGTTTTAACACTTTAGATTCTCTTTGTATGATAACTAATAATATAATTTTGATATTTTATTATGTTAGAAGTTATTTACATGTAATTTTGATTTATAAATTTGTATATTTTTTGTTAAATTTAACTAGAGTTCATTTATTTAGAGCAATAAATATAGTGATTATATGAATATCTTTAATTTAGGTTGTATGCTTATACAATATTTTAAGACTTCACATAAGTCTCCATTAGAAGTTATTAGAAAAGGGTTAGACACTTTAGGAGAGGAGTTTTTTCTTTTAGTAATCCTTGATAGTGCATTTCTCAAAAGTATTTGAGTATAAACAAAACACAAAACTTTAGATATCAAATCAATTTACTTTACTAACTTGTAAAATTTTACTCTTAATCCATGTGATTCATAAGAGACAAGGCAATAATTTTCATTCAATTACAAAATTTTACAAGATGATTTTTTCTTTTAATCATTTTTGATAGTGCAATTCCCAAACATATTTGGGTATAGATAAAACACAAAACTTCAAGTCTCAAATCAATTTACATTACTAACTTGTAAAAGTTTACTCATAATGTATGTGTGTCATGCCCAAAAATTCAGAGGGCAAAAACACACCAATTTTTTTTTTCTTTAAAGATTAAAAGAAACACCACTAAGTTTGATACATTTAATCATAGATGTTTAAGTGTAGGTATAAGGAGATATAGCTATGAGACCTTTTAATGATGTCCTGACATTCCCAAATAAGTTTAATCAATGAGTAAGAATAGAATATCGTTAAATCTGAGCATTCATTATTACTTGATTTTAAAGTAATCTATTATAAATAAAATAAATAATTCAAATTATCTTAACTCACAATACTAAACAATTGTCTAGATGTATAATCAACACTTAAAATTTAGTCTAATAATCAAACTTAGTTTTACAACCTTTACTAATCTAAAACATTTTAAGATAAAGTAATACCAACTTTCGATCTAAGAGAAATATAATCACTTACAATAAGTCTCGATTAAATTTAAGATGGATTAAGTTTTCTAACTAACTTATCCTAAACAACATATTTGTAATACCCCAAAATTGGCTCATTGCCATTTTACCAATTCTAGTCTATTACTGATAATTTCAAAGTCCTATTCTAATAGGTAATTCTCATTCTGCTATTCGCTACTTGACTTAATTGTCAGATGCAGAAAAACCCTAATCTACATTCATCATATTTCTTATTTAATTCTTATAGTACATACTCATATTAGTTACATTAAACCTACTTGATTAATATTTAATTTAATTATTAAGTATTTATACTTTAATTAAATTAAATTATATCCTAAGGCTAATGTACTACGGAATTAAATTTATTTAATTTAATAAATACGCCTATCTTAATTAATTAAAAGAAATTATTTAATTAAATGGAGTACTTACTTCTAAATAATTAAACAAAGTTCTTTAATTAAATGGGAAGACATTCCTAATTAATTAAATAAAGTTATTTAATTAAACAAAAGTGTCTCTAATTAATTAAAGATTATTTAATTAAATAGAAAAATTAATTATGAGATCATATTTCATTTTATTAAATTAAATATCTCAACAAAATCTCTCTTCAGTTCAAAAAGGGGAATTTCTAGTTCACTATTGATCAAAAATGAGTTAACACAGTTAACTCCTTTTTCTACTCAAATTAAAATAGTTAACTCCTTATTTATCTCAAATTAAGTCTGTTAACTCTCTTTAATTTGGGAATCTCCCTTTATGACTGAAACTCATCTTCAATCCTAACCGTTGATCTGAATCGATCTCAAACATTGATGGATTCCAGGAAACTCTATTTAAGAGAACCTCATCTCTTCATTTGAGGAGGATGAATTAATTTTCTATCGAATTGCTATTGAAATTCATGCTCATATTTACTTACATTTCTTGCATACATGCTCATGTTTTAGTTTAATCTCATTTTAGTTTAATCATGCATATGCTTAATCTAGTTTTCTTCATTTGTTCTTAGATTACATTGCATCTTTCATCTCTTAGATTACTCTGTATACTCATTCTTAGCTTAATTTCATTGTCAAATCCTTCGTTCTTAGAGGGTCTGGTTGCCTATACCTCAATTCTGAGGATATTAACAAGCAAAATCCCTTTAGATAGAAGGAAAGAGGTCGCTTTGCAGGGCAAATTTTGGATGAACAATTCAATGTTCATTCTATGATGAATCCGCAAATAAGGACCGTGTTGAAGTGTGTGTGTTAGCATAGGCCGCATTTCCATGTATACATTTTTGACGCCCACCATGGGCCCCAAAAAACAATTTTTCTGGCCTCTTTCTATATTTTTTTAATCATTTTTTTGTGCTCTATCCGTACTGTTCTGTACAAGTTTGAATCTTCGAGTGAAACTGTTCATTTTTGCGCGAGGATTTAGAATCTTCATGCGAAGATTCTTTCTGCATCGCGCGAGAAAGTTCTTTGGCACGCGAATCTTCGCGCGAGACTTTATTTTATCGCACGAGCCAAATTTAATTTCGCGCGAGCCGGATTTGATTTCGCACGGGCCGTAAAACTTCTTCGCGCGGACTATCAGAAATTTCACGCGAAAATCTACTGACAGAGGCAAAAAAATTTTGCATTGATTTGCATGTTTTCTAATTTTTCTTCTAACTGTTAGCAGTTTCTAGTGTTTCTGTGTTTTTTTTAATTTTTTTGAGCAACATAGTAGCAGTTTGTTGAATAATGGGAAAAGCATGCTAAAGTTGTCAGAAACAGGTAAGAATCTACTAAGCGCATTGCGAGGATCGCCAGGCAATCTTCATCAGCTGATAACATTTCATTTGGATCTAAAACAAACATCTTTCATGTTGAGCTTGTGTGTTTCCTTTTGTACTTCCATTTTACAACACATGCATAAACTCATACTAGGGTGTAATCTCTGTTAGTATTCATTTGGCAGGCTTAGTCTTTAGTGATAGATCTGATTAACTATCTTGGGTTATTGGACTCGCTAATCCGCTGGCCCCTCGTTCCACCCTGTGGTTGCAAGCTTAGCACCATGTTAAATAGGGGAGGGGTCTACAGGACATAAGTGTTAAAGGCTCCACAAGGAAACCCTTTTGTGTTTTTTTAGAACTCACTAATTTCTGAGTTGTGGACTCATTTTGGCTTGTGTGAGGGGTTAAATGGTCCACATCTTTGGACTCACCTCACATTAGTTAAAGCATTAAGTGTACCACTTTGTGCTTTTTGATTACTTTTAGATAGATTTGCTTTCAGGAATTAACATCTGTACACACATAGTAATTAAGCCCCCATGAACACTATTCGTGGATCTTGAGGGAGTGGGTTCCTAGTGAAACTCCTCTCTAAGACAGATTCCTTATGGGTGGGGAGGATACTTTGAGCATCTCGTAGATAGATGAATCTTTGACTTGTTGATTAAGGCATCCTTTCTCTGAAGAGGTTGATAGATCATAGGAAGATGATATCATAGATCTTTAAGGGATAATCTTAGTCTAGCGTGTCGAATTAATATATTTTCTTTGATTGGGCTAAAGGTGAAAAGGTGTCAGAACCTTGAATCTGGAAGCTAAGTCCCCTTGTGGTATACTATTGTGAGTTGGTCACCTTTAGAGAGGGTTAACCATAGCAGACAATCCCTCTACAGGGAAAACTATGATGATGGAACCTCAAGTGGTAATAGCCATTTTCGCCATGGTAGTGACAACCGCTATATAAATGTCTTTGTGGAAGAAATCTCCATGGGTGTGGTTCATTGTGGGTTGTCAGATCTCCCTAGTAGCTCTTGAAGATTAAGTTCTCAGACTGTGTCAAAACCTCGGTGCGCTGAGATTGGAGGTCACCCCTGTGAGCCATAAAAGTTGCAAAATCAAACCATTATTAAATACCTTAGAGAAGTTAACTTTTATTTTTCTAAGGAATGTGTGCGATGATTGCTAAACTCTTTGAAGATGTACACAAATAGCTCTCTTAGGGATTAACACAAACTAAGTCACTTGATTTTTCATGCGTAAGGTTTCTTTTGCCCTTGCTCATTATTTTCAGATGTGCTTGAAATCACTTGCTTGCTGTTCTACGTGCCTGTTTATCTGCCTGGTTATTGGATTGATCAAAAAAAAATTTGTCAAAATTAGTCATTGTTGTGAAACTGTTCTGTTCGTTCGCACAAAATCATTTTGGTCTTGCATGAAATCATTTTTCTCTCACGCGAAATCATTTGGCTCTCGCGCGAATCCATTTTTCCCTCATGTGAAATTAAAGTTCTGTTGCACATCTTCGCACGATCCAGAAACATTCTCACGTGAAATTAAAAATTGTTACTGATCTTCGCATGAGACAGAAACATCTTCGCGCAGCCCATAAAACTTCTTCACATGACCCGTAAAGGTTTTTTGCGCAAAATTTTGTATCAGCATTTACAATCTGGGTCTGTTCTAGCTATCTGTGCCCTGCACACTATCTTTTTTTTTGCGTTTATTTATCACTCTCTATTTGCAAACAATCTTGGAACAGTAACACTTTGCTTAATTGAAAACTTGTGTCTTATACCTTGACTAGTCTCGTCTCATACATTCTCGTCTTAATGCATGCCATACTTTGTGCTGTAGTGGTCATAATCTCTGGTTGTTCTAGCCTTTAAATCAGACCATTTGTGCCTTAGTGAACAACATTCTTGTTACTATCTTGTCCTTTTTGAGACTCTGTCTTAGTATAGTCCTTGTCTGGGTTCTAGCTTCTTGTCCTTGCCTATGACTATCACAACTAGAAGCGGCAATGTGTTTTATCTTGATAACATTCGACTTGGTCATGCAAGGGGTTGTAATCATAGCAGAGGTAGCTTACCTTTCACTACACAATCCATATCCAGTTTGGCTAGTGAGGCGTCTTCACGGTCTTCCTCACCTGCAAGGTCATCTCGAGATCAGCGAACATTTTCCGATTTGCAACAAATTGGGAATCTTTTTTACCAAAATGATATTGAGACAGGTAGGAGTCCTGCATTCTCAAACACAATGTATGACCCTTTCTCCATGAACCCTTTTCAAACACAACGTACGAAAACTGAACAAGTTCCTATAATGACTAATCGTGAGCCTAAACGGGGTAGCCATAGTCAACATCAAGAACAACCTAGGGATGACAAGGAGAAAGAAAAAGAAAATGATACTGATGAAGAACAAGAAGAGGTGGAAATCCTTCCTGAACACATAGCAAGATGTCGAAGAGACAAAAACTTTTAGAAGGTCATGGGAATCCTAATCAACGAAGAGAAAGAAAAGTACTTTCTCAAACTCACCCAAGAGGGAGCTAAACTGCCCACACATTTCTATGTGGAGACCATTATCACACGTGAAGAGGAAACTGAGACCACTAAACTCCAAAAAAAACTAAAAATTATGCAAGACCAATTGGCTCAAATGATGCATGAGAAAGAGAAACCCAAAAAGACATACACATTGGACGCTCTTTGTTCATTTCCATTTGACACAAGTATAAACATGCCGCCTTTCCCAAGAGGTGTAGAACTACCCAAATATGACAAGTACTTTGGTACTACTGATCCCCAAGATCACTTGCAGGAATTTGGTGCTTTGTCTATGGAGTTTATACACAATCAAACTTACCTCATGCGTTTATTCCCTAGAAGCCTAGGTGGTCAAGCATTGGAGTGGTTTTCACATTTACCTCCTAGTATCAAGACATTTAACAAAATTGCTAATTCATTTGTTCAGCAATATTCTCATAACATTCAACATCCTGTAAATATTCGAGATCTATGCAACCTTAAATAGAAGGTTGGTGAGCCTTTTCTCACTTTCCTCCAATGGTGGACACAACTTTATACCAAGTACTCCCGTAAAATCCCAAGAACGGAGAAGCTCGACATTTTCACCGATAACCTCTTACCTGATTTCAGGTATAGAGTCCAACTACAAGGTTTGCATACCTTTGAAGACATGATTACACAGGCTATCCGTATCGAAGAATTTATGATCAAGAAAGGTGAGCTCACTCTTCAGAGAGACTCAAAATAAGGTTCCACTTCCAACAAGGATAAAACCAAACATCTCAACAAGAACTGAGAAATTGTACATGTTGGGGTTGTTGATAATGTCACACCAAAACCCGCTAAAGTAGCATTTAATCTCACAGACTACTTCAAAGCGGCCAAAAGTGCTGAGAAGCCTCCTCTTGACAATAAAATGTCTGGGAATAAATTGAGAAACTCATGGGCAGCACGAACCAAGTGAGAGTATATGCCTTTAGGAGAACCTTTGGATGTGGTTTACAAAACATTGCTACAACACAAGCTTATCTCACCAATGGATAACCCTCGTCCCTATGATCCAAAACCATGTCCACCATGGTGGAATGAGACCTCATTTTGTGAGTATCACCAAAACAAGGGTCATAAAACCATCAACTGTATAAACTTAAGTCATAAAGTCTAGGACATGATTGATGCTGGTGAACTTGTGGTAGATGGACATAACAAAAACTCAGACCACAAGGCGTTCAAAGAGCCTTTCCCACCTTATTAAAAAGGCGAGATTTTGAAACCAGAACCCTACAATAAGGTCAACTATACGTATTCCAATGATGACAATGTCATTAACATGGTTGAACCTGTAGATTTTGAATACTGCGATGCTATTACCATAAAGGGGAAGCAAGATAACGATAAACCCAAGACACCATTCATCTTGAGAGGCCCTACTTCCAATAACATGGATAATACATCTTCACAACACTATGCTAATGCTGTTACTCACTCTCATGCGAAATTGGTGCTCAAAGGTCCTACACCTCCTACTTCAAATCTTGAACAACACAAGGACAAAGCCCTTTCCGGTCCATCTAGTAAAGGTGCAAAACACACGACGAACTTGACTGCAACCAGTTATAGTATTCTAGATCAATTGAAATGAACCAATGCTCACGTTTCTATATTTGAGCTGCTTAAAATTTTGCCCGCTCATAGGCAAATTCTAGACAAAGCCCTCACTGAGACAAATGTTCCTCAGGATCTTGATCTTGAATTATTTCAATCCATGGTAGGTCACTTGACCTCACCTCATCTTATGACCTTCTCCGAGGAGGATGACAACTTAGTGAATCACCCACACAATCAGCCTCTACACATTGAGGTTATGATCCACCAGACACATGTTCGTCGGGTACTAATTGACAATGGCGTTGGCCTAAATATTGTTTCTGTGGCTCTGCTTAGACAATTGGGTTATTCTAAGGACTCTATTGATCCTTGATGAAAGATCACTATTAAAGCATACGATGAAGTAGAACGAAAGTCACTAGGTCTTGTGACTTTACCAATTCGCGTCGGTCCTATCGAAAGGGATGTCACCTGTCAGGTGCTTGACATTCCCTTAGCCTACAACATTCTGTTAGGACGGCCATGGATACATGAGATGCATGCTATACCATCCACATACCACCAATGCATTAAATTCCCATTTCATGGTTCTGAAGTTACTATTCCTGCAACTACTAGCTACACTTGCAATATGCTCAAAGCTGCTGAATCTTTCATCCCTGCTAACCGTGAGTCTATTGATTGTCACAACAATAAGCTGAAACAAATTGAGCAGTCATTTAAATTGAAAGAAACTGGTATGGGAGAGTACCACATGGAACCAGTGTTATCATTAACATCAATTCCAGAATCTCCTCGACATTTTGGGAGACCCTCACTAGAAAAAAAGTCATTCGTGTTGACACCTCATACCAAGTTTAATGGTTCTTTTGTCAAAGCTACAGTTCCCTTAGAAGATGAAAGAAAAAATAGAGCCATTGCTGCATGGCTTTACAAAGAAGAGTCTCTAGTAGACCTAACAAAACAAGTTCGAGAAATCACTCCTAAGAAGTATGGACCTGGTCTTAAGCTTATGAAGCATTTTGGCTACAAGGGAACTGGCCCTATTGGGTGCAATAAGAATGGTTTAATAGATCCTATCAAAGAAATAGCTCAAAGCAATAGTGACACAACTGGCCTAGGGTTCAAGAAGGTCCCTTTCCATTTGGGATCCAATAAATTCATACCTTTACCTGTGAGTTCATTTGAAAATGAGTCACAATCTGAATCAGGTACTCAAAAGGAAGAATCTAATGTTGAGGATTCTTACCCTCATCCTATTCCTTATGATCTTGCTAAATTCTTTGCTAAGCCAGATGACTTTGTGCCACGTGTTAGCACTCTAGATGATACTAGTGATTCTTCTGAGGACAATACTGAGCAACTCGAATATCATTCAGAAAAGGGAGAATCTAGTCAGTCGTGTCATATTGAGTATTTGTGTAAGAATCCAAAGGCTAAAGGAGGGTATGTCCCTATCACTGTTGGGGAGTTCTATAGTCTCTCACCATGTAGCACCGATTCTCATGAATATGAATTTGACAATCTTTCAGAAGTGACTACTGATAAAGACATTGACAAAGTGCATGTCTATGAAAATCAAATTGAAGTGAGTGAAACAGCTAGGGATAGGTCACAGGGGTCTGATCCAACTAGTGTCTTAGAGCCATAAATTACTAATGTTCGTACTTTGAGACATTTGAATACACTTTTTGGTGAGGTCACCGTAGGTCTCGAATTGCTAGTCCATGCATTTAATAACTATACTATGAATGCAATTGAACCAGCCACTACTCTCTCACTCGCACATCTCGAGCTTATAGACTGGAACCCCAATGCATCTAATGAAGTCCCCACATTCCAGAATGACTATACTCTTGCATGTTACCTAAATGCTATCGAACCTGTAACGTATTCCACCAATGAGCAGAGCATCAACATCACTGAGGCCGACATCAAATATCTCAGTCACATAATTAAAAAGAAAAAATGCAAGAGGTCGGATGGTGAAAACCACATTGTGGCAATATCGGATCCAAAAATAGTAAAAACAAAAGATGTATCCAAGGGTGAAAACCTCTCTGAGGTGCCTGCGGATGAGATATTTGATGTCCTTCCTAGTCACTTTCAGGAGAGATCATCAGTGTTAATAGAGCCAACACAGCTGATTAACTTAGGCACAGAAGAACATCCTCATGTGATACATTTGGCTCAGTCATTGTCAACTGAAGAAAAGGCACAATTCATTGCCTTTTTCAAGGGAAAGAAAATAAATTTTGCCTGGACATATTCTAACATGCCAGGATTGGATCCTCATCTTATTATGCATCACTTGTCCATAATGCTAGGTATAAAACCAATTAAACAGATGCTCCACAAAATGCATCCTCATGTTGCATTGCTAGTCAAAGCCAAATTGGAGAAACTTTTGAAGGTTGGTTTCATTCGTGCAATTGATTATGCTGAATGGATATCCAATATTATCCTTATGTCCAAGCATGATAAGTCTATCAGAGTTTGTACAGATTTCCATGATCTTAACTTGGCATGTCCTAAAGATGACTTCCACTCCCTAATATTGATATGATTGTGGACATGATAGCTGGCTATGAGATGTACACACTTATGGATGGTTTTTCTAGATACAATCAGATAAAAATTGCACTAGAAGATCAAGAGAAAATAGCCTTCACATGTGCATGGGGAACCTTTTGTTGGAATGTGATGCCATTTGGTTTAAAGAATGCTGGAGCTACATATCAGCGGTCTGTTACTACAATCTTCCATGACATGATGCATAAAACTATGGAGGACTATGTTGATGATACTTTGGTCAAAAGCGCTAAACGCAATACCCATTTGCACGATTTTCTACCAATTCTAGATCGTATGGAAAAGTTTAGTCTTGAGCTCAATCCTAAGAAGTGTACATTTGGTGTCACATCAGGAAAAATGCTAGGAGATATTGTTTCTGCAAAGGGAATTGAAGTAGATCCAAAAAAAGTACAAGCAATAATGGACATGCCACCACCTCGAAACACCAGTCAGATGAGAGGACTACAGGGAAGGCTTCAATCTATTCACAGATTTATTTCACAATTGGCAGATAAATCACAACCCTTCACAAAGACTTTACATAAGGGTGTGAAATTTAATTGGAACCAAGATTGTGAGCAAAGCTTAACAAAGATTAAACAATATCTTGTCAATCCACCAATCCTAATGCCTCCCATGCATGGGAAACCTTTGCTTTTATACATTTCAGCTACTGAAACATCTTTGGGAATCTTGTTGGCTCAGGAAGACAATGTTAACAAAGAAAGAGCTATTTATTACTTGAGCTGAACATTGGTCTCTTATGAGAAAAACTATAGTATTATTGAGAAAGCTTTCTTGGCAGTTGTCTTTGCTTCCCAAAATTTGAGAGACTACATGCTTGCCCACACTACATGACTTGTGGCTAAAATAGATCCATTAAAGTATTTTCTCAGTAAGGCAGCTCTCACAGGAAGATTGGCTAAATTGGTCATGATACTAAGTGATTTTGACATCCAATATGTTGAACGCAAAGCTATAAAGGGACAGGCAATTTCAGACCAACTAGCTGAGGCACCCATACCTAGTCTCCTGCCAATAAACATTGATTTTCCAGATGAGTCAATTCTAACACTCACTCATCATACATGGGTTATGTTCTTTGATGGATCCTTCACACAACAAGGATTAGGTGCTGGATTACTTTTCATCACACCACAAAAATACTCATTGCCCAAAGCATACAAGATTCTGTTTCCTTGTACAAATAACATTGCTGAATATGAAGCTTTGATCAATGGTATGAAAATTGCAGCTGAATGGAGAGTAGATCAATTGGATATCTTCGGTGACTCTTAGCTTGTCATCAACCAAGTAAATGATGTGTAGCAAACAAAGGATGAAAAACTAATTCCTTATAAGCGCATGGTTGATGACTTGATGAAATATTTTGCACAGATCACCTTCCAACAGGTTCCACATGCAGATAATAAAGTGGCTGATGCCATGGCCACTCTGGCCTCCCTTCTACAAATGCCAGAAAATGATCTCCGACACGAGTTCTTGGTGGAAGCATTACACTACCCAGCCTATGAGACACCTGATTCCAAGATGATCTGTTCTATTATAGGACAAGAATCATCCCGCTACCATCACATCTATTCCTACCTTCGTAATCAAACCATTTCGAAAGGTCTGACTCGAAATGAGAAATGTTACCTAATCCACAACGCTTCACATTATGTCATTATTGCTGATGATCTATATAGGAGAGGTCTCGACGGAACACTCCTTAGGTGCTTAGAACCCAACGAGTCCAAACGTGCACTAATTGACGTTCACGAAGGCATTTGCGGATCTCATTCCAATGACCTAACACTAGCTCGCAAACTCCTTCGTGCTGGTTACTACTGGCCTAAAATGGAGCAAGAAGCTATTAAATATGCTAGGTCCTGCAAACAATGTCAACTACACGGGAATCTCATTCATGCTCCAGCTAGAGAGTTGATTCCCTCTACTTCAACATGGCCATTTCAACAATGGGCCTTTGACTTGGCGGGACAGATTCACCCAACCTCTTCTAATGGACATAAGTTCATTATCACTACTACAGATTATTTCACGAAATGGGTAGAGGCAGTCCCTCTCACAATTGCTGATGGCAAAGTTGTAGCACTTTTTATCACAAACTACATCATCTATAGATATGGTATACCATCCTCAATCATTACTGATAATGGAGGACAATTCAAAAATAAAGACCTTAAGGAACTGTGCTAGAAATTTAAAATTACACAACATTGGTCTTCCATTTATTACCCCTAGGGTAATGGGCAAGCTTAGGCATCCAATAAGGCAATCCTCAAAATTCTTCATCGCACAATCAGTAATTCATGGCGAGACTGGCATCTCCAGATCAATCCAGCCCTATGGGCATATATAACAAGCATTAGAACTCCAACGGGCATGACTCCTTTTGCGTTGGTATATGGGGCAGATGTTGTGCTTCCGATAGAGGTCAAGATTCCTACCTTGAGAATCTCTATGAAAGGCCTTATCACAGATGATGACTATAGGATAGCCCAGCTTCAAGAACTTGTGTTGCTAGATGAATGATGACAAGTGGCCTATGATCATCTACGAGCATATCAACAAAGAATGGCGCGAAGCTACAATAGGAGGATTAGGCCACGTGACTTCCAACTTGGTGATCTCATCCTAAGAGAGAATCCTAAGAATCAACAACAACGAATGCAAAAGGGAAAGTTTGAACCAAACTGGCTAGGTCCTTACATCATTACTGTAGTATATGGATTTGGCACCTATCAACTTTCCAAAACTAAAGGAGAAGTGCTTAAAGAGCCTATGAACACTCTCCACCTGAAGCGGTTTTTCAATTGATTCAATCTCAGCAAGCTATCTGTACATATCTGAATGTCCTAAAAAAATCCTAAACATCAGAAAATGTCCTAAAAAAATCCTAAACATCAAAAAATGTCTTGAAAAAAATCCTAAAAATCAGAAAAAGTCCTGAAAATTTTAAAAAAAAAAAAAAAAGAAAAAACACATGCCAAGAAGGTGAAAACTTGGTAAACAGGCACCTTTTGTTAGTCACTTTCATGCTTTTGCTTTCCTGCTTTTCCTGCTCATGTATCCATGGATTGAGTCTTGTCATAGGTCAGGGGCATTCCCTTCTAGTGTCACTCTTTTCAAGATTCTCCTTATAGAATCTCCTTCGTGACAGTCACCAGTTGTTCTAACTGCATCTGCCTACTGTCACCAGTGTCACTCTTTTCAAGATTCTCCTTATAGAATCTCCTTCATGACAGTCACCAGTTGTTCTAACTATGTCTGCCTACTGTCACTAGTGTCACTCTTTCCAAGATTCTCCTTATAAAATCTCCTTCGTGACAGTCACCAGTTGTTCTACCTGCGTCTGCCTACTGTCACCAGTGTCACTCTTTTCGAGATTCTCCTTATAAAATCTCCTTCGTGACAGTCACCAGTTGTTCTAACTGCGTCTGCCTAGTGTCACCAGTGTCACTCTTTTTGAGATTCTCCTCATAGAATCTCCTTCGTAATAGTCACCAGTTGTTCTAACTATGTCTGCCTACTGTCACCAGTGTCACTCTTTTCGAGATTCTCCTCATAGAATCTCCTTCGTGATAGTCACCAGTTGTTCTAACTGCGTCTGCCTACTGTCACTAGTATCACTCTTTTCAAGATTCTCCTTATAGAATCTCCTTTGTAACAGTCACTAGTTTTTCTAACTACATCTGCCTACTGTCACCAGTGTCACTCTTTTCGAGATTCTCCTCATAGAATATCCTTCGTGACAGTCACCAGTTGTTCTAACTGTGTCTGCCTACTATCACCAGTGTTACTCTTTTCGAGATTCTCCTCATAGAATCTCTTTCATGACAGTCACCAATTTTTCTAACTGCGTCTGCCTACTATCACCAGTGTCACTCTTTTCAAAATTCTCCTCATAGAATCTCCTTCATGAAAGTCACCAGTTGTTCTAACTGTGTTTGCCTACTGTCACCAGTGTCACTCTTTTCAAGATTCTCCTCATAGAATCTCCTTTGTGACAGTCACCAGTTGTTCTAACTACGTCTGCCTACTATCACCAGTGTCACTCTTTTCAAGATTCTCCTCATAGAATCTCCTTCATGATAGTCACCAGTTGTTCTAACTGTGTCTGCCTACTATCACTAGTGTCACTCTTTTCGAGATTCTCCTTATAGAATCTCCTTCATAATAGTCACCAGTTGTTCTAACTGCGTCTGCCTACTATTGTCACCCTACTGAAGAGATTTCTTTCTTACATATTCCGAACATTGACACTTGACATCATCCCGAAAACATTAAACTCAATGATATACTAGTTTGGATATGCTGAGCATTTTCTCTTATTGCTTTGTTTTGCTTTATCATATCTCCTCGAGCAACATCGATGATGTCATCTCCAACTAGAGAAGTAATTACTGGGGGCATGATCTTTTCATATATTTTCTGTTTGCGGATTAGTTCCAATAAGTTGATACATTCCTATAAGAGGGGTGTCCACTAGAAGAGCCTCCATTTTGTATTGGATGGCCGTGTTTACCTCGACTCCTTTTATACAGATATTTCAATGATATTGGTTCTTCTCCTTGTTTGCTGGAGTGAACTCTTCATGCTATAGTACATAGTGATACTCGTCCTATTAAGTGAACGTACGGGTCACTGCGAGTATATTTAGCATACTTTTGTCTCAGGTTATGAACGCAAGGGTCATTGCAGACAACATGAATATTGAATACTTTCCATAAGAGGAATCTCCCATGTGTTTGGTGTGCCTGTCATACAAGCAACATTTAGGTCATCCTAGCATTCAGGCTTTGATGCTTATGTTAACTTGTTACATTAAAAGGGACAAATATTCTGGTCATTCTGGCTTCTTCTGCCTCGAATGCTTACATTTAATCCTGACATTCCAATAACGTATGTTACATTAATATTTTCATGATTACAATGTTAGTGGAAATTGTGTAACATATGAGCTTTGTTTTATATCCAATGATGATAAATCATCGAGGCTTGGTGACCAGACCTAAGGCTACATTTAACATAGTCTTGCATACTTCATTTGCATTAGCACACAATTCGATGGTAATCCTATTCATACTCCACATGCATCAGATTCCTCCATGGCTACACAAGCATTTGGTTCATCGATTCTCATTCCTCAATGGAATACTTGTGACTGTCAAATAAAAATGCACAACACTATGTCAGATGTCAGTTCATAGATATGCATTCTATCTAAACATACATCAGAGCACAACAAAACACACAACGACATGTACACAGGAATACTCAGCTCAAAATCTCGTATATATATGTCAAAGAATGGGTCAGTACAAATAAAATGGGCGCTACTCGAGCGCAATCAATCAAAAATGATATATCTAGTGCTGGCACACCAATCGATACATAGCCAGAGATCAAAATAAAAGTCAGGCACAGAGCATCTAACTTTGTCTCAAACTCTCACCTCCGGGAGGAGCAGGAGGAACAGGGGCAACAGGTGGCAGAGGCCGTGGTGGCATATCCGGCCTGATAGGAGGTCATGCACCTCCGAACTCTCGTGCGTACTGGGAGAATCCCTGCACCTGCAATGTCTCATCAGGTACTGCACTAGTGTATGTAGCATAATAATATGTAGCTCAAGCAGACTGGAAGTAGATCTCATCCTAGGCCAACTCTAACCTCCACTCTGTAGCCTCCGCGCGCTCTCTTTGGTGATCTGTCTCCCTCTGTCTCTCTACCAACTGCACATCCCTGACTGCCACTGCAATCTGCAACTCTCCCAACTGTTGGGGGGCTGCACGAACCCACTCTTGGTACCGTCGTACCATGTCCTATACCCCACCTACCGGCTGATCCAGCATATCCTCATCGACCATCTTTGGTGCATGCTGAGGTGGAGGTGCCTACTACGGTAGAGGTACCCGTTGCTGTGGGACCACCTGCTGATGAGCCTGCTCCTCTATCCTCTACCTCCTCTGCCGACTATGTCCCACTCCACTACCCCTAGCACCTGGGTCTGATCCCATCTATCATGGGGGAATAGGTATTTGTTGTACCCGGTCTTGGACCTATGGTTGTGCCTGCTGCTGCTGTGATACCTGTCCCTGCCCTTGTACCTGCCTTGCCATCCCTAATGGATCTCTGAAGCATGGGAATGGATGGCTCATAAAAAATGCCTGATATGTAGGCGTCATCCTGACATCTACTACCTCTGGCAGATAGTCCCACTGAACTGCAACAAGGCTATGAATATCTATCATGGATCATCCTAGATCCATCCGTGGAGGCCATCCTCACTCTATATCCTTCTGCACCCTGGCATAGGCACAGTACTCAGTCAAAATGTCTTGTGGTCGACCATACTGCTGCCACACTCATGAGATGACAAATCTCTCTATCACTGATGTCATCCTGCCTGCCAGCAGTTGAGAACAAAGCATCCAGGGCAGCTCTCTTGGGGCATCATCCCAGTCCTCCATCTCTCTCCAGGGTCACCATATAACAGACACCAGGTCATCAAGATGTGTCCGCCAATGCTCAGTCTTACCCAGGTGGGCCTGGGTAATATGCCCTCGATATTTGCAAATGTAGGGCTCCATGGGCTCCCGAGAATCCTCAAAAATTGGCCTACATATAGGAAGATGCTCCCAGGCTCAGATCTGTAACACATAAACACCTAGTGCCATGGTCTTCTTCTCGTGGAAGATGACCTCATGCATCTCATGAAAAGGATGGGCCAACATACACTGACCCCACCCAAAGATCTCAGGTGCCTCAACCATCCTACGGAGCATGACACCCCATCCACACTCCAACCCATGCTATTTCCTATCAGGACATAGGAAGCAGCTCAAGAAAATACCCAAAATAGATTTTAACCTGTGTGTAAGTCCATAAGTATGCATCAGCTCATCCCAGCTGATGGCCTTGCCCCTCGGTAGCTCTCTCTCAAAAACCATGGATAGTGCCTCTGTCCCTAATCGAGGCACTGTATCATATACAACCCGAGCACCGTGAAAGGGAATCCTCAAGATCCTCCATATGTCCTCTGGTGTGATGGTCATCTCACCCATCCGCAAATGAAATGTGTTCATCTCCAAATGGAAATGCTTTACCAATGTAGTCAGTAAACCGTGATTCACCATCACGGCTGGAATCTGGCATAGTGAAGACAAACCCAATTGGGCAATGTGTGCCCGATCTGTATCATCCAAACTCCGCAATAACTCTCCATAGGGCAGATAATGAGATCTAAATGTTACATCTCCGAATATCTCCTGCACACACAACAAAAACAAAACAAAAATATGACAAACAAACGATCAGTATCAAGTCAAATTGAAACATCAAAACAAAATAAAATGCGATTTCTACATGCAAAAATCACAAAATTGGCACAGAATTTTGTGCGAGATTGCTGAAATCTCATGCAAAAACATATGGTATCACATGAAATAGTTCTCTCTTCGCGTGAAGAAACTCAACTTTGCATGAAAATAGTTCTCCTCGCGTGAAGATAGACCATCTCGCACGAAAAAAGAGGTTCTCGCGTGAACCAGGAATTGCCTCGCACGAAGAATCTCCATCTTCGCGCGAGAAGAGATCGATTTCACGTGAAGAAAGAATTGAACTCCTAAAACATGCTAAAAACATGCATAAATGATCTCGAAATGCATGTAATCGAAAGTACGAAGATGGGAGATCGATGACTCACCGGTGGTCCGTAGTCTACTGGCCAACTATGTCATCTGGAGCGCTCAAAACAATGATATCTCAAGTTCACTACCATGTCTATATTAGAGCTCCAAATCACTAAAAGACAAAAGCACAAATGAATTGAAAATGACCCTTCAAGCCATTATATAGGTGTTGACCAAAATTTTCAAAGTGCTTAGATTTGCGCAAAAATCACACCCTTGGCTAATTGGACCATCCTGGATTCATTTTAGGGATCAAATTCAAAATTTGACACACCCAAGAACCTTAAAAATGCATTTTAAAATTTTAGGGACCGATGTGATCGAATGCTTGTGCAACCAAAATCTTTCTGATACTTTATGATTCTTGGAATCCTTTCAACTTCACATTCTCCATATTTTCAAAATTCATTTTGAAAATAGTCAACTTAAGTCAACTTTACATAACACTGCTTCAAATCATATTTCTGGTGTGTCATCTTTCAATTTTTCTCCTGAGGGGGCATGATGATTACATCATTAAATACTTATTGCTCGGGGCATTTAGTTCCCATCTTATGTCCTAGTCACTTGGGGCATCTCATCACTTGGGGCTTTTTGTTCCCTTCTATCTGACATCTCTGCCATCTATCTTATCTTTTCATCAATTGATCAACCTTATAACAACTCTTCTCAAAGTTCAATGGACAGGTATTGGGACATTCTAAACCCCGAATCCTAAGGATCAAACCTCGTTCTGGGGATGATTCTATGACTCATGATGAGACCTTGTTATCTTTTATCAATTTCGGGTATCTAGGTGTTCTATCTGGATCCTTGAAGGTTAAACTCTATTCTGGGGATAATCTTCTAAATGCTATCAATTTTGGGTATCTAGGTGTTCTATCTGGATCCTTGAAGGTTAAACTCCATTCTGGGGATAATCTTCTAAATGCTATCAATTTTGGGTATCTAGGTGTTCTATCTGGATGCTTGAAGGTTAAGCTTCATTCTGGAGATAATCTTCTAAATGCTATCAATCTCAGGTATCTAGACATTATGTCTAGATCCTTAAAGATTACGCTTCGTTCTGAAGATAGTCTTTTAAATGCTATCGATCTTACATATCTAAGTGCTCTGCTTGAATTCTTTAGGACTAAGCTCTGCTCTAGAGATGGTCCTTAAAAAACTTATCAATTGGTCTCTGTGTCATCACATTCGAAACCAATCTCATGTTCGCATCATGCTTTCTGATTATCTTTGAATTGAACGTGTTGCTCGCACATTCATTCAAAGAGGGGCAAAATTTAATACCCCAAAATTGGCTCATTGTCATTTTACCAATTCTACTCTATTTCTGATAATTTCAAAGTCCTATTCTAATAGGCAATTCTCATTCTGCTATTCGCTACTTGACTTAATTGTCAGATGCAGAAAAACTCTAATCTGCATTCATCATATTTCTTATTTAATTCTTATAGTACGTACTCATATTAGTTACATTAAACCTACTTGATTAATATTTAATTTAATTATTAAGTATTTATACTTTAATTAAATTAAATTATATCCTAAGGCTAATGTACTATGGAATTAAATTTATTTAATTTAATAAATACGCTTATCTTAATTAATTAAAAGAAATTATTTAACTAAATGGGAAAGGTATTTCTAATTAATTAAAAGAAATTATTTAATTAAATGGAGTACTTACTTCTAAATAATTAAACAATGTTATTTAATTAAATGGGAAGACATTCCTAATTAATTAAATAAAGTTATTTAATTAAACAAAAGTGTCTCTAATTAATTAAAGATTATTTAATTAAATAGAAAAAGTAATTATGAGATCATATTTCATTTTATTAAATTAAATATCTCAACAAAATCTCTCTTCAGTTCAAAAAGGGGAATTTCCAGTTCACTATTGATAAAAAATGAGTTAACACAGTTAACTCCTTTTTCTACTCAAATTAAAACAGTTAACTCCTTATTTATCTCAAATTAAGTCTGTTAACTCCCTTTAATTTGGGAATCTCCCTTTATGACTGAAACTCATCTTCAATCCTAACCGTTGATCTGAATTGATCTCAACCGTTGATGGATTCCAGGAAACTCTATTTAAGAGACCCTCATCTCTTCATTTGAGGAGGATGAATTAATTTTCTATCGAATTGCTGTTGAAATTCATGCTCATATTTACTTACATTTCTTGCATACATTCTCATGTTTTAGTTTAATCTCATTTTAGTTTAATCATGCATATGCTTAATCTAGTTTTCTTCATTTGTTCTTAGATTACATTGCATCTTTCATCTCTTAGATTACTCTATATACTCATTCTTAGGTTAATTCCATTGTCAAATCCTTCGTTCTTAGAGGGTTTGGTTGCATATACCTCGATTCTGAGGATATTAACAGGCAAAATCACTTTAGATAGAAGGCAACAGGTCACTTTGCAGGGCAAATTTTGGATGAACAATTCAATGTTCATTCCGCAATGAATCCGCAAATAAGGACCATGTTGAAGTGTGTGTGTTAGCATAGGCCGCATTTTCACGCATAGAATATTCACGAAAATGATACTAGCTTTTCTTAGAACATAGAACTTTACTAAATACTAAATTAACTTTATGACCTTCTCGACAAACTTAATATCAAACTGTGAGTTCGACTCAACAGATTTAAAAACATTTATTATTATTCACTATAATGTTAACAAATCAAAATATTAAAAAAACAATATAACTGAATTCTCCTAATAACATTTTAAAATAAATATAACTTTAATTATTCAGAAACATCACGATCATAGAGCTAACTATCTAAAATAATATCTTTCATAAAATTAACTAAAATTTATTAAATCAAACATAAACAAACCTCTAACCCCTAATAACTTGACTTGAGTCCAACTGACATAATAATTCCATCATTACTCTAAGGTTAAATAATAACTTGATTAATACATCTAACTATATTTTAACATTATCTAAATTGTACTAAATTTTAAATTAAGACATGTGAAATCAAATCTAATTAATATCCTAAACTAAGTACTAACATATCAATTACTTGAAATTGAAACTAACTTAAACATCCTATAACTAAAGCTAAGTTATAACAATTAACGATTAACTAACACTTAATTTTAAGATCTAACATTCAAAGGAACTAGTTTTAAAAGAATATATTTGAAACTAAAATGATGCTAGTTATACTACTACTAACTAACAACTACTTTATTAACACTAAGTTCTAGCTTAACAAATACGCACTAGAAAGTTGTCATACTACAATCCAACTGAAAACTAAACTAAATTTTAATATTAAAACAAACTAAGATTTTTTTTTTTTAAATGTAATAATAAAAATACTAATATAAAACTTAATTAAATTCAACAAAAACTTTACACACAGAATAAAACTAACTAAAACAACTCCAACCTATCCTACCCTAACTACCTACCAACCCCACTACTCTCACTTGGCCACTTGGCCACATGCTAACTCAGCCTCCCTTGGGCACTCCCCAATGCTCACATGCTACCCAAGCCTATCGTGGCAGGTCTGGTCCCCTCATACAGGCGTGTATAGAGCCCCAAAAGGCCAAGTGCTAAGAAGGGTAGGAGTGTTAAACACTCATATACTAACCTTGGCTTAAATGCCACCACCCACAACAATCACCTTCCTTGCCAAAGGACTGGTCCACATGAGCCTACACAGATCTATGGGGGTACAAGGGTCATGTACACCATTCTTTCATAGAATTTGGTTATTAAATCATGTCTGATCCTCTAACCAAATCTGACACCAAGAGAATGGTTGAGTGAGATGGTAAGTGCATGAGTTATTGCATAAAGATTAGTGGGTGAAACTATGGAATAGACTTATAAGGATATTTGTGTGCTTGGGATATAAAATTAATTTTATATATACATCTTTCCTTTCTCTTATTATTATGATGATTTGAAATACAAGAGTATAAATAGGGGATATTCTCTATTTTCAATCAAAGGATTAATACCTTCTCTCATGCAAACTCTAGCATCATATGGATGGATATTTTTAAAATTTGTCTTCTTTTCTTTTTGACAATCTATGAATAATTTTGCTTGGAACTATATTTAGCAAGAGGTGTGAAAGTCCTTACAAAATTTTATTTTAGTAACTACTTAGTTTAACAAGGGAGTTTGATAAATTTGGTTCAACAACAATGCAAAATTTATTTATTTTACCTCCCAAAATTCATGAATCAATTAGAGAATTTTGACACAACATAATTTCTTCCTTAGCAACTTGGACTTGAAAATTGCAAAATTGAAACATCACCATTTTTCCTATTCTTCAGTTCAAGTATGCGTGATTGAAATTCCATAAGATTTGCAAACAAGAGTATTACTAATCTTTTCTCTTCTATTAATCAACCTAGTTCAAGGTTCTATCGGGAAAGAACCAATAAGAAAACCTGACATCTTTGCCAAATACATCAAAATTTAAATATATTTTTTTACATAATGTTACAATTCAATTGAATTCTCTTTTAGGTCTTTCACAAGAGATCTTTTCCAATGTCTTCAATGCATCAAGGGAACCATGCAGAGATAGGAACCAACATGGAGGTAAAACAACATAGTAGGATGAACAATTCAAGCATGCATTCCCAACCTGGTTTTGTACAATAGGTTCAATATTGAACCAAAATAGGGGGGAGGTGGATTTTCTCATTAGGAGATTTCAATCACCATACCATAACAAAGCCTTTTTAGGGCTAGTAATTCAAGAACTTCCCTTCTTCTACAAATGCCCTTTCAGGGCCAATATAACAAGGGTATTCATTCCTTCCCTTCTTCAAGAATTCAAATTTTCATACAAGGTATGGGATGACAAGTAGGGGCCCATACACCCTACCCTCTTTCCCTCCTCTCACCATGAGAGGAGACTCTACACTATTGAGGTCCAACTAAGGCCCTTCCCCCATACATGGCCACTTCTTCCCTATCCAAGGGTGAGTGATGCCAAAACAATCCCCATGAAATCCCCTCAAAAACACAACATCAAGGAAAGAACAAGAATAACATCAAGAAACAAGTTAAGATCCCTCCAAATGAACCCCCACACATAAGAAAGCAATACAAAGAACAACACAATGGCATATGCATGATTCAAGCATGAACAACATGAAAAAACAATTCAAAAGAGTGAAGAACCCTACCTTCACAAAAAGGTTATGGCAAACTGGTAGGTTGAGAAGAGCTTTTCCTTTTCTTCCTTCAATCTTCAAACCTTCTCCAAAACTAAAGATTGGGTAACCACCCCAAAACTACTCCAAATTTCCTCTAAGTATGATCCTTAACTCAACTAGACTTCAAGTAACCTCTAGATGGAGTTTTGAGTCATGAACTCAAGTGGAAGACAATCAATTTTTGCAATCAACCAAAATAGGGTTTTTGAGTGACCCTAGAAGTCAACCAAAGAGACTAAGGGGTTAGAAAGTGCTCCCCACCCATATTCTTACCCCTAGGTTACTTAAATTTAATGTTTTTAAACCTTAAAGAATTAATAGGAAACAAACAAAGGCTAGGAGAATAGTAAGACCAAATAACAACCTTCAAAGAAAGACAATGTAAAATAGCACAATTTAGCAAGGGTTACAATTCCATCTTTCTATTAGGTTCCCTGACTAACTATCATGCACACTCATTGCACACATTAGTAGTTCAAAAATCACATGCATATGTGTAAAATATGTAGCAGAACAATCACGTAAGTTAAAAAAAATCCATCTTTCTAATAATCAATTGCTTATCTCATTCTACTCATTTTTTTCAATCATTAAAATTACATTATCAAAGTGTTAGTTCTACATTCATTTACTTCATCATTATACCTGTTCATAAAGAATTAAATAACAAAGTAGATATATGAAAGTAAAGCATCACACAACACAAAAATAACATAATATGTTCAATGTATCCAATAGTTTCTTGACATATCAAGTCATGAATATCAAAGTAATAATGTATCAACTATCCTATGATGGGTTGGGGTGAGGCCTCAGATTTAATCATCAGAAATCACAAAATTGATATAAGATAACTTATCCATTAATTTAGATTAAAATAAAAGAATAACCATTATTAGGCATGCATATACCTAACACCATAAACATCACAAATTAAGGAATACTTAACAATCTGAAAGCATGGAACTCAATCATCGAGGTGCCAGATCAACACCTTTATCATTAGATGAACATGCTTCTTATCATCATTAGTGAAATTTTAATGTTTTAACTATCGAGATAATGTAGTAGTTCTTGAATCACTGAGTATTAGAACATGGATATATCAGCTACTCTAAAATTTAATTAGGATATTCACCGCATAAAGCATAACTTCATACTTGTTCAATTCTCCTACAATAGATTTAAGAGGGAAATTCATATTTAATAAGTATGTGCAAGGATGGACCTTACAATGTGGTTCATGAGAGACAAGACAATAATTTTCATTCAATTACAAAATTTTACAAGATGATTTTTTTTCACAACCCTAGTTACATCTCAATGGTAACATGAAATGCTATATTAAAATAGATAAAATCACTCTAATAAAATATTTTATCACTAAAGACATAATTTAGCTAAATATATCATGTAGATTTAATTTAATGTGATGAATAAATTGAGTATATATGAGACATTTATCTATTTTGAGTGAATGATATATATGGAGCACAATACTCATCATCTAATTTTTAATTTAAAATTCTAAAGTTCATAACCATGTCAGTATAATAAAGGGATCAATAAGTAATATTCCTTCTTATTTTCTAATAGCCATCACTATAAACTTGCCATATCCATATTGATTCACCTTAGATATGGCTAGACACTTAAAGAAATCTAATAAATTTTACCTGAAGACCAAAAACATTAAGATATTATTCCATTACCACTATTTTTATATGAATAAACTAAATAACTATCATATGTTAGTATTATAAATTTGTTGAAAAAATTAACATGTTTTAGAAAGAAAAGCATGTGACCAAATAAATATAGATAATTATTTTCATAAAACACAATCACTTTATGTATTTTAATTTTAGAAACTTCGAAGGATCTATGTGAGCTCATTGATCCTAGTAAGAAAAAGGAACAAATATAGCATTTTTTAATCTAACATTTTTGAATTATTTTAAAATGTACATATTCTATGAATACAAGAAAAAATATTTTAAAAAATATTAATAGTAATATTGCTTCAAAGAAAAATATAAAAACTCTTACCATGACCATGACATATTACCTTATTTTTGAGTAACTAGTTATGTGATTAGTTGTGTAATCACTACATTGACTTGCAATTTTTGATAAATGAGATATTGAATATATTGTCACTCTCTTCATTCTTTGACTTTTTATATGAAAAAAACTCCATAAAGGGCTCTAATACCCCATTTAGCACATAAGACAATACCTTTATTTTGGGTGGAAATTAGGCCAAGGCATCAAGATTCCTTGGGTAAGAAATAATATTTCCAAAGGACACTCTAAATTCCATGATGCTCAAAATTTGAGGCCCAAAGAAAATCTCTAAGAAGCTTCTAAAGTTTAGAGTAAAATGCTAGAGTGTGAGTCTAGTTAGAATAGTATAAATGGGTAGCATCAAAAATATTGGAGAAAAATTTGAATGTACTAGCCAACAAAAGAAGCTTTGTAAGCTAATAATCCAATGTTTCTAAAATATTCAAAATCAGAGAATTCCAAAGGTCCAATCTAGATCTTGAAAGGCATATTGAATACCAAAAAATGAAATACTTCCCCATGTTAAATCCATTTCCATTGATATTGTGCATACCACAATAGAGAAGGAAGAAAGGAGTGCTTGTAGCAAAGAATCTTGTCCCTTTAAATAGTAGACCTAGTTCACAATTTCTATCGAAACTCCTCAAGAAAAGAAATTGGAATTTTTGATTTTGAAGAATTTCGCTCCTCTAAAAATAACATGACTAAGGGATACGGAATGGGCTAGTAGGTACCCAAATACTTTAGTGGAAAAATATACAAAGCTAGAGCTCAAGGACATCACTAGTGGATAGATTGATAGAGGAAAAAATCCTCATATTGCCTATAGTTTATGTTGATGCAAGTACAAGCCTCCTCCAAAAGCATCTCCACATACTGGAGAAAAATTGGTCCAAATCCTAAACCTTTAAGAATATAAAGAATGAATGACCATTCTATATGATAATAAGCTTTGTAGAAGTCAATTTTGAGAAAGAGAGATTGCTACTCAAACCTACAGCCCCATACCATACCTTCCTAGGCAAAAAGGATGTTGTCTAGGATATGGTTGGATTTGATTATACCATTCTAGTCTAGATAAACAAAAAATGATAAGAGATGAAAATTTTTAAGCACTAGGGCTTTGAATATGATCTTCTAGGAGACATTAAGAAAATTAATGGGCCTCCAAACATGAAATATCTTCAAATTCATAAGCTTTAGTTATGAATTGTATATTTCCTTTATTGGTAATGTTACCTAGAGACCAAAAATTATAGGTTTATTGGTAGACCTTTTATTTTTAAATGAAAGATAATAAAATGAATAAAATATGTATAAATTTGATAGAATTCATGGGTGAGAAGGATGGGTTTCTCAATCAAGGACATTATATAATAAGTCCAATAGAAAACATATATCTTTTAGAATGTGTAGCATATATTCATCTATTCTTTAATTAAGTCTTCAGTAATTTTTTTTGACACAATCCTCATTACTTCTATCTCTATTTGAATGTTGTACAAACAATATATTTTTCTATTTTACAAATACTCCAAACTTTATTTTCACATATCTTAAATTAACTCATATGAAAACTAGAAGTCTAGAAGTTCCACATAATTATACACTTCTAAATTCTTATAGATAAATTAGGCCAAGGTATCCAGATTTCTTGGGTAATCAACTAAATTACCAAGAGACTTTGTTAAATCCATGATACATAGAATTGGAGGCTAGAGAAAACCTTTGAGAAGGTTCTTGAGTTTAGAGTAATAGGCTCAAGAGGGAGGCTAATAGGAAGAGTAGTACACATGGGTAGCAGCCAAAACCTTGGAGACAATTTTGAATTTACTAGCCAACAAAAGAGGCTTGGTAAACAAAGAGTCAAATGTTTTGTAAATTTTCTCAAACATGGATTTATAATTATCCACAACCCATACTTGAAAGGAAAATGGAATACCACAAAAATGGAATATTTCTCCACATGATGTGTTGAATCTATTTCAACTGATATTGTGCAAGTCATGATAGAGAAAGAAGACCTAGAAGCCAAATAGATAGTGTCCATAGATTGGAGAGAACTTGAGATATTTTATTTTTTGTTAAGGTGCATGAGAAAATAGTCCTCAATATAATTCTCATTGACAAGATGATTGGGATCCTTGGGAAGGGCAATGACTTTCACATCACTAGATGAGATGAAATGGGCCACCAAGTACCTGAGCCCCTCATTAACCAAAACATGTAAAGTCAGTCCTAGAGGACATCTTATTGAAATTATAGTCATATTTGTTATCAGTAACATGCACTTATTCAGAAAAATATTGTCTGCCAAGCTTATTGTATAGTAAACAATGTTAACTAAGCATTTTAAGCTTTACCAAGTTCTATAGTTGCTAACAAATTCAAGGAATAGTATTCAATTTTCACTGACTAGTTTCTACCAAGTTGGTGATCAATAGTGTAAATCAAGCATCTCAATGTATGTTGAGTTTTTCAGTGCAAACCAAGTTGTGCAATGCTCATCGAGTTTTTAGTTACAATAATGTGAATTTAGTATTGACTGAGCTACTCAGTGTTAACCAAGTGATTCATTCTATACCAAGCTCATTGTGATAGCATTGACTAAGCTATGTGGTGTGAATCAAGTGATTCAGTTTATATGTTGAGTTTCATAGTATTCATTGACTCACCAATGTTGATTGAGTTTAGACTACTTGGATGCTAAGATTCTATGTCTATCAAATGCATGAAAATGCTGAGCATTGATAGTGGATGTCAAGTATCAAAACCTCACCGAGCTAGTCTTCAAAACCCGAGTTCCTACAATTGGGCCAACTTTGCATATTTTGTCTAAACTTGTATTGTAGCCAACTTTGTTTATTTGTAAATTGGACTAGTATATATGCAATGAATTGTATCACATCCAATAAGAAGAAATATATGGCATGAAAACAAAATAAAAGACTAGAAGAGTGAAATAAAAAGGCTACAACTATATAAGGAGCAACAAATATTTATCTATCATAGGAAGGTGATCATTACACTCAAAGGAATATCACTTAGAAAACCAAGTTGTAGATCAGAGATCAGCTACTATTTCATGCTAACGGGTGAATCAATTAAATCCTTCCATAACATAGAATTAATAGTCTTTTGTAAATCACTTTACCAAGTGCATACTTCATTATATGTTTGTAAATCCTTTTACAAGGTGGACCTAGTAGTCCTTATTGCTCCTAATAGTACAGATCATTAGAAGTCATCAATGCAAGCCTTAATAGGAAAACTTTATATAGTAGTATTAAAGCTTGTGGGTATCATCCCCGCCCAGGTTTTTCTTTCTATTTGGAAGGTTTTTGGGTCACCATATTATGTGTCAACATGTTATGAATGTTTTAATGCTTTTAATTATTCATTCATGCAATTAGATCATAATACACATAAAGGATTAAGTCTTATTGGTTACTGATTTACCCCTCTCCTCTTAGTAACTTAGTCTATCACATATATTTTCAACAATTGGTATTAGAGCATTGTGGTTCTTAGGAAAGAAGTTTAATAGTTTGAGCAAAGATTAGAGGCTATGGATATTTTTAGGCTTGATAAGACTATTGACAATGAGAAGCTAGATTTAGAATTGGATACTGGACAACTCATGAAAGCAAAGGAACAACTCTCTCAATCCCTAAAAAGGAGAAAAGATCTTGCAATCTAGATGAATGAAAAAATCTATATTGAAGAAAGAATTGAAGACATCCATTCAATCAAATTTAGATGAAGCCAATGAAGTAATCAAAGAAATATTAGAGAGAAAATGTAACCTTCAAAATGAAGTAAGAAAATTGAGAAGAGAGAAAGAAATTCAGCTAGTAAGACTGTGTCAAGACATGGAAGAGAAAAATAAGGTAAAAGAAAAGATAGAAGGAAAGAATGATAAAATTTAGAATCTATCCCTTCAGAAAGAAGACTTCATTAATCAACTCATCAATGCAAATGAAGAAATCATGAATCCAAGATTAGAGAATGCATTATTATAGAATGACCTAAACACTAAAAACAAACCAATGAGAGGATGATGAAATCTCAAGCACACATGAATTAATTGAATGAGAAAATCCATTATAAGAAAAAGGGAAAAGTAGGAATTAGATATATAGAAGAAGGTGAATCATCCAAGCAAGGAGCTCCGAACAATAAAAGACCTACTTGCAATCATTGTGGTAAGATAGTCCATACATCAAAAAAATATTGGAGCAACAAGAAAGAAAAATTCAATTGAAAATATTATAATTGCAATCATCATGGTCATAGAGCTATTGAATGCAAAGAGAAACCTAAACTTGAAGGAAACTGCCACAAATGTAAGAAGCTTGGGCACAAATATTCAGAATGCAAAACTAAGATATTGAACCTAGTAGAATAGATTGTAAATGATTTATTTGGTTGGGACTATAATAATTGGTGTGGATGTCATTACTATGGAGAATTCAAACACATTGCAATCAATTGTATGAATACTAGAAGAATTGAAGATGAAAAGAAGAAAAAAGTTGATAACATCAAAAAGTAAATGAGACAACAATGGATTCCAAAATATTCTAAGAATGCACATCCAAGCAATAATGAACACGTCACTCAAGAATTGGGTGACTCAAGAATTTCCACTTGATCTCTCACAAGGAATACTAGAATTTGGATTCTAAAGAAGACATTTTACATTAGTTCTAGTTAGCAAAATGAAAGATTCGTATCAACATTCAAGATGCAAAGGGATCACCAAACACTCAAAAGATGCTAGTCATTATTGAATGAGGTTAGGTTGTAGATGTTACCAAGTGAGGTTGGGTTGCAAGTGTTAAAAATTGGCTATTGGTGATATGTAATTGTTGTCATTTATGGAAACACATGATGTGCATGTTCATAGGAAACCTAGTAAATAGAGATACTTAGTGTTTGCTAATCACAAAATTGTCTAAGTATAGAATTTGGATTATAGTAATGTATTTTTTTGTTTATAGCTTGTTGTTGTTGCCATTTTATTATTGGCCAAGTTACATGGAGATAGTATACATATTGGTGATGACATGTATAACCTCAAAAGTTAATACAGACTATACAAAACAAAGATAATCATGTTTGAAGTGAAACATGATAGTGGAATTGAAGATAAGAATTGTTTTATTTACAAAAAAATTACTTGTCCAATTAATAGAGATAATCATGTCTGAAGCGAAATAGGATAGTGGAATTGAAGGAAAGAATTGTTTTATTTATAAAATAATTACTTGTCCAATTAAGGCTGACATCCTAGATGTTTACCCTAACTTTGAAAAGTAGTTTGTGTTCTTAGCCAACCTAGCTGAAATTTGTGTAAGGGAATGATATTTATGCAAAGGACATTTTGCGATAAGAAGTGTGCTATCTTGAATTGAAGTACAAGTATGAAATGCACATTGTGACTATATGCAAACTTCTATGAAAGCAATTTATGAAAAGTTTTATATGAGCTATTTGGTGATCTGAGATCAAGATATAGATCAGAGATTAGTCAAGGAAGAAAAATAACATTAAATTACTTGTTTGAGCACTGAGCTCTTCTTGTAGTTTAAATTGCATGTTTTGGTAGTGGGCTCTTCTTGCATACATTGTACACCACAAATCCTAATAGGGTTAGAATCTCCTACCATGGATTCAAAGTCTCCTAACACAGACTACTTATATTGAATTTTCTCATTATCTCCTAATAGGGTACATCCTCTAACAAGGAACTTATATATTAGTATAATATCTAGTGGGTATCATCCCCACTAAGGTTTTCCCTTGGCCAAGGTTTTCCTACTTAACAAAATATTATGTTATGAGTTATCATTGTGCATTGCTAATATTACTGTTCAACATTACTTTATTGTTTTCTTATGCATGGTTTAAAGTAAGTAATAATATTCAGTTAGAAACTAAAGTTTGTAGATTATTGATTCACATCCCACTAGTAATCCCTATTTCTAACAATTGGTATCAAAGCATAGTTAATTTAAAGAGGCTTAACAACTTAAGTAATATTCCTATCAATATGGAGCAATTGGTGAAGAACCTCGAAGAAAATCTTGAACAAATTGATCCCCTTATTGAAGAAAGGGATAAGCTAAAGGATAGATATGAAGACTCCAAAGAATACATTAGTCAATCAAAGGAAAAGATTGAACATCTCAAATCCAAAGCAAAATCTATTGAATTTAGAACTAGTGATGATGACTATTCAAAGTTTAAGACAAAGTACAAGATCTTGAAGCATGAATTGAAGATTAGAAATATGAAATTGACTTCTAGAAATGATCCTAGCAAAGTTGAATGTTATTTAAAAACTAAAAATGTAGATTTGAGAACAAGTCTGGCAAAGAAAACATTAGAGTTTGAAACATTGAAAGAAGATCATGAAGAACTTAATAAGAACAATACCATTATCAAAGGTGAATTAATTCAGTGCAAGAAACATCTTGAGAAGCTTTATTCTAGTAAAGAAATCTTGATGATTTAATGTCTATATAGAGACATAGTTATGATAAGACTACTCTTGGTTATCTAATTAACATGTCTATGAAGAAACATGAGATTAGATCAAATCCAAAAGAAAAAGACATATCTAATGATAAGATTGAATGTAGTCAATCTTCTGACAAACCTAAAGAAGTTAGACAAGACAAGGAAGTTGAAATCTTGGCTAAACCAAAGCAAGCAGAAACTCCTAAGGAAATAATATAAATTTAGAGGTAAGTGTTTTTGATGTAATGAAATAGGTCGAAAAGAGATTGTACAAATAAGTCATTTAATCATGTTAAGGAATTTATATTGTTTGAATTGTCATGGTATGGGTCATAATGCTATTGATTGTAGGAAAACTAAGTATGATAATGATAGAAGAAATAGTAGAACATCTAGAAATAATAACCCTGCAAATAGAAGAATATCTAATGAAAGGACATCAAAAGAAGGAAGATCATATAAAGAAAGAAGACAGATTGTTCATTATATGTGTAAAAACTTAGGAAACATTGCTTGGAATTGTCATGCACCTGATGATCAGTAGAATAGCAGGAGTATGTAAGTTATCCAACAACTTTAGACACACAAAAAAGTACTAAAGAATGGAAAAAAACTTTGGAGATAGAAGGAACAATGGAGGAAAATTTGGGAACATAAGGAATGATGGAAAGAATGTCAGAAATGATAGAACGAACCATGAAAGGAACTGTGGAACTAACATGGATAATGAGGAACATAGAAACATTATGAGTGAACTTTGAGAAGAACTTAATGAAGCATTTGTGAAAGGAGTAAATATCTCAAAAGAAAAGTTAGATGATGATGAGGCAAGAATATTGAAGTTAGCTATTGAGTTTGATTTGATTAAGTTGAATTAAGCTTGTTCACATCATCAAAATTTGAGAACTTTAGTCAGAAGCAAAATTAGAGGTAGCGAAGTTGAGAAAAGGTGTATCCAGTTAAGTTTGCATGTTATTTGGAGCTTATCTAAACAAGTTATGAAGGAATTTAGAGATATTGGTATTACAGTAAAGATTACTTCTATAATAGAATATGAAAAGTATGCTTTTGTAGAGAATTGTGTGATGCGAAGTCTTGTAGATTTTTGTTGGAATGAAAGGAGGCTATAGTAAACCTCAACTAACATTTGAAGATCAAATAAATGATCTTGATTAGTTTTTTTATTAAAAAATGTAATTGACAACTTTTTCATCTTTGCAAAGTACATAATTAATGAAAGTTCAAGTTGACAGATAAATATAGTACAAAATTGATTTTCACTTTATTGCGAACATATCCAAAGTAAAGAACATTCAAAAGTGACTTGTTAGATCAATTTCAAAGAAAACCCTAGTTTTGGAAAGAGGTATTTTATGAGGATAGACCTAAGTTAAAGATTGTTTTTGTAAAACCTACTAAAGGAAACCCTAACACAACATTGTTTATCACTCTGAACAATGTCATTTATCTTGAAGATGTAGAAAGTTATTTGAATAGCAAGTTTGAGTCAATTGGTAGTGAATTCATGAACAAATATATGGAATTGATTTTCAATGACAACATGACTGTGAAGCCCAGATTTGAACATCTAAGATAATTAGAATTGTTTAAATATCAGTTCTACTATGAGTTAGACATAGATGAATGGACAAAAATCATATTGAGTAGGATACATGATAGTAAGCTATGGATGCAAGACAATGTAGTTGATATTTCTACTGACCTTATTCATGTGGCAACTATTCTTAGTAAACAAGGAAATGTACCTATAGGCGAGAAATTGGTCAAAAAGAAAGTTAAAAGTTATATTGAAGCTGTGTTAAGGGTAAAAGTACAAAGTTGTGTCACCTTTTAGGCTGACTTATCAGAATGAATGAATTTGAGTATTTCTATCTAAAAAAAATTTCTTTTCAAACATATGATCTTAATAAAATTATTGTAGCTAAGTTAGATTTGGTCTCACACTTTTCTAATTGGAAATATCTATTAAATGGATGTTTTATACTAGTTAATATCTAATTACTAAAAAAACACAATTATTTTAGAAAAATAACATTTCAATAAATCCTACTATTAATTATGATATTTTTTTTAATAACATATAAAAACCACTTTATAGATCTCAAAGGCAAGAATATTCTCATAAAGATTTCATAGCACTATTTTAATTAGATAGAGTATATTGTAACTAAAAAATTCTACGTGTACATATTTTAACACTTGAGAAGATGTCAATTTTGAGAAAGAAAAAAGTATTAAATAATATCAAATTTTTTTAAAATTATATGACATTCTAGAGGAGAGAGTCCTCTTCTAAAATCTATAAATTTTCTTTTAGTTGGAATATATTTGTTTTGAAAAATGTGGTAGGAGATGAAAACTATTGATTTCAAGAGAGTTGAAATTTCAATCATTATAAAAGACAAAATATGGGTCTAAAGCCTATTTTTATTTTTTATTGTTCTAGGTATATATGTTATCTATAAGAAACTTAAAAATTATCTATAAAAATTAGGAGAATACATCAATTATTATTCCAAATAATTATTAAAAATTATAATCCTAAACTTCATCTATTTCTACACATTTTGTTAGTTTACTTCGTTTTAAAATTTTAAATAATAATACTGGTTTTATGTGATTGAATGTGAACAACTACACTTTTGTTAGCCTTTTCCATTGTAAAAGGGTGAGATAGGTTTGTGCTTTTACCCATAATGGAAAGGCTATGGTAATCAACACAATCAAGAAAGATGATGTTAGATTTTTTAGTAGAATTGTTTCTTCTTTAGTTAGTGCAAGTTCTAAGATTGATGAACTTTTAGTGGGATTCCTCTATGTAGCATATAAGATATGTGTAGAGAAAGAACTAGTGAATTTTAGTGAAATACTAAGAATTCAACTCTTAGAGAACATAGAGAAGATTAAGAGTACAAAGAATGGTGTATTTAGATTCTAGTCATTGATCAATCACATATTCTTTCATCTACTTAAAAGATTTCCTTACTTATTAGTCACAAACATAATGAGTAGTGATAGATGCAGAATGAAAAAGATTATAAAGGTATGTAAAAGGCATCCCATAGACAAGATATTGGATAGTGGTTTCATAATGAAATGAAATAGAGATTTAGAATTGCACATACAGTTGTGGATAGATATAAGGAAAAAAATTGTATTTTGGTTGATACACATCATACATATAATCAAGCATTGGAACCTCGAGAAACATTTCTTGATCCCTTGAGTTATCAATTGAATGATGATATAGTAGTTGGTTATATTGCTTTGTTTTTGGATTTAGATAGATAGAAAATAGAGTATATATTTGGTACATATGGTGAGATCACATAGCAAGCCCACTAAGCAACCTTAGAGAAGGCATCACACAAGAAATTTGAAGCTATAATGAAGAAGGCACTATCATATGCCAAAATGATAGAAAGTGAATCTAAGCCTATAAGGAAAATGATGAAGCAAGGTATAATAAACATTCAACCCTTTTTAGTATCAATTGCTGATACATCTTTGGAACAGAGCATTCCATATGCAACAATGTTTGATGTTCAGCATAGTGAGCCTAAAAGAGAGTTTGAAAGATTGGTGGAAGCAATGTCTACTAAAACAAAGAGAGCCAAAAAACAAGCCACCAAACTAGGTAAAAGATAGAAAACATTTTTGACAATTGATTCAAGTGATGAAGAAGATGAGAACCAAGAAACCAAAAAAGAAGAAAAGGTCACTCCACCTAAAAAAATAGCAGGAAAAGGTCAACAATCTTGGAAGCCGAAGATAGAGAAGATGAATGTAGCTATTGCCAATGAAGGTAATTTTGTTTAGAAATTTTGAGGACTAGATTGATATATCTACTATGAGATATATTGTGGCTAACAATCTAAAAATAAAGGATCTTGAGAGAATTATTAACTAGAATCTCTATGAGAGACTCATTTAGAAGAAGGCTCCTATAAGGGAAGAAGACCTTCCAAAGTCTATGCTTAGAACTATTTGCAAGACTGATGATGAATATGAAATTAAAATACTATTGAATGACCTCACACAATAGTTAAGGAATAAATTGAGACCATTTCTATTTATGATTGGTGAAAAGGATAAGCTAAGCAGTGAGACTATAGTAGCAATTAATCAAATGTTGATAGAGGTAGCATCTCCTCTAGCAACTAGAACCTTAGAAGTGTCAATAAGTGGTGAAACTATACAAATTGATAAAACCAATGTTACCATTAACATTGATGATATCAATCCATTTGGTGGTTTTGAACCAAATGAACCAGACACTGAGGATATTGAGGAGAAATTGAGATAGATTGAGCAATAGAAAAGACTACTAGATAAGCCAAGTAGAAATTTCTTCAAGAAGAAAAGAAAAGAGAGGAAGAGGAAGATAAGAGAAGGATTATAGAAGAAGAAATGTGAAAGAAAACTAAGGAAGATGAAAAGAAGAGAATGAAAGAGATGAGAGAAATAGAGGAAAGAGAAAAGAAAGAAGAAAAAGACAGAAGAATAAAAGAAGTAGCAAAGAAATAGAGGGAAAATGATACTAAACCATCTCCTTCATATACTTCACTCTATCTTGCCAGTTTATCTACTGATAATGATGATCAAATAGATTTTATTTGATCCCTAACCAAGCTTATTGAGAGGAATATGAAAGTGAAGAGTTTACGAAGGACATTAATGGAAGTGATAGACAAACTGCATAATACATTTGTAGTACGACACACATAATCAAATCCTGAATAGATAGAACAAGTAGTTCTAAAATCATTTGATGAAGAGTTTACAATTTTTTTGAATGTTGAAGAGGCAAAGCCACATATTTCCCATGATGCTAATTTGTTTAGCACCATCTGTCAAAATATCAAGAATGACTTAGTTAATCCTGATACTTGTGTAAAAGGTGTCCAGAAATGCCAACAAGAAGTGAGAACTTTGTATGTTAAGCATGCCTTATCATACAAGCTGAGTAAACACATTGATAGTCAAATAGAGATAAAGATAAGTGAGCTAGAGGCTTTATCCAGCCAGATGTAGCATCCATCTTGTAAAGTAGATGATTTTGAAGGACAAGTATCTAGTATTCATAGTCACATCAAGAAACTAGAACTTTAGAAAGAACAAATTTTGAAGAGGACATTTGATTTCAGAGAATCCATTGCTCTAAAATTATCTTTTGTTGATAAACAGTTAGAAGAATGTGTCAATGCCAAGGACACTTATTCCATCTTTTTGTATCTAGATATTAATGTAGTTGAGATTGCATCATATGCTTTATGTGTAATTCTCACCTTAGCTAAGTCTACCAAGGAAACATAGTCTAAGGGAAAGGATAGTCTAAAGGCTAATTTTGATGGTTACATGAAGATCATATTAGCATAAGGAATGACAAATTTTTTGTATGGTTTTGGATAGAATCTTGACATTTTCACATTTGTCATTGATGTCAAAGAAGGAGTGCTACTTGCAAAAAATTAGAGAGCAAAAAATTTGGATAGAAAAGGGGAGAGATATAATTGGGAGTAGTAGTTAATTGGAAAGTAATAGTAGTTGCAGAAGAAAATAGTGTAAAGTATATTTAAAGGGGGAGCATATATAAAGTTGAACAAGTTGTAATAGGTGTAATGTTTATTTTTCTGTAGTTTGTTTGTGTCACTTAGCCAATTTTCCCTATTTTGTTGCTATCAATGCCAAAGGGATAGATTGTTAACAATTGGCTATTAGTGACATGTAATTGTTGTCATTTATGGAAACACATGATGTACATGTTCACTGGAAACCTTAGAAATGAAAATACTTAGTATTCGGTAATCAGAAAACTATATAAGTATAGAATTTGGTTTATAGTGTTTTTTTTAAATTTAAAACTTGTTGCCAACATCATGTTATGACTAGTGAAGTTACATGGAGATAGTATACATGTTGGTGAAGATGTGTATAACCTCAAAAGTTAGTACAAACTATACAAGATAGAGATAATCATGTTCGAAGCAAAACAAGATGGGAATTTACTAACTTTGGAAAGTGCTTTATGGTCTTAGCCGACCCAAAAACAATTTGAGTAAAGGCATGATATTTATGAAAAGGAAATTTTGTGATAAGAAGTGTGCTATCTTGAATTTAAGTGCAAGTATAAAATGTGAATTGTGACTATATGAGAACTTTTGTGAAAGCGATACATGTGAAGTTTTATGTGAGCTATTTGGTGATCCAATATTGAGCTGAGGATTAGAGATCAGTCAAGGAAGAAAGAAAACTATAAATTACTTGTTTGAGTAGTGAGCTCTTGTTGTAGTTGAAATTGCATGTTTTGGCAGTAAGCTCTTCTTGCATACATTGTACCACAACTCCTAATAGGGTTGGATTCTCCTAATAGGGATTACTTATACTAAATTTTCCCATTAACTCATAATAGGGTCCATCCTCTAACAAGCAACTTATATATCAGTATAATATCTAGTGGGTATCATCCCCATCAAGGTTTTCCCTTGGCAAGGTTTTCCCTAGTTAACAAACTGTGGTCATATGAGTTATCTTTATGCATTTTTACTATTATAGTTTAGCATTACTTTATTGCTTTGTTATACATGGATTAAGGTAAGTAATGATATCTAGTTGGCAACTAAAAATTTTAGATTACTGATTCACACCCCCCCCCCCCCACCCCACGCCCACTTTCCCAATAATTCATATTTTTAATAGCAAGACCCTATCGAGCAAGGTCAAGAGATACTAAAATCTTTGTGTGGTCACTAAGTCATGGATGACTTTGCCGAGCACATAATGCAAGTGAAGTGGAAGATAGTTTGTCATTTGAGTGAAAAACTGTACCAAGTATTTGTAGCAATGAAAAGGTCAAAATTAATAAATAGGGAAAAATCAAAGCAATTTCTCACTGTGAACCTTCAAGAGCTATTTGTACAAGAACATTTTTAGTACATTTGAGCGATTTGTATGAATTACTATTAAATATTTTTGTGCTCTCTGAAACCCTACCAAGAAAAATGGTATCCATTAGCAGCAAATCAAAGAAAGGATCTGATATGTTAGTTAGAGGTGTTGAAAGGAAGGAACTAAACTTTAAGTTGGGTCCAACTATCATAGAAATCGTAGATCCAAGTGGAGCTCAATCTCAAATTCCAATAAAGGTACTATTGATTAATGAAATTCATTGACATTTTCATTATGATATTCAAGATATTGGGAGATTGGAAATGGATGAAACCCTAGAGAAGTAATGTGTGAATGGTGTGTTAAAATTGGAGCATCAACACCTTGAAGTGAAGGGTTTGACTCACATTCCACACATGGCATGATATTTTTAGATAAAATGGATAAGATTTATTTTCAGCCATGTGCATAATGGTTTGCCATGGTTAGAGAAACCTATTTTGATAACAAAGAAGATGATCCATAAGATCATTGGTCTTCCTATGTTGGAAAAATAAAAAATGACCAAAACCCTAAGTCAGGTCAAGCTTGAAAAGAAAACCCTTGCCGAGTGGGATGGATGGGAAATGGAGATTAGCTATGCTATAGATATGAAACTAAAGTTTGGGATACATGTCATTACACACAAAATATACAACTTGAGAAAACTCCATAGTGTATCATGTGAAGCAGTGGATCTCACATACAAAGTGGTCAAGAATAACATGTCACTTGACCTTGCTAAGTTGATGTTGAACCAGTTCAACAAAAATATGGAGAGTATAAGAACTTCAAAGAACAATCCTTGTAATTTTGGATGACTCTTAACTTGTCTATTTTTCTATGTACAAAAGTTCTTCCCATCTAAAGGTACAATCATATGGAGGAAGGATGTACTTGTTCTTTATCAGATCAATGAATATATACCTAAAATGGGAGAAAACTATGTTATTATATTGATAATTACTTTCATGCATTTAAGGAAAAGATGAATAATAGATTCAAAATACCAAAGAAACTTGTTGATGACTGCAAACATGATATTTTGTCATGGTTGATAGTGACAAAGCATATATACAAGTAGTTAGACTAAGAATTCTATGGGTCTAGTCTCTAGGTTATGAGATTAACATTGATGAAACTAAGGAAATTATTGAAGCAATGTTAAATGGGCTACTTGACCCAAAAGATGCATAATTTGGCACTTATGATGAAGCAAAGGGAAGAATAAAATTGGAAATAAAACTCCCTTAGGAAATCAACAAAGAAAAGAAGAGAGTTGCAAAATTAAAACCTAGCTCCACTCTTGTGTTGACTAAAGGCAAAGGTGATGACATTGAGGAACATGAAGAAGAAGATGAATAGAAGTCGAAGGAAGAAGAGCCACTATCGATGAAAGGTAAGGTTATTATAACCAAACATGCCAAACCATCTAATGTTGTATTTACAAGGAGGACATCTAGGAAGAAACAAAAGATGGGTGAAGAAGAAAAGGACATAATTTTTAAGAAGCTACCACCCACATTTTTGGAAAGGTTGAAAGAAATAGATTCAAAAGATGGCATAAAAAAACTTCAAATATTTAAGGTATGAAACAAGGACTTCAAAGGAGAAGAATAAAGTTGAAGACATGGTGATGTCTAAAATGGGAAAATGGAAATATTCTCTAGATTAACTTACTCTATAGATTCCAAATGAGTTAATAGAAAAGATATAGTGAAGATGGGAGCATGCAAGGAAAAGTGCTAAAGACATATATGAGTAAACCGTAAGGTAACTTATGTCAATCTTGAATGACAAGAAAGTGAGAGAATCATTAAAGAAGAATGAATAAAATCTTAACTTGAAGTTCAACACTTTTCTAGTATTGATCAATAAAATTGAACATGTGGTAAGGAATGCCACCAACACATGGAAGAACATTTAAATTCTTCAAAAGAAAAGTGATCTTGTTGTCAATGTTAGTGACAAAGATGATGATGAACACGAAAAAGATGAAGAAATTGATATTGAAGAAGTAACACATTATGAAAATATAGATGACAAGGAATAGGAATAGGAATAGGAAGCTATTGATGAAGATTTACCTAAAATTGAGAACACTAAGGAAATTGACCAAAAGAAAATTGCACCAGTTGTCATAGTCTCACTTCCTCATTGTCTGAGTAGAGCATTAAAAAAATCAAGCCCAAAAAAAACTACTGCAACATTGATTATGTCAAAAATTGCAAGTACAAGAACTCAATCAATTTTTGTACTCATTTAGCTCAATACTTCATTGATAGAAGTGATAAGCACTTCTTCTACTGAGCAATCAACACTTCCTTCTTCATCAATTTTGGTTACACAAGGTATTTCTTCAATAAGTGTAGTATCTACTTTTTTAGCTAGTCCTACTATTTCTACCATTGTTTCTATTCCTAGCATGCCAATAATAAGTACTAGGATAGTTGAGACCAAGCCTCAACCGAGTACAATTTTTTTGGGTAAAAGCAAAGAGCAAGAAGAAGAAATTGATCACGATGAGGAGATTTTTATTTCAAATTGGGACATCTCAAATCTTAATCCTAATCAAATGCATATATTTCAATAAATTCTTCAAAAGAAAGCTAAGTATTAGAGGCTTATAGAAGAAAGAAATAAGGAATTTCAAGTGCTGGAAGATGCTAAGAATATTTTAGCAGAGGCACTTGACATAGAGGTAAATACTTCTCAACCAATTTTGGTTAAGTTACCAGAGGTAGTCCAAAAATTTAATGAAGATATGGATGGATATGAGAAAATGTTGCAAAGAGTGGAGAAAACATTTGAGAATAATGTTTTGTAGCTATCTACAGAAAAGATTGCAATTCATCAAGTAGATCTATCTATTATTCTGAGCTCATTGGAGACTTCCTACAATAATGTGACTTTATTATTTGACAAGTAAACTCTATTATACTTCAATTTTCAATAAGGAAATAAGAGATAAATTTTTTAAGATTGATGAAGATTTGTAGGCAAGTGCACAATAGTTGTAACTTGATCTGAGTTATAGCTCTACCCACTACACATAGATTAGATTTTTGACTTATATGTAGGCATAGTTGCTAAGAGAAGAAGCCAGAATAAGAGCTACGCTAGTAGATATATAGGGAATAATTCTCCCAAACATGGATGCATTGCAAAAGTATATTGCACATGGTAAAATAATTATCCATGATAACAACTTCTGAATTGCAAATCACACAATAGAACTTTCAGTAGAAGTTCCAGTTGCATTGCACACATGCAAGGTGTTGCAAGAAATTGGGACAAGACAATGGCATTGATTCTAAAAGTACATTCAAATTTCTTGTCACATTTTTATGTTATTGTATAGTATATAGCATACATCCTTGGCATTAATGTCAAAAAGAGGGAGAAGATGTAATATAAAGAGGAGAAGATATAATATAAGATGTAGTATACATAAAAGAGGAGAAAATGTATATATCAGATGAGAAAAAACATAAATCATATTGCATATATATGTATGGGGGATCATTATTATATTATACATGTATAGATACTTAGCAAAACATCTCTTACAAAAAGCAATTTTGAAAAATATCAAAAATAGAGTACTCTACCAAGTTGGAGGCATAAGGTGATAAATAAAAGGTGTTCTTTTTGAATTCAATTTTGACTAATAAGTGTTTTTGTCACTAATTCCAAAGGGGGAGATTGTTGACACTACAGTCATGTTAATTATTAGTGGCACACAATTATTTAGATAGATAGTGTCTACCAAGCTTATTGTGCAGTTTGTTAGCATGAATGCTGATGCCATGGGGGAGCATTGCAAAATAGTGTTATGATTGTGTTTCTCATTGATGAAAAGATAGTAATAAGTTTGTAAAAGACTAACTAGACAAAAAATAGTGACTTTTCTATTGAGGACAACACATTGTGTATTTTCTTATGCATAGTAACCTGCATATACTACATCATGTATTTGTCACATGGCCAAGTGCAGAGAACCTAAATTGATAGCATACAAAACATATTAATGATTTACAAAGAACCATAGGGAAATAGAGCATTGGGGAAAAAAATTCTATTGTATGATCAATATAGCACATTGTGTTTGGAAGGAAGGGTTGTATAGTTAACTAGAGGAAGTATACTAACCAATGATGATCTCAGCAAATCCATACATATAGAAGTTGCATGTGTGAAAGTTTGTGTATAACTGTGAGCCAACAACATTTACTTAAATGTATATTTCATATAATTGACTTATAATTAAGTATGGAGCTGACTCAAGTAATTAATGTTGAGAATGGTATAAAGGAAAAATGTTTTCTAAGTTTTAGTGATCATGATAGAGATCAAGAAGTAGAGAAGACTTGCTAATTATGAAGTAGAAGAGTAGAGTAATCTGCTAATGCGTGTAAGTGACCTTAAGGGTCACTATTGCTAAGTTCTGGATCTGGTTGCATGATCTAAGATAAAGAAGTCCAATGTACTAGAAAAAGAAAGAGATAAGAGATTGTTCCACATCTATTATTCTGAAAGGAATAGTATTGTGATCAATTGGACAGTTGGTTTTGTTGATCTAATCCTGAAGTTTTTTAAACAGTGGGTTTAGTTTCCTTCTATGAGTCCTGATAGGCTTGGCACAACTCCTAATAGGGTTGGAATCTCCTAATAGAGATTCAAAGTCTCCTAATAGGGACTCTTTATACTAAGTGTTGTAACAGACTCATAACAGGGTCCATCCTCTAACAAGGAATATTTAGATTAGTACATTATTTTGTGGGCATCATTCCCACTAGGGTTTTCTCTCTGATCAAGAGTTTCCCTAGCCAACATATCTACTAGAATTGTGTATGCACATTTCTTTATGGTTGTTATTTTCTTTGAAGGATGAAGAATTTTTTATGATTAATATATAATTGATTCACACCACCCGACGCCCCCTCCCCCTCTTAGTTATATTGGTAGTCAACTATTTCTAACAATTGTTATTAGAGCTTTAGATCCTTGAAGGGAAGTTTAACAACATTGGGAGATCCATGGTGAATCTATTTAGGAAGGAAAGTCCTAGATTCGATGGCACAAACTACGAAAGATGGAAGGATAAAATGAAGACTCATCTCTTGTGCATGGGTCCAAGGTATTGGATTATAACCAAGACATCTAAAAACATTGCAAAAGAAGATAATCTTGAAACCTATACCAAGGAATAGAGAGAATTGTTTATGTGGAACATAAGGACTAGAAAAGAAATATTGTCAACATTACCTGAAAGTGAGTAGAGTCGGGTAAAACTACTCAAAACATCTCATGAAATTTAGAAAAAATTTAGAGGCTAATTATGAGGGTGATACACATGCAAAAAGGGTTTGATTGCAAAATTCGTATTGCACATTCCAAGATGCTAGAATGATGGAAGATGAATCTATAAGAAGCTATGTTGGGAGAATATATGAGATTGTAGTAGGAATTACATCTCTTGACAGAAAGAAATCTAATGATGAAGTGATATGGAAGATTTTGAAAAGTTTGACACCGCCTTTCAAGATAGTAGCACAAATGATTCAGCTAATGATACCCTATACAGTTACTAATTTCAGAAAAGAGACATTTCTTGGTAGATTGGAAGTTGTATAATTTGATATAAAATAGTATGGAGAGTTGACAAAAGTTGAGATAGCATTTAGTGCACTAGATATCAAACCTAGTTTAGCAAGGAGCACAAAAGTGTACATAGATATTGCCAGCAACAAGTCCATTGAAGAAAAGATCCAAGAGGGAGTTGCTCTTCTTGTAGAAAGAGAAAAAGATGGTAAGAATATCTTCAAATGTTGGACATGTAATGAATATGGTCATTATGCATCCAAGTTTCCTAAAAGAGAAAGAAAGTATAAGGGAAGATTCAAGTCTAGAAAACCTAGAAATTATTTATATGCTAATAAAGAAGAAGAACAAGAATTTGATCAAAAATTTAGTGAAGATGAATTAGGGCTCATAGCTAAAAGGAGGATGATCTTAATAGAAAAATTAGAGAAGAAAGTGTGTTGATCATGCAAGTTGAAAAGAAAGATTGGATCATTGATAGTGGTTGTTCACATCACATGACTAGTGATATGAGCAAGTTTGTCAAATTTAGAAGCCATGATAGAGGAATTGTTAGAGTAGGGAACAATGTAGCCTGTCATATTATAGGAATTGGATCTATCACACTTGATGGTAAAACATACACTGATGATGTTTCATTTATTGATGGATTGACAATAGTTGGTTATGGCATAGAAGATTTTGTCATATTAACTTTGATAACATTGTGAAAGCTGGAAATACATTTGCTATGAGAGATTTAATTAAGATTACTAAGCCCACTAACACTATTTGTAAGGAATATATCTTGGCTAAGTAGAAGAGAGTCTCATTTCCTAGCAAGTAGTTTTGTACTACACAAAAGCTAGAATTTGTTCATACAGATCTAAGTGATCTGGGAAGAACAAGAGGATTCTATGGAGAAAGGTACTTTATGATTTTTTTTGATGATTTTACTAGAATGATGTGGGTATATTTTCTTAAATAAAAATTAGAGGCATTGGAGAAACTCAAGATATTTAAGAAAAAAGTTGAGAATCAATCTAGAGTTAAAATCAAGAGCTTAAGATCAGATAAAGGAGGAGAATATACCTCTAGAGAATACAATATCTATTCTGAAGAACATGGCATCATGAGACAACTATCTTCACCCCATACACCTAAATAGAATGGGATTTCTAAAAGAAGAAATAAACCAATTTTTGAACTAGCTAGAGCTATGTTATTTGAGAATGATGTACCAAAGAAATTTTGGAGAGAAGTAGTCAATATAATAGTATACACATTGAATAAAGTGTAGATTAGGAAGGGTATGGACAAAACACCTTATGAGCTATGGTTTGGTCACTCACCATCAGTCAAGTAATTCAAGATATTTGGAAGCAAATGTTACATCAAGAGAGATGATGATATTGGTAAGTTTAATCCAAGGAGCAATGAAGGTATGTTTCTTGGCTATTTATTAAAAAGTAAAGCCTACAAATGTTTCAACTATAGAACAAAAACTATAGTCGAGTGCGCAAATGTTAAAATTGATGAAAAGTTTCAAGGCACCAAGGAAAAGATAATGGATTATAACTATGATGAAGATGATTACTCTGGAATGACTAACATAAGTAATGATTTATTTTTCAAGACTAATAACAACTTTTAGAATAATGCACAAGTTGAAGATGTTAGAGAAGAACAGAGCACAGTGCATGAAATAATAGTTGAAGTATCAACTCCTACCCAAAATAAGAACATGGTAAGACATCATCCTACTAATCAGATAATAGGAAGTAAGGAAAATGGAGTAATGACAAGGAGTAGAATTAATGAAGAACTATGTCTGATATCTCAAGTAGAACCAAAGAACAAAAATGTGATTTGCACAAAGTGGGTATTCAAAAATAAAATGAATGAACAAGGAGAAGTGACACAAAACAAGGCAAGACTTCTATGAAAAGGCTACACTCAACAAGAATGGATTGATTATGAAGAAACATATGCACCTATAGCAAGAATGGAAGTAGTTAGAATGTTCTTATCATATGCAGCAAATAAGAACTTTAAGGTATATCAAATGGATGTCAAGTCACCTTTCTTGAATTGAGAACTTTAAGAAGAAGTATACATTGAGTAACTAGAGGGTTTTCCTTTGACAGAAGAAAAGGACATGGTTTGTAGATTAAAGAATGCCTTGTATGGATTAAAGCAAGCACATAGAACCTGGTATGCAAGGTTGGACAAATACTTAGCAAAGCTTGGATTTACTAAAAGAATAGTAGATAGTAACTTGTACTTGAAGAAAATAGAGGATGGTTTGCTAATAGTCATAGTATTTGTTGATGACATCATTTTTGGTGGAAATGATGAAGCCAGTAACAAATTCTTAGAAGACATGAAGAATGAGTTTGAGATGAGCATGATAGGAGAAATGAAAAATTCGTTGGGATTATAGATTGTTCAAAACAAAGAAGGTATATTCATTTCTTAGATCAAATATTTAACATATTTTCTGAAAAGATTTGGTTTAGAAAGTTGTAAATTTGTTTGAACTCCTGTGGTAATTGGTCATAAGCTATCAAGCAAAGATGAGATGCCTACTATTGAATCAAAGAAGTAAATATCTATGATTGGAGGATTATATTATCCGACTCATAGCAAACCATATATAGCTAATCCAATTGGAATTGTGGCAAGATTTCAAGATGATCCTAAAGAATATCACTATGTAGTAGTAAAGAGGATATTCAGATATATAAAAGGAACATTAGATTACAACATTTGGTATGAAAAAGGAATTGAATTTACTCTTTGTACTTATAAAAATGCTAATTGTGTTGGAGATAGGGATGACAAAAAAAGCACTAGTAGAAGAGCATTTTTTCTTAGAGGAAGACTAGTTTCTTGGCTTAGTAAAAAGCAAGATTGTACCTCACAGAGTACTATAGGAGTAGAATATGTTGTAGTAGCAAAGAACTATAATCAAGTCATATGGATAGAGTAGATGATGAAGGATATTGGAATTACATTCACATAACTTGTCATCATTTACTATGATAACACAAGTACTATTAATATGTCTAAGAATATTGTTTTGCATTCCAAAACTAAACACATTGACATAAAATATCATGTTTTGAGAGAGAAAGTTATAGAGAATAATATTAGATTGGAGTACATTAACACTAAGGAAAAAATTGCTGACATTTTCACAAAGGCCTTAACAAAGGATATATTTGAGCATCTGAGAGGTATGCTTGGGGTTATGCCCCTACCTAGCTCAGAATAGAAGATGCAGAAGTGAATCAATCTAGGGTACACAACACCATTGTTAAACTAGACTAAATGTTGTTGCTTCCTCAATGGGGGAGTATCTATGATGAATAGAGTTATTCAAGGATTCTTGGCAATAGGTAATTGGTGTGCAATAGTGTTTTTAGACACTTGTGTTGTTCATAAAACTTATGGAAAATTTGTAAAGCAATAGACTGGCTTATGGTCATGTTGATAGATTGTTGTATGTTCAATTTTTGTACTACCCTTAACATTGATATCAATGGGGGAGAGATTGACATGAAAAAAATTAGAGGGAGTTTCTATTATGCAGGAGAAATGTTGTAATAAAGGATCTACATGAAGCAAGGTTTGAGTGATGAAGAAACTTTTTCATATTATTAGAACTAGATGTTTTTCATCTATGTTGCCATCAATGCCAAAGGGGGGGATTGTTAGCATGAATGTTGATGCCATGCGGGAGCATTGCAAAATAGTGTTATGACTGAGTTTTTCATTGATGAAAACATAGTAATAAGTTTGTAAAAAAATTACTAAGTAGTAGATTGTGATTTTTGTATTGAGGACAACACATTGCGTATATGCTTATGCATAGTTACCAACATATACTATAGCATGTATTTGTCACATGGGCAAGTGCACACAACCTAGATCAATAGTGTATGCAAGATATTAATAATTTAAATAAAACCACAGGGAAACAAAGCATTGGGAAAATGATTTACTAACCAATGATGATGTCAACAAGTGCACAGGTACAAAAGTTGCATGTGTGAAAGTTTGTCTATAACTGTGAGCTGATAGTATTTAATTAAATGTGTATTTCATTTAATTAACTTTTAATTATGGAGCCAACTCAAGGAATTAATGCTAAGAATGGTATAAAGGAAAAAAAAAATTCTAAGTTTTAGTGATCATGATAGATATCAAGAAGCATAGAAGAATTGGTAATTGCAAAGTAGAAGAGCAGAGTAATTTGCTAATGTGTGTAAGTGACCTTAAGGGTTACTATTGTTGAGTTCCAGATCTAATTGCATGATCTATAAGGGTAAAGAAGTCTAACGTAGTGGACAAAGGAAGAGATAAGAGATTATTCCACATCTATTATTCTAAAAGGCCTAGTAATGAGATCAAAATAAACATAAAAGGTTAAGTTTTATAGGTTATTGATTCACCCCTCATCTCTGAGTAACTTAGCCAATCACATATATTTCCAACACATCCTTGGTAGATGGACTAAAATAAGAAAAAATCCTTATATTTCCTACTATCAATGGTGATACAAGTATAAGCATACCCAAAATGAATATCCATAGATTGGAGAAAAGATGGTCAAAATATTAGAAGCTTTTTTTATAGAAAAAATGAAAGGGGATTCTATACAGTCATAAGAATTGGAAAAAGCAATTTTGAGAAAGAGAGCTTGTAGCTCAGACCTATAGGTCCATTTTATACTTTTCTACACAATAATGATGTTTTCTAGGATATAGAGACATCTTATTAAAATATTCTGATCTAGATGAATAATAATTTGTAGGAGATGACAAATTTTAAGTGCCAGGGCTTTAGCTATGATCTTGTAGGAGACATTTAGTAATAAAATGGGTCTTTAATTATAGATGTCTTCAGGGTCACACATTTTAGGTATGAAGTGGATATTTCATTTATTGATAATGTTAGCTAAATATTTAGAATGATAGGTTTGTAGGTAGACTTTTTATTTTTAAATTAAAGATAAAATAATATATAAAATATGTAACTGATTTGATAGATGTCATGCATGAGAAGGATGATTTTGTTAATCTAGACCATTGTTTAATAGATCCCATAAAAAATATGTCTCTTTTAAAATTTTGTACAAGCTCTACATATAGTCTTTAATTAAGTCTATTGTAAAAATATTTTATTTCATTCTTCTAACTTCTATCTCTATTAGGATTTGGTACAAACTAACATCTTTTCTATTCTTGAAATATCGCAACCTTTATTTGCACATAACTTTAATTAACCCATATAAAACACAAAAGTACAACTTTTACATTGTTCTACACTTCTAAATTCTTATCCAACTAGATATAATAATTCATTTTTTAACAAAACCCTATAGCCTAGCTTGTTATAGTCTATATTCTTTTCCTCACCTCATCACCTTCAAAATATAATCTCTCTTTCTCTCTCTCTATGAAACCTCTACCTTTAAGTGATAGAATTTTCACATTAGTTGTGCTATTATGAGATCCCAAGAATCTAAAGATGGCCATACAACCATTGATTATAAGTGTTTTATTTCACCAAAGAAAATAATTTAAGACCATAGTTGACATGTATATGCCTTCCTATAGACCTATACATGCCACCTCACAAGTGACACACAATTGAAAAATCTAAAGAAAATTTTTCAGCTATGGTGAGATACACAAAGCTATTAGTGTTAATTACAATGATGATGGCAATCTTTAGAGATATTAAATTTGTGCCAACAAAAAATTTTTTTGTACCCAATATGGCTAATGTCAAACCACTAATGATTAATGTGGAAAGGGTTATCAGCAAGGCCCATGTAAAGTTAAATCTACATCAAATGAATACATTATGAAAAAGAAATTCCTTAACCATATTTAATCTCAAAACACTTCCTCTTACATGTTCGAAACAAATTCTACACATATGATGGCTTTATTGAGGTAGCACTAGCAATTTCCCTGCGTTTGGCACCATTGAAAGTGTTGATGCCTATAATAGGGAGTTCACCACTTTCTTCACCCACATCGCCTATGAGGTTGGAAGCATGTGAAAATATGGTTCACTTTGATTGTTACTAAATATAATAAAATATTTTTATTAGGGAATTATGGGAATTTTTTTTTTTTTTTTTTTTGTAGATCTGTGTGATATAGAAGAAGTTTAAAGTGACCCATATGGTCAGGATTCCTATTAATATTCTTGCACCAGTGGAGATAAATACTATGGATGAGGGCCTCTATAGCTTCAATAGTAATATATTTTTCTATCAATTAATCTTTTTTTAATTACATTTTTTTCTCTCTAAGATTCCAATGAATATTGAAGGAGTGGCAATGTATTTGAAGGAATTAAAACTACAAAGTTGTTAAAAATAATTAATTTATTGTGTATTATCTTTGATGTTACACAAAATTTCATATCAATGCTATGTAGTGTATGCCAAGATTACTCAAGCAATGAAGACAATTTCTTGTGTCTTCTAAGAATTTTGAAGTCTACCAAGTTCAGAAGACAATGTCTAATGAGTTCACTCGAGCATCAAAATAAAGTTTGCAAAAGTTGAGTGTTAACTAAACTCATTCAGTTAATGAAGGAAATTTTGGATGGAACCAGTGCTAACCAAGCTTACTTGGTTACCAAAGGAACTTTTTGAATATGCAATGTTAATCAAGTTAACTTGATTAACATAGGAAAATCAATTCTGAGTTAGTGTCTACCAAGCAGGGTCGAGTAACGAAGTATTATTGCTAACTTGACTATGTGTAAGATATAAATATATGGTCAAGTTGGGGATTGAATGTGTGGAAAAATAATAGAAGATTTGAAGATGCTTAGAGGAAGTAGATAAGAAGGATACGTAGAATATAATTATTAAGATGCAAATATACATTCGATCATGAAGGATAAAGTATACAAGGAAAAATTGAGATCTATAATCAACAATTTAGTTGCATCAAAAATCAGGTCATCTCATTGTTACTCTCTAACCATTGTAACAATGATTTAAATCTCTTAACAGAGTTGGCTTAAAAACTATTTGTCAATCCTGTAATAAGGTGGAATTGTTATTTGATTTGTCTTAAAGACCTCTAACAAGGCCACTCCTAACAAAGTGATAAAATTTTCTTATAGGGTCACGCCTAATAGTGTGTTTTGTAACCTTTAATAGGGTTGGCTCCTAATAGAGCTCACTTCAAAAGAGTCAAAACTACTAACTAGTTGCAATTGGTGGTTTTCCGAAATTGAGTTTCCACATTAAATCTTGGTTTCACTTGTGTTCATTCTATTTATTTTATGTATTTGTAACTAAGTTAAATAAGGATAATCATAGATAATATCTTAAGATTTTCATCTTAAGCAATTGCCAAGTTATTTCAGTATTTATCGAGTTGCAACATTTTCTAGTGTAAAGTGAGTGCATGTGTGTTTGTTGAGTTACTAAAGAATATAGTTTAATCATAGTTTTGATTTGTATTGAAATCTAAGGGATTTAGGATTTATTTTTGTGGTAACTAATTCATCACTCCCCTCTCAGTTAGTCCTCTTATATTTCCAACAATTATTATTAGAGAATTTGGTGCTTCAAAGAAGGTTTCAAGGACCTAAGCTAAAGGTGTGGATGCCTTACAGAAGAGAGATTCCCAAGTTGAACATAGAAAACTTTGCAATAGGGAAGGAACTTATGAAGTTTCATCTAGCAACCATTAGTGATTTAGGTTTGAAATACTTGAACACTTCATATAAAAATCCTAATAATACAATGTGTTAGTTTAAATAATTAATTACTGTTTACACTTTACTTAAGTTTAATTAGGATAATGCATTATTTTATTAGTTTTCATGTAGACAACTAGGAGTATGTGTACTCATATGAGTTGTCTTGTTGACAACATAGGAGTTAGCAACTCATTTCAGCACATGGTATCTACAACACAGGAGTTAGGATCTAATTTAAACACATGTTTTCTACAACATCTATAAATGAGATATACCTTGTCATCCTTATCCTCTCATTGTTGCATGCACAATGAAGGATAATCCACTTCTGGTGGATGTGTAATTAGTTGTTGAGCTTATCTCTTTACTAACTCCTAGTCATTCTAGAGAATATTCTAGAGGCACTTCTAGTGTGTATGGACATTATTCATTTTTCATATTATTATTATGATCGTACATCATTAGATCCATATTGCGCTTTGTCTTAGGCTTTTTTATTTTGGCATTATTTTTCCCTAAGGAAAATTCTAACATGGTATCAAAGCCATAGAAGCATCATTTCATATCCATTGGAGACCATTTTTGCTTCAAGACCACGATTCAAATCCAGAGTATCCCTAGCTATTGGGAGTGTCTAGAGCCAAAGTGGACCTCAACATTGTGTCTGGAGCGTCAATTTAGTGAATTTTAACTATATAAACATTAAGGCAATTTTTATTTTGGAAAATGACACGTAAAGGCCCAATTTACAAAATTTGGTATGATCTTTTTAGATCTATTCATTTTTTTTTTGGATCTATAATTATTTTAATTTGCATGTCTACAATTTTAGTTTCTCTACAATTATTTTTGGATTTGTATTTTTTTTCTAGAATTCTATGAAGAAAATTTGGCCATCAAACCTGTAGAATATGAACACATTCCAAAGAATTGTTTCAAGACACATTTTAGAAGTGAAATGTCAAAGGATAACAATGGAAAAATTATAAGGAAATATCACTGACCTCCACAAAATTTTAGAAATACACTTAATATTGAGACTGTTATTGATAATGTTGGAGTGTTTTCATCTATTCCATGTAGAGTTTTGAGTGTGGAAGACACTAGATCATGTGATCAATGTAATATTGGAGAAATTGGAGATTTTGAAATCAAGACATGTTATGACAAGTTATGTGTAGACGAAATTTTGAAAGTTGAATTCAAAATCATTTCAAACAAAGGTCAAACTAGAGCCCTAGATTTTCTTAAAATTTTCAAGAATGAATGGATCAATTTTTTTAAAGTTGAGTTCACAACATGAAATTATGTTTGGAAGGTATTTTTTTAAGCTGAGTTCATGACATGAAAGTATGCAATCATTTGAAGATAACTTGGGTATCCTACATTGGATAAAGCTAAGAGCATAAGGAATGACATACAAAATAAAATTGAAAACCTAACCAATGCAAAGTAGAATGGTTGTGGAATTTTAATAGACATCATTGAGGATCCACTAATTGAATTTTTTTTTCATGTGATTGCACACAAGTTTTATCAATCTAGTAGATTGAACAACATACCATGGACAATAGCTGATTTGGGATACAAAATTGTGAAGAAAGATCATGCATACAATCTTACCGAGTTACATTTACAACAACTTAAAGAGAACTTGGAAGACACAAGAATACCTAAGAACACATTATGTAAGTTTGACTCCCTATTAGTTCATATGTTTTCCTATGTATAGATTTATTTTCCTATTATTGGAGAGGTGGCATGGGATAGAAACAAGACTATTTTAGATCAGTTGAATGACCTATTAAAGAGGTCAAGAGATAATTTTGAAGGTGTCATGGAATTGACTATTTTTAAGAATTCAAAACTAAAATGAAGAATAGGATGAGGATTCAAAAATTAGTTGTAGATAAATATTATGATGAGATATATTTCATTATGAACATAGATTTTTTGTATGCATAAGAATTAATACCAATGGTAGCATGGTTGAGGCATATGGCCTATGAGGTAAATGTTTATGACATATCAATAGTAGTCAATGAATTATTGGGAAAAGACAAAGAAGCTAGTGCCAAGCAGTTTGGCACATATGAAATAGTTATTACCAAGCTAACTACTAAAGTTGGCACACCTAAGTCAAATAAGAAAGGGAAAGAAAATTTTCCTAGGTGAGCAAAATGCAACAAGGGGAAGGATCAAGTCAACCCTTATAGGCCAAGGAAGGAAAATTCAAAGAGCTGGTAGTTGTGAAGAAGAAAGAAATAAAATGAAGGAAGGTTGTAATAATTGCACCTAATGTAAACAAAGACCTTTAGAAGGACATGGAAGAATTAGTAACACTATCAAGGCAAAACATCAAGGCTATCATTACAAAATGAAGGTCAGCACAACCTATTGCCAAACTACTACTAGGAAGCCCATCAAAGAAGAGAAAGAAAGAAGATGAACAAGTATTACCAAAGAGGAAGTTGATAGTTGCATAAGAGGATGAGGAAGGAGAAGAAATGAAAGAGTTTGATGAAGCTAGAAAACTACAAGTTGTAAATAGATTCCTGCCAATGACTTTAGATTAGGTATGTGAAAAACATATAGGATTAGAAAATATATTAAGCAATGAAGATCAAGATAAACTTGGAGAAGCTTTAATTAATAAGTTGATCAATTTTACACATTCACCTATGGAAATTCAAACTAAATTCTTGTAGGATTGTATAATAGAGTAGATTCCAAATGGAAATGGGTATTGACTACATAGAAGAAAGTAAGAGAAACAACATTGGCACAAGTCATGATAGATTTGGGAAAGACACATATGTCTATAGCCCTTAAAGATTCTTTTAAGAATCTTATTCCAAGGGACAAGGAAAAAGAAAATTCAAAGGAAAAAGTTCCTAAAGTTGACAAATTCAATATTAAATTCTAGAAAGAGGTATTTGGAATACTTACTCCAACTATAGAGCTGAGAGAAGGTCAAGATGATACAAAACTTACTAAAGAAGAAAAATAGGAAGTTCTTGAGCTAGCAAAATAAATCGAAGAACTTATTAATGGAATTATATTTAAGGATACTATCACAATTGAAGATGGTATTGATATCCATCCACCTAATCCAAATGTACTCATAGAAGAGGAAATTCAATAATTGATGAAGGATTCAAGAAAAAAATTTACAAATCCAATTTTTTTACATGTAATTAAATATCCAAAGCTTGAAGATTAGAAAACTGATTATGATAAATTCACCCCATTTATAAAGGCTATAAGTCCTAAGAAACTTTTTAACACATTGATTATATATTTTCCAATAATGACTTGTATGCAAATTTTGAAAAAAGAAATAAATTATAAGAATTTTTTAAGCACAAAGTTAGTAGATGAAGAAATTACATAGAAATAGAAAGAGGATACTCAAGCTCTCATTCAACTATTGAGTGCAAAGGTTGGTGAACCTACATGAGTGACACCTATAGAATAGGTGATACTACACTTGTGTAGTAACCAAAGGAGGGATCAAGTAAGAAAGGGAAGTAAATATAGCTATCACTGTCGATTAATACACCCTCAAGATCTCAAGCTATGACTCATGTAGAAGAGGAAGATGATGAGTCAATAGACCTTAATGTGGTAATTACATTAGAGAAAATGAATGAACTAGAAATCTTGTTGAGTCAAAAGGCCAAACAAAAACAACTAATGAGACAACATTAGAGAAAATAGGTATTGCATATTGTCAAAGATATTTTTATAGATGCTTTTGGTATTAAAGATGTAAATCATCAACATAGAGTTTTGGTCAACTAGTCTATGTAGTTAATAAGGAAAAGTTAATTTTGGATCAACATATATAGAAAAAAATGAGAAGTTATTATAATAGTCTAAAAGGAGAATGTAGTATAAAGTACTTCAAAAAGTCTCACATGGACTTGTAAAGAGCCAAGCTGAGATTTCTATAGCCATTACACAATTGGGAACAATTTTGAAAACAATACATTCTTTATACTTAAAACTCTATGATACAAATTTCTATACAACAAATACAAAAAGATCATTAGAGTTATTACATGCAAGCATGAAGAGTAATATTCACTCATTGAGAAAGAATGTAAGTTCAAGTTGGTTGAAATATAAGAGGAGTAACTACTTGAGGAGAGTAGTGAATTAGTTACCAAAAAAATAAATTTAAAAACCCTGAGATATCAATACAAATCAAAACTAAACTCTTCTGATACTAAAATACTATCATAACTCAGTTAGCATTGAATCACTCAACAAACACTAAGAATTACTATTACTCAAAAATCACTAAAATAAATACTTAGGCTATTTAAAGTGATTCATCTTAAATAACATAATTGTTGGGATTTACAAGTGGGAAGTATACTTCTAAGGTGGAGGGCGGCCGGGGGGGTTGGTGGTGAATCAAAAGTAAAAACTTTAACCAATAAAACTTTTAACTTAAATCAATACATGCATGAAACATATCTAAATAACATGAAAATAAAAGCATGCATGAAAATAGTTGATACTAGATTTTGATCACCCAGAAAGCCTCCAAAATGAGAAGGTAAAACTGGGGTGGGATGACACCCACAACTTATCATTGCAACAATAGTGTAACTTTTTAAGGTTACAATGTTTGACCATCAACAATGGTCTACCCTGTGAAAGGCCTAACCAGTTAAAAGTGTACATATCTAAATGATTTAAAAAACATTCACTTGGAATGTCACCCTATAAAATGATTTATAGAATGGCTGTTAAACCAACCTAATTCTATAGGATTTTCATTCTACTAATACAATTGTTAGAGAGTATAGTAGAATGTGTTGAAATAATCACTTACAATCTTCAATTGTTGATTTCAAATCGCTATTCAATTCAAATTGATCCTTTTTGATCTAAAGTGATGCTGTTGCAATGTTGATACTCTATTCTTCAAATTGATCTTGCAATTCCTCTATTCTTGTTAAGTCACCTTGTATGTCCTCTTAACACTTTACCCTCTTATCATTTTGGTCTTTTCTCTCTTGCACTCTATTCATCTCTCGCTATCATCTTGAATTATGGGGCTTCAATCTCCTTAAAAGGTTTTCATGACTTAGGATTAGGTATAAATCTATGGCTGAGATTCATCTTTTTTTCCTCTTTAGGTTTCTAATTTTATAATTGATTGCATGAAGATTACATAGGGAATCAAATGGATTCATTCTTATCTTTAATCTTCAAGATCTGTCCATTAGTTGTAATGCAACATGATTTACATCTTATTTTGTGAAGGCACAAACTCATATGTTGATTCTATGTTACTTGGAACTTGATAAAATGGTTGCTTAGCACATACTGAAATTTTGTCTTGCTCAACACCTATTAGTCACTCGACACATATACTTGCTTAGCACTGTCTATTTGCTCAGCACCTAAATGAATTGACACTTACTATCTTTTTGACTCAGCACCTATTGTAACTTGACACTTGCATATATTATACTCGACATATATTGCTAGCTCAGCTTGAACTTATCAAATAGGTCAAGTTTGTTGACACTCAATTGTCAAAACCATACTGAGATCAACAATCTCCCCCTTTGACATGAGTGTCAAAAAAACTTAACTATTCATGATGTATCTAACCTCCTCAAGTATAATACAAATATTGTTTGACATATATACAAAACATCAAAAATTTCTTCAAATTTTTTTGAAGAACTATATACCTCAAAATTTGTAACTCCCCCTGAGTTGATGTGGCTTTACTATATTCAAAACTTCTCATAGTAGATTTGTCTCATGTTGATTCATTCTGATACTCTTTATCTGTGCTTTTCTATTCACTCCACTTGTCTACTATTTTTCTCTATTTTTTTTAACTCCCCCTTTCACATGTCTTCCCTTTTAGTTGAAGTTTCCTTATGGCTTTATCTTATCTCCCCTATTTTAGTTTCTCCTAATTCATTTTCTCCCCCTTTTTTACACTAATGTCAAAGGGTCCGTACTCTTACTGGGTATTTTCCAAAGAAGGTTTTGTTGACATCCATGACAATTATCAAAGAAACATCCCATTTTTGTAGTGCAACTTCTAGAGATTTAATTTGGATGACTATCTCTACTGCAAGGTGAACTAAGCCATCTAATGTAGAAAGATTTGGATCTTTCTTGAATACATTTTCTACATAGGCTAGATCTTTTTGTAAAATCTCCATGTGAGGGGTTATGGAAGATTGTATCTAAACTAATTTGGCCTTAGTGTTAGCCTCATCTTCTGTTAACACAACTAATTCCTTTTGTGTATAAAGAATTTCGGTAAAGTGCTTCTCACTTTGAGTTGGATCCTTTGGCAATTGCATTATAGATATATTCAAGTTTCTTTCCAAACTCATTATTCTTTGGCTAGTTTCTTGTGTGAAGATGGAAGGATCACACAACTTTGTGTACAATAAGAAGATATTCTTAAGTACTTCCTTCACTTTTTCTATTTTCTTAGCTAGTTCTACCTATAAAAGTACTATTTCACTAGATATTTTCTCATTTACCTCTACCTAAAACTTCTTTTCTAACCATTCCAAAAGTTTGGCATTGGTATCAAGGTCTTCACTTTGCACCTGGTCCACTATATTTGAAAGTTGCTCCATAATGGGCTTTGTTTAATTAGGTCATTGCAAGCTAAAGGCATCTAAGAAGATGTCCTTGACCTCATGTAAGGCTTGCTTTTTCTTGTACTCATTTTGAGTATCTATTGCTTCTTTTTCCTCTCTAATGCCTCTTGCATTAGGTTAATTTGTTCAGGAGTAATATTATCATTGTCATATTTGGGAATGACTATGTCTTCATCCAATGTAGGGTCTCCATAGTTAAGTACCCTTTCTACTCTTGTGGAGCTTGAGCCTGGTGTAGATATTTGCAATGGCATGGCATCAGTGCTCAGCTTCTAAAGCACAGTAGGAGTACTTGTGGTAGGCAAGTTTACCAAAGTCTAAATTATCTCTTTGTCCTATTCTTTATGATGCTACAAAGATAGAAGTGTCCATCTGCCTTGTTTTCTCTTTTGCATGATCTCTCTCTTCTACACTTTGAGTCTTGTGTTAAATAATTAAGACTTCAACTATGGAGTCAACCTTGGTGGATGTATCATCTGTTGTTTTTTTTGTAGGTTTTCCACTTGTAGCTAAAGGGATGTGAGTAGTTGGTTCTTTTGGATTCACCTTATCCCTTGTCAAGTTAGCAACAACCTTTTGTAACTCTTCCACACTAACAAAAAATATGCTTGTAAACTGGCTTGATCAAGGATTTTTTTAAAATCTTCTATAGTCAATGGATTAATGTTCTAACCAAAGTTGTCATGAACATCTTGCCTAGTTATGGTATCTACAGGTGTGGAGGTGTCATGTGCAGGGCTCAAGGGTAGTAGTTGTGTGTCTAGCACACTCTATTCTATATGTTGCTCCTCAGTAGTTGCCACTGTATATGTTCTTTGTTCTGCTTCACTGTCTTTTCTCATTTCTCTTTCTCTTCTTACTCTTCTCTATCAATTTCTTCCTCTTCCTCATTATTCTTTCTATCATAGGGATCCTCTTCTCCTATTTTTATTGTAGTCAAACTATATATAAACTTCCATATTTTAGTTGATTTATTTACAACATCCTCAATGTTGTTTTGGAGAATATTGAAGGCTCTATATTTGGGAGAGAATTTTCTCCCATGTTTATTGCTAGTGTTGGTGATCTAACCTCTTGTGAGCTCTGGCATTACTATAGCTAAGGTAGATTCCCTTATTTATTTTTCCATGTTAAAGCAATAATGCCATTTATTTTTAATAATAGAATACAAATATTTTGGCATTGTATTGTCAAGTTCAAGTGGGGTGGTCTTGAACTTGGCCATCATGGTATAGATAGATTCTTCAACCATGTTTTGTTCCTCTCTACTCAACTTATTGAATTCAATATTCTTTAAGCCACTCAAGTTAGCATTATCTTTAAAATTATCATAGATGTTCTCTAGATCAGATTTTAATGCATGACTTACCACTCTAAATTGGCTTGTATCCTCTAACTCTATTCTTTCTTCATTTGAGTTAGGTTGAGCAACATATTTCTTCTTGGTTTCTTCTTTGCTTTTCATGGTTACTCAGTTTCCTTCTTCATTTATTTTTGTTGCTCCTTGGCCTTTTGAGTGTTTTCCCTTATGCTTTCTCTTATAGTGACCTTTCCAAGGCTTGGCTTGGTTATTTTCTTTGGCTTTACTATTGGCTTTGTGCTTGCCTTTCTCTTCTTGGGCTGTGTTTTTGTAGATGCTTCATTGGCATCTTCTTCCTCGGCATCTTCTTCCTTTTCATCTTCTCCCATGCCTTGTGTCAGGAAAAGTGGCCCTTGATCTTATTCAATTTCTTCTTCTTCATATTATTCTTCATCATCATCTTCTCCTTTTGTTCTTCCTTCACCAAATCTTACCTTTAGTTTCTTAACTAACTTGTCCTTTTTCCTCAAAACTAATGATGTTTTGAGTTTCATCTAAACCTTGGATCTGATAACATCATAAGTGCCAAAGGGTTTTGCACTTTTGTCTATTTCTTTTGCAAGAAATGTTGTAATTGCTAAAGCCTCATCTATATTTATTTAATATCCAAGTGGCACTTATTTATTTCTGATATGATGTGATGTTGTTGGAATGTTGATACTCTATTCTTGAAACTAATCTTGCAATTTCTCTATTCTTACTAAGTCACCCTGTATGTCCTCTTAACACTTCACCCTCTTATCCTTCTATTCTTTACTCTCTTACACTCTATTCACCTCTTTCTATAATTTTTAATTATGGGTCTTTGATCTCCTTAAAATTTTTTTGTGACTTAGGGTTAGGTATGAATCTGTGGCTGAGATTCATCCTTTTTGCCTCTTTACCTTTCTAATTTTCTAATTGGTTGCATGAAGATTACATAGGGAATCAAATGGATTTGTTCTTATCTTTAATCTCTGAGATCTATACATTAGCTATCATGCAACATGATTTACATCTTAGTTTGTGAAGGCACAAACTCATATGTTGATTTTGTGTTACTCAACACTTGATAAAACTGTTGCTTGGCACATACTGCAATTTTGTCTGGCTTGACACCTACTATTCACTCAACACATATACTTGCTTAGCACTATCTATTTTCTTAGCACCTGAATGACTCGGCACTTACTATTTTTCTAACTAGGCACCTATTACTACTCGGCACTTGCATATATTATACTTAGCATATATTGGTAGCTCATCTTGAACTTAGCAAATAGCTTAAATGTGTTGACACACAATTTTCAAAACCATATTGAGATCAAAAATAGTTGTAGAATCATAAAAAAAAAAAGATGAACACATATGACACTAGGATTTAACATGGAAATCCAATTTTGGAAAAATAACCAATTGCAACTAGTTATTGTTTTTCACTCTTCTAAAGATAGCCCTATTAGGAGTCGACCCTATTAAGGGTTACAAAACACACTATTAGATGTGACCCTATTAACGGATTTAAATCACCCTATTAGGAGTGACCTTTTTAGAGGTCTTTAGACATTTCAATGTAAAAATGACCTAAATTTGAAAGAAAATGTCACAAATGTAAGAAGCATGGGCACAAATCTTCAAATGAAGAACTAAGATATTGAACCCAACATAATATATTGTAAAAGCTCTATTTGGTTGGGACTATAATACTTAGTGCAGATGTCATTACTATGGAGAATTCAAACACATTGCAATGAATTGTGTAAAACATCACATGAGGATAAGAGACACTACTAGAAGATGTTTTATTTGTATAGAACTTGGTCATCTTGCCAAGAATTGCAAGTATACTAGAAGAATTGAAGATTAAAAGAAGGAAATTGTTGATAACATAAGAAAGAAAATGAAACAACAATGGATTCCAAAATCTTCTAATAACACAAGTTCAAGCAATAATGATCATGTCACTCAAGAATTGGGTGACTCGAGCATTTCCACTTGATCTCTCACAAGGAATGCTAGAACTAGGATTCTAAAGAAGACATTTTACACCAGTTCTAGTTAGAAAAATTAAAGATCCATATCAACATTCAAAATGCAAAGGGATCACTGAGCACTCAAAAGATGTTAGTCATTACCAAATGAGGTTGGGTTGCAGATATTACCAAGCAAGGTCAGGTTACAAGTGTTAACAATTGGCTACTAGTGATATGTAATTATTGTCATTTATGGAAACACATGATGTGCATGTTCACAGGAAACCTCAAAAATAAAGATACATAGTGTTTGGTAATCAAAAAATTGTCTAGGTATAGAATTTGGTTTACAACAGTGTATTGTTTTGTTTATAACTTGTTGCTGACATCATTTTATGACTAGCCAAGTTACATGGAGATAGTATACATGTTGGTGATGATGTGTAAAACCTTAGAAGTCAATAGAGACTATACATAATAGAGATAATCATGTTTGAAGTGAAACAAGAAAATGGAATTGAAGGAAAGAATTATTTTTTTTACAAAATAATTAGTTGTCCAATTAAGGCCAACATCCTAGATGTTTACCCTAACTTTGAAAAGTGGTTTGTATTTTTAGCTGAACCAACAAAAATTTGTGTAAAGGAATGATATTTATGCAATGGACATTTTCTGATAAGAAGTGTGCTATCTTGAATTGAAGTATAAGTATGAAATGTGAATTGTGACTATATGCAAACTTCTATGAAAACGATATATGTGAAGTTTTATATGAGCTGTTTGGTGATCCAAGATAAAGATAAAGATTAGAGGCCAATTAAGGAAGAAAGATAACATTAAATTACTTGTTTGAGCAATGAGTTCTTCTTGTAGTTGAAATTGCATGTTTTGCCACTGGGCTCTTCTTGCATACATTGTACCACAACTCCTAACAGGGTTGGAATCTACTACCAAGAATTCAAAGTCTCCTAACAGGGACTACTTATACTAAATTTTCTCATTAACACCTAATAGGGCACACCCTCTAACAAGGAACTTATATATCAGTATAATATCTAGTGCGTATCAACCCCATCAGCGTTTTCTCTTGCCTAGGGTTTCCCTAGTTAACAAAATATGGTGTTATGAGTTATCTTTGTACATTGTTACTATTACTATTCAACATTACTTTATTGCATTTTTATGCATGGTTTAGAGTAAGTAATAATATCCAATTGGCAACTAAAGTTTGTAGATTATTGATTCACACCCTCCCAAGCTCTTAGTAATCCCTATTTCTAACAATTGGTATAAGAGAACAGTTACTTTAAAGAGGCTTAACAACTTAAGTAAGATCCCTATGGATATGGAACAATTGATAAAGAACCTCGAAGAAGATCTTGAACAAATTGATCTCCTTCCTGAAGAAAGAGATAAGCTAAAGGATACATATGATGACCCCAAAGGATACATTGGTTAATTGAAGGAAAAGATTGACCATCTCAAATCCAAACTTGAATCTATTGAATCTAGAACTAGTGATGATGGCTATTGAAAGTTGAAGATAGAGTATAAGATCTTGAAGCATGAATTGAAGATTACAAATATGAAGTTGACTTGAGAAATGAACCTAGAAAAGTTGAATCTGATTTAAAAAATGAAAATGCAGATTTGAGAGCAAGTCTAGAAAAGAAAACATCTAAGTTGAAATGTTGAAAGAAGATCATAAAGAACTCCATAAGTACAATACTATTGTGAAAGGTGAATTAACTTAGTGCAATGAATAGTTTGAGAAGCTTTCTTGTAGGAGAGAAAAGCTTGATGATTCAATCTCTATGGAGAGACCTACTTATGATAAGACTACTCTTGGTTATCTAATTAACATGTTTGTGAAAAACCCTAAGATTAGATTAGATCCAAAGGAAAAAGACATATTTGATGATAATATTGAATCCAATAAATCTTCTAATAAACCTAAAGAAGTTAGACAAGACAAGGAAGTTGAAACCTTGGCTAAACCAAAGCAACTGGAAACTCCTAAGGAAACTCGGTGTGAATTTAGAGGTAAGCATTTTTAATGTAATGAAATAGGTCATATGAAAAGAGATTGTACAAATAAGTCATTTAATCATGTTAAGGATTTTTATTTTCCTAATTATCATGGTATGGGTCATGATGCTATTGATTGTAGGAAATCTAAGTATGATAATGATAGAAGAAATAGTAGAATGTTTAGAAATACTAACCCTATAGATAGAAGAAGATATAATGAAAGGACATCGAGAGAAGGAATATCTTATGAAGAAAAATGATAGATCATGTGTTAAAAGTGTAACAACTTAGGACACATTGCTAGAAATTGTCATGCACTTGATGATCAACAGAATCCTAGAAACAAAGCACAAGTATATCAGTTATTCAACATCTTTGGACACACAGAAAAGTACTATAGAATGGATAGAAACTTCTAAGATGGAAGAAACTATGGGAACAGAAGGAGTGATGGAAAGAATGTTGGAAATGATAGAAGGAACAATGGAAGAAACTTTGGGAATAGAAGGAATGATGGAAAGAATGCCATAAATGATAGAATGAAGATCAGATAGATGATCTTGATTAGTTATTTGATTACAGAATGTAATTAACAACTTTTTCATATTTTCAAAGTATGTAATTAATGCAATTTCAAGTTGAGGGATAAATGGAGTACAAAATTGATTTTCACTTCATTTCAAACACATCCAAAGAAAAGAGCATTCAGAAGCAACTTGTTAGAGTGATATTGAAGAAAATCCTATTTCTAGAAAGAGGTATTTTATCATTTTTCTACAAATTTGTTCGGTAAAAATTTAGAATTAATAGAATCATATATATGTTAGTAGTGCATAGTGTTGACAATGAAGATAGACCTAAGTTAAAGATTGTTTTTGTAAAACCTACTAAAGGAAACCCTAACGCAACATTGTCTATCACTCTAAACAGCATAGTTTATCTTGAAGATGTAGAAAGTTATTTGAATAGCAAGTTTGAGTCAACTGGTAGCGAATTCATAAACAAAGATATGGAATTGGTTTTCAATGATGACATGACTATGAAGCCCATATTTGAACATCTAAGGGAATTACACTTGTTTAAATATCACTTCTACCACGAGTTAGAAATAGATGAATGCACACAAATCATATTGAGTAGGATACATGATGGAAAATTATGGATGCAAGATAATGTAGTTGACATTTCTATCAACCTTATTCATGAGGTAAATGGTCTTAGTAAACAAGGAAATGTTCCTATAGGTGAGAAAATTGTCAAAAACAAAGTTAAAAGTTATACTGAAGTAGTGTATAATGGAAAGGTTATGGCGATCAGCACCTTCAAGCAAGATGATGTTAAATTTTGTAGTATAATTGTTACTTATTCTATTTGTGCAAGTTCTAAGATTGATGAACTTTCTGCAGGATTCATCTATGCAACTTATAGGATATGTGTAGAGAAAGAACAAGGGGATCTTAGTGAAATACTAAGAATGTAACTCGTAGAGAACCTAGAAAAGATTAAGAGGACAAAGAATGGTGTACTTAAATTCTAGTCATTGATCAATCACATATTCTTTCATATACTTAAGAGATTCCCTTACTTATCAATCACAGACATAATGAGAAGTGACAAATACATAATGGAAAAGATTACATAGGTATGCAGAAGGCATCCTATAGACAAGATATTGGATAGTGGAAATCTAATAATGAGGACATTTTAGAATGAAATAAAATAGAGATTTGGAATTGCACCTACAATTGTGGACAAATTTAAGGAAGATATTTGTATTTTGGTTGATACAAATCATACATATATTCAAGTAGTGGAACCTCGGGAAACATTTCTTTATCCCTTGAGTTATGAGTTGAATGATGATATATCAGTTGGTTATATTGATTTGTTGTTAAATTCAAATGGAGACAAAGTAGAGTATAGATTTAGAACATATGATGAGATCATATAGCAAGCTCATTAAGCAAACTTAGAAAATTCATCACACAAGAAAGTTTAATCTATAATGAAGAAGGTACTATCAGAGGCTGAAATGACAGAAAGTGAATCTAAGCCTATAAGGAAAATGATGAAGTAAGGTATACTAAACATTGAACCTTTGTCAATATCAATTGTTGAGACATCTTCAGAACAAAGCATTCCATATGTAGCAGTAACCAATGTTTAGCCTGGTGAACCTAAAAGAAGTTCTAGAAGATTGGTGAAAGTAGTGTCTACTAAAACAAAGAGAGTCAAAAGTGTCTACTAAAAAAAATAGAGTCAAACAACAAGCCACCAGACTAGGTAAAAGACAAAAAACATTGTTGACAATTTATTCTAGTGATGAAGAAGATGAGGAACAAGAAACCAAGCAAGAAGAAAAGGTGAATCCACCTAAACAAGTAGTAGGTGAAGATTGACAACCTTGCAAGTTGAAGATAGAGAAGATCAATGTAGCTATTGCAATGAAGGTAATTTTGTTTAGATGAACATGTTTTATGATTTGTACAACATTTTTGAGAAGGACCAGATTGATATATCTACTATGAGATATATTGTTGCTAATAATTTGAAACTAAAGGATCTTGAGAGAATTATTAGCTAGAAAGTCTATGAGAGACTCATTCAAAAGAAGGCTCATGCAAGGGAAGAAGACCTTTGAAATTCTATTCCTAGAACTATTTTCTAGACTGATGATGAAGATGAAATTAAAAGATGTTTGAATAACATTACACCATACTTAAGGAATAAATTGAGACCATTTCTATTTATGATTGGGGAAAAGGATAAGCTAAGAAGTGAGACTATAGTAGTAATGAATCAAATGTTGATGGAGGAAGCATCTCCTCCAATACCTAGAACTTCAAAGTGTCAATAAGTGGTGACATTATATAGATTGATCAAACCAATGTTACCATTAACATTGATGATACCAATCCATTTGGTGGTTCCAAAAAAATTGAACCAGACACCAAGGATATTGAGGATAAATTGAAACAAATTGAGTAAGAGAAAAGGCTATTGGAAGAAGAAAAAAAGAAAATAGAGGAAATGAAGCATATTTTTTCTTAAGGAAGAAAAGAAAAGAAAGAAAGAGGAAGATAAGAGAAGGATTGCAAAAGAAGAAATGAGAAAGAAAACTAAGGAAGACATGAAAAGAAGAGAATGGAAGAGAAGAGAGAAAAAGAGGAAAGAGAAAAGAAAGAAGAAGAACATAGAAGAATAAAAGAAGTGGCGAAGAAACAAAGGGAAGATGATACTAAACCATCTAGTTCATATACTCCACTCTCTCTTGCTAGATTATCTACTTATGATGATTATCAAATAGATCTAATCTCATCCCTGACCAAGCTTATTGAGAAGAGTGTGAAAGTGAAGAGTTTAAAAAGGACATTAAGGGAAGTGATAGATAGACTACATAATACATTGGTAGTACAACACATAGAATCAGATCTTGAACAAAGAGCACAAGCAACGCTAAAATCATTTGATGAAGAGTTTACAAATTCATTTAATGTTGCATAGGCAAAGGCACATATTTCCCATGATGCTAACTTGTTTAGCACCATCTATCAAAATATCAAGAATGACTTAGTTAATCTTGATACATGTATAAAAGATCTTCATAAATGCCAATAGGAAGGGAAAACTTTGTATGTTAAGTGTGCCTTATCATGCAAGCTAAGTATAGACATTGATAGTCAGACAAAGATAAAGATGACTAAGCTAGAGGCTTTATCCAACCAGATCTAGTATCCATCTTGTAAAGTAGATGATTTTGAAGGAGAAATATCAAGTATTCATAGTGACATTAGGAAATTGGAACTTCAGAAAGAATAGATTTTGAAGAGGATATCTGATCTTAGAGAATCCATAGCTCTAAATTTATCTTTTGTTGATAAATAGTTAGAAGAATGTGTCAAGGCCAAGGACACATATTCCAAATTTTTTTATTTAGATATTAATGTAGTTGAGATTGCATCATATGTTTTATGTGTAATTCTCACCTCAGCTAAGTCTACCAAGGAAACATGGACTAAGGGAATGGATACTTTGAAGGCTAATTTTGATGATTGCATGAAGATCATATCAGCATAAGGAATGACAACATTTTTGGATAGTTTTGGACTAAATCTTGACATTTTAACCTTTGTCATTGATTTCAAAGGGGGAGTAATAGATGCAAAAAATTTGGATAGAAAAGGGGAGAGATACAATTGGGAGTAGTAGATAATTGGAAAGCAATACTAGTTGCAAAACAAAATAGTGTAAAGTATATTGTAAGGTGGAGCATATGTAAAGTTGAACAAGTTGTAATAGATGTAATTTTTAATTTTGTGTAGTTGTTGGCAATTGGCTATTAGTGATACATAATTATTGTCATTTATGGAAACACATGATGTACATGTTCACAGGAAATGTTAGAAATGAAGATACTTAGTGTTTGGTAATCATTTAATTGTCTAAGTATAGAATTTGGTTTATAGCAACGTATTGATTTGTTTATAACTTGTTAATGAAATCATATTATGACTAGCAATGTAACATGGAGATAGTATACATGTTGTTGATGATGTGTATAACCTCAGAGGTTAGTATAGGCTATACAAAATGGAGATAATCATATTTGAAGCAAAATAGGACAATTGAATTGAAGGAAAGAATTTTTTTGTTTACAAAATAATTACTTGTCCAATTAGGGACAAAATCCTAGATGTTTACTCTAAATTTGAAATGTGATTTGTGGTCTTAGCTAACCTAGTAGCAATTTGAGCAAATGGCATGATATTTATAAGGACATTTTGCAATAAGAAGTGTGCTATCTTGAATTGAAATACAAGTGTGAAACGTGAATTGTGACTATATGCAAACTTTTGTGAAAGCAATATATGTAAAGTTTTATATGAGCTATTTGGTGATCCAAGATTGAGCCAAAAATTAGAGATTGGTCAAGGAAGAAAAATAATAGTAAATTACTTTTTTGAGTAGTGAGCTCTTCTTGTAGTTGAAATTACATGTTTCAGCAATGGGCTCTCCTTGCATACATTGTACCACAACTCCTAACAAAATTGGAATCTCCTAATAGAGATTAAGAGTCTCCTAATAGGGACTACTTAGACTGAATTTTCTCATTAAATCATAATAGGATCCATCCTCCAACAAGGAACTTATATATTAGTATAATATCTAGTGGATATCATCCCAATTGGGGTTTTCCCTTGGCTAGGGTTTTCCTAGTTAACAAACTATGGTGTTATGAATTATCTTTGTTCATTGATATTGTAACTATTTAGCATTACTTTATTTCTTTTTTATGCATGGTTTAAAGTAAGTAATAATATATTTTTGGGAACTAAAGTTTTTAGATTACTGATTCAACCCACCTTCTCAATAATCCCCATTTCTAGCAGTAAGATCCTAGCGAGCAAGGTTGGGAGATACTAAGATCATTGTGTGGTCACTAAGTCATGGATGAATCTGCCAAGCACTTAGTTTAAGAGAAGTGGAAGACATTCTTTCATTTGAGAGAATAATCGTACCAAGCATTTATGGTGATCGAAAGGTGAAAATTACTAAAGAGGGTGAAATTGAAGTCATTTCTCACCGTGATGCATTTGAGCAATCTATGTGAATTACTATTAAAGATTTTCATGTTCTCTCAAACCCTATGGGGAAAAATGGTAACCACTAGTAATAAATCAAAGAAACAATCTAATATGTTAGTTCAAGGGGTGGAATGGAAGGCACTAGACTTTAAGTTGAGTCTGGCTGTCATAGAAACCCTAGATCCAAGCAGAGCTCAATCTCAAATTCCATTGGATTTTCTATTGATTAATGACATCCATTTACATTTTAATTGTGCTATTCTATATATTGGAAGACTAGAAATGGATGAAACCTTGGAGAAGTTGTGTGTGAATGGTGTGTTAAAACCAAAGTATCAACACCTTGAAGTGAAGGGTTTGACTCACATTCTGCACATGCCACAATATTTTCAAATCAAATGGATAATATTTATCCTCAGCCATGTGCATAATGGTCAGTTGTGGCTAGACAAACCTATTTTGATAACAAAGAAGATGATCCATATGATCACTAGTGTTTTTATGGTTTCAAAATCAAAAATGACCAAAAGCCTAACCTAGATCAAGTTTGAAAATAAAGGCCTTGCCAAGTGGGATGGAAGGTGAATGAAGATCAAATGTGCTATAGCTATGAAACTAAAGTTTGGGATACATGTCATTACACATAAAACATACAACTCAAGTAGACTCAGTAGTGTATTATATGGAGTAGTGGATCTTGCATACAAAGTGGTCAAGAATAACATGTCACTTGACCTTGCCAAGTTGATACTAAACTAGTTCAACAAAAATGCGGAGAGTATAAGAACTTCTAAGAACAATCCTTTTAGGTTTGGTTCACTCTTAACTTATCAATTTTTCTATGTACAAAAGTTTTTTTGATCTAAAAGTATAGTTGTATGGAGGAAGGATGTACATGTTCTTTATCAGATTAATTAATATATAGCTAAAATGGAGGAAAACTATGTGAGTATTATGGATAATTACATTGATGCATTTAAGGGAAAGATGAATAAATGATTATGATACCAAAGAAACTTGTTGATGACTAAAAATATGATATTTGTTTCATGGTTGATAGTGACAAAGCATATATAGAAGTACTTAGGCCAAGAATTGTATGGGTCAAGCCTTTAGGTTATGAGGTTAACATTGATGAAACTAAAAACATTATTGAAGTACTGTTAAATGACCTAGTTGACCCAAAAGTTTCATACTTTGGCACTTATGATGAAAAAAAGGCAAGAATAGAACTAAAAATAAAACTCCCTCAGGAAGTCAACAAAGGAAAGAAGAGAATTACAAAATTTAAAACCAGCTCCACTCTTGTGTTGACTCAAGGCAAAGGTGATGACATTAGGGAAGATGAAGTAGAAGATGAAGAGAAGTCACAAGAAGAAGAGCCAATGAAGAAGAAAGGTAAGCTTATTATAACCAAACCTACCAAACTATCTACTATTGTGTTCATAAGGAGGAAATCTAGGAAGAAACAAAAGATGGATGAAGAAGTAAAGGATATAATTTTCAAGAAGCCTCCACCCACATTTCAAGAAAGGTTGAAAGAAATAGATTCAAGAGTCAACATAGAAAGACTTCAAAGATTTAAGGTATGAAACCAAGAATATAGAGGAGAAGAAGCAAGTTGAAGACATGGTCATGTCTAAAGTAGGAAAATGGAAATATTCTGTAGATCAACATACACTGCAGATACAAAATGAGTTAATGGAAAAGATAAAGAAAAAATGGCAACATGCAAGGAAAACTACTAAAGACATATATGATCAGACCATGAGGTAACTCATGTCGAGCTTTAATGATAAGGAAGTGAAATAATAATTGAAGACGAATGAAGAAAAGCTTACATTGAATTTCAACACTTGTCTAATATTGATGAATAACATTGAACATGTGGTAAGGAATGCCATCAACATATGGAAGAACATTTACAATCTTCACAAGAAAATTGATTTTTTTGTCAATGTTAGTAACATAGATGATGATGAAAATTAAAAAGATAAAGAAATTGATGATAAAGAAGTAACACGTTATAACAATATAGATGACGAGGGACAGGACTAGGAACAAGAAGCTACCAAGGAAGATTTAGCTAAAATTTAGAGCAGTGAGGAGACTAACCCAGTGAAAATTGCACCAGCGATCATAACCTCACTTCCTCATTCTCAAAGTGAAGAATTGGAGACATCAAGCATAGAAAAATCTAATACAACATTGATTGTGTCAAACATTGCAAGTCAAATCACTCAATCAATTTTTGCACCTATTCAGCTTAGTACTTCATTAATAGAACTGATGAGCACTTCATCTATAGAGAAATCAACACTTCCTTTTTCATCAGTATTGATTATATAAGGTATTTCTTCAATAATTGCAATATCTATTTTTTTAGCTAGTCCTACTATTTCTACCATTGTTTCTATTCCTAGCATGCATATAATAAGTACAAGGATAGTTGAGACCAAGCCAAAACTGAGTACAAAAATTTTGAGTAAAGGAAAAGAGAAAGAAGAGGAAATTGATCTTCACGAGGGGATTATTATTTCGAATTGGGACATCTCAAATCTTAACCCTAATCAAATGCATATATTTGGAGAACTTCTTTAGAAGAAGGATAAGCAACAAAGACTTATAGAAGAAAGAAATAAGGAATTTCAAGTGCTTGAAGATGCTAAGAACATTTTAGCATAGGCACTTAGCATAGAGTTTGATACTTCTCAACCAATTTTGGTTTAGTTAGCAGAGGTAGTCTAGAAATTCAGTGAAGATGTGAATGGATAGGAGAAATTGTTGTAGAAAGAAAAAAGAAATTGAGAATAAAGTTTTGGGGTAGTTGCATAAAAGATTGCAATTCATCAAGTAGATCTATCTACTATTCTATTCGCACTAGAGACCTCTTGCAACAATCTGACTTCATTGTTTAGTATACTCTATGATAGTTCAATTTTCACCAAGGAAATAAGATATAAACTTTCAAAGATTTATGAAGATTTGTAGGCAAGTACACAATAGTTGTAACTTGACCCAACTTATAGCTCTGCCCATTACACATAGATAAGATTTTTGACTGATATGCATGAAGAATTGCTAATAGAAGAAGCTAGAATAAGAGCTATATTGGTAGATATATAGGGCATGATTCTCCCAAACATTGATGTATTGTAGAAACATATTGCACATGCTAAAACACTCATCCATGATAACAACTTCTCAATTACAGATCACATGATAGAACTTTCTGCAAAAGTTCATGTTGCATTGCATACCTACAAGGTGTTGCAAGAAAATTATGACAAGAAAATGGCACTAATTCTAAAGGTACATTCAAATTTCTTGTCACATTTTGGCATTACTATGTAGTATATAGCATACATCTTTGGCATTAATATCAAAAAGGGGGAGAAGATGTAATATAAAGAAAAGAAGATATAATATAAGATGCAGTATACGTAATAGGGGAGAATATGCATATATCAGATGAGAAAATAGGTAAAGTATATTATATATATATATATATATATATATATATATATATATATATATATATATATATATATATATATATATATATATATATATATATATATATATATATATATATATATATATATATATATATATATATATATATATATATATGGTGGAGAATTATCATATTATACATGTACGAATACTCAGAGAAACATCTCTTACAAAAAGCAATTTTGAAAAATCTAAAAAATAGAGTACTCTACCGAGTTGGAGACATAACGTGATGAATAAAAGGTGTTCTTTTTAAAGTTAGTTTTGACTGATAAGTTTTTTTGTCACTAATACCAATGGCAGAGATTATTGACATTATAGTCATGTTTTTTATCAGTAATGTTGGAATTTACAAATGGGAAGATTACTTCTAAGAGTGGGCGGTGAATCAACTTTTAACTGAAAATAAATTGCATACATGTAGACATATTAGATAAAAATAAAGTATAGACATGCATCAAGACACATAACACTAAATTTTAATCACCCATAAACCCTCCAAAATGAGAAGGTAAAACTGGGGTGGAGATGATACCCACAAATTATCACTACAACAATATTGTTTGACCACTTCTAATGGTCTGACCTATCAGAGGCCTACCCTATTAAAGGATTTACACTTTTTCAAAAATGACCTATTTAAAAGATTTTACAAACATGTACTTGAAGTGCTACCCTATTAAAGGATTTATCACCTTGTTAAAGGTTCTACAACCTCACTATTAAGCTAACCTATCAACATAGGATTTACTTTTCTAATACAATTGCTAGAGAGTATTAAATTGAATAGAACTGACAGCTTACAACCCTTTATTGCTGATTCTAGGCTCTTGATTTGTTCTCTTGGTTCTTATCCTTTGTGATCTTATGTCTATGTGTAACCCTTCTACTCTATTTTGATCAACTGTGTTCTGCAATGCCAATCAAATCTCTAAGTCTTGTCACCCTTGCTATTGCTCTATTCTACAACTTGCTTTCTTCAGCTTTTCATCAACTCAAAAACACTAAAATATGGGGATTTTACCTTCTTATAAAGGCTTTTAAGACTTAGGGTTAGGATTGAATCCACAAACTTATTTTCTTGCTCAAATCCTTACACTTTTCCTATTGGCTGCATGCATTCTCCATTTTTCTTATTGGTTGCATCTTGATTACATAGGTAAAGGAAAATACTAGAACTTATCTCTAAAACCTTTCATGATTTGCCTTAAAAATGGTTTACATTTGAGTTTGTGAAGGCACAAACTCATTTTTTGATTATGTCTTACTCAGCACACACTAATTTGTTGATGCTCGACACATATGGGATTCTAGCTTGCTTGGCTCCTATAACAATTCTTTCTTGCTCGGCATCCATTTACTGCTCAACACCTATAGTGATTCAACACATATGGTTCACTCGACACCTGAAGTTACTCGACACATGTATCATGCTCAACACCTACTAGAATTTTGGCTCAGCACATACTGTGGCACAACATGTATAGTGTAATTGACTTCAACATGAAAATGGGTTAAGTGTGTTGACACTCAATTGTCAAAACCAATCAGAGACCAACAATCTCCCCCTTTGACATGAGTATCAAAAACACTTAACTAAACATTATATATCTAATCTTATGAGTACAATAAATATTATGTTTGACATATGTACAAGACTTCAAAAATTTGTTCAAAATTTTGTATGAGACAATATACCTCAAGATATTGTAACTCCCCCTGAGCTGATGTACCACTTCTTTATCAAAAAATATAATATACTTTATGTTAACTCTATCTCATGTTGATATATCACTACCTCTTGTTGTGGCTTAGCTAACCTATTTTGTCTACACTATTTTCACATGTTCTATAATTTTATTCAATCTCCCCTTTTCATCATGTCTCCCCCTTTTGGCTATCATAGGATATGTACAATCTTCCCTCTTTTATTTTCAAAAGAATGAAATAATTCAAAGAATGTAATTATTCCTCCTTTTTTTCTCCCTTTATTTCATGCCTCCCCCTTAGTTAAATTAATCTCCCCCTTTTCGACACTTATGTCAAAGGTTCCTAGGGATTAATTGAATAGTTAGCCAAAAAGGTTTTATTTATCTCTAAAATGATTTTGAGAGAAGCATCCCAATTATCTAATGCAATATTTAGTGCTTTAAGCTAGATGGTTGTCTCTACAACAAGGTGAACAAGGCCATCTAAAGTTGAAAGATTTGGATCTTTTTTGCAAAACATTCTCAGCATAGGCTTGTTCCTTGTGAAGAACCTCCATGTGGGGAGTAATGGCTGACTAAATTTGTAGAAGTTTGGCTTTGATGTTTTCCTTATCTACTATTATCATAGCCAATTCCCTCTGTGTGTGGAGCAATGTTGAAAAATGCTTCTCGCTCTGAGCTGGATTGATTGGTAGCTATGAGCTAGATACTTTCAAATCTCCTTCCCAACTTAGTATGTTTTGGGTTGTTTCCTATGTGAAATATGATGAGTCACACAATTTGGAGTACAATGAGAAAATGTTCCCAAGTACTATTTTGACCTTTTCTATCTTCTTTTCTAGTTCAACTTGTGTCATTTTTATCTCACTAGATATTTTCACATTGACTTTCATCTAGAACTTCCTTTTAGACCATTCTAACAATTTTACATTTGTATCTAGGTCTTCATTCTATACCTGGTCTACTATGTTGGACAATTGCTCCATAATGGGCTTGGTTTCATCAGGTACTTGTAGGGTAAAGGCATAAAGAAATATGTCTTTTATTTCCACAAGTTCTTGTTTGTGCCTATACTCATTTCTAAGTATCTCCTACTTCTTTCTCCTCTCTAGTGCCTCTTGCACTTCATATATCTAATCTAGATTTATTGTTTTCGAGTCATAGCTTAACTATCTCCTCATCCAATTTAGGGTCTCCATAATGAAGTACCCTTGTCACCTTTGTGGAGCTTGAACCTAGTGCTGATAGTTTCAAAGGTACTATATGAGTACTCATTTTTTTGGTGGGAGTTCTTGTGGTAGGCAAGTTTACCAAAGTTTGTATCACCTCTTGCTCCTTTTCTTTTGGGGATTTCTCATCTTCCTTGTCCTCTTCCTTGCCACCTTGATTGGTGATAGTGATCTAAGGAGATGCACCTTGGGTTTGTGCAGTATTGACATCTTGTCCTATTTGTTCTTTTGCTAGCTCCTTGGTAGTTGTGGCGACTATTACTGATGAATCAACCAAAGCAATTATGTCTTGTGTTGCTTGCTCTTTTGGTTGTTCTACTGTAGTTTAAGGAGTTTGTGAAGGTGGTTCTTATGTATTCACCTTTTCCTTTGTAATGTCAGCTACAACCTTCATTAGTTCCTCTACACTCACCAAAACAAGGTTCAAGCATAATTGTGATTGCATGGTTGTTTGGTGAAGGATCTACTTGAGGTCCTCTGCAATCAAAGGATTGATGTTCCAACTTGAAGTTTCAAGAACATCCTTTACATTTACTATTTATGTAGGTGATGTATGTGGAGAACTTGGTGGTGGAATTTGAGTGTCTTGGACACTCTGTTCTTCTTGCTGCTCTTTAGTTGTTGCCTCTTCACCTTGATGTGTCTTCTCCACTACTTCCTCTTCCTTCTCTTTCTCACCTTCTTCCTCTTTTTCTTTCACCTCTTCTTCTTCTTTTTCTTTTCCTTCTTCTTTTCCTTTTTCTTTTTCCTCTTCTTCTTCTTGTTTCTCTTCCTTCTCTTCCTTTTTTACTTCCTCTTCATCATCCTTTCCTTCAAAAGGATCTTCTTCTCCTTCCTTTACTATTTTCAAACCATATAAAACCTTCCATATGAGTGTAGAATTTTTCACAACATCTTCAATTTGGTTTTGCAAGATTTGAAATGCTCTATACTTAGGAGAAAATCTACCTCCATACTTCTTGTTAGCCTTTGTGATTTGGCCTTTTGTTAATTTTGTCATAACATGAGCTAACATTGACTCCCTAATCTCCTTTTCCATTTTAAGGTAGTAATTCCATTTGTTTTCTACTATGGAGTATAGCTCCTTTACATTGTGTTGTTCAGTTCATGAGGGGTGGTTTTGAATTTTTCCATCATGGTGTAGATTGAATCTTCTACCATGTTTTGTTGTTCCCTAGACAACTTATCGATTTCAATTTTTTTCAAACCACTCAAATCTACATTATCTCTAATATTATCACAAATAATTTCAAGATTTGATTTGGTTGTTTCCTTACCACTCTAAATTGATTAGTATCTAATTCTATCTTTTCATCATCAGATTTAGGAGGTACAACATACTTTCTTCTTTTCTTTGGTTCTGCAAGCCCTCCTTGCTCTGTTACTTTTTGTTTCTTTTGATCTTTTGCAACTTGAATAGTTTCCCTAGTATCTACCTTAGTGGTCAGCTTGGTTGGACTCTACTTGGTTACCTTCTTCTTAGGTTTGGGCTAAGGAGCAAGTGGCTTTTGTGCTTTTCTCTTCTTTGGTTCTACCTTAGGTGCTTCCTACTCGGCACTATCCTCCTTTTTTGCATTCTCCACCAAGCCTTGTGTAATTTTTAATGGGCCTCACCCTTGGTCATCTTCATCACCATCATCCTCTACATCTTCTTCATCCTCAACTTCAGCTTCCCCTTCTTTGAATCTGGCCTTGAAGTTCTCTACCATTTTGTCTTTCCTTTTAATTGTAGAAGTTTTCTTTAGTTCTATTTCAACCTTAGATTTTACAACATCATAGGTTCCAAAAGGTTTATTAATTTTATCAATTTCTTTTTCTAATAGGGTTGTGATAGCTATGGAGGCTTCATCAATGTTTATCTCATAACCAAGGGGCCTCAACCATCTTATTCTAGGAATTGTTGTTTGTATGTATGTATAGTCTATTTCAACAAGAAAGCATAAATCATTCACATGTTGCTCAACTAATGAGACATGAATCCTTAGCCTTCGCTTCATTTTTTTCTTGAAATCTTCAAAGTAGATGGTCACAAGGGATTCAATATTTACTCCCATCTGCTCAATGTATTCATTAACTTGAGAGACCATTGACCTATTGGTTTTCCAACTAACCTTTCCAAAAGATGGAAACTCAATTTGTACATAGAAGAAAATACAAACCAAAATTGCATGAAATTTACACTGTGCACCCTTGCTTCTCCTTATTGCTCCCAAATTCTCATTAATTTTTTGTAATTGTAGCTCTACAAGACCATAGGTGTGATCTTTCTTAACCAGTTTGTATCCAACACCAACTACAATGCATGGAATGGTATTTAGTCTTCTAGACTGATAGAACTTGTGAGAGATGACTCTAACAACAAAGTTGATGAGAGGATCCTAGATGGTATCAATGTTCGTTCCACATTTATTCCACTTTACTCCTATGTCCTTTTCAATTACCTCTTTGAAATCACTCCTAAGGGTCTTTGGCTAATCTAGGGTTGGGTACCCTATGACTCTATGTACAATTCTTTTGGTAAATTTTATTGGGCCATCTTCTATCCATATGCTTCCATGATGAATTTTACTAAGTACAAGCCTTAACCATTTAGTCTTGAATACTATTAGAAATTTGAGACAATGGGTCAAGCCCTTCAAGGTTCCATCTACACACAATTTATCATATTCCTCCCTAATTTCCATATCACCTATGGTTCCTATCTTGCAATTGTAACACCTTCTAACATCTTGCACCATAACCACTTTAGGGGTGTTGGAAATAATCAAGACTAGCTAGGTTACTGAGAGAAGAGGTGTGAATTAGTAACCTTAAAAACTTTAAACTAATTCAACACTTAATCAACATAATCCATGCACCATTAATTCATCTAATGTACTACATGCATGAGAAACTAAAAGATAAACATTCATGACATATGAACACAAAATTTGGTGACCTAGAAACCTTCCAAATAGAAATTAAAGCTAGGGTGTGGATGATACCCAAAAAACTTCACGACTGAAACATAAAGTTCACCTATTAAGGCTTACATTGACCACTTCTAATGATCTACCCTACTAAGAGCAATTTGAACTGGTAGATCCACCTTGTCAGATGTTTTATAAACATACAATGAAGTATGCACTCTGTTAAGAGATTCAAAGAAAGATTGTTAAGTCTATCATGTTAAAGGATTTGGAAATCGATTCACCTATTAGGATGAAATAGTATATCTGACTTACAACTTGATTTTTTATTAGATCCTTGAAGTACATATCACCTCACGTGATAGATAAGACTATTTTGCTCCTTATAGACCTTTCTAAATACTCTGCTCTGCGGCTAATTTGCATTCACTCTTCTGAAAACATTACATATCCATGATACATTGGTACGATACAATACATCACATATATATACCATTCAATATTTACAATTACAAGGTTAGCTAAAACACAAGTAAAAAAAATATTACTGAGTCAACCAAATAGTAGAAACTTGGGTTTTGTAAGCTAACTTGGTGAACTTTTGATACTTGGCATCTACTGCATTACTCGACATTGTCATGCACTCAGTAGAAGTAGAGGCATGGCCCATACTAATCACACAACATAGCTTCAAACTCCATTACCATTGGAGACTTAGTAGATATAGTGTTACTTGGTAGATACTGAATACTTTGTTTACCTTGCTGGCACTCGGTAAATGCTACTCATCCCATCATTCGGTAGACATTGTGAAGCTCAATGACCACTATCTATTTGGTGATAACTGCTAAATTGCACATTGTCTATATTCACTTGGTAGCTTTTGGAATGCTCGATGTGAACTGTGGAACCTAGTTATCACTGGATTACTCGGTATACACTAGAGATTGAATGATAAGCTCAATAACCATACAAAGTTGAATAAGTTTTGTCACTAATGGAAAATATAACATAATGCTAATAAGGAGGTATGATAGATAAAGCATGAGCTGGGTCATTTTTGTATGGAACCTCTAGGATAGGGCAAAAATTTGGTTGCTTAGCCTAGTTTGATACAATTTGAACCTCAAATGGCTCTTTGTCATGTGTTTTCTTTGAGCTAGATGCCATTATGTCTTTCTAGGGTTTGAAATTTGAAGAAAAACTAAGACTTCATAACTTGGCACTTGAATAAATACCTTTGGATTGAAGAAATTATCCTGAATCATGGTTGAAATCTACTCAAACATTGGCTTGTCTACTTAAAAATTGCTCTGCTCTCTTCTTTGTCTTCTCTCTTTGATCATAATGAAGAAAAAATAAATGAAAATATGATCATATACCTTATTTTAGCTGCATTTAATGTTGAGTGCAATGAAAATTGTTCATTGGGCTCCTTAAGCATTTCAACATTACTCAACATCGACCAATTCTCAACTACTCAACATCAACTGATGTTTCCTAACTTGGCATCAACTAAAATTAGCTCATCATCTACTACCAACTTGATCATAACTGACTACTTGACATGCACTAGGATATTACTTGGCACCTAAGGGCAACTCAGCAAAACTTGCAAAGACTTTAAGTTTTAACTTTGCATCTTTGCTTATGCTATTTTCTCCTTTGTAGTACTTATTTATCTTGGGACTGATGTATGATATAGCTTTGTATATTAGTCCTATATACCTTTCCATGCTTAGTTGGATGAGGTGTGACCACTTGACCTCTTGGGTGAAGTGATCCCTCCATTGGATGTGTTGCCTCCATCTCTTCTTTTCCATGTTCTATTCATCTCTCCTCTGATGTGTTCAACATCAACCTTTGATTTTCCTTTGTTGAACTCAAAACTTGGTGCCTTAGGCTTGGTTGGAAAAAACTTGCTGATATGTCCGATTTTTAGACAACTGAAGCATGTGGTTTGACTCAACCATCTATTATAGTTGCCACTAAAATGTGTTCTTATGTAATTCTCAAGAATTTCCCCATACTCTTGACAATAGTGACAACTTTGCCTATTATTATAGTCCCAATTGTAGTGGTGTACATTAATTTTAGCCTTTTCTAGTTGATTTGATGTCCACATGGGTTTTGACCTGCACTCAAAAGCTCTATGACCATACTTCTTGCAGTTGTAGCAGTGACCTTCAAATCTTGTTGTCCTTATGGTTTAGGTCCTGAAATCTTGTGTTTTGTGTCCTTGCTTATTGCATTTGTGACAGTGACCCTTGTAATTGGGTTTGTTCTACTAATTAGCCTTCTTGCTCCTGCATACATTAGAGGTATGTCCCTTTTTACCACAAAAATGACAAGTGGGTTTAGTGTTCTTACCTTTGTCACTTCTTTCCTCTGCACTCTTTGATGACTCTCCTTCTTTAATGCTAGTGAAACCTAGTCCTAAAGTGTCATTGATGGATCTTGGTGATTTTAGCAGTTGTTCAAAGTGCTTGATGGTTTCACTTGATTTATTAAAGTTCTCTACTATCTCTTTCTCTCTTCTCAAATCATTCTATAGTTGTTCATTTTGCATTTTTAATGTGGAGATCTCATTGTCCTTTACTTTTAGCTAATGATGAGCATTCATCACTTGGCTAAGGGTATCTGGCTAGATGTTGGAGACTCTTGTAAGCTCTATTGACTTCTTCTCCAATCAGTTGGCAAGGTTTCTTTTATCATCTTCAATTATAGCCTTGTCTTCAATGGCTCTTTTCTTTTGTTCAATTATCTCACACAACATCATGGCTTATGACTCTTGCTCAATTTTGAGAGACCTTATCTCTTCTTCTTGAGCTCTATTCTTCTCCATTAAATCTTCTATTGTTGCACCAAACTCTTGAGTATCTCCATTAGAGAACACTTTTGTGGTGTTAATCTCCTTGTATTGTGTGTCATTTTTAGCTATGGCAAGGATTTTCTCAACTCTTCTCTGGCTTCCTCCAAGTTACGTAGAAAGAATTGTATGTCAATCACTTGATTCTCTATTACCTTCCCACATTTGTAGACTTCCATCTTTAGATCTTTTCTCTATGATGTAAGGCTTCTTTTCATGAGAACCTTGCTCTGATACCAATTGTTGGAATTTACAAATGGGAAGATTACTTCTGAGAGGGGGGGCCGGGGGGGGGGGGGGGGGGGGGTGAATTAGAAGTAACACACTTTAACCATAAAAACTTTTAACTAAAAATAAATTGCATGCATGTAGACATATCAGATAAACATAAAGTAAAGATATGCATCGAGACACATAACACCAAATTTTGATCACCCAAAAACCCTCCAAAATGAGAAGGTAAAACTAGGGTGGGGATGATACCCACAAATTATCACTACACCAATATTGTTTGACCACTTCTAATGGCCTGCCCTATTAAAGGCTTTACACTTTGTCAAAAGTGACATATTCAAAGGATTTTACAAACACTTACTTGAAGTGCTACCCTGTTAAAGGATTTATCACTTTGTTAAAGATTCTACAACCTAGCTATTAAGCTAACCTATCAACATAGGATTTACATTTCTAATACAATTTCTAAAGAGTATTAGATTGAATAGACATAATAGCTTACAATCCTTTATTGTTGATTTCACACTCTTGATTTGTTCTCTCTATTCTGATCTTGTATGATTTGATGTCTATGCATAACCCTTCTACTCTATTTTGATCAACTATATTCTGTAATGCTAATCAAATCTCTAAGTTTTGTAACCCCTGTTGTTGCTCTGTTTTGCAACTTGCTCTATTTTGCTTTGCATTCACTCAACAACACTAAAATATGGGGTTTTTACCTTCTTATAAAGGCTTGGAAGACTTAGGGTTAGGATTGAATTCAAAAATTAATTTTCCCACTCAAATCCTTACACTTTTCCTATTGGTTGCATGCTGATTACATAGGTAAAGGAAAAGATTCAAACTTATCTCTAAAATCTTTCGTGATTCACCTTAAACATGGTTTACATCTAAGTATGTGAAAGCACAAAATCATATGTTGATTCTATATTACTTGGCACATACTAATTTGTTGATGCTTGACACATATGGGATTCTAGCTCTCTCAACTCCTATAACAATTTTACCTTCCTTGAAATCCATTCACTGCTCAACACTTATAGTGACTTAGCACATATGGTTCACTACACACCTGAAGTTACTTGGCACATGTATCATGCTTAACACTTGAAATTTACTCAGCACCTACTAGAATTCTAGCTTGGCACATACTGTGGCTCGGCATGTATAGTGTACTTGGATTCAACATGAAAATGGGTTAAGTGTGTTGGCACTCAATTGTCAAAACCAATCTAAGACCAACAAGTAATACACACTTCTTAAGATATGTAGTATCTATCAAGCTTACTGAATAGTTAACAATGTTAACCAATCATTTTAGGCTATCAAGTTTAGAGGAAGAAGAGCTAGTGAAGAAGAAAGGTAAGGTTATTATACCCAAACCTACCAAACCATCTCCTATGGTGTTCAGAAGGAGGACATCTAGGAAGAAACAAGTTGAAGACATAGTCATGTCTAAACTGGGAAAATGGAAATATTCTCTAGATCAACTTACTTTGCAGATTCCAAATGAGTTAATGTTAAAGATAAAGTGAAGATGGGAGCATGCAAGGAAAATTGCTAACAACATATATGACCAGACCCTGAGGTAACTCATGCTAAGCTTGAATGACAAGGAAGTGAAAGAATCATTAAAGAAGAATGAAGAAAAGCTTACCTTGAAGTTCAACACTTGTCTTATATTGATCAATAACATTGAACATGTTGTAAGGAATGCCACCAACACATGCAAGAACATTTACAATCTTCACAAGAAAAGTGATTTTGTTTTCAATGTTAGTGACAAAGATAATGATGAACATGAAAATGATGAAGAAAGTAATGATGAAGAAGTAATACATTATGGAAATATAGATGATGAGTAATAGGTACAAGAAGATACAAAGGAAGATTTACCTAAAATTCAAAATACTAAGGAGATTAACCCAAATAAAATTTCACTAGCAGTCATAGCCTCACTTCCTCATTCTCCAAGCAAAGCATTGAAAACATCAAGCCTAGAAAAATCTATTGTAGCATTAATTGTTTCAAAGATTCCATGTACAAGATCTCAATCAATTTTTGTACCTGTTCAACTTAGTATTTCATTGATATAACTGATAGGAACTTCATCTACTGAGAAATCAACACTTCTTCATTAGTTTTGGTTACACAAGGTATTTCTTCAATAAGTGTGATATCTACTTTTTTATGTAGTCCTACTATTTCTACCATTGTTTCTATTCCTAGCATGAAAATAATAAGTACAAGGATAGTTGAGACCAAGCCTCAATTGAGTACAATTTTTTTGAGTAAAGGCAAAGAGAAAGAAGAGGAAATTGATCTTGATGAGGAGAATGTTATTCCAAATTGGGACATCTCAAATCTTAACCTTGATCAAATGCATATATTGGAGAACTTCTTCAAAAGAAAGATAAGTAGCAGATGCTCAGAGAATAAAGAAATAGCGAATTTCAAGTTCTTGAAGATGCTAAGAACATTTTAACAGAGGCACTTAGCAAAGAGGTTGATACTTCTCAATCAATTTTAGTTTAGTTAGTAGAGGTAGTTCAAAAATTTAGTGAAAATATGAATGGACATGATAAATTGTTATAGATAGCAGAGAAGAAATTTGAGAATAATGTTTTGGAGCTAATTGCACAAAAGATTGCAATTCATCAAATAGATCTATCTACTATTCTAAGCTCCTTCTAGACCTCCTACAACAATGTGACTTCATTATTCAATAAACTCTTTGATACTTCAATTTTCACCAAGCAAATAAGAGATAAACTTTCAAAGATTGATGAAGATCTATAGGAAAGTGCACAATAGTTGTAACTTGACCCGAGTTATAGATCTACTTACTACACATTGATTAGATTTTTTACTGATATGCAAGAAGAATTTCTTAGAGAAGAAGCCAGAATAAGAGCTACACTGGTAGGTATAGATGGCATGATTCTCTCAAACATGGATGCATTGCAAAAACATATTGCACATGCTAAAACATTAATCCAAGATAACAACTTCTCAATTTTAGATCACATGCTAGAACATTCAATAGAAGTTCAAGTTGAATTTCACACATGCAAATTTTTGCAAGAAAATTGGGACAAGATAATGGAACTAATTCTTAAAGTACATTTAGATTTCTTGTCATGTTTTAGCTTTACTATATAGTATATAGCATACATCTTTGGCATTAATGTCAAAAAGGGGGAGAAGATGTAATATAAAGAGGAGAAGAGATAATATAAGATGTATTATACATAACAAGGGAGAAAATGTATATATCAAATGAGAAACGATGTAAAGTATATTGTATATATATGCATGATGGAGCATTATCATAATATACATGTATAGATACTTAGAAAAACATCTCTTTCAAAAAGGAATTTTGAAAAATCTCAAAAACAGAGTACTCTACCAAGTTGGAGACTCAAGGTGATGAATAAGAGGTGTTCTTTTTTAATTCAATTTTGACTGATAATTTTTTTTGTCACTAATGCCAAAGAGGAAGATTTTTGACATTATAGTCATTTTTGTTATTACTGACACACATTTATTTAGACGAATAGTATCTACCAAGATTATTGTACAGCTAATAGTGTTAACCAAGAATTTTAGGATTTACCAAGTTCTACAGTTACTACTGAATTCAAGGTACAATATTTAGTTTTTTCCAAGTAATTTCTACCAAGTTGGTGATCAGCAATGTAAACTAAGCATCTCAGTGTATGCCGATTTTCTCAGTGTAAGCTTAGTTGTGCAGTGCTCACTAATATCATAGTTATAGTAATGTAAATCCAATGTTGACTAAGCCACTCATTGTTAACCAAGTGATTCAGTCTATATTGAGCTCGTTGTCATAGCATTGACTAAGCTATGTAGTGTAAATCAAGTGATTCAATTTATATGTTGAATTTCACAGTATTCACTGAGTCACTAGTGCAGACCTAAGTCAAAATACTTGGAAGTGATCATTATGAACCAAGCTTCTACATTTACTAAATGCATGATGATGCTGAGCATTAATAGTGGATGCTGAGTATTAGAACCTCACTGAGCTAGTCTTTAGAACTTGAGTTCCTATAGTTGTGCCGACTTTGTGTATTTTGTGTAATCTTTTATTGTAGACAACTTTGTTGATATGTAAATTGGATTGATATATATGTAATGAATTGTATCACATCTAATAAGAAGAAATATATGGCATGAAAATTTAAAAAAAAGAGCAGAAGAGAAAAATAAAAAGGCTACAATAGTATAAGAAGCAACAAAGGTTTATCTATAACAAGAAGGTGATCATTGCACTCCAAAGAATGTCACTCAGAAAACCAAGTTGTAGATCAGAAATCAACTACTATTTCATCCTAACAAGTGAATCAATTAAATCCTTTCACAAGGTAGACTTAACATTCTTTTGTAAATCTCTTTATCGAGTGCATACTTCATTGTATGTTTGTAAATACTTTTGCAAGGTGGACCTAGTAGTCCTTATTGCTCCTAATAGGATAGATCATCAGAAGTGATCATTGTAAGCCTTAATAGGCCAACTTTATAATGTAGTACTAAAGCTTGTGGGTATCATTCCCACTCCAGTTTTTATTTCTACTTAAAAGTTTTTTGGGTCATTATATTGTGTGTCAAAATGTTATGAATGTTTTAATGCTTTTGGTTATTCATGCATGTAATTAGATTAGAATACACATAAAATATTAAGTTTTATTGGTTACTAATTCACCCCTCTTCTCTTAGTAACTTAGTATATCGCATAAATTGCATACACATCCTTGGAAGATGGAATAAAAGAGGAAAAAATCCTTATATTTCCTACCATCGATGTTGATTCAAGTAGAAGCATACCCAAAAAAAATCTCCATAGATTGGCGAAAAATTGGTTAAAATCCTAGAAGCTTTACTTGTATAGAAACAATGAAAGGACATTCTATATGATCATAAGAATTGGCAAAAAAGAATTTTGAGAAAGAGAGCTTGCAGCTTAGACCTACAGGTCCATTCTATACTTTCCTATACAATAATGATTTTTTCTAGGATATAGAGATATTCTATTAAAATAGTCTAATTTGGATGAAAAATTTCAAGTGTCAGGGCTTTGGCTATGATCTTGTAGGAGACATTTAGTAAGAAAATGGGTCTTCAATTATAGATATCTTTAGGATCACATGTTTTAGGTATGAAGTGGATATTTCATTTATTGATAATGTTATCTAAATATTTAGAATGATAGGTTTGTAGGTGGACCTTTTATTTTTAAATGAAAGATAAAATAATATATAAAATATGTAACTCACTCAATGGAAGTCATGTGTGAGAAGGACAATTTTATTAATCTAGACCATTGTTTAATAGATCCCATAGAAAACATGTCTCTTTTAAAATTTTGTACAATCTCTACATATAGTCTTTCATTAAGTCTTTTGCAAAAAAAAAAAATTATTTCATTCTTCTAACTTCTATCACTATTTGAATTTGGTACAAACTGACATGTTTTTGTATTCATGAAATATCTCAACCTTTTTCTACACATAAATTTAATTGACCCATATAAAACCCAAAAGTACAACTTTTACATTGTTCTACACTTCTAAATTCTTATCCAATTAGATAAAATAATTCATTTTTTAATAGAACCCTATAACCTAGCTTGTTATAGTCTTTATTCTTTTCCTCAACTCATTACCTTTAAAAAATAATCTCTCTCTCTCTCTCTCTCTCTCTCTCTCTCTCTCTCTCTCTCTCTCTCTCTCTCTCTCTCTCTGAAACCTCTACCTTCAAGTGATAGAATTTGCACATTAGTTGTACTATTATGAGATCCCAAGAATCTAAAGAGTTCCATAGAACCATTAATTATAATTGTTCAATTTCACCAAAGACAAGAATTTAAGACCATAGTTGATGTGTATATGCCTTCTTGTAGACCTATACATGCCACCTCACAAGTGAGACACAATTGAAAAATCTAAAGAAAAATTAGCACAAGATAAAGGTACAACTAGAACTACAAAGGAAGAGAGGGACAAGATTGAATAGTTACATTTGACAACCAATCTAGAGGATAAATTATCATTTCAAACACTGGTGACATTACAAGAATCTGCTACTCCTAGCCAAGCTCCTTAGAGGCCGAGCATAGATGATACACTATTGCATTTTTCAAAGTCGAATCCTAGCTCATCTAAGGAAGAAGAGGTAACTACATATGGTGATGTTAGCCTAGATGAAGAGATTTTATTGCTTGGATTTGATTTGGCAACAAACACAATTGAGCAGATGAGCATATAAAAAGAGGCCCTAGCAAAGAGGAAGAATCAAGAACTTATCAAAAGGGAGCATAGGAAGAAGTAAGCTTTGATTGACATCAAAGATCTTTTCCTAGATGCATTTAGTCTACTGACTCCAAATGAAAATAAGCCCATCATTGAACAATTAACAAATATAGTGGAAAGGGTTAATGACACAAACCTAGATATAAATATAAAACTACTTGAATAGTTTGAAGTGAAGTTTCAAAATAAGGTAAATGAGAAGATATGAAGTGCTATTACACTAAAACATGTTGAGATAGCAACCAAAATAGAGATTGTGAAGAAGGTACCAGAGAAAATTTTCCCTTTGTACACCAAATTGTGTAATCTTACACTCTTTACACAAGAAATAAGGAATCACATCTTGAGTTTGGAGAGCCATATACAATCATCTAGTGCTACTTTTCCCAAGTCTCCAGCTCAAAGTGAGAAACACTTCAGGAACCTCTTGCAATCCTAGATTTAGTTAGTAGTTTTACAAATAGATGAAGCCAACATCAGGGCTAAACTAATCAACATCTAGTCAACATTGACTTCACACATGGAGATATTGCACAAGAAACTAGGCTATGCTAAAACTCTTATGAATAAATATCCTCATCTTTCTATGCTAGACTGTTTGTCCACCTTGTTGTCAAGTTGTTCATGCAACTCAAGTCTTTTGAGGTAGCTTGTGATAATTGGGGATGAAGCTCTAAAGATCATACTTGAGGTCCATAAATCATTTTTGGACGAATACACTATTAATGTATAACCCATTGACATAAGAGTATAAAAGGGGGAGTAAGATTAATGTGGGAGCAAGCAAGTAGAGCAAAGAGGAAGGAAAACCCAAGGGAAAGTAAGGAAGTAAGTGAACAATATCAGCTCAGACAAAATTTTTATATAAATCTAAGAGTAATGGGGGAAAAAGCAAGTGGAGCAAAGAGGGAGCAAAACCCAAGGGGGAGTAAGGAAGTAAGTGAACAATATCAGCTGAAACAAAAAGTTTATGCAAATCTACTCAGTAGGAGAAAGATTTTGATAAAGAACAGAACAATCAACTTAGGAGGAGTTATGAAATTTTGAGGTATGATTGATAAGTCATGTACTGCCAATTTTGAAATTTTGTATTGATGCTGAATATATATCTATGTTATGCTCATAAGGATAAGATTATTAATGTATGACCAAGTGTTTTTGACACTCATGTCAAAGGGGGAGATTGTTAATCTTAGATTGGTTTTGACAAGTGAGTGTCTATACATTTAAGTCATTTACTTAGTTCATGCCGAACAAGTAACATATATCGAGCACATCATATAAGTTAGAGCATGCCAAGTAAATAGTGAGTGTTAAGCCACTCAAGTGCCAAGTCACTAAGATGTCGAAAAGATAGTCTGTGCTGAGTAACTTAGGTATTGAGAAAGCAATGCATGCTGAGTCATTCAGATATCGAGGGACATTATTGAAGTTACAAAAAGTGTCAAGCACCAGGGACTTCAAATGTCGAGTAACACAATTTTGATTTAGTTATTTGTATCAGCACAAACAACTATGTAAATCATTTTTAAGTCAACTTAAGGATTGTTTTATGATCTTTTGTTAATAAGGACAAATATAAGTGTGAATCACTGTGTATTACATGCATCAAGTCAGAAAAAGGGAAGGTTTAAGTGGCAATGTGGGTGAATAAACCCTAAATATGTGAGAGAAGAGCAGAGGGAGAGTTTGCATGCACAACCAAAATATTAATGGTGACCAAGGTATTATGATCTGAGTATCATTTGCATAATTACTTAAAGGAGAATAGAGGAAAGTAAATAGTGGACTGTAGAGAGACATATAATCAGAAAGGTCCAATTACATATCAATATAGAAGTGATCTGACATCAAGAAATAGAGTGCTAATTGTAGGATCATTGTTGCTTCAAGACGTTAGAGTAGGTGAATCAGTTAAATCTCTTAATAGAGTAGTCCTAACAAATTGTAATTCCCCCTTAGAGTTTACCTTTCCTATTGTAATTCCAACAATTTTTTATACCCATATTTCATCTCTTCCTTGTATAATATCCCTTCTATTAGATGTTTTCTTGAATCTTTGGATATTTTGTCTTTTCAAGGAATTCAACAAATAATTACCGTGTTGTTTTCAATATTTTCATCTAACATAGTTTGGCTTTTAATATATGCTTGAATGGTTATTTTTGAAACATTCAATAAGCCAAAAATTGGTTGAACTTGCCTTTTACATTACAACCTCAATCTAGAACTCATAGTCAGCAATGCTCTAAGTTCATTAGCAAAACCATCTTTATGATATTTACTCTTAAGAACATTCAAATCATTAAGAAAATTTTCAACCACTTTTTCTTTTACTTGAGCTTCTAAGGTTTTCTTATTGTTGACAACCAACAACTCTAGAAGTGGTGGCATTTCTCTTTTTCTAAATAATCTGACAAATAATTGTTCTCTTCCTATCAAAAATTTATTATTAAAATATTCTTCCCATATATTTCTAAGATGATATTCTATTGTAATATTAGGTACCATGTATTCCATGAAACTTGACTAAAAACAGAATACTAATTCAATTTCACCAAATATTCTCTTCTAGAAAAAAGATTTTGATTATGGGTTTTAGTATCTTCCCACCTCAAGTTGTATTTTCTTCAACATTAATAGTTAACTCCTCATCATCAAGAACTTGTCGAGAACATTTTGTATGTCATTTCATTTTTTCATTCTTCATTTGATCATACTTCTTCTATCTATTTGACTTCCTAGTGACCTTGAAGTATTCAAATAAATATTTTTCAATACTCAATAAAAAATTGGGTTTCATAGCTTCATCCCAAAGCACCGATTTAATAGCCAAAATAATCAATAGGAGAAAATTATTTGATGAATTAGATTGAAAAATTACTATTTTGATGCATTCTTTATATGAGGTAGTAGCACCCACTTGACTCTGTGGAAGGGTTTGACGTGTACATTTCAATGACTGAGTCCCCTAATGTGGCACATCATGTGGTAGCCACACTACTTTAAGATGTATTTTAATAGGATTATGAAAATTTAGGCCGAATATGCCTATTAGAATTACCAAAGATGAAAAACCAAAAATAGCCTTCACTAGATCTCAAAATCATGAACCTAGGCATAATTATTTTGTACAAATGGGATTAGAAAAATAATCATTAATTTATTAAATAACAAAATTAGGTATATTAAGTTATCAAAAGAGGCAAATAGAAAAAAATTTTAAAAATAGTAAATCGTATCTAAATTATAGAAAATTTATTGTCAACAATAGAGGAGATAGTCATATTCAAGAATACATAATTTTTTAATTTTTTGGTATAAATTTGACAGGGGAATGATCGTGGGAGATGAAACCTATCGATATCTAAAAAAATTTACATTGGAAAGTTAGTCAAACAATATACAAACAAATGAATCTTTCTCTTCTCCTACAATAGCTACACATTTTATTTTTTCAGATTAAAAATGGCTACTCCATAAAAGAAAATTTTTTGGGGTGGTGGGCATAAAATCTCTATTTTTTATCAATAAACAATTATCTTAATTTTTTTAAAGAACATGTCAATCTTTATTTGAAAAAAAATTAAAATTATATTCATAATCTTGATGTTGGTTTATACATTTCATTAGTTTACATCATACTCAAATTCCTAATAGAAATGTCAGATTTTGGTAATTGAAGTTTATCAGTTTTAATATTGTTAACATTTTCCTTTATAAAATTGTGAAAGTTGATAGTGCTTTTATCCACATTAGGGATTAACTTTTGTGATAAATGGGAGTAGCTAAAACCAACTTGAGAGCTTGATGAAATAGGAAAACCATCATGTATCACTAGCTAGTAGTGCCGATGGAAAGTTAACTAAGCCCTAATTATGCACATGTGTATTGTAATGGTTAACAATTCATGGTTAATATTAGACTTTAAATAAGGATTAGGAAATATGATGTCCAAAGAGATAAATGTATATGCAGGATCATGGTGTGCCAAAAAGTGGCAATCTGAAAAATCTATAGTTTTGAAATATCTCAAACCATTTCAAAATATATTCCAACTTTTTTCCCACCCACTCTGATACTAAATAAAAACAATTAATATTTTTATAATGTCTACTATATTTTTTGATACCAAACCTATATGGTCAACTTTAAAAACATTCTTAAAATGTGCTTTTGGCCTATTTTTATGTGATTTTTACTTCAAAGATATAGCTGATGACTTTTTTTTCACCAAAATTTGATGAAATGAAAAGGGTTTCTTATGAATGTTCTTATCTTTCCATAAATGTAAGGTTTGTTAAATTATAAGTTCAATAAGTAATTATTACTTTTTTTCTAATGGAGTTATGTATAAAGTGTTGACTGATACACTACTTGAAAAAAAACTATAACTTTCAAATGATACAACATTTTTTAAATCTAAAAGATGCATCACATTCTATGTTTCTTCTACTATAAGGAAAAAAAATGAAAAAATGAATTTTGTAGAGTTTTGAATCAGTTAAGGTGGTCAAACATGAAAGTTTTTTAATTCCAAAAATACTAAAGTCAAAAATTAATTAATTATTATTTATTTAGAATAAAAATACTGAAAAATATGTGTCACATCTAGGCATGAGTCTACTACTTATATCTAGAATATTATTAAAAAATATTTTCATTTCATTTTGATTAAGGTGGTCAGACATACGTCTACTTCTTATTTTTGTTCTAAAATTTTTGTAATATTGTATTAAAATTCAAAATTTTGACCAATCAATTTTTATTTTTTTGAGATAAGTCCTAGTGATTTAGAAATTAGACTTGATTTGCTAGAGATTCTTTTCTCTCAACTTTTTGATATAAAGTTAATAACAAGTAAAAAATTGCACGTCAAGTTGACATAACCCTGATATTCTAATTTTTTATTGCCACTTAAGAGCATAGTTTGGTTGACCATGATCTTGCACATACCCATTATAATTCATGAAGAATCAGCTATAAGGGACATTTTTATGTGGATGTATAAAAGTTGAAGTGCTAAATCAATCAACAAACAACAACACTTAGGATATAACCGTCGAAGAGGTTTTAACTAGGTACACATCAAAATAGAATCTCACACAAAGATTTTAACATTGATAAAACAAGGTAACATTATAATAACCTAAGTATGAATATCTTATAGACATGACGTGTAATAAGAACCTATGTGATAAGATGACACTAAATGGCTATGATTATGTATAAGATTATTCAACTTGTAGATTTTGTCTTTTTAAAGTTAATTCAATTTTAATGGAAAACTACATATGGTATAGAATGTATTGGTGGGAAAATCGAAACACAGAATGTATTGGTAAGAAAATTGAAACACAAATAGTGGTCTAGTGGACTAGCGAGTCTAATCCATATTACTTGTTTAGTAATTAACAGTAACAGCTATCCAGCCCCATCATCCTATGGGGCTGAATGCCATGGTCCATCGTGAATGGCTTCTCTTAGCGGGTAGTGGTTGAATCATAAACTATGTAATAAATTAAAGGGATTCTGCAAGATTGTAAAAATACTTAATCTTTAGATTTAATAAAAATTACAATATGAAATACAAAATGAAAAATAAACACTCGTCCATACTTTTCTATATATATATATATATATATATATATATATATCATAAATTTTGTTAAATTATAGTAATTTAAATTTATTGTCTATAAAATATTTAATTTTTATCAGTAATATATATATTTATTCTACTCTTAATTTTCTCACTATAATTTATTATTTAATTTATGATTTAACACTATCCAGCTATCCAGCCCCATCGTCCTATGGGGCTAAATGCCATGGTCCATTGTGAATGGCTTCTCATAGCAGGTAGTAGCTGAATCATAAACTATGGAATAAATTAAAGAGATTCTGCAAAATTGTAAAAATACTTAATCTTTATATTTAATAAAAATTACAATAAAAAATACAAAATGAAAAATAAACACTCGTCCATACTTATAAAAATATAATGATTATATATATAAATATAATGATTATATATATATATATATATATATATATATCTTATAAATTTTGTTAAATTATAGTAATTAAAATTTATTGCCTATAAAATATTTAATTTTTATCATTAATATATATATTTATTCTACTCTTAATTTTCTCACTTTAATTTATTATTTAATTTATGATTTAACACTACCCGCCATAAGAAGCTATTCACGATGCATCGAAGTGACAGGCGAGAAAAATGGAACGAATCGACCCGTCTTCAAACCGGGCTGGATTTCTTGGAGTGCATGTTTATTCTTTTCGTAAGCGACTGCGGAGTGTACGAATTCTACAAAGCGAAACAGGGGCCAATAACGTTGGTTAAAACTACGGTTTCATATTTCGAATATTATATATCTATATCTCCAATGAAAACTCCGCTCTCATATATCAATATCTCTAGTGATAACTCCGCTCTCATGTAATAAAATCTTCAGCATAAAAAATGATATCTTGAGCACCATTAAATATTCAGCAAGGACAAGAAATATAGACGAGGATCGACTTGTACAGAGCTTCCTGTTTATCTATTTATACCGCTCATGGTGAACATAGTTGACAAATCAAAGTAGAAAGAACATTTGCGCAATGGCGGTCAAATATGCAAAGATTATATTGTTAGTCATGGCCACGCTGATGATCATCGGAGAGATGCAGTTTGGCTCAGCACAACACTGCGGGTGCACTGAAGGTCTGTGCTGCAGTAAATGGGGCTACTGTGGAACCACACCTGATTATTGTGGAGAAGGGTGTCAGTCGGGCTGTCATGGTGGATCCACTCATCCCCCTCCAGGCGCTCATCCCCCTCCAGCCGCATAGAAACTTAACCTCTCCTGTTAGTGTGTCTCCGGCTTCCATTGAATGAATAAAGACCCTGACCTAAATAAAAGGCAATGGAAAACTCCTCTTCACAGTTCTGGCTGTTATTAGATTCTAATATAAAGGGTTAGTTGGCTTCTTGTTGTTCGATTGTTAGAAATATATCGATTTCTGTTTTAAATTTAATTTCTATAAATTAAAATAGATAACGTCACTCTAATAAAAAAATTTATCACCCAAAACATAATTTAGCTAAATATATTATGTAGATTTAATTTAATGTGATGAATAAATTGAGTATATATGAGACATTTATCTATTTTGAGTGAACGATACATATCGATTTCTGTTTTAAATTTAATCTCTACTGCATTGTCTTTGTCTGTGGATTCTGAACTTCAATGAGAAATAGGGAACCAACGTTATCGCATTCAAATTGTCAATGGATTATGCCTACTCATTTCGATTTGGCTGAAACCCTACTTTATCTGATATGATTCAAATGAAGACCACAATATTGCGTGAGCAATCAAATAATGTAGTTTGTAGTCAAATAGTCAAGTTTTAACACATTAGGTTCTCTTTGCATGAAAACTGCTAAGTTTCCATTAGAAGTTATTAAAAAAAGGTTAAACACTTTAGGAGAGAAGTTTTTTCTTTTAGTCATTCTTGATAGTGCATTTCTGAAAAGTATTTGAGTATAGACAAAACAAAAAAGTTCAAATCTCAAGTCAATTAACTTTACTAACTTGTAAAAGTTAAATCTTAATCCATGTGATTCATGAGAGTCAAGGCAATAATTTTCATTCAATTATAAAATTTTACAAGATGATTTTTTCTTTTAATCATTTTTTATAGAGCAATTCTCAAACATATTTGGGTATAGATAAAATACAAAACTTCAAATCTCAAATCAATTTAGTTTACTAACTTGTAAAAGTTTACTCATAATGTATGTGGTTCATGAGAGACAAGGCAATAATTTTCATTCAATTACAAAATTTTACAAGATGGTTTTTTTTCACAACCTTGGTTACATCTCAATGACAACATGAAATGCTATATTAAAATAGATAAAATCATTCTAATAAAATATTTTATCACCCAAAAAATAATTTACTTAAATAGATCATGTAGATTTAATTTAATGTGATGAATAAATTGAGTATATACAAGAGATTTATCTATTTTGAGTGAACGATATATATGGGACATAATACTCATCATCTAATTTTAAATTTGAAATACTAAAGTTCGTAACCATGTTAATATAATAAAGGGATCAATAAGTAATATTCCTGGCCATCACTATAAACTTGCCATATCTGTATTGATTCACCTTAGATATGGCTAGTAACTTAAAGGAATCTAATAGTATTTACCTAAAGACCAAAAACATTAAGATATTATTCCATTACCACTATTTCTATATGAATAAACTGAATAACGATGATGTGTTAGTATTATAAATTTGTTCAAAATTTTAACATGTTCTAGAAAGAAAAGCACATGACCAAAGAAATAGAAATAATTATTTTCATAATACACAATCACTTTAGGTATTTTATTTTTAGAAATTTCAAAGGATCTATGTGAACTCATTAATCCTAGTAAGAAAAAAGGAACAAATAAAGCATTTTTTAATCTTACATTTTTGAATTATTTTAAAATGTACATATTCTATGAATACAAGAAAAAAAATTAATAGTAACATTTCTTCAAAGAAAAATATAAAACTCTTACCATAACCATGACATATTACCTTGTTTTTGTGCAACTGGTTATGTGATTAGATATGTAATCACTGCACTGCCTTACAATGCTATGTATGAAATACATAGATTTCTAATAAATGGGATATTGAATATATTGTCAATCTCTTCATTCTCTGACATTTTGTATGACGAAAACTCCTCAAAGGGCTCTAATAGCCCATTTAGCACACAAGGCAATACCTTTCTTTTGGGTGGAAATTAGGCCAAGGCATCAAGATTCCTTAGGTAAGAAATAATATTTCCAAAGGACACTCTAAAATCCATGATGTTCAAAATTTGAGGCCCAAAGGAAATCTCTAAGAAGCTTCTAATGTTTAGAGTAAAAGGCTATACTAGGAGTCTAGTTGGAATAGTACACATGGGTAGCATCCAAAATCTTGGAGAAAAATTTGAATTTACTAGCCAACAAAAGAAACTTTTTAAGCCAATAATCTAATGTTTCTAAAATATTTGAAGTCACATAATTCCAAAGGTCCAATCCAGATCTTGAAAGGCATACTGAATACCCAAAAATGAAATATTTCCCATATTGAATCCATTTCCATCAATATTGTGCATACCACAAAAGAGAAGGAAGAAAAGAGTCCTTGTAGCAGAGCATCTTGCCCCTTTGAACAGTAAAAAAATTGGAATTTTTGATTTTGAAGAATTTCCTTCCTCCAAAAAAGTGTAACATGACTAAAGGATATGGAATGGGCCAGTAGGTACCCAAATTCTTTAGTGGAAAAACATACAAAGCCAGGGCTAGAGGACATCACTAGTGGATGGACCGATAGAGGAAAAAATCCTCATATTGCTTGTAGTTTATGTTGATGCAAGTATAAGGCTTCTCAAAAAGCATCTCCACGCATTGGACAAAAATTGGTCCAAATCCTAAAGCTTTAAGAATAGAATGAATGAATGACCATTCTATACGATAATAAGCTTTGTAAAAGTCAAGTTTGAGAAAGAGAGGTTGCTACTCAAACCTAAAGCCCCATTCCATACCTTCCTAGACAAAAATGATGTTGTCTAGGATATGGTTGGATTTGATTATACCATTCTAGTTTTGATAAACAACAATTGATAAGAGATGAAAATTTTTAAGAGCTAGGGCTTTGACTATGATCTTGTAGGAGACATTGAGCAAAGTAATGGGCCTCCAAATATGAAATATCTTCACGATCACAATCTTTAGGTATGAATTTGATATTTACTTTATTGATAATGTTACTAAAGACCAAAAATAATAGGCTTATCAGTAGACCTTTTCTTTCTAAATGAAAGATAATAAAAGGAATAGAATATGTATGCATTTGATAGAAGTCATGGGTGAGAAGGATGGGTTTCTCAATCAAGGACATTATATAATAGGTCCAATAGAAAACATGTATATTTTAGAATGTGTACCATATCTTCATATATTCTTCAATTGAGTCTTTCATAAAATTTGTTTGACACAGTCCTCCTTACTTCTATCTCTATTTGAATGTTGTACAAACTAATATGTTTTTCTATTCTCCAAATACTCCAAGCTTTATTTGCATATAGCTTTAATTATCTCACATGAAAACCAAAAGTCTAGAACTTCCAAATCATTATACACTTCTAAATTATTATAGATAAATTAGGCTAAGGTATCCAAATTTATTGGGCAATCAACTAAATTATCAAGAGACTTTGTTAAATCCATGATACATAGAATTGGAGATGAGAGAAAATCTTTGAGAAGGTTCTTGAGTTTATAGTAAGAGGCTCAAGAGAGAGGCTATAATGTCCCCTTTTTGGACATTTTTAGTTTTTCTCCATTTTGTATAGATTCCATTAGATTTTCATCTGATTTGCTTCTTTCCCAAAAGCTTTCATGATCATTCATATCTCATCCCCCTTTAACGATTGAAATTCTCACATATATATATCAACACTTCATAGGGTTGTGTCTTTTCATTAATATATTTAATAAGGTAGTTATTATATTATTATAATAGTTATATATAATTATATATTAATAATATATGTTAATATTAATAATATATGATTATATATTACCATAATAATATATGACTATATATTATATATTATTGTATTATATATGATTATATGTTATATATGAAACATAATTAAATATTACTTGAATATATAATAAAGATATAATATCATATATTGTTGTTTTATGGATATGTACTAATTATCTATGGCATATAAATATCTAATATATAATAATATTCATAGATATATTTATATTTATAATTAATACTTATAATTATAAATTATATAATATAATATATGATTATTATAATATTATAAATTATATCTTAATATAGTCATAATATTATTAATTATTAATATTATATACTCTTTATGTATAATTAATTTATATACTAAAATGGGGATATCACAGAGGCTAATAGGAAGACTAGTTGACATGGGAAAAACCTTGAAGACAATTTTGAATTTACCAGCCAACTAAGAATCAAACTTTTTGTAAATTTTCTCAAACACGGATTTCTAATGATCCACAACCAAAGGTTGAAAGGAAAATGAAATATGAAAAATGGAAGATGTTTCCACATGATGTGTTGAATATACTTCCACTGATATTGTGCAAGCCATGATAGAGAAAGAAGACCTAGAAACCAAACAAAAAGTGTCCACAGATTGGACAGAACTTGAGACATTTTAGTTGTCCTTAAGGTATGTGAGAAAAGAATCCTCAATATAATGCCCATTGACAAGATTATTGGGATCCTTGGAAAGGGCAATGACTTTAAGATCACTAGATGAGATGGAATGGGTCACCAACTACCCAAACCCCTCATTAACCAAAACATATAGAGTTGGTCCCAGAGGACATCTCATTGACATTATAGTCATTTTTTTTATTAGTGACACACACTTATTCAAATAGATAGTATCTACCAAGCTTATTGTAGAGTTAACAATGTTAACAAAGCATTTTAGGCTTTATTGAGTTCTATAGATGCCACTTAATTCAAGGAATAGTATTTATTTTATGCCAAGTAGTTTCTACCAAGTTGCTGATCAAAAGTGTCACCTAAGTATCTTATTGTATGCCAAGTTTCTCAATGTAAACCAAGTTGTGTAGTGCTCACCGAGTTCACAATTATAATAATGTGAATTCAATATTGATCGAGCCACTCAATGTTAACCAAATGATTCATTCTATACTAAGCTCAATGTGATAACATTGACTAAGCTATGTAGTGTGAATCAAAAGATTTAGTTTATATGTCGAGTTTCATATTATTTACCGACTCACCAGTGCAAACCAAGTTCAAACTACTTGCAAGTGATCAATATGGACCAGGCTTCTATGTTTACCAAATGCATGACAATGACGAGCATTGATACTGGATGTTGAGTATTAGAACCTCACCAAGCTAGTCTTCAAAACCTAAGTTCCTCCAGTTGGGCTAACATTGTATATTTTGTGTAAACTTGTATTTTAGCCAACTTTGTTGATTTGTAAATTGGATTGGTATATATGTACTAAATTGTATCACATCTAATAAGAAGAAATATATGGCATGAAAACAAAAGAAAAGAGCAGAAGAGTGACATACAAAGGCTACAGCAGTATAAGGAGCATAAAATATTTATCTATCACAAGAAGGTGATCATTACACTCAAAGGAATCTCACTCAAAAAACTAAGTTACAGATCAAAGATCAACTACTATTTCATATTGTTTCATCCTAACAAGTGAATCAGTTAAATCCTTTCATAACGTAGAATTAACAGTCTTTTGTAAATCTCTTTACCAAGTGCATACTTCATTGTATGTTTGTAAATCCTTTTTCAAGGTGGAACTAATAGTCCTTATTGCTCCTAATAGAGAAAATCATCAGAAGTGATTATTGTAAGCCTTAATAGGCCAACTTTATATTGCAGTACTAAAGCTTGTGGGTATCATCCCCACCCTAGTTTTACTTTCTATTTAGAAGGTTTTTGGGTCACCATATTGTGTGTCAACATGTTATGTATGTTTTAATGCTTTCAGTTATTTATGTATGCAATTATTTCATAATAAACATAAAGGATTAAGTTTTATTGGTTACTAATTCACCCCTCCCTTCTCAATAACTTATCCTATCACATATATTTCCAACAATTGGTATCAGAGCATTGTGGTTCTCAAAAAAGAAGTTTAACAACTTGAGAAAACATCAAAGGCTATGGAGATATTTAGACTTGATAAGACTATTGACAATGATAAGTCAGATTTAGAATTGGCTATTGGACAACTCAAGAAAGCAAAGGAACAACTCTCTGAATCCTTAAAAAGGAGAAAAGATATTGCAATCTAGATGAATGACAAACTCTACATTGAAGAAAGAATTGAAGACATCCATTCAAGAAATTTAGATGAAGCCAATGAAGAAATCAAAGAAATATTAGAGAAAAATGGTAACCTTCAAGAAGAAGTAAGAAAAATGAGAAGTGAGAAAGAAATTCAGTGAATAAGATTGTGTGAAGATATGGAAGATAAAAGAAGAGATAGAAGGAAAACCCAATGAAATTCAACATCTATTCCTTCAGCAAGCAGACTTCACTAATCAACTCACCAATGCAAATGAAGAAATCATGAATCTAAGATCAAAGAATGAAAGATTGTTGAATGACCTAAACACTAAAAAATAAACCAATAAGAGGAATCGTCCAAGCAAGGAGATTTAAAAAATTCAAAAACCTACTTGAAACCACTATGGTGAGATAGATCATACATCAAACAAATGTTGGAGCAATGGGAAAATAAAATTCAATGGAAAATGTTACAATTGTAATGAACATGGTCATAGAGCAAATGAATGCAAAGAGAAACCTAAATTTGAAGGAAAATGTTACAAATGTAAGAAGCATGGGCACAAATTTTCATAATGCAAAACTAAGATATTGAACCCAGCAGAATAGATTGTAAAATCTCTATTTGGTTGGGACTATAATACTTGGTGCCTATGTCATTACTGTAGAGAATTCAGACACATTGGAATGAATTGTGTAAAACATCACATGAGGATAAGACACTACCAGAAGATGTTTTATTTGTATAGAACTTGGTCATCTTGCCAAGAACTGTATGAATACTAGAAGAATTGAAGAAGAAAAGAAAAAAAATGTTGATAACATTAGAAAGAAAATGAGATAGCAATGAATTCCAAAATCTTCTAAGAATGCAAGTCCGAGAAATAATGAACATGTCACTCGAGAATTGGGTGACTCAAACATTTCAATTTGATCTCTCATAAGTAATACTAGAACTAGGATTCCAAAGAAGACATTTTAAATTAGTTCCAGTTAGCAAAATGAAAGATCCATATTAGCATTCATGATGCAAAGGGATCACTAAGAACTCAAAAGATGCTAGTCATTATCGAATGATGTTGGGTTGCAAACATTACGAAGTGAGATCAGGTTACAAGTGTTAACAATTGGCTACTAGTGATATGTAATTGTACTCATTTATGGCAACACATGATGTACATGTTCTTAGGAAACCTCAAAAATAAAGAATACTTAGTGTTTGGTAATCAAAAAATTGTTAAGTATAGAATTTGGTTTACAACAATATATTATTTTGTTTATAACCTATTGCTGACATCATTTTATGACTAGCCAAGTTACATGGAGATAATATACATGTTAGTGATGATGTGTACAACCTCAAAAGTCAATAGAGACTATACAAAATAGAGATAATCATCTTTGAAGTGAAACAAGATAGTGGAATTGAAGGAAAGAATTGTTTTGTTTACAAAATAATTACTTGTCCAATTAAAGACAACATCCTAGATGTTTACCCTAACTTTGAAAATTAGTTTGTGTTCCTAGTTGACCTAGCAAAAATTTTTGTAAAGGAATGATATTTATGCAAAGGACATTTTGTGATAAGAAGTGATCTATCCTAAATTGAAGTACAAGTATGAAATGCAAATTGTGACTATATGCAAACTTCATTGAAAGTGATAAATGAAAAGTTTTATATGAGCTATTTGGTTATCTGAGATCAAGCTAAAGATCAAAGATCAGTCAAGGAAGAAAGATAACATTAAATTACTTGTTTGAGCAGTGAGTTATTCTTGTAGTTGAAATTTCATGTTTTGGCAGTGGGCTCTTCTTGCATACATTGTACCACAACTTCTAATAGGGTTGGAATCTCCTAGCAAGGATTCAAAGTCTCCTAATAGGGACTACTTATACTAAATTTTCTCATTGACTCCTAATAGGGTACACTCTCTGACAAGGAACTTATATATCAGTATAATATCTAGTGGGTATCATCCTCATCAGGGTTTTCCCTTGGCTAGGGTTTCCCTTGTTAACAAAATATTGTGTTATGAGTTATCTCTATGCATTGTTACTATTACTATTCATCATTACTTTATTTCATTGCTATGCATGTTTTAAAGTAAGTAATAATATCTAGTTGGCAACTAAAGTTTAAATTACTGATTCACCTTCCCCCACCCCCTCTCAGTAATCCCTATTTCTAACAATTGGTATAAGAGCATAGTTACTTTGAAGAAACTTAACAACTTAAGTAAGATACCTATGGATATGGAACAATTGAAGAAGAACCTCAAAGAAGATATTGAACAAATTGATCTCCTTACTAAAGAAAGAGATAAGCTAAAGGACAGATATGATGACTCCAAAGTATACATTGGTCAATTGAAGGAAAAGATTGAACATCTCAAATCCAAACCTGAATCTACTAAATCTAGAACTAGTGATGATAACTATTGAAAGTTGAAGATAGAGTACAAGATGTTGAAGCATGAATTGAAGATTACAAATCTTGATACCAAATAAGAAGGTGATACCCACAAATTATTGAATAGTTTTAGGAGGACACAAGGATATAGATCTAGCACCTCTTAACCTGCTAGCATTGTTTATGGAAACCAAATTTCTACCAAGCACCTCTACCACAATAGTATAAAGATATGTGGATAGGGGGTCACCTTGGCAAAGCCCTTGGGACAAAGAAAAAAAATCCTCCAGGATTTCGATTAACAAGCACCGAAAAGGTGATATTTATTAACCACATCCTTTTTAATTTTGATAAAATTTTAATTAAAACCTCGTTTAAAGAGAAAAGAAATGAGAAATTTCCTCCTAAGCTTATCACAAGCCTTGGAAATATCTAGTTTAAGAGCCATACCTAGGTTCTTTCTCCTATCCATAGAGTGTATAACTTCATGTGTAGTTATGAACACATCTAGAATCTGCCTCCCAAGGACAAAACCATTCTAGTATGGACCAATGAGCTTATCAAGGAGGGGTTTGATTCTATTTACTTTAATCTTGGCAAGGATTTTATAAATCATATTGCATAGACTACTGGGTTCAAAGTCTTCTATATGACTTGGGTTATTCAACTTAGGGACAAGATCAATGAAGGTTTGGTTGAGTTTCTTCAATAAATTGCTCATTCTAAGGAAGTCTCTAGTGACATGGATCAAATCATACTTGACAATATTCTAGAATTCCTATAAAAAAAAGTCAAGGGAAAACCATCAAGACCAAGGGCTTTGTACTAGTTGATGCTAAATACAGATTTTCTGACTTCCTCCTCCTTATCCTTAGTAGGCATGTCCTCATTCATCTACGTACTCACAACTGAGTAAAAAACCCTCAAGTTATCATTTTGCATTTCACTATTGACCTATTCAGTAGGGGGGTTATAGAGATCCTTGAAATAGAGATTGATTTTACCTTCTATCTCCTCCATATCATCAATCACCTGACCATTATCATCCACCAAAAAATTTATGATGTTACATTTTTTCCTTCTTAATGGTGATCTATGGAAAAAGGCCATATTTCGGTCACCCTCCTCTAACCACTAAAATCTTCATCTTGGTTTCAAGAAAACTTCCTCCATATTTAAGAATGTCTTCCATAAGTTCCAACACTCCATATCCTCCTGTTACTATTCAACATTAGCATTTCCCTAAATAAGTTGGTTTAGGAGGGATTCCAACTTCTTCTCAGTAGATTTCTTTTGTTTGGAAATGGTCCCAAATGAGGATTTTATTCATCCCCACACTTCTTTTCAAATTCTTTTAAGTTTTTTGGCGACACACAACATGGTTGTTCACTCAACCAGATCCTTCCACTACTACACAATAAAATCTTTGAACTCAGTGTGTGAGTGCCACATGATTTCATACCTAAAATCCCTCTATCTAGTAGGTTGATTCTCCAACCAAGAAAATACAAGCATAAAGTGATCCAAAATGGTTCTCAGCTCTACCTTTAAGGAAATTTTTTGAAGAATGTCCCCAAGCAGAACAAATAAGAGCCCTATCAAGTCTAACCTAAATTAAAATTTTCCCCAATCTTTTATTTGACCAAGTAAATGCAAGATCACCTGAAGATCAATATCAATCAAGTCATTCCTTCCAAGAAAGCCCTCCAAATCTTGCATCCAATTAGAAAAATCTTCCAAATCCCCCAATTTCTCTGATGGATATAGAGGGGTGTTAAAATTCCCCATACACATGATTCTTTCTTGTCTCAATGTCTCAGCCACTTTTGTAGCCTCAACCTAGATAGCTAGTCTACCATTCATAGTGTTGGGGGCATAGAAATTGAAAAAAATCCAAGTAACAACATGGGAGGTGAAAATCGTGACCAAAAAATGGGGATTAATACACTTGACCATTCCTACCACCTTGTATGGGTTCCACATCATAGAAATTGTACCAAAGGCGCCATTAGCCTCACTATAAAAAATTTCGGTGCTGGGTAAATGTAAGTAGCAATTCTAGAGAAAACCTTCTTAGTAATTTTAACTTCCTATAAAAATCAAGTCAAACTTAAGCTCTATGATCTTTTCTTTTATTTCATATAGTTTCTTGGGGCTATTCAACCCTCTCACATTCCAAGATATGAGCTTCATTTTTTATGATATTGAGTTTCCTTTAGGGTTTTTTATTTCCCCTGTGCTATATCCTTCTTTGTTTCCTTTTGACATACATTCCTAGTAAAAAGTCTCCCAATCCTTGTGGATGACCCTACATCCACCTTATATCGTCCTCTAGGGTTATGGTTTGGGACAGTCCGTTTAGCATCATTGTTGCGAAGTTCAAGATTTAGTAGCTTATTTGTGGGGGAAATCTTTCCAAAACTACTTGGAAGTGAGACCATTAGGGTGCCATCAATGAGTGGTGATCCATTCCCTAAGAGAAGGGATGAACAATACAGAGTAGCATCTCTATTAGCTTCCATCACTTTATTCATTTTTACATCCCTAGGTTGAAATAGTTGTAGAGCAAGTGTGTCAAAAATCTACCCCTCTTCATGGTCAACTACATCATCCATAATAGTTTGGACTTCTCCACCCTTTCCAATGACTTCCACCTTCATAAGGGTTCTTACCTTCTCACCGTTATTGCTATGGGTTTCAAACAAGTCTAGAGAGGCCACCTCACATGTTTCCTTTAGGCCTATCAGTTCCTTATTCACTAGGCTTTTGGCCTTTTTGAGCTTTCAACCACCACCACTCCTAGTGAGGACACTTTGTCTTTGAGTTTCTCACTGTTTAGGCAATCCACAACCAAATGACCAAACATATTGTATTTTGGAAAAATGGGGTGGCATCCTCAAATATTATTGGTTGTGACCAATTTTTCTATTTAGATTTTAGGTCAACCATTGTCGGCATGGATTTTATTCATTCCAACATTGATACAAAATCTAGCAAAACCTAGTTTAGTTCTAGAGCTAGTCATATTGTCCATTTTGATGAACTGACTGGAAAGGAGTTTCCAATCCATATAAACACCTGCTCATCCTAGAACTCTAAAGCAAGACTAGGAAACCTTATCTAGATCAAAGCATACCTATAGAGGTCCCTCTCCTAGTTGAATCTTAGTTTCCATTTTTCCATGAACAAGGGGTATTTTCCAAAATTCCTAGAGCTTGTCATGACCGAGTCATTATCATTTTCCACAATGAATTTAGATAAGAAGAAAGGACTAGTCATAGTAGAGATGTAAACTAACCCTGAGAGTTTCCACTTCATAAAGCACTAGTTCCTTACCATATCAAAAATGGGTCAAAAGGAGACACACTTTTCACCAAGACAAAGGGTAAATCCCAAGGTGATCCAATCAACCACTAAATCCCAAAGAGAAATAATGGGACCAATGACCTCTAGGGAGAGCACATGTTTCACACTGGAGTCCACAAGAAACATGGGTCTAACAAAAACATCCAATTAGTTTGACTTAGGGGATATCTCTGATAAAAATGTCAATGGGGGACCACTGAGGAGTTTGGGTTCCAAATAGGCATAGTCATCAGGGATAGTGCAAGGTTCCATCAGAGGAATATCTTCTTGGTGTAGGTTATGAACATTTTGAGCGTTAGCAAACAAAACTAGTTCCAAATATGGAAACACAATCCCTGACAGCTCCAATGGAGGGGGGTAGGAGGTGGTGGGGGGGACCATCCCTCCAAGATTAGAGAGGGCATAAGGCTTGGGAGGAAGCCAAGAGTAGGAAAGAAGTTGCTAGCAAAATAGATGAATTTTGCAGGAAACAATTTGCTAGTAATATTGTTTCAAGGAAGTTAATTCGATGTACTTTGTTAAATAATATTAAATTCCCATCCTCTACTCTGCAAAAATGACAAATTTTTTGAAAAAATCAGTTCTTCCAAGAAAACAAGAATTTAATAAAAAAACTTTATCACCACTTACGAGCAAACAATATTAGGCATTGTAACTATCCTAAGCTAGCATCAAAACCTCAAGATGAAAAAAATAGAGATATCTAGTGCTCTTAGAATGGAATATAGCTTTAAAGCACTAGCAATAGAATCAAAAGAAAGATGATGCACCAAACCAGCAAAAAGGATGTGTACATTCAAAACCCTAGTTCAACTTCATGAAATTTCTAACTTAGCCATCACCATTAACCAGTCAAACATTGAAGCTCAAAATGAAGATAAATGATAGAAGGTAACAAATCATAGGATCAAGAGGCAAGGCTCTTTCCTACTCACTTTGAACCCCAAGAATTAACAAATAAATAGTATAAGTGTGTCTAAAGAATCAAGAATCTTTTTTTAGCCACACCAAGTATACTAAAACAATATAAAACTAGGCAAAAAATGCCCCAAGAGGAGGCACCTGCAAATCTAGTTTGACCCCTTGTATTGTTCCACAACATGTAAAGGTTTCAAAGGAAAATAATTTTCCAATGGGAATTTTGAAGCCTAATCCCACTCAACCTGAAGATCTAACTAAAAGGTTGAATAAATTACTAGCTAGCTTCACCAAACCCTTAGTTTACATCCTTCTACATAAGAAAAAAAAACTAATCTTAAGCAAGAAATAAATTTGAATCTAGAAACTATCATCCAAAAGAAATAAAGCCTAATGACTCTATTATTATTAGCAATGGAACTAGTGATACATAATGATAGGAATGCTCTGATCTAGGGGCATACACAATCTAGAATGAGCTAGAAAAATACAAAGCTAATCTGGTAAGGAATTTATCAAAGATCTATGACACCCAAGTATATGGGTAAAGGTACAAACCTGTGTCACCCTTTTATAAAGGAAAAGGCTAACAAAAGTATCACTCTTCATCTTCAATGACATAAAAAAGGTAGGATTATTTAGAATTTGATAATGAAGTAAACTAAGAAAATGTAAAGAAATGGATGAATTTTAGGATTATAATTTTAATTAATTATTTAGAATAAGAATTGAAATATTTTCCTAATTTTTAAAGACAATTATTTACTAGCTGAAAAACGTTGAAAATTAGGGGTCTAGTTCTCACCACAAAATAATTTGGAAACAAACTTATTTCCCTTCAATCTTAGATTAAGCTATAGATAAAATATATAGCTAGAACAATAAAAAAAAAGAATTTTCTTTAGACCTATATTTTATCTTTTATAACAATTCAAGTTTAACTAATCTAAAATTGATAGTTTTCATCTCCCACCACATTATTTGAAACAAATATTTTCTAACCAAAAGAAAAGTTATACATTCTCTAAGAGGACCCTCTCCTCTAGAATGTGATGTGGTTTTTAAATTTTTTGGATATATAATTTAATATATTTTCCATTCTCAAACTTGACATTTTGAGTGTTAAAATATGTACTTGTAGAATTATTTAATTGCAATATACTATATCTAATTAAAAAATATACACTCTACATGACAATGTTCTTGAATTTGAATTCTATAAAATGGTGTTTATATGTTAATGAAAAAATATCATAAAAAATAGTAAGAGTTATTGAAACATCTATTTTCTAAAATAATTTTATTTCTTTAGTTATTGAATACACACTAGTATAAAACATGCATTTAATAGACATTTCAAATTGGAAAAGTGTGAGACCATATATAACTTAGCTAGAGTGAATTTGTCTAGACCATATGTTTGAATAAAATGGATTTTTAGATAGAAATATTCAAATTTAGTTGTTTTGATAAGTCATCCTAAAAGGTGACACAACTTTGTACTTTTACCCATATATCATCACCTCTTTTGATAATAATTCCTTGTATATTAAATGTAAAAATCATAGATCTAGGAATGAATTGATAGGAATATCTAATTGTTTTTATAAAGGATACCTTGTTAAATTCACAGAATAGGTGCCAAACTTTAATGATAGTAGCAATCAAAAAACATTACTAATAAAATAGTTAGAATGTGTAAAATTTCCTCTAGAATTAAATGACAGTAAGATCATTAGAAGGATAAGGAAATCTTTAGGAAATCTTATAGGTATTGAAGCAAACTTTAAAAACTTTAGAAAGATCAGATTCTTAGTTAATACAGAGTTAGATACAACATAATCAAAAAAAAAAAAATCATAACTAATAGATTGATTTACAATTTAACCTTTACACATTACAAAGGAGAACCAAATGGAGTAATTGGAGAAAACTTGAGAATGGATAACACCAAGAACAATCTAGAAGATTCCCTAAGGAACATTAGTAAATAAGAGAAAAAGGGAGAGGACAATAAGAAGAAAGAAAACCAAATTACCAAAGAATGTTCAGATATTCAAGCAAAGAGGGTCAAAGGAACAAAGCAACAAGAAAAAAGGATAAATAGAAGGAAAATAAAGGATCTAGAAAGTGAACTAAAGAAAATTATGGGCAACCAAATTGCATTTTTAAAATTCAAAAAATGTGAAGATTACAAAAAAGAAAAGGAAAATCTAGAAAAAATGGAACTCAGTATGAAAAAAATGAATATTTTGACTCATGAGGTCTTCCTCCTTCAAAATGATTTAGAAAATCAAATTATACGAGAAAAATATAATCACACATAGCACAAAGGAAAGACTAATAAGGACCTAGATATAAAAAAGATTATAGAACAAGTAAGAGAAATAGAAATTAAAGAGATAGGAGAGATAAATAAGGAATAGAGTATACTAGAAAGAAGCCTACATCTAGAAGTAGACAAGAGCAACTGTGGCAAATAAAATAGACACAAGACAAACGGAAAGAGTCAAATACACACAAAAGAGGCAAATACATATAACCAAAAATAAATCCTGAATATTCTGATAGTAGATTCAAGTCAATGAAGCAATGTGAGCATCTAGGAAAAAGAAAAGAAAAGGAGCTACAAATTTTGGCAAATATCAGCTAATGGACCTATCGATGTATTTCATGACAACATATGTTCTTAGGGGCCCTAGGACCCCTAGGAATGCATTTGGTTGGTTCTAATAAATCGAGATGGGTCATAGCTTAACCTAAGATCCCTATCGATGCATTTCATGATAATGTATGTCCCTAGGGGCCCTAGGACCCCTAGGCATGCATTTGGATGGTTCTAATGCATCGAGAGGGGTCACAGGTTAACCTATGAACCCTCTTGATGCATTTCATGACAATCTATGTCCCTAGGGGCCCTAGGACCTCTAGGGACATATTTGGTTGTCTTTAATGGATCAAGAGGGGTCATAGGTTAAACAATGACCCCTCTCGATGTATTTCATGACAACATTTGTCCCTATGGCTATTAGGGCCCCTAGGGTGCATTTGGTTCATTCCAATGTGTCAAGAGGGGCCTATGACCCCTATCGATGCATTTCATGACAACATATGTCCTTAGTGGCGCTAGGGCCCCTATGGTCCCATTTGGTTGGTTACAATGCATCGCGAGTTGTCATAAGTTAACCTATGACCACTATCGACCCATTTCATGACAAACTATGTCCCTAGGGGCCCTAGGACCCCTAGGGATACATTTGGGCAGTTGTAATATGTCGAGGGGGTTCATAGGTTAACCTATGACCCCTCTCAATGAATTTCATGACAATGTTGATTTTTTTTAATAAGTTGAGAGGGGTCATAGGTTAACCTATGACCCCTCTCGACACATTTCATGACAACATATGTCCATAGGGGTCCTAAGGCCCCTACGGATGCATTTGGTTGGTTCTAATGCATTGAGAGGGGTCATAGGTTAACCTATGACCACTATCGATGCATTTCAAAACAACGTATGTCCCTAGGGGCCCTAGGAGCCCTAGGAATGTATTTAGTTGGTAAAAATGCATCGAAAGGGATGCACTTGGTTGGTTCCAATACATCAAGAGGGGTCATAGGTTAACCCATGACCCTTTTTGATGCATTTCATGACAACATATGTCCCTACAGGCCCTAGGACTACTACAAACGCATTTGGTTTTTTTTAATGCATCAAGAGGGGTCATAGCTTAACCTATGACCCTCTCGATGCATTCCAAGACAACATATGTTTGTGGTGACCTAGGGCCCCTAGGGATGCATTTGGTTGGTTGTAATATGTTGAGAGGGGTCATAGGTTAACCTATGACCCCTATTGATCTATTTCATCACAACATATGTTCCTAGGGGCTCTAAGACCACTAGGGATGCATTTGGTTGGTTCTAATGTGTCGAGAGGGGTCATAGGTTAACCTATGACCCATCTCGATGCACTTCATGACAATGTATGTCCCTAATGGCCCTAGGACCCCTAGGGATACCTTTGGTTGGTTCTAATGCATCTAGAGGGGCAATAGGTTAACGTATGTCCTTAAGGATACTAGGGAGCCTAGGGACACATTGGGTTAGTTCCAATGTGTCAAGAGGGGTCATAGGATAACCCATGACCTTTATTGATTCATTTCATGAATATCCCTAGGGGGCCTAGGACCTAGGGATGCATTTGGTGGGTTCTAATACTTTGAGAGGGGATGCATTTCATGACAACGTATGTCCCTAGGGGCTCTAGCACCCCTAGGGATGCATTTGGTTGGTTTTAATGCACTGATACGTAAACTATGACCCCTCTTGATGCATTTCATGACAACGTATGTCCCTAGGGGCCCTCAGACCCCTAGGGAGGTGTTTGATTGGTTTTAATGCATCGAAAGGGGTCATAGGTTAACCTATGATCCCTATCAATGCATTTTGTGACAACATATGTTCCTAGGGGCCCTAGGGCCAATAGGGATGCCTTTGGTTAGTTCTAATGCATCAAGAAGGGTCATAGGTTAAATATTGATGCATTTCATGAAAACGTACTTCCCTAGTGCTCCTAGTGCCCCTAGGGATACATTTGCTTCCATTGCATTGAGAGTTGTCATAGGTTAACCTATAACACCTCTCAAAGCATTTCATGAAAACATATGTACCTAGGGGCCCTACGATTCCTAGGCACTCATTTGGTTGGTTCCAATGTGTCGAGAGGTGTCGAAGGTTAACCTAGGACCCCTATCAATGAATTTCATGAAAACTTATGTCCATAGGGGCCCTAGTACTTATAGGGATACATTTGGTTGATTCTAATGTGTCGAGAGAAGTCATAGGTTAACCTATGAACCTATGAATGTATTTCATCACAACATATCTTCCTAGGGACCCTAGGACCCCAAGGGACTCATTTGATTGGTTCTAATATGTCAAGAGCGGTCATAGGTTAACCTATGGCCCCTATCTACACATTTCATGACAATGTATGTTACTAGGGGCCCTAAGACCCCTAGGGATGAATTTGGTTAGTTCTAATGTATCGAGAAGGGTCATAGGCTAACCTATGAACCCTCGTATCATATTTCATGACAATGTATGTCCCTAGGGGCCCTAGGACACCTAGGTACACATTTGGTTGGTTTTAATGTGTTAAGAGGGGTCATAGGTTAACCTATCACCCCTCTCAATACATTTCATAACAACGTATGTCCCTAGGGGACCTAGGGCCCTTAGGGAGCATTTGGTTGGTTACAATGTCTCGAGTGGGGTCATAGATTAACCTATCACCCCTATCAATGTATTTCATGACAATGTACATCCTTGGGGGTAGTAGGACACCTATGGATGCCTTTAGTTGGTTCTAATGCATTGAAAGGGGTCATAGCATAACATATGTCCTCTCTTGATGCATTTCATGATAACATATGTACTTAGGGTGCTTAGGGCTCCTCGAGACACATTCAGTTGGTTCTAATGCATTAAGAGGGGTCATATGTTAACTTATGACCCCTATTGACACATATCATGATAACGTATGTTCCTATGGGCCCTAGAACCCCTAGGGATGCCTTTGGTTGGTTCTAATGCATTGAGAGGGGTCATAGGTTAACCTATGACTCCTCTCAATGCATTTCATGAAAATGAATGTCCCTAAGGGTCGTAGGGTCAGTAAGGATGCATTTGGTTGGTTCTAATGCATCAGTAGGGGTCATAGGTTAACCTATGAACCCTATCAAAAAATTTCATGACAACATATCTTCCTAACAGCCCTAGGCCCCTATGGACACATTTGGTTGGTTCTAATGCATTGAGAGGCATCATAGGTTAACCTCTGACCCTTATCGATGCATTTCATGACAATGTATGTCCCTAGTGGTCCTATGGCCCCTAGGGATGCATTTTTTTGGTGCCAATCCATCGAGAGGGGTCATAGGTTAACCTATGACGCTCTGAATGCATTTCATGACAACATATGTCCCTAGGGCCCCTAGGACCCTTATTAGCCCATTTGGTTGGTTCCAATGACACAAGATGTGTCATGTATTAAACGATGACCCCTATAAATGCATTTCATGACAACGTATGTCCCAAGATGCTCTAGGAATCCTAGAGATGCATTTAGTTGGTTCTAATGGGTTTAGAGGAGTCATAGGTTAACCTCTGACCCTATCGACATATTTCATGACAACGTATGTTCTTAGTAGCCCTAAGACCACTACAAACCCATTTTGTTAGTTCTAATGTGTTGAGAGGGGTCATAGGTTGACCTATGACTCCTATTGATGAATTTCATGACAATGTATGTCCTTAGGGGTCCTAGGACCCCTAGCCACTCATTTGATTGATTCTAATGCATTGAGGGGTGCCATAGGTTAACCTATGAAACCTCTTCATGCATTTCATGACAACGTATGTCACTAGAGGCCCTAAGATACCTAAGGACACATTTGGTTAGTTTTAATGCATTGAGAGGATTCATAGGTTAACCTATGACCCCTCTCAATGTGTTTGATGACAATGTATGTCTCTAGGGGTCGTACTAAAACTAGAAACCATTTGGTTGGTTTCAATCTATTGAGATGGCTCATAGGTTAGCCTATGACCCGATCGACATATTACATCACAACATGTGTCCCTAGGAGCCCTAGGATGCCTAGGGACCCACTTGGTTGCTTCTAATGCATGTAGAGTGGTAATAGGTTAACCTATAGCCCCTCTCGATGCAATTCATGACAACATATTTCCTTAGGGTACCTAAGGCCCCTAGGGATGCATTTGGTTTGTTCTAATGCATCGAGAGGGATCATAAGTTACCTTATGACTCCTATCAACACATTTTATGACAATATATACTCCTATGGGACCTAGGACACCTAGCAACACATTTGGTTGGTTCTAATTCATTGAGAGGGGTCATAGGTTAGCCTATGACACCTCTCAATGCAGTTCATAACAACGTATGTCCCTAAGGGCCCTATGACCCCTAAGGATGCATTTCATTGGTTTGAATACATTGAGAGGGGTCATAGGATTACCTATGACCCCTCTCGATGCATTTTATGACAACATATATCCCTAGTAGTCCTAAGAACCTTGGGGATGCATTTCGTTGGTTTGAATGCATCCAGAGGGGTCATAGGTTAACCTATGACACCTATCAATGCATTTCATTACAATGTATGTCAATAAGGGCCCTAGGACCCCTAAGTATTCATTCTGTTGGTTCAAATGCATTGAGAGGGGTCATAGATTTACCTATGACCCCTATAGAAGTATTGAATGACAACGTATGTCCCTCAAGGTCCCAGGGCCCATAGGGACACATATGGTTAGTTCCAAAGCATCAAGAAGGATCATAAGTTAATCTATCACCCCTCTCAATGCATTCCATGATGACATATACATATGACCCCTCTCAACACATTTCATGAAAACATATGTCCCTAAGGGCTCTATGACCCCTATGGACCCATTTGGTAGCCAACATATGGCCAACATATAGCCAATATATGATTGACATGTTGTAACCCTAAAATGGCATAAAATACTTGTATAAAAGGGTTTTAGGGTTAGGTATTTCTCATGATGTTGTGATACAAAATGGCTTCTTGTGGCGGTATTGAGTTGTAAGGGATTATGAATTGTAATTAGTTTGTAATCACTGGATTGTAATAAGATTATACTTGTTGTTTGGTGGACGTAGTCCAAGGATTAGGTGAACCACGTTAAATCTTGGTGCCTTGTGTTCATTTTTGTGTAATGTATTATTTTTTGTTATTGGTTATATTTGCATTTAGTTTTTATTTATGTCTGTGTTTTTACCCTAACAAGTGGTATCAGAGCAAGGTTGTCTTTCAATTATTCTTTGCAGAAAAGTCTCATGGTTAAGTGGGAGTCTCATGATTGAGTGGGAGAAATGGTAGATGAGGGTAAGCTGAGGGTTGACAGGTTTAATGGGCAAAACTTCCAGTTATGGAAGTTGAAAATGGAAGACTATCTTTATCAGAAGGATTTATGGAAGCCGTTGGAAGGCAAAGCCAAGAATCAGGGAACTATGTCAGATGTTGAATGGGATCTTTTGGACAGAAAGGCACTCAGAAGCATTCGGTTATGCCTGGCACCATCAGTGGCATTTAATATTACAAAAGCAAAGATGATAGAAGATTTGATGAAAACCCTAGCAACACTATATGAAAAGCCCTCCACTTTAAACAAGGTATTTCTCATGGAGTGTTTATTTAATATGAAAATGGCAAAAGGTGGATCTATTGTAGATCATTTAAATGAGTTTAATACAATTACTAGTCAGTTATGTTCTGTGGGTATCAATTTTGATGAAGAAATTAGGGCTCTCTTGATTTTGTGTTCTTTGCCTGAAAGCTGGAATGGTTTGGTAATGGTTGTGAGTAATTTTGTTCCTGGATCTAGTACCCTAAAATATGATGTTATGATCGATGTTGTTTTGATTGAGGAAACTCGTAGGAAATCCTCAGGTGGATCTACATCAGGAAGTGCTTTGAATGCACAAAGTAGGGGCAGAACGACTAAGAGAGGAAATAACTCTAGAAATCGTGGGAAATCAAGAGGAAAGTCAAAAGGGAAGAGGTCTCAATCAAGAGGACTGAATGACTGTTGGTATTATGGGAAACCAGGTCATAAAAAGAAAGATTGCTGGAATCAAAAGAAAAATGAATGAGATAAATTAGATGGAGACAAGGAGGAAAATGTGGTAAGTAAAAAATCCAAAGAGAATGCTTTTCTTCTGTCTTTAGAAAGTGTTGATAATTCATGGGTTTTAGATTCTGGTGTTTCATTTCATGCTACACCTCATAGAGGTTATTTCATTGATTATGTCCAAGGGGATTTTGGGCTTGTTTATTTGGGGGATAATGAACCCTGTCAAATTGTTGGAAAGGGAAAAATTAAGATTAAGTTGCAGAATGGGAATCATTGGCTACTACATGAGGTAAGACATGTTCCAAGGCTAAGTAAGAATTTAATTTCAGTAGGGCAACTTAGTGATGAGGGTTGTGTAGTTAATTTTAATGATAAAAATTGGAAGGTTTCAAAAGGTTCCCTTGTAGTAGAAAAAGGTGTGAAAGTAGGCACCTTATATCTTTTTACAGGTCATATTGTTCCTTCTACTTTGGTTTTTTCAAAGAAAAATGAATGTTCAAGAACAATTAGTGTAGTTGAGCAGGGAGAACAAATAGCTACTATAGATTCTGATACAGCGTTGTGGCACAACGGACTTGGGCACATGAGTGAGAGAGGCATGAAAGTACTTCATTTAAAGAAAAATTTACGAGGTTTGAAATGTGTTAATCTGGATTTCTATGAAAGTTGTGTGTATGGAAAACAAAAGAGATTGAGATTTGTAAAGACTGGAAAGGAAAACAAAAAGGAAAAATTAGAGCTTGTGCATACAGATGTATGGGGACCAGCTCAGTTATCTTCCCTTGGTGGCTTTCATTATTATGTTAGATTTATTGATGACGCAACTAGAAAAGTATGGGTTTATTTCCTTAGACAGAAATCTAATGTATTTCAAACTTATAAGAAATGGAAATGCTTTGTTGAAAATGAGACTAGTAAGAAATTAAAATGTCTCAGATCTGATAATGGTGGTGAGTATTGCAGTCATGAATTTGAAGATTATTGCTCCACTAATGGTATTTGTAGACAGAAAATTGTTCCAAGGACTCCATAGGAAAATGGAGTGGTTGAATGCATGAACAGGACTATAATGGAGCGCGTAAGGACCATGATGTTGCATGCTGGGTTGCCCTTACACATGTGGGCGGAGGCTGTCAATACTGTAGTATATTTGATTAATAGAGGTCCCTCTACTCCTTTGGGTTGTGGTATTCTAGAGGAAGCATGGACTAGTAAGAAGGTGAGTTATTATTTTCTCAAGACCTTTGGTTGTGAAGATTTTGCTCATATAGACTCTGAAAATAGAACCAAGCTAGAAGCTAAATCAAAGAAATGTGTCTTTGTTGAATATGGCATTAATGAATTTTGTTATAGGCTTTGGGATTTTGAAAATCATAAAATTGTTAGAAGTTAGGATGTCATATTCAATGAGAAAGTGTTGTACAAAGATCTGTTGTAGCAACATGAGAAGAAAGAAGATGATTATGTAGTGCTAGATGATACTCCAAAAGCTGATGTTCCAACCATTCCTCATGATGTGCAACAACCGCAACAACAAATACCACACACACTAGTGAATGTTAGACGGTCAATGAGGAAAATTAGACCTCCACAAAGCTTTTCACCCTCTTTGTATTCTATTTTAATTACTGATGCTGGTGAACCTGAAAGTTATGATGAAGTTGTGCAGGTGGATACTAAGATTTAGTGGGAATCTGCAATGAAAGATGAAATGGACTCTTTGCTGAAAAATAAAACATGAGATTTGTGTAAGTTTCCTATAGGTAAAAAGTCTTTACAAAATAAGTGGGTTTACAGGTTGAAACAAGAGGAAGGAGGTAAGAAAAGATTTAAGGAAAAGTTAGTTGTAAAAGGATTTACACAGAAAAAGGTAATTGATTTTGATGAGATATTTTCTCCTATTGTTAAAATGACTTCTATCTATACTGTTTTAAGTCTTGTGACTACTAAAGATTTGCATTTAGAGTAGTTGGATGTTAAAACAACCTTCCTTCATGGTGATTTGGATGAAGAAATATATATGGCTCAGCCATGGGGATTTGAGGTCAAAGGTAAGGAGAACTTAGTGTACAAATTGAAGAAAAGTTTATATGGCTTGAAGCAAGCACCTTAGCAATGGTATCTAAAATTTGATAGGTTTATGCATGAGCATGGCTATAATAGGTGTCATTCAGATTATTGTGTTTATTTTAAGAGGTTGGATGATGATAGCTACATTATTTTATGTTTATATGTTGATGATATGCTTGTAGCTAGGTCTAACATGGATCTTATTAAGGGGCTGAAATGCCAGTTAGCACATGCATTTGCTACAAAGGATTTGGGGGTAGCAAAAAAAATCCTTGGTATGAAAATTTGTAGAGATAGGAAGAATAGAACATTGACGCTATTTGAGGCTGATTATATTAAGAAGGTGTTGCAATGTTTCTCTATGGAGAATGCTAAAGCTGTCAACACACCTTTACCTAGTCATTTGAAATTGACTAAGGAGATGTGTCCTGAGACATAGGAAGAGGAGGATAAGATGTCCAAGGTACCCTATGCTTCAGCTGTAGGAAGCTTGATGTATGCTATGGTATGCACTAGGCCCAATATTGCCCATGCAGTGGGAGTTGTTAGCAGGCATATGAGTCATCCTAGATTTGAGCATTGGAATGTTGTCAAGTGCATTCTTAGATATTTGAGAGGAACATCCAATAAGTGTTTACACTTTGGTGGCTCTACTACTAATTTACAAGGCTATGTTGACTCATATTTGGCAGTGGATATTGATACCAGGTGGAGTACTATAGGTTATGTCTTTACTATTGGTGGGGTAGCCTTGAGCTGGGTTTCTAGGTTACAAAAGATTAATGCTCTATCCACTATAGAGGTAGATTATGTTGCTACTACAGAGGCAGCGAAGGAGATGATATGGCTTTAGCTCTTCTTGGAAGAATTGGGACATCCTCAGAAGGATAATTATTTGTTCATAGATAGTTAGAGTGTCATTCATCTTGTAAAGAATTCAGCTCTGCATTCTAAGACCAAACACATACAGTTGTGCTACCATTTTATTCGGTCAGTTTTGGAGGATGGATAGTTAAAGTTGGAGAAGATAGATACAAAGTACAATCCAGTAGATATGTTGACAAAGGTTGTAACAAGGGAGACACTAAACTCCTCTTCAGCTTTAGTTGGTCTTCTAGACTGAACATTACTAAAAGAACACCAGAGTCCAGGGTGGTTTCATCCAGTGGGAGCCACATGTGGTAGCGGTATTGAGCTATAAGGGATTACAAATTATAATTAGGTTGTAATCACTGGACTGTAATGAGATCAGACTTTCTATTTGGTGGATGTAGCCTGGGGATTGGGTGAACCACATTAAATCTTGGTGCCTTGTGTTCATTTCTGTGTGATCTATTATTTTCTGTTATTGGTTATATTTGCATGTAATTTTTATTTATGTCTGTGGTTTTATCCTAACATTTTTGTAGGTTCCAATGTGTCCAGAGATCTCATAGGTTAACCTATGAACCCAATCAAACCATTTCATGACCATGTATGTCCCTAGGAGCCCTAGGACCACTAGAGATGCATTTCTTTGGTTCTAATGCATCAATAAGAGTCATAGATTAACCTATGACCCTATCGACAAATTTCATGGAAACCTATATTCCTAGAGGCCCTAGCACACTTAGCAACTCATTTGGTTGCTTCGAATACATTAAGAGGGGTAATAGGTCAACCTATGACCCCTATCGACACATTTCATGACAACATATATCCCTTGGGGCCCTAGGACCCTCAGGGATGCATTTGGTTGGTTTTAATCTGTAGAGGGGGGTCATAGGTTAACCTCTGACCCCTATCGATGCATTTCATCACAACATATGTTCCTAGGGGCCCTAGGGCCCCTAGGGACACATTTGGCTAGTTCCAATGCATTGAGACAAGTAATAGGTTAACCTATGACCCCTATCGACTTATTTGATGACAACATATGTCCCTAAAGGTCCTAGGTCCCCTAGTGACGCATTTGGTTGGTTCCAATACTTTGAGAAGGGTCACTGGTTAACCTATGACCCCACTTGACACATTTTATGAGAAAATATATATATATATATATATAGGGGCCCTACAACCCCTAGGGGCCCATTTGGTTGGTTCCAATGTGTTGAGTTGTGTCATAGGTTAACCTATGACCCCTATTGATGCATTTCATGACAACGTATGTTCATAAGAATCCTAGTACCTATAAGGGCACATTTGGTTGATTCTAATGTATCAAGAGGAGTCATAGGTTAACCTATGAACCTAACAATGCATTTCATTACATCATATGTTCCTAGAGGCCCTAGTACCCCTAGGGATGCATTTGGTTGGTTCTAATGTGTTGAGAGGGGTCATAGGTTTCCTATGTCAAATATCGAAGCATTTTGTGACAATGTATGTCCCTAGGTAACCTAGGACCCCTAGGCATGCATTTGGTTGCATCTAATGCATCTAGAGAGGTCTTTTGTTAAACTATGAACCCTCTCAATGCATTTTATGACAACGTATGTACTTAAGGATCCTAGGGCACCTAGGGATGCATTTGGTTGGTTTTAATACATCGAGAAAGGTCATAAGTTAACCTATGACCCCTATTGATGCATTTCACGACAACATATGTGCCTAGGGGCCACAAGACCTCTACGGACACATTTGGTTAGTTCTAATGCTTAAAGAGGGGTTATAGGTTAACCTATGACCCCAATAGATGTATTTCATGACAACATATGTTCCTACAGGCCCTAGAGCACCTATGGACATAGCTAGTTGGTTTTCATACATTGAGAGACATCATAGGTTAACCTATTACCCCTATCGATGCATTTCATGACAACATATGTCCCTAGTGGTCCTACGGCCTCTAGCGACACATTTGCTTGGTGCCAATGCATCGAGAGGGGTCATACTTTAACGTATGACCCCTTTTGATGCATTTCATGACAACATATGTCCCTAGGGGAAAGAGGACCCTTAGGGACCCATTTGGTTGGTTCCAATGAGTCAAGAGGTGTCATGGGTTAAACTATGACCCCTATAAATGCATTTCTTGACAACGTATGTCCCTGGGTGCCCTAGGACACTTAGGGACACATTTAGTTGGCTCTAATGTGTTAAGAGGAGTCATATGTTAACCTATGACCCTATCGACATATTTCATGACAATGTATATTCTTAGGGGCCCTAGGACCCCTAGCGATGCATTTGGTTGCTTCTAATGCATCGAGATCAGTCATAAGTTAACCTATGACCCCTCTCGACATATTTCACGACAAAAAATGTGTCTAAGAGTTTTATGACCCTAAGGACACATTTTTGTTGCTCTAATGCATCGAGAGGGATCATATGTTAACCTATGACCCCTATGAATACATTTCATGACAACATATGTCCCTAGGGGCCCTAAGACCCCTAGGGTCACATTTGATTGGTTCCAATATGTCGAGAGGGGTCATAGGTTAACCTATGTGCCCTATTGATGCATTTCATGATAAGATATGTTCATAGGGGCCCTAGGGCCCTTATGGATTGATTTGGTTGGTTGTAATACATCGAGAGGAATTATAGGTTAATCTGTTACTCGTACCAATGCATTTTAGGACAACATATGTCCCTAGTGGTCCTAGGGCCCCTAGGGATGCATTTGGTCGGTACCAATGTGTCGAGAGAGGTCATAGGTTAACCTAGGGACCCTAGGACAATGTATGTCCTAGGGGCCCTAAGACCCCTAGCAACTCATTTGATTGGTTCTAATGCATCGAGGAGGGTCATAGATTAACCTATGAACCCTCTCAACATATTTCATGAAAACATATGTCCGTAGGGGCCCTAGGACCCCTAAAGATGCATTTGATTGGATATAATGTATCAAGGAGGTTCATAGGTTAACCTATGACCCGTCTCAATGTATTTCATGACAACATATGTCCCAAGGGGTCCTAGTGCCACTAGGGTCCATTTTGTTGGTTTGAATGTGTCGAGAAGGGTCATAGGTTAACCTATGACCCCTATCAACATATTTCATGACAATGTATGTCCCTAGGGCCCCTAAGACCCCTAGGGACACATTTCGTTGGTTCTTATACATTGCTCTTGAAGAAATTAATGACAACATATGTCCTTAGGGTCGCTAGAGCCCCTAAGGATGCATTTAGTTTGTTCTAATGTGTTGAGAGGGTTCACAGGTTAACTTATGACCCCTATTGATGCATTTTTTGATGACATATGTCCCTAGGGGCCCTAAGGCACCTATCAACACATTTCTTGATGAAATATATCCCTAGGGGTCCTAAGGCCACTAGGGATGCATTTGGTTAGTTCCAATGAATTGAGAGGTGTCATAGGTTAAAATATGACAATTATTGATGCATTTCATGACAAGGTATGTCCTTAGGGACCCTAGGACCCCTAGGGATGCATTTGGTTGTGTCTAATGCATCAAGACGGATAATATGTTAGCTTATGACCCCTATCAACACATTTCATGACAATGTATGTTTCTAGGGCCCCTAAGGCCCTTAGGGACACATTTGGTTGGTTCCAAGGTGTTGAAAGGGGCCATAGATTAACCCATGACCCCTATCGACGCATTTCATGACAATGTATGTCTCTATATGAGTCCTAGGACACTTAAGGATGCATTTGGTTTTCTCCAATGCATTGAGAGGCCTTATAGGTTAACCTATGACCCTTATTGGCCCATTTCGTTGGTTCCAATGAGACAAGAGGTGTCATGGGTTAAACCATTACCCCTTTAAACGCATTTCATGACAACGTATGTCCCTAGATGCCCTAGGACCCCTACGGACACATTTAGTTGAGAGTATTCATAGGTTAACCTATGACCCTATCAACATATTTCATGACAATGTATGTTCATAGCGGCCCTAGAACCTGTAGGGAAGCAATTTGTTGGTTCTATGTATTGAGGGATCGATGCATTTCATCATAATGTATGTCCCTAGGGGCCCTAGAAGCCCTAGCTACTCATTTGGTTGGTTCTAATGTGTCAAGGAGGGTCATAGGTTAACCTATGAACCCTTTCAATGCATTTTATGACAACATATGTCCCTAGGGGCCCTAAGATCTCTAAGGATGCATTTGGTTAGTTTTAATGCCTCGAGAGGGTTCATAAATTAACCTATGAACCATCTCAATGCATTTCATGATAACATATGTCCCTATGGGTCCTACTAACACTAGGTTCCATTTGGTTGGTTCCAATGTGTTGTGAGGGGTCATAGCTTAACCTATGATCCCTATTGACACATTACATCTTAGTTATGTCCCTAGTGGCCCTAGGATGCCTAAGGATGCACTTGGTTGGTTCTAATGCATTAAGAGTGGTCATAGGTTAACGTATGACCCCTATCAACACAATTAATGACAACATATGTCCTTAGGGTCCCTAGGGCCCCTAGGGATGCATTTGGTTTGTTCAAATGCATTGAGGGGGATCATAAGTTAACCTATGACCCCTATCAATGCATTTCATGACAATGTATACTCCTACGGGACCTAGGACACCTAGTGACACATTTGGTTGGTTCTAATGCATTGAAAGGGGTCATAGGTTAGCCTATGACACCTCTCAGTGCATTTCATGAAAATGTATGTCCCTAGGGGCCCTATGACCCCTAAGGATGCATTTTCTTGGTTTGAATGCATCGAGAGGGGTCATAGGTTTACTTGTGACCCCTCTTGATTCATTTCATGACAACATATATCCCTAGGGGTCTTTAGAACCCTAGGGATGCATTTGGTTGGTTCAAATGCATCTAGAGGGGTCATAGGATAACTTATGATACCTATCAATGCATTTCATGACAATGTATGTCAATAATGGCCCTAAGACCCCTAAGTATGCATTTGGTTGGTTCAAATGCATCAAGAGGGGGCATAGATTTACCTATGACCCCTATAGAAGCATTTAATGACAACATAAGTCCCTAGGGGTCCTAGGGCCCCTAGGGATGCATATGGTTAGTTCCAATGCATCGAGAAAGTTCATACGTTAACCTATCACCCCTCTCAATGAATCTCATGATGACATATACATATGACCCCTTTTGACACATTTTATGACAACATATGTCCCTAAGGGCTCTATGACCCCTAGAGACCCATTTGGTTGGTTCCAATGCATTGAGAGATGTCATAGGTTAAGCTATGAACCCAATTGAGCCATTCCATGACCATGTATATCCCTAGGGGCCCTAGGATCACTAGTGATGCATTTGGTTGGTTCTAATGAATCAAGAACAGTCATAGGTTAACCTATGACCCTATCAATGCATTTCATGAAAATGTATCTTCCTAGGGGACCTAGGACCCTTTGTGACTCATTTGGTTGGTTCCAATGCATTAACTTATGACCCCTATTGACACATTTCATGACAACATATGTCCCTTGGGGCCTTAAGACCCCCAAAAATGCATTTGGTTGGTTTTAATGGGTCGAGGGGGGTCATAGGTTAACCTATCACACCTATCGATGCATTTCATGACAACATATGTTTCTGGGGGCCCTACAGACGCATTTGGCTAGTTCCAATGCATCAAGAGGGGTAATAGATTAACCTATGTCCCCTATTGACATATTTCATGGCAACGTATGTCCCTAAGGGTCCTAGGGCTCCTAGCAATGCATTTGGTTGGTTCCAATGCTTTGAGAGGGGTCATTGGTTAACCTATGACCCCTCTCAACACATTTCATGACAACATATGTCCCTAGGTGCCCTATGACACCTAGGGACCCATTTGGTTGGTTCTAATGCATCGAGATGTGTCATAGATTAACCTATGATCCTTACCAATGCATTTCATGACACTGTATGTCCATAGGACTCATAGTACCCATAAGGACACATTTCATTGATTTTAATGCATCGAGAGGAGTCATAAGTTAACCTATGAACTTATCAATGCATTTTATTACAATGTATATTCCTAGCGGCCTAGAGTACCTCTAGGGACACATTTGGTTGGTTCTAATGTGTTGAGAGGGGTCATAGGATAACTTATATCAACTATTGAAGCATTTCATGACAATGTATATCCCTAGGTGCCTTAGGACCCCTAGGGACGCATTTTGTTAGTTCTAATGCATCTGGAGGGGTATTAGGTTAACGTATGACCCCTATCGACACATTTCATGACAATGTATGTACGTAAGGGTCCTAGCACGCCTAGGGATGCATTTGGTTGGTTTTAATGCATCGAGAGGGGTCATAGGTTAACTTGTGACACCTATCGATGCATTTCATGACAATATATATCCCTAGGGGCCCTAGGAGCCCTAGGGACACATTTGGTTGGTTTTAATGTGTCAAGAGGGGTTATAGGTTAACCCATGACCCACATCAACATATTTCATGACAACATATGTTCCTAGTGGCTCGAGGCCCCCGATGGACACATTTGATTAGTTCTAATACATCAAGAGGGGTTGTAGGTTAACCTATTACCCTTATTGATGCATTTCATGACAATATATCTCCCTAGTGGTCCTATGTCCCCTAGGGACACATTTTCTTGGTGTCAATGCATTGAGAGGGGTCATAGGTTAACTTATGAATCTTCTGAATGCATTTCATGAAAAATATGTCCTTAGGGGCCATTGGATCCTTAGGGACCCATTTGGTTGGCCCCAATGAGTCAAGAGGTGTCATGGGTTAAACTATGACCCCTATAAATGCATTTCCTAACAACGTATGTCCCTAGGCACCCTGAGACCCCTAGGGATGCATTTAGTTGCTCTAATGCATTGAGAGGAGTCATATGTTAACCTATGGCCCTATCAACATATTTCATGACAACTTATATTCCTAAGGACTGTAGGACCCATAGGGATGCATTTGGTTGGTTATAATGCATCGAGAAAGATTTATAACCTAACCTATGACCCCTCTCAACGTATTTCATGATAGCAAATGTCCCTAGGCGTCCTAGGCCCCTAGGGATACATTTTTTTGGTTATAATGCATTGAGAGGCATCACAAGTTAACTTATGACCCCTATCAACATATTTCATAACAACATATGTACCTAGGGGCCCTAAGAACCCTAGGGTCACATTTGGTTGATTCCAATGGGTCTAGCGAGGTCATAGGTTAATGTATGACCCCTATCGACACATTTCATGACAACGTATGTTCTTAGGGGCCCTAGGGTCCTTATGGACATATTTGGTTGGTTCTAATATGTTGAGAGGGATCATAGGTTAACCTATTACCTTTATTGATCATTTCATGACAACATACGTCCCTAGTGGTCCTACGGCCCCTAGGGACAAATTTGGTTGGTGTAGATGTGTCGAGAGGGGTCATAGGTTAACCTACAGGCCAGAGAAAAATGTATGTCCTAGGGGCCCTAGGACCCCTAGCAACTCATTTGATTTGTTCTAATGCATTAAGGGGGTCATAGCTTACCCTATGAAACCTCTCAACACATTTCATGACAACATATATCCCTAGGGGCCCTAGGACCCCTAAGGATGCATTTGGTTAGTTTTAATGCACCAAGGGGGTTTATAGGTTAACCTATGACCCCTCTCAATGTATTTCATGACAACGTATGTCCTTAGGCATCCTAGTGCCACTAGGGACCATTTGGTTGGTTTCAATGTATCGAGAGGGATCATAGGTTAACCTATGGCCCTTATCAAGATATTTCATGACAACATATGTCCCTAAGGGCCCTACGACCCCAAGGGATGCATTTGGTTGGTTCTAATGCATCGAGAGAGTTCATAGGTTAACCTATGACCCCTCTCTAAGAAATTAATGACAACATATGTCCTTAAGGTCCCTAGGGCTCTTAGGCATACATTTGGCTTATTCTAATGCATCAAGAGGGTTCATAGGTTAACCTATGACTCCTATCAATGCATTTCTTGATGACATATGTCCCTAGGGGCCCTAAGGCCTCTATCAACACATTTCTTGATGACATATGTCCCTAGGGGTCCTAAGGCCCCTAAGGACGCATTTGGTTGGTTTCAAGGAACTGAAAGGGTGTCATAGGTTAACCTATGACCTCTATCGACACATTTCATGACAAGGTATGTCCCTAGGGGCCCTAGGACCCCTAGAGACACATTTGGTTGGCTCTAATGTGTCAAGAGGGGTCATAGGTTAACCTATGTCCCCTATCAACACATTTCATGAAAACGTATGTTCCTGGGGCCTCAAAGGCCCTTAGGGACACATTTGGTTAGTTCCAATGCTTTGAAAGGGGTCATAGATTAACCCATGACCCCTATCAACACTTTTCATAACAATGTATGTCCCTATAGGTCCTAGGGCCCCTGAAGATCCATTTGGTTTGGTTTGATGCATTGATAGGCATCATAGGTTAACCAATAACCCTGTTTGACACATTTCATAACAACATATGTCCCTAGGAGCCCTAGGAGGCCCTAGGAACCCATTTGGTTGGTACCATTGCATCAAGAGGTGTCATAAGTTAAACTATGTCCCCTATTAACACATTTCATGGCAACGAAGGTCCCTAGGAACCCTACGACCCCTAGAGATGCATTTGATTGGTTCTAATGCATCAAGAGGGGTCATTGGTTAACCTATGACCCCTATTGATGTATTTCATGACAACGTATGTTCCTAGGGGCTCTAAGGCTCGTACAAATGCATTTGGTTGGTTCTAATGTGTCGAGAGGGGTCATTAGTTAACCTATGACCCCTATCGATGCATTTTATGACAATGTGTATCCCTAGAGGTCCTAGGAACCCTAGGAATGCATTTGGTAGTTTCCAATGCATAAAGAACCTATGACCCCTCTTGATGCATTTAACAATATCAGATGTCCTTAATGGCCCTAGGATACCTACAGACCCATTTGTTTGGTTCCAATGTGTCAAGAGGGGTCATAGGTTAACCTAAGACTCCTCTCGATGCCTTTCATGACAATGTATGTCCCTAGGGATCCTATGACTCATAGGGACACATTTGGTTGGCTCCAATCTGTTGAGAGGGGTCATTGGTCTCAGACCCCTTGGAACCCATTTGGTTGTTTCCAATGCGTTGAGAGGTGTCATAAGTCAAACTATGACCCCTATTGAAACATTTTATGATAATGAATTTCCCTAGGCACCCTATGACACCTTACCACTCATTTGGTTAGTTCTAATGCATTGAGAGGAGTCATAGGTTAACCTATGACCCTATTGACATATTTCATGACAACATATGTTCCTAGGCACCCTAGGACCCCTAAGGACACATTTGGTTGGTTCTAATGCATCGAGAGGGGTCATAGGCTATCAATGTATGTCCCTAGGGGCCTTAGGACCCCTTGGGATGCATTTGGTAGATTCTAATGCATTGAGATTGGTCATTGGTTAACCTATGACCCCTCTAAACATATGTCCCTAAAATTCCTCGGACCCCTTGGGATGCGTATGGTTAGTTCCAATGTGTCAAGAAGGGTCATAAGTTAACCTATCACCCCTCTTGATGCATTTTATGATGACATATACATATGACCCCTCTCAAGGCATTTCATGACAACATATGTCTATAAGCACTCTATGAGCCCTACAGACCCATTTAGTTGGTTCCAATGTGTCGAGAGATGTGATAGGTTAACCTATGGACCCAATTGAACAATTCCATGACAACATATGTCCCTAGGGGCCCTAAGACCAATAGGAATGCATTTGGTTGGTTCGAAGACATCAAGAATTGTCATACGTTAACCTATGATGCTATAAATGCATTTCATGAAAACTTATGTTCCTAGGGGCCCTACGATCCTTAGGGACTCATTTGGTTGGTTCTAATGCGTTGAGAGGGGTCATAGGTTAACCTATGACCCCTATCGACACATTTCATGACAACATATGTCCCTTGGGGCCCTAGGACCCCCAGGGATGCATTTGTTTGGTTTTAATGTATCTAGGGGGGTCATAGGTTAACCTATCACACCTATCGATGCATTTTCCAAGAACATATGTTCCTAGGGGCCCTATGGACACATTTGGCTGGTTCTAATGCATCAAGTGGGGTAATAGGTTAACAAATGACCCCTATCAATGTATTTTATGACAACATATGTCCCTAAGGGTCCTAGGGACCCAAGCAATGCATTTGGTTGGTTCCAATGCTTTGAGAGGGGTCATTGTTTAACCTATGACCCCTCTCAACACATTTCATGACAACATATGTCCCTAGGGGCCCTACAACCCCTAGGGACCCATTTCATTGGTTCTAATGCATTGAGATGTGTCATAGGTTAACCTATGACCCCTATTGTTGCATTTCATGACAACGTATGTCTGTAGGAATCCTAGAACCTGTAAGGACACATTTCGTTGATTCTAATGCATCGAGCAGAGTCATAGGTTACCCTATGAACTTATCAACGCATTTCATTGCAACATATGTTCCTAGAGGCCCTAGTACCACTAGGGATGCATCTGGTTGGTTCTAATGTATTGAGAGGGATCATAGGTTAACCTATGTCAACTGTCGAAGCCTCTCATGACAATATATGTCCCTAGGTGCCTTAGGAACCCTAGGGATGCATTTGGTTGGTTCTAATGCATCTAGACAGGTCTTAGGTTATCCTATGACCCCTCTCAATGCATTTCATCACAATGTATGTACCTAGGGTTCCTAGGACACCTAGGGACACATTTGGTTGGTTTTAATGCACCAAGAGGTGTCATAGGTTAACCTATGACCCCTATCAATGCATTTCATGATAAAATATGTCCCTAGGGACCCTAGGACCCCTAAGGACACATTTGGCTAGTTCTAATGCATCAAGAAGGGTTATAGGTTAATCTATGACCCCTGTCAACATATTTCATAAGATCATATGTTCCTAGGGGCCCTAGGGGCCCTATGGATGCATATGGTTGGTTCTAATATGTCGAGTGGGGTCATAGGTTAACCTATTACGCCTATCAATAAATTTCATGACAACATATATCCACAATGGTCCTAGGGCCCCTAAGGATGCATTTTATTGGTGCCAATGCATTGAGAGGGGTCATTGGTGGACCTATGACCCCTCTCAATATATTTCATGACAACATATGTCCCTAGGGGCTCTAGGACACTTAGGGGCCCCTTTGGCTGGTTCCAATGAGTTAAGAGGTGCCATGGGTTAAACTATGACCCCTATAAATGCATTTCTTGATAACATATGTCCATAGGTGCAATAGGACCCCTAGGGATGCATTTAGTTGGCTTTAATGTGTTTAGAGGATTCATAGGTTAATCAATGACCCTATCGACATATTTCATGAAAACGTAGTTTCCTAAGGTCCCTAGGACCCCTAGGAACACAATTGGTTGGATCTAATGCATCGAGAACTATCATAAGTTGACCTATGATGCCTCTCGAATTATTTCATGACATCAAATGTCCCTAGGGGTCCTAGGCCCCTAGGGACACATTTTGTTTGTTCCAATGCTTCAAGAGAAATCATAATTTAACTTATGACCCCTATCAATAGATTTCATGACAACATATGTCCATAGTGGCCCTAAGAGCCCTAGGGTCACATTTGGTTGGTTCTAGTCCATCGAGAGGGCTCATAGGTTATCCTATGAAACCTATCAACACATTTCATGACAACTTATATTTTTAGGAGCCCTAGGGAGCTTATGGACAGATTTCGTCAGTTCTAATATGTTATGAGGGATCATAAGTTAACCTATTACAACTATCAATGCATTACATGACAACGTATGTCCCTAGTGGTCCTAGTGCCCCTAGGGATGCATTTGGTTGGTTCCAATGTGTTGAGAGGGATCATAGGTTAACCTAGGAGCCCGAAGAATATGTATGTCCTAGGGGCCCTAGGACCCCTACCGACTCATTTGATTGGTTCTAATGCATTGACTGGGGTCATAGCTTAACTTATGAACACTCTCAACTGATTTGATGACAACATATGTCCCTAGGGGCCCTAAGACCCCTAAAGATGCATTTGGTTGGTTTTAGTGCATCAAGGGGGTTCATAGGTTAACCTATGACCCCTCTCGATGTATTTCATGATAACGTATGTCCCTAGGGGTACTAGTGCCACTAGAGATTGTTTAGTTGGTCTCAATGTGTCGAGAGGGGTCATAGGTTAACCTATGACCCCTATCGACATATTTCATGACAACATATGTCCATAGGGGGCCTATGACCCCTAGAGACGCATTTGGTTGGTTCTAATGCATCAAGAGGACCTATAACCCCTCTCGAAGAAATTAATGACAACATATGACCTTAGGGTCCCAAGGGCCCCTAAGAATGCATTTAGTTTGTTCTAATGTGTCAAGAGGGTTCATAGGTTAACCTATGACTCCTATTGACACATTTCTTGATAACATATATCCCTAGGGGCCCTAAGGACCCTATTGACACATTTCTTGATGACATATCTCCCTAGGGGTCCTAAGTCCCCTAGGGATGCATTTGGTTGGTTCCAATGAATTGAGAGGTGTCATAGGTTAACCTATGACACCTATTGACACATTTCATGATAACGTATCTCCCTAGGGGCCCTAGGGCCCCTAGGGACACATTTGGTTGGGTCTAATATGTTAAAAGCCTATGACCCCTATCAATGCATTTAATGACAATGTATGTTCCTAGGGCCCCTAAGGCCCTTAGGGACACATTTGGTTGGTTCCAATTCTTTGAAAGTGGTCATAGATTAAGCCATGATCCCTATCGATGCATTTCATCACAATGTATGTCCCTATGGGTTCTAGGCCCCCTAAGGATGAATTTGGTTTGCTCCAATGTGTCAAGAGGCATCATAGGTTGACCCCTCTCGACGCATTTCATGACAACATAAGTCCCTAGGGGCCCTAGGACCCCTAGGGACCCATTTTGTTGATTCTAATGCATCAAGAGGTGTCATAAGTTAAAATATGTCCCGTATCAACAAATTGCATGACAACATATTTCCCTAGGCACCCTACAACCCCTAGAGATGCATTTTATTGGTTCCAATGCATCGAGAGGGGTAATAGGTTAAACTATGACCCCTATCAACACATTTTTTGACAATTCCTAGGGGCCCTAGGGCTCTTATGGATGCATTTGGTTGAATCTAATGTGTCAAGAGGGGTCATTGGTTAACCTATGAGCCCCTATCGATGATTTTTATGACAACGTATGTCTCGAGGGGTCCTAGGGACCCTAGGAATACATTTGGTTGGTTCCAATGCATTGAGAACCTTTAACCCGTCTCGATGCATTGAACAATAACATATGTCGCTAAGGGCCCTAAGACACCTATAGATCCATTTGGTTTGTTCTAATGCATCAAGAGGTGTGATAGGTTAACCTATGACCCTTATCAACCCATTTGATGACAACATTTGTGCCTACTGGCCCTAAGACCCCTAGGGATGCATTTGGTTTGTTCTTATATGTTGATAGAAATCATAGGTTAACCTATGACCCCTATTGATGCATTTGATGACAACGTATGGTTCTAGGTGCCCTAGGACCCCTAAAAATGCATTTGGTTGCTTTGAATGTGTCGAGAGCAGTCATATGTTTACCTATGACCCCTATCAAAGCATTTCATTGGAATATATGTCCTTAGGGGAACTAGGACCCCTAGGGATATATTTGGTTGGTTAGAATACATCGAGAGGCGTCATTGGTTAACCTATGATCCCTCTCGACATATTTCATGATAACGTATGTCCCTAGGGGTTCTAAGGCCCTAAGGGACGCATTTGGTTGGTTCCAATGGACTAAGAATTTCATGATAACATATGTCCCTAGGGGCCCTAATACCCCTAGGAAAGGATTTGGTTGGTTCTAATGCATCAAGAGGGGTCATAGGTTAACCTATGACCCCTATCAACACATTTCATGAAAACAGTATGTCCCTATGGGTCTTAGGTCCCATAGGGATGCATTTGGTTTGCTCCAATGTGTCAAGAGGCATCATAGGTTAACCTATGACCCCTCTCAATGCATTTCATGACAACATATATCCCTAATGGCCCTAGGACCCCTAGGAACCCACTTGATTGGTTCCAATGCATCAAGAGGTGTCATAAGTTAAATTATGACCCCTATCAACACATTTCATGACAATGTATGTCCCTAGGAACCTTGAGACCCATAGAGATGCATTTTCTTGGTTTTAATACATCGATAGGGGTCATTCATTAACCTATGAATGCTATCAGCACATTTCACAACAATGTTTGTCCCTAGGGGTCCTACGAACCCAACGGATGCATTTAGTTGATTCCAACGCATCGAGAACCGATGACCCCTCTCGATGGTCTTCAAGATAACATATGTCCTTAAGGGCCATAGGACCCCTATGGACCCATTTGGTTTGTTCCAATGCATCAAGAGGTGTCATTGGTTAACATATGACCCCTATCAACCCATTTCATGACAATGTATGTGCCTACAGGCCTTAAGACAACTAGGAACACATTTGGTTGGTTCTAATGCATTAATAGGAGTCATAGGTTAACCTATGACCCCTATTGATGCATTTCATGACAACGTATATCCCTAGGTGCCCTAGGACCCTTAGGGATGCATTTGGTTTTTTTTCATGTGTCAAGAGGCATCATAGGTTAAGCTATGACCCCTATTGAATCATTTCATGAGAACATATGTCCTTAAGGGTACTAAGACCCCTAGGGATGTATTTGGTTAGTTCAAATGCATTGAGATCCTATGACCCCTATCGATGCATTTCATGACAACGTATATCCCTATGTTCCCTAGGACCCCTAAGGATGCATTCAGTTGGTTCTAATGCATCAAGGGGGGTCATAGGTTTAGCTATGACCCCTGTTAACATATTTCATGACAATGTATGCACCTAGGGTCACTAGGGCCCCTAGGGATGCATTTGGTTTGTTATTATGAATTGAGAGGGGTCACATTATCACATATGAACCCTATCGACACATTTTATGATAACGTATGTTCCTCAAGGCCCTAAGAATGCTAGGGACACATTTGGTTTGTTCTAATACATTGAAAGGGGTCATAAGTTAACCTAAGACTCCTCTTAATGCCTTTCATGATAACGTATGTCCCTAGGGGTCCTACGGCCCCTAGGGACACATTTAGTTGGCTCCAATGTGTCAAGAGGGGTCATAGGTTAACCTATGACCCGTCTCGATGCATTTCATGACAACATATGTCTCTAGGGTCCCTAGGACCCCTAGGGACCCATTTGGTTGGTTCCAATGTGTCGAGAGGTGTCATAAGTTAAACTATGACCCCTATAATTGCATTTCTTGGCAACGTATGTCCCTAGGCAACCTATGACCCCTTAGCACTCATTTTGTTGGTTCTAATGCATTGAGAGGATTCATAGGTTAACCTATGACCCTATCATTAGATTTCATAACGACGTATGTTCCTAGGGGCCCTAGGACCACTAGGGACACATTTGGTTGGTTCTAATGCATCGAGAGGGGTTAAAAATTAACCTATGACCCCTATCAATACATATCATGACAACATATGTTCCTAGGGGCCTTAGAACCCCTTGGGACATATTTGGTTGATTCCAATGCATCAAGAGGGGTCATTAGTTAACCTATGACCCCTCTCAATGTATTGCATGATAAGGTATATCCCTAGGGACCCTTGGATCGCTTGGGATGCATTATGTTGACTTTAATGCATTGATAGGGCTCATAGGTTAACATATGATAATCCTTGATGCATTTCATGACAACATATATCCCTAGGGGTCCTAGGGTTGGTAGGGATAAATTTGGTCAATTCCAATGTGTTGAGAGGGGTCATAGGTTAACTTATGACCCATATCCAAGCATTTCTTGTCAACATATGTCCCAAGGGGCCCTAGGAACCCTAGAGATGCATTTGGTTGGTTCAAATGCATCAAGAGGGGTCAAAAGTTAACCTATTACCCCTCTCAACATATTTCATAACAACGTATGTCACTAAATGTTCTACTGCCCCTAGTGACACATTTGGTTGGTTCCATTGCATTAAGAAGGGTCAAAGGTTAACCTATGACCCCTATCAATGCATTTCATGACAACGTATGTCCCTAGGGACCTTATGACCCCTATCCACCCATTTCATGACAATGTATGTGCCTATGGGCACATGGACCCATAGGGAAGCATATGGCTAGTTGTAATGCATTGAGAGAACTCATAGGTGAACCTCTAATCCTATTGACACATTTTATGATAACGTATATTCCTAGGGACCCTAGGACCACTATGTACTCATTTGGTTTGTTCTAATGTCTAGAGAGTGGTCATAGGTTAAGCTTTGACCCCCTATCAATGCACTTCATGACAACATATGTTCTTATGTGCCCTAGGACTACTACGGATGCATTTGGTTGGTTCTAATGTATTAATAGAGGTCATAGGTCTACCTATGACACCTGTGAATGCATTTCAAGTTAATGTATGTCCCTCTAGGCCCTAGAACCCCTGTGGACAAATTTGGTTAGTTTTAATGCATGGAGCGAGGTCATAGGTTCACTACATTTCATGACATTGTATGTCCCTAGGGGCCCTAGGACCCCTAACGATGCATTTGGTTCATTCCAATCCATCAAGAGGGGTCATCGATTAACCTATGATGCCTCTCGACAAATTTCATGACAATGTATGTCCCTAAGGGTCATAGTACACCTAGGGATGCATTTTGTTGATAACAATGCATCAATAGGTGTCATAGGTTAATCTATGACCCCTATCACTGCATTTCATGATAACTTATGTTCATTGGGGCACTTGGGACCCTATAGCTGCATTTGGTTTGTTCAAATGCATCGAAATAGGTAGTAGGTTAACCTATGACCCCTATTAACGTATCAACGTATGACCCCTAGGGAACCATTTGGTCGATATCAGTGCATTGAGACATGTCACAGGTTAATCTATGACCCCTATCATCACATTTCATGACAACGTATGTCCGTAGGGGTCCAACATATGTCCTTAGGGTCATTTGATTGGTTTGAATTCATCAAGAGCAGTCATATGTTAAGCTATGACCCCTGTCGATAAATTTCATGATAACATATGTTCTTACAGACCTTAGGACCCCTAAGGACACATTTGGTTGGTTCTAATGCATCAAAAGGGGTCATAGGTTAACTTATGAGCCCTCTCAATGCATTTCATGACAACGTATGTCCCTACGGGTGATAGGGCCCCTAGGGACACATTTGGTTGGTTATAATGCATCGAGAGGTGTCATAGGTTAACCTATGACCACTCTTGATCCATTAAAACTTAAAATTTTGTCCCTAGGGGTCTTAGGGCCCCTAGGGACATATGTTGTCATAAAATGTGTCGAGAGGGGTCATAAGTTAATCTATGACCCCTCTCGATGCATTTCACAATAACATTTGTCCCTATGGGCCCTAAGTTAACCTATGACACTTCTTGACGCATTAATACCAAACAAATGCATCCTTATAGGCCATAGGGACCCTACAGACATAAGTTTTCATGAAATATGTGAAGAGGATTCATAGGTTAACCAAATGTGTCCCTCAGGGTCCAAGGGCCCTTAAGGACATACGTTTTAATGAAATGCATCAAGAGGGTTCATAGGTTAACCTATGACATCTCTTGATGCATTATAACCAACTAAATGCATCCCTAGGTGTCGTAGGGCCCCTAGGGATATATATTATCATGTATGTGTCAATAGGGGTCATAGGTTGACCTATGACTCTTCTCGATGTATTATAACCTATAACTCCTCATGAAATATGTCGATAGGGTTATAGGTTAACCTACGACTAGTCTCGATGTATTTGAACCAATCAAATGCATCCCTAGGGCCCCTAGGGCACATATGGACATACATTGTCATAAAATGTGATGATAAGAATCATAGTTTAACTTATGACACCTCTCAACGCATTGAAACTAACTAAATGGGTCCCTAGGGTTCCTAAGGCCCCTAGGGACATATGTTGTCATGAAATATGTCAATAAGGGTCATAGATTAACCTATGCACCCTCTCAATGCATTAGAGACAACCAAATGCATCCCTAGGGGCCTTAGGACCCCTAGGGACATATATTATCATGAAATATGTTAAGAGGGGTCATAGGTTAACCTATGACCCCTCTCGATACAGTCGAACCAACCAAATGCATCCTTGGGGGTCCTAGGGCTCCTAATGACGTATGTTGTCATGAAATGCACTATAATGCCTATTGATGCATTGGAACCTATGATGACCTAGGGACACATTGTGTTCATTACAATGTGTCACTAGGGTCATAGGTTAAGCTATGACCCCTATCGATACATTTCATGATAATGTATGTCCCTATGGGCCATAGGACCCCTAGGGACACATTTGGTTGGTTCTATGGTTTGAGAGGGGTCATAGGTTAACTTATGACCCCTTTCAAATAATTTCATTACAACATATGTCCCTAGGGGCCCGAGGACACCTGGGGATGCATTTGGTTGGTTTTAATGTGTTGAGAGGTGTCATAGTTTAACTTATGACCCCTCTCAACACATTTCATGGCAACATATGTCCCTAGGGTCCCTACGACTACTACGGACCCATTTGGCTAGTTGTAATGCTATAAAAATATTTCATGACAATGTATGTGCCTAAGGGCCCTAGGACCCCTAGCGACATATTTGGTTGGTTATAAAGTGTCAAGAGGAGTCATAGATTAACCTATAATCCTATTGATGCATTTCATCACAATGTATGTTCCTAGGTGCCTTAACACCCTTAATGACTCATTTTTAGGTTCTAATATGTCGAGAGGGGTCATAGGTTAACCTCTAACCCCTATCAATGCATTTCATGATAATGTATGCTCCTAGGGGCCCTACGACCCCTATGGATGCATTTGGTTGGTTTTAATTCTTTGAGAGGGGTCATAGATTAACCCATGACCCCTCTCGATGCATTTCATAACAATTTATTTCCTTAGGGGTCCTAGGGCCCCTAGGGATGCATTGGTTTGGTTCCAATGCATCATGAGGGGTCATAGGTTAGCTTATGACCCCTATCGATGTATTTCATGACAACATATGTCCCCAGGATCCTTGAGACCCCTAGGGATGCATTTGGTTGGTTCTAATACTTCGAGAGGGGTCATTGGTTAACCTATGACCCCTCTCGATGCATTTCATGACAACATATGTCCCTAGGGGCCCTAGAACCCCTGAGGACACATTTGATTGGTTTTAATACATAGAGAGTGGTCAGAAGTTAACCTATGACCTCTCTCAATGCATTTCATGATGGTTCTAATGTGTCAAGAGGGGTCATAGTTTAACCTTATACCCCTTCTAATTCATTTCATGACAACATATGTCTTTAGGGGCTCTAGGACCATTAGGATTGCATTTGATTAGTTCTAATGCATCGAGAGGGGTCATAGTTTAACCTCTGACCCCTATAGACATATTTCATGACAACGTTTGTTCCTAGGGGCCAGAGGACCACTAAGGATGCATTTGGTTGGTTCTAATGCACTGAAAGTGCTCATAAGTTAAACTATGACCCCTCTCAATGCATTTCATCACAACGTATGTCCCTATGGGCCCTAAGACACTTAGGGACACCTTTGGTTGGTTATAATGTGTCTAGAGGGCTCATAAGTTAACCTATGAACCCTCTTAATATAATACATGGCAATATATGCCCCTAGGGTTCCTAGGGCCCCTAGAGATGCATTCAATTAATTCCATTACATAATGAGAGGTCATAGGTTAACCTATGACTTCTACAAATGCATTTCATGACAACGTATGTCCTTAAGGTCCCTAGGACCCCTAGGGATGCATTTTATTTGTTCTAATGCTTCGAGAGGTGTCATAGGTTTGATGTATTTCATGACAACATATGTCCCTAAGGGCCCTAAGACCCCTTATAATGCATTTGGTTGGTTTAGCATTCAGAGGGGTTGTAGATTAACCTATGACCCCTCCCGACACATTTCATGACAACATATCACCTTAGGGGCACTAAGACCCCTATGGACGCATTTGGTTGGTTTTAATGTGTCAAGAGGGGTCATAGGTTAACCTATGACCCCTATTGACACATTTCATCATAATGTATGTTCCTAGAGGTGTTAAGGCCCATAGAGAAGCATTTGGTTGGTTCTGATGCATCAAGAGGGGTCATAGGTTAACCTATGACCCGTATAGACACATTTCATTAGGACATATGTTCCTAGGGGTCCTAGGCCCCTTAGGGAAGCATTTGGGTGGTTCCAATCCTTTGAGAGGGGTCATAGGTTAACCTATCACCCATCTTGCTATATTTCATGACAACATATGTGACTAGAGGCCCTAGGACCCCTAGGGACCTTTTTGGTTGGTTCCAATGCATTGAGAGGTGTCATAGTTTAATCTATGATCCCTGTCGATGCATTTCATGATAATATATATCCCTAAGGGCCCTAGCACCCCTAGGGATGCATTTGGCTAGTTCTAATTTTTCAAGAGGGGTCATAGGTTAACCTATGTCCCCTCTCAATACATTGGAACCAACCAAATGCTTCTCTAGGGGCCTTAGGACCCCTAGGACCCCTATGGACACATTTCATGACAATGTATTTATTTAGGAACCCTAGGCCCCATAGGGACACATTTGGTTGGTTCTAATGAATTGAGAGGTGTCATAGCTTAATCTAAGACCCTTGTCAACCCATTTCATTAGAACGTATGTCCATAGAGGTCCTAATCCCTATAGGGACACATCTAATTGTTTCCAATCCATTGAGAGGGGTCATAAGTTAACCTATCACCACTCTCGATGCATTTCATGACAATATATGTTCCTAGGGGCCTTAAGACTCCTAGGACCCATATGGTTGGTTCCAATTAGTCAAGAGGTGTCACAGGTTAACCTATGACCCCTATGTATGTATTTTATGATAGCATACGTCACCAGGGGACCTAAGACCTGTATGGACACATTTGGTTGGTTCTAATACATTAAGAGGTGTCATAGGTTAAACTATGACCCCAATTGATCCATTTCATGACAATGTATTAGGTTGGTTCTAATGCATTAAAAGGAGTCATAGGTTAACCTATGACCCCTCTTGATGCATTTAATGATAATGTATGCCCTTAGGGTCCCTAGGGCCCCTAAGGACGCAATTGGTTGGTTCTAATGCATCAAGAGGGGTCATAGTTTAACCTATGACCTTGTATTGATGCATTTGATGACAACATATGTTCCTAGGGGACCTAGGACACCTAGGGACATATTTTTTTAGTTCTAATGTATCGAGAGTGGTCATTGGTTAACCTATAACCCCTCTCGATGCATTTCATCACAAGCTATGTCCCTAATGGACCTAGGAGCACTAAGGACACATTTGATTGGTTTTAATGCATCAAGAGGGGTCATAACTTAATCTATGACCCCTCTCAATGCATTTCATGGAAATGTATGTCCCTAAGGGTCCTAGGGCCCCTAGGGAAGTATTTGGTTGTTTCTAATGTGTCAAGAGGTATTATAAGGTAATCTATGACCCCTACCAATACATTTCATGACAATGTATGTCTCTAGGGGCCCTAAGATCCCCAAGTATGTATTTGGTTGGTTTTAATGTGTCGAGAGGGGTCAAAGCTTAACCTATGACCCCTCTCGGTACATTCCAAGACAAAAAATGTCCATAGGGGTCCTAAGGCACATAGGAATGCATTTTATTGGTTCTAATGCATTAAGAGAGGTCATAGCTTAACCTATGACCCCTATTGACACATTTCATCATAACGTATGTTCCTAGGGGCCCTAGGACCCATAGTGGCACATTATTTTGGTTCTAATGCATCAAAAGGGGACATATGTTAGCCTATGACCCCTATTGATGCATCTCATGACAACATATGTCCCTAGGGGACATAAGACCCCTAGGGACCCATTTAGTTGGTTGTAATGCATTAAAAGGAGTCATAGGTTAACCTATGACCCTATCAACATATTTTCTGACAAAGTATGTTCCTAGGGGCCCTAAGACCCCTAGGGACACATTTGGTTAGTTCTAATATGTCGAGATGGGTCATACATGAAAATATGACCCCTCTCAGAAAATTGCATGACAATGTATGTCCCTAGGGGTGCATTTGGTTACTTTCAATGCATTGAGAGAGGTCATAGGTTAATCTATGACCCCTATCGACACATTTTATGAAAACATATGTCCCTAGGGGTTCTAGGGCCCCTAGGGATGCATTTGGTTGGTTTCAATGTGTTGAGAGGGGTCATAAGTTAACTTGTCACCCCTCTCGATGCATTTCATGAAAAAATATGTCCCTAGGGGCTCTAGGATCTTTGGGGACCCATTTGTTTGATTCCAATTCATTGAGAGGTTTCATAGGTTAATCTATGACCCCTATCAACACATTTCAAGACAACTTATTTCCCTAGGGGCCCTAGGATGCCTAGCGACTCATTTGGTTGGTTCTAATGCATCGAGAGGAGTCATAGGATAACCTATGACCCCTATCAATGCATTTCATGACAATGTATGTCCCTTGGGGGCATAGGACCCCTAGGGACACATTTTGTTTGTTTTAATGTGTCAAGAGGGGACATAGGTTAACCTATTACCCCTCTCGGTGCATTCTAGGACAACATATGTTTGTAGGGGTCATAGGTCCTCTAGCGATGTATTTCATTGGTTTGAATGCATCAAGAGGGGTCATAGATTAACCTTTTACCCTTGTCGATGCATTTTATCAACGTATGTTCCTACAGGTCCTAAGACCCCTAGGGACACATATGGTTGATTCTAATGCTCCAAGAGGCATCATAGGTTAGCCTATGACCCCTCTTGATGAATTTCATGACAGCATATGTCCTTAGGGGCCATAGGACCCCTAGGGATGCCTTTGGTTGGTTCAAATGTGTCTAGAGGGGTCATTGATTAACTACTAACCCATCTTGATGCATTTCATGACAATGTATGTCCCTATGGCTCCTAGTACTCATAAGGATGCATTGGGTTGGTTCCAATTCATCAAGAGGCCTCATAGGTTAGCTTATAACCCCTACTAATGCATTTCATGACAACATATGTCCCTAGGGATGCTATGACCTCAAGGGATGCATTTGGTTCATTCTAATGCATCAAGAGGGGTCATAGGTTAACCTATGATCCCTCTCAATGCATTTCATGGAAATGTATGTCCCTTGGGGCCCTAGGACCCCAAGGGAAACCTCTTGTTGATTCTAATGCATCGATAGGGGTCATAGGTTAACTTATGACCCCTCTCGATGTATTTCATGACAACGTATGTCCTTACAATTAACCTATGACCCCCTATCGATGCATTTGATAATAATGTATGTTCCTAGGGGACCAAGGACACCTAGGAATGAATTTGGTTGGTACCAATGAATCAAGAGGGATCTTAGGTTATCCTATGACCCCTATCGATGCATTTCATGAAAAACAATGTCCTTAGGTGTCATAGGGACCCTAAGGACACATTTGGTTGGTTCCAATGTTTTAAGAGTGGTCATAAGCTAACCTTTGACCCCTCTCAATGTATTTCATGACAACGTATATCCCTATAGGCCCTAAGACCCCTAGGGATGCATTGTGTTGGTTTGAATACATTGAGAATGGTCATAGGTTAATCTATAACCCCTATTGACACATTTCATGACAACGTATGTTTCTATGGGCCCTAGGACCGATAGAGACACATTTGGTTGGTTCTAATGTGTTGAAAGTAGTCATAGGTTAACTTATGACCCCTATCTATGCATTTCATGAAACATATGTCCCTAGGGGACCTAGGATCCCTAGTGATGCATTTGGTTGGTTCTAATGCTTTGATAGGGATCATAGGTTAACCTTTGACCCCTATCGATGCATTTCACAACAACTATGTCCCTAGGGGCCCTACGATGCCTAGGCACATAGTTGGTTTGTTCGAAAGCATCGAGAGGGGTCATAAGTTAACCTATGGTCTCTATCAACACATTTCATGATATCATATATTCCTATGCAACCTAGGACCCCTAGGGATGCATTTGGTTGGTTCTAATCCATCAAGAGGGGTCATATGTTAACCTATGACCCCTCTTAAAGAATTTCATGACAACATAAATACCTAGGGGCCTTAGGACTCCTAGGGATGCAGTTGGTTGGTTTGAATGTGTCAAGAGGGGTCGTAAATTAACATATGACCCGTATTGACACATTTCATGACAACATATGTTACTAGGGGCCCTAGGACCCCTAGGGATGCCTTTGGTTATTATAGTCATAGGTTAACCAATAAACACTTTCGATGCATTTTATGACAATGTATGTCCCTAGGGTACCTAGGGGCAATAGGCATGTATTAGCTTGGTTCTAATGCATCATAAGGTGTCATTGGTTAATCTATGAACCCTATTGATTCATTTCATGACAATGTATGTCCCTAGTAGCCCTAAGACCCCTTGGGACACATTTGTTTGATTCAAATGCATCAAGATGGGTAATAGGTTAACCTATGACCCCTCTCGACATATTTCATGATAATGTATGTCCGTAGGCATGCTAGGGCCCCTAGGGATGCATTTGGTTTGTTTCAATGTGTCAAGCAGGTTCATATCTCAACCTAAGACCCCTATCGACAATGTGTGTCCATAGGGGTCCTTGGCCCATAGGGACACATTTCGTTGGCTCCAATGTGTCGAGAGGGGTCATAGGTTAACCTATAACCCCTCTTAATACATTTCATGACAATATATGTCCCTAGGGGCTGTAGGATACCTAGGGACCCATTCAGTTTGTTACAATTCATTGAGAGGTGTCATAGGTTAAATTATGACCCCTATTGACATATTTCATGACAACGTATGTCCCTATATGCCCTAGGACCCATAGGAATGCATTCGGTTGGTTTCAATGTGTCGAGAAGAGTCATAGGTTAACCTATGACCCTATTGACGTATTTCATGACAACGTATATTCCTAAGGGCCCTATGACCTGTACGAATGCATTTGGTTGGTTCTAATGTGTCAGGAGGAGTCATTGGTTAACTTATGACCCCTATGAATGGATTTTAAGACAATGTGTGTCACTAGTGGTCATAGGGGCCCTTAGGGACATGTTTGATAGGTTTCAATGCATTGAGAGGGGTCATATGATAACTTATGACTCCTCCCGATGCATTTTATGACTTCATATATCCCTATGAGTCCTAGGATGCCTACGGACCCATTTAGTTCATTCCAATGCCTCAATAGGTGTCATAGATTATCTTATGACCCCTATCGACCCATTTCATGACAATGTATGTTCCTATGGGCCCTAGGAGCAATATGGACACATTTGGTTGGTTCTAATTTGTTGAGAGGAGTTATAGGTTAACTTATAATTCTATCAATGCATTTCATCACAACATAGGTTCCTAGGGGCCATACGAACCCTAGGGACTCATTTGGTTAGTTCTAATGTGTCAAGAGGGGCCATAGGTTAACTTATGACCCCTATTGATGACTTTCATTACAACGTATGTTCTTAAGGGCCCTAGGATCCCTAGGGATGCATTTGGTTGGTTTTAATGTGTTGAGAGGGGTCATAAGTTAACCTATGATGCCTCTCGACACATTTCATGAAAATGTATGTCCCTAGGGGTCTTATGGCCCATAGGGACATAGTATGTCCCTAGGGGTCTTACGGCCCATAGGGACAGATTTGGTTGGTTCCAATGCATTGAAAGTGGCCATAGGTTAACCTATGACCCGTATTGATGCATTTCATGACAATGTATCTCCCTAGGCATGACAACATATGTCCCTAGGTATCCTAGGTCTCCCTAGGGATGCATTTCATTCTTTTTCTATGTGTCAAGAGGGTTGATAAGTTAACCTATAAACCCTATCAATGCATTTCATGACAAAATATGTTCTTAAGTGCCTTAAGAAACCTAAGGACACATTCAGTTATTTCTAAACTCTAGAGTGGCATCATAGGTTAACCTATAACCCCTATCGATGTGTTTCATGACAACGTATGTCCCTAGGAGCCCTATTACCCCTAGGGATACATTTGGTTAGTTTAAATGTGTCTAGAGCACTCATAGGTTAACCATTGACCCATCTCAATGCATTTTGTGACAATGTATCTCCCTAGGGGTCCTAGTGCCCCTAGGGATGCATTGGGGTGGTTCCAATGCTTCGACAAGGGTCATAGGTTAACCTATGACCCCTATCGATGGATTTCATTATAATGTATGTCCTTAGGTGTCCTAGAACCTGACACATTTGGTTGTTTTTAATGCATTGAGAGGAGTCATAGATTTAATCTATGACTCTTCTCAATGTATTTCATGACAACGTATGTCTCTAGGGGTCATAGGGCCCCTAAGGACACATTTGGTTGGTTCTAGTGCATGGGGAGGGGTCATAGGTTAACTTTTGAACCCTCTTGATGAATTTCATGATAATGTATCTCCCTTGGGGCCCTAGGACCCCTAGAGAACCATTTGGTTAGTTTTAATGAGTTTAGATGGGTCATATGTTAACATATGTCCCCTCTCAATGTATTTCATGACAAAATATGTCTCGAGGGTCCGTATGACCCCTTGAGATCTATTTGGTTGGTTTTAATGCTTCAAGAGGGGTCGTAGGTCAACCTATGAGCCCTCTTAATGTGTTTCATGACAACGTATGTCCCTAGGGGCCATAGGATCTATAGGGATACATTTGGTTGGTTCTAATGTGTCAAGACGTGTCATAGGTTAACCTATGACCCCTATTGATGCATTTAATGATAACATATGCCCCTAGAGATGCATTTGGTTGGTTGTAATGCGACGAAAGTGGCCATAAGTTAACCTATGACCCCTATCGATGCATTTCATGACAAAGTATGTCTTGGGGGGTCCTAGGGCCCCTAGAGAGGCATTTTGTTTCTTCCAATCTATTCAGAGGGGTCATAGGTTAACCTATGACCCATCTCAATGCATTTCATGACAACATATATCACTAGGTGCCCTAGGACACCTAGGGACCCATTTTGTTGGTTCTAATGCATCGAGAGGTGTCATATGTTAACCTATAACCCCCTATCGATGCATTTCATGACAATATACATCCTTATGGGCCCTGGGACCCCTAAGGATGCATTTGGTTGGTTCAAATGCATTGAGATGGGAAATAGCTTAACCTATGACCTATCTGGATGTATTTTATGAAAATGTATGTCCTTAGGGGTGCTAGGGCCCCTCGAGATGCATTTTGTTTGTTCTAATGTGTCAAAATAGGTCATAGGTTAACCTATGACCCTTATCGACAGATTTCATGACAAGATATGTCCCTAAGGGCCCTAGGAACCCTACGGACACATTTGGTTGGTTCTAATGCATCGAGAGTCATCATAGGTTAACTTATGACCCCTATCGATGCATTTTATAAAAACATAGGTTACTAGGGGCCCTTGGGTCCCTTGGGAAGAATTTGGTTTGTTCTAATGTGTCAAAATGCATTATAGGTTAACCTATGATCCGTGTCGATACATTTCATGACAATATATGTCTCTAAGGGCCCTAAGACCCCTAGAGATGTGTTTGGTTGGTTCCAATGTGTCGAGAAGTGTCATATTTTAAACTATGACTCCTATCGATGCATTTCATGACAATGTATGTCCCTAGGTGCCCTAGGACTCCCAAGAACACATTTGGTTGGTTCTAATTCATTGAGAGGGGTCATAGATTAGCTTATGATCCCTCTCGATGCATTCTATGATTAAATATGTCCCTAGGGGCCCTAGGATCCCTAGGGACGAATTTGGTTGGTTCAAATGCATTTAGAGGGGTCATAGGTTTACCTATGACCCTTCTCAACACATTTAATGACAACGTATTTCAGTAGGGTTCCTAGGCCCCTAAGGAAATATTTGGTTTGTTCCAAAAGGTTGAGAGGTGTGATAAGTTAACCTATGACTGCTATTGATGTATTTCACGACAACCTATGTCCCTAAGGGCCCTAGCACCCCTAGGGATGCATTTGGTTGGTTCTAATGCATTGAGAGGGGTCATAGGTTAACCTATTACCCCAATTGAGACATTTCATTATAACATACGTTTCTACGGGCCCTAAGGCCCCTTGGGATGCATTTTGATAGCTGCAATGCATCAAGAGGGGTCATTGGTTAACCTATCACCTCTGTTGCTAGGTGTCCTAGGGCCCCTAGGGACTTGTTTGTTTGGTTCCAATGTGTCGAGAGGGGTCATAGGGTTCTAATGTATTGAGAGGGGTCATAGGTTAACCTATGGCCCCTCTCAGTGCATTTCATGATAATGTATGTCTATAGGGCCTCTTGGAATCCTACAAAAGCCTTTGGTTGGTTCTAATACATCTAGAACCTATGACCCCTACCAACACATTTCATGAAAACCTATGTCCCTATGGGTCCTAGTACCCCTAGGGACACATTTTGTTTGTTGCAATACATTTAGAGGAATCATAGGTTAAACTATGACCCCTCTTTATGCATTTCATGACAACGTATGTCCCTAGGGGCACTTGGACCCCTAGGGATGCATTTGGTTGGTTCTAATGCATCAAGAGGGATCATAGGTTATCCTATGACCCCTATTGAACAATTTCCTAACAACATATGTTCCTAGCAGCCCTACAACCACTAGGGATGCATTTGGTTGGTTCTAATTCATCAAACAGAGTCATAGGTTAACTTATGATGCCTCTTGATGTATTTCATGACGACGTATTTTTGCAGGTGCCCTAGGTCCCCAAGGGATGCCTTTGGTTTGTTATAATGTGTCTAGAGGTTTCATAGGTTAACCTATGACCCCTCTTGATGCATTTCATGACAATGCATGTCCCTAGGGATCCTAGGGCTAATGTATGATGCCTATTAATGCATTTCATGATAACATATGTGCCTAAGGGCACTAGGACCTCTAGGAATGCATTTGGTTGGTTCCAATGTGTCAAGAGGGGTCATAGGTTAACATATGACCCCTATCAAGACATTTCATGACAAAGTACATCCCTAGAAGTGCTAGGACCACCAAGGATGCATTTTCTTGGTTCCACTACGTCGAGAAGGGTCATAGGCTAACCAATGACCCTTCTATATGCATTTCATGACAACATATGTCGCTAGGGGCCCTAAGAACCCTAGGGACACCTTTGGTTGGTTATAATATGTCAAGAGGGTTCATAGCTTAACCTATTACCCCTATTGATGCATTTCATGACAACATATGTTCCTAGGGGCCCTATGCCTAGGGCTGCAATTAGTTCCTTCTAATGCATCAAAAGGTGCTATAGGTTAACTTATGACTACGATTGAAGCATTTCATCAAAAAGTATGTCCTTAGTGGTCCTATGGCCCCTAGGAATGCATGTGGCTAGATACAATCCACTAAAATAGGTCCTAGGTTAACCTATCACCCCTATCGACACATTTCATGACAACGTATGTCTCTAGCAGCCCTAGGACCTGTAGGGATGCATTTGGTTGGTTCAAATGCATCTAGAAGGGCCATAGGATAACCTATAACCCCTCTCAATCTATTTCATGACAACATATGTTCCTAGGTGTGCTAGGGCCCCTAAGGATGTATTTGGTTGGTTCTAGTGCACTAAGATGGGTCATAGGTTCACCTATGAGCCCTGTTGAAAGATTTCACCACAAATTATGTCCCTAGGGGTCCTTGGACCCCTATGGATGCATTTGGTTAATTCTAATGCGTCATTAGCGGTCATAGGCTAACCTATGACTCATATTGATGCATTTAATTACAAACTTATGTTCCTAGGGGCCCTAGGGCCTGTAGGGATGTGTTTGGTTGGTTCTAATGCATCAAGAAGGACCTATGACCCCTATCAACAATGTATGTCCCTAGGATTTCTCGAGTCCCTTGCAACACATTTGGTTGGCTCCAATGGGTCAAGAGAGATCATAGGTTAACCTATGACCCCTCTTGACACATTTCATGATAGCACATGTCCCTAGGGGCCCTAGGACCCATAGGGACTCGTTTGGTTGATTCAAATGCGTTGAAATGTGTCATAGGTTTAGATATGACTCCTATCAATGCATCTCATTAAATGTATGTCTCTAGGTGCCCTAGGACCCCTGGAAAAACATTTAGTTAGTTCTAATATGTTGAGAGGAGTCATAGGTTAACCTATGACCCCTATCAATGCATTTCATGACAACATATGTTACTAGGGGCCTTAGGACCCCTAGGGACACATTTTGTTGGTTATAATGTGCTAAAAGGCATCATAGGTTAACCTATATCCCCTCTTGATGCATTTCATGACAACATATGTGTCTACGGGCCCTAGGAACCCTATGAATGTCTTTGTTTTGTTCTAATGCATCTAGAACCTATGACATTTATCAACTTATTTCATGACAACCTATTTCCCTAGGGGTTCTAGGGCCCCTAAAGACACATTTGGTTGGTTCCAATGCATGTAAAGCAGTGATAGGTTCGACACATTTCATGACAATGTATGTCCATAGGGGCCTTAGGACCCCTAGGGATGCATTTGGTTGGTTGTAATGTGTCGAGAGAGGTCAGAGGTTAACCTATGACCCCTATCAACATATTTTCTGACAATGTATCTTCCTATGGGCCCTAGGACCCCTAGGGATGCATGTGGTTAGTTCTAATGCATTTAGAGGGGTCATAGCTTAACCTATCGATGCATTTCATGGAAACATATGTCCCTAGGGTCCTAAGGCCCCTAGTAATGCATTTGGTTGGTTCCAATCAATTAAGAGGGGTGATAGGTTAACCTATGACCCCTCTAGATGCATTTCATGACAACATATGTCCCTAGGGGCCATACGAACCCTAAGGATCCATTTTGTTGGTTTCAATGTGAAGAGAGGTCATAGGTAAACTTATGACCCCTATCAACAATTTATGTCCCTAGGGATCCTTGGGCCCTTAGGGACGCATTTGGTTGGCTCCAATGGGTCAATAGGGGTCATAGGCTAACCTATGACCCTCTCGACACATTTCATGACAACATATGTCCCTAGGTGCCATAGGAACCCGTTGGGTTGATTAAAATACATTGAGATGTGTCATAGGTTAAACTATGACCCCTATCAACACATTTCACTAAACATATGCCCCTAGGTGCCCTAGGAACCCTAGGGATGCATTTGCTTGGTTTTAATGCATTGAGAGGAGTCATGACAACATATGACTCCTATTGATGCATTTCATGACAACATATGTTCCTAAGGGACCTAGGACCCCTAGGAACACATTTAGTTGGTTCTAATGCATTGAGAGCAGTCATAGGTTAACCTATGACCCCTCTAGATGCATTTAATGACAATGTATATCCCTAGGGGTCCTAGGGCCCATAGTGATGCATTGGGTTGGTTTGAATGCATCATGAGGTTCGTGACAACATATGTGCCTAGGGGCCCTAGGAACCCTAGGCACATATTTAGTTGGCTCCAATGTGTTGAGAGGGGTCATAGGTTCTTGATGTATTTTAGGACAACATATGTTCATTGGGGTCCTAAGGCACCTAGAGATGCATTTGGTTGGTTCTAATGTGTCAACCCCTATCAACACAATTCATGAAAACTTATGTCCCTAGGGGACCTAAGACCCCTAGGGACATATTTGGTTAGTTCTAATGTGTCGAGAGGTGTCATAGGTTATCCTATGACCCCTCTTGAAACAATTAAGGACAGTGTATGTCCATAGGGGTCCTATGGCCAATAGGGAAACATTTGGTTGGTTCTGATGTGTCGAGAGGGGTCATAGGTTAACCTATGAGCCCTCTCGATGTATTTCATTACAACATATGTCCCTAGTTGTTCTAAGACCCCTACAAACCCATTTGGTTGGTTTCAATATCTCAAGAAATGTCATAAGTTATCCCATGACCCCTATCAACATATTTGATGACAAAATATGTTCCTTGGGGCCCTAGCACCCCTAGGGACTCATTTGGTTGGTTCCAATGTGTCAAGAGGGGTCATAGGTTAACTTATGACCTATATAAATGCATTTCATGACAAAATATGTCCTTAGGGACCCTAGGACCCCTAGGGATCAATTTGGTTGGTTGTAATGCATGGAGAGGTCTCATAGGTTAACTTATTGATCCCTATTAATCCCTTTCATGACAACATATGTTCCTAGTGACCATAGTGCCTCAAGGTTGCATTTTGTTGGCTCCAATGGATTCAAAGGGGTCATAGGATAACCTATGACCCCTCTCAATGCATTTTATGACAATGTATGTACCTAGGGCCCTAGGACCACTAGGGATGCATTTGGTTGGTTATAATGCATTAAGAGTGGTCATAGATTAACCTATGACCTCTATCAATACATTTCATGACAATGTATGTTTCTATGGGCCCTAGGACCACTAGGGAGACATTTGGTTTGTTTTAATGCATCGAAAGGGGTCATAGGTTAAGCTATGACCCCTCTTGATGCATTTCATGATAATGTATTTTCCTAGGGGCCCTAGGATGCCTATGAATGCCTTTGATTGGTTACAATGTATCAAGAGGGTTCATAGGTTCAATGCATTTCATGAAAAAATATGTTGCTAGGGGTCCTATGGCCCTTACAGATGCATTGGGTTGGTTCCAATGAGCCATGAGTGGTCATAGGTTAACCTAGGACCCCTATTGATGTGTTTCATAACAAAGTATGTCCCTAGGGGCCCTAGGCACCCTAGGGATGCATTTTCTTGGTTCTAATCCTTTGATAGAGGTCATAGGTTAACCTATGAACCCTATCAATGCATTTCATTGCAACATATGTTCCTAGGGGTAGGAATGAATTTTTTTGGTTCTAATTTTTTGAGAGGGGTCATAGGTTAATATATGACTCGTATCGACGCATTTCTTGAAAATGTATGTCCCTAGGAACCCTAGGACCCCTAGGGACACATTTGGTTGGTTCTAATGCATTGAGATGGTTCATGGGTTAATTGATGATCCCTCTCAATGCATTTCATTACAATGTATGTCCCTAGTGTCCTTTTGGCCCTTAGGGATGCATTTGTCTTGTTGTAATGTGTTAAGAGGGGTCATAGGTTAACATATGACCCCTATCGACACATTTCATGAAAATGTATCTTCCTCAGGACCCTAGCACCCCTAGTGACACATTTGGTTTGTTCTAATACATCAAGAGGGATCATAGGTTAACCTATGACCCCTCTCGACACATTAGAACCAACCAAACACATCCCTAGAGGCACATCCCTAGAGGCCCTAGGACACCTGGTGATATACATTGTTGTGAAATGCATTGATAGGGGTCATAGGTTAACCAATGAACCCTCTCGATGGTAACCTATGACCCCTCTCAACACATTTCATGACAATGTATGTCCCTAGGTTCCCTAAGGCCCCTAGGGATGCATTTGGTTCTTTCTAGTGCAGTGAGAAAGGTTATAGGTTAACCTATGACCACTATCAACGCATTTCATGAAAACATATGTCTTAGGGGCCCTAGGACCCTAGGGAGGCATTTGGTAGGTTATAATGCATCGAGAGTGGTCATATATTTACCTATGACCCCTCTCAATGCACTTTATTACAATGTATGATGCATTTACTTTGTTGTAATGCGTCAAGAGTACTCATAGGTTAACCTATGACCCCTTTCAATGCACTTCATGACAACATATATTCATAGGGGCCCTAGGACCAGTAGGGATGCATTTGTTTGGTTCTAATGTGTCAAGAGGGGTGATAAGTTAACTTATGACACCTCTCAATGTATTTCATGACAACGTATGTTCCTAGGCATGTTACATCCCTTATGGACACATTTGGTTGGTTCTAATGCATTAAAAGGGGTCATAGGTTAACATATGAGCCCTATCAATGCATTTCATGAAAACATATGTCCTTACTAGTCCTAGGGCCCCTAAGGACATATTTGGTTGGTTCCAATGCATCAGAAGGGGTCATAGGTTAACCTATGACTCCTATCAACGTATTCCATGGAAAAGTATGTCCCTAAGGCCCACATGACCCCTAGGGACACATTTGGTTGGTTCTAATACATGGAGAGGGGTGAGAGGTTAACCTATGACCCCCCTCGATGCATTTCATGACAATGAATATCCCTAGGGTGCTTAGGGCCCCTAAGGATGCATTTGGTTATTCATAATGCATCGAGAGTGGTCATGAAATGCATCAATAGGGGTCATAGTTTAACCTATGACCCCTCTCAAAGTATTAAAACTAACCAAATGCATCCTTAGGTGTCCTATGACCCCTAGGGACATACATTGTACATTGTCATTAAATGCATTGAGAGGGGTCAGAGGTTAGCCTGCGACCCCTCTGGACACATTACAAGCACCCAAATGCATCCCTAGGGGTCCTATGGCCCTAAGGAACATATATTGTCATGAAATGCATTGATAGGTGTCATAGGTTAACCTATCACACTTTTTGACGCATTACAACTAGCCAAATGTGTCGCTAAGGGCCCTTGGGACATACATTGTCATGAAATACATCAAGAGGGGTCATAGGTTAGCCTATGACCCCTTCCAATGCATTTCATGACAACATATGTCCTAGTGGTTCTAGGACCCCTACGGATCCATTTGGTTGGCTTCAATATGTCAAGAAATGTCATAAGTTATCTCATGAACCCTATCAACCAATTACATGACAACGTATGTCCCTAAGGGCCCTATGACCCCTAGGGACTCATTTGGATGGTTTTAATGAATTGATAGGAGTTATAAGTTATTCTATAATCCTATTGACACATTTCATGACAAGGTATGTTCCTAGGGGTCCTAGCACCCCTAAGGACTCATTTGGTTGGTTTCAATGTGTCAAGAGGGTTCATACGTTAACCTATGACCCATATACATGCATTTCATGACAACATATGTCCCTAGGAACCCTAGGACCCCTAGGGATGCATATGGTTGGTTTTAATGCATCAAGAGGTCTCATAAGTTAACTTATTGACCCCTATCAATTCCTTTCATGACAATGTATGTTCCTAGTGTCCCTAATGCCACAGAGATGCATTTGATTGGTTCCAATGCATTCAAAGGGGTCATAGGTTAACCTATGACCTCTCTTGATGCATTTCATGACAATGTATGTCCCTAGGGGCCCTAGGACCACAAGGGATGTATTTGGTTGGTTATAATGCATTAAGAGAAGTGATAAGTTAACCTATAATAGCTATCGATGCATTTCATGACAATGTATGTTTCTATGGGCCCTAGGACCACTAGGGACAAATTTGGTTTTTTCTAATGCATTGAAAGGGGTCATAGATTAAGCTATGACCCCTCTCAATGCACTACATGAAAACACATTTTCCTAGGGGCCCTAGGACACCTACACAAGCCTTTGGTTGGTTATAATGTGTCAAGAGGGGTCATAGGTTCAAGGAATTTCATGCAAACCTATGTTGCTAGGGGTCCTATGGCCCTGAGGCATTCATTGGGTTGGTTCCAATGTATCATGAGGGCTCATAGGTTAACCTATGACCCCTATGGATGTAGTTCATAACAATGTATGTCCCTAGGGGTTGTAGGACCCCTGGGGATGCATTTGGATGGTTCTAATGCTTTGAGAGGGGTCATAGGTTAACCTATGAGCCCTATCGATGCATTTCACAAAAACATATGTCCCTAGGTGCCCTAGGACCCATAGGGACACATTTGGTTGGTTCTAATGTGTTTATATTGGTCATGGGTTAACCTATGACCCTTTTAATGCATTTTATGACATCATATGTCCCTAATGTCCTTAGGGCCTTTACAGACACATTTGGCTTGTTGTAATGCATTGAGAGGAGTCATAGTTTAACATATGATCCCTATCAACACATTTCATGATAATGTATGTTCCTCATGACCTTAGCACCACTAATGAAACATTTGGTGGGTTCTAATACATCGAGAGGGGTCATACATTAACCTATGATGCCTCTTGATGCATTAGAATTAACCAAACATGTCCCTAGGGGTCCTAGGACCCCTAGAGACATATTCTTATGAAATGTGTCAATGTGGGTCATAGGTTAATATATGACCCCTATCAATGCATTTCATGACAACATATGTCTTTACCAGTCCTAGGGCCCCTAAGGACACATTTGGTTGGTTCTAATGCATCGAGAGGGGTCATACATTAACCTATGACTCCTATCAATGTATTTCATGACCCCTAGGGATGCACTTGGTTGGCTCTAATACATGGAGAGGGGTAATAGGTTAACCTATGAACCCCCTCAATGCATTTCATGACAATGTTTGTCACTAGGGTGCTTAGGACCCCTAAGGATGCATTTGGTTGGTTGTAATGCATTGAGAGTACTCATGAAATGCATCGATAGGGGTCATAGTTTAACTTATGATGCCTCTTGATGCATTAGAACCAACCAAATGCATCCCTAGGGGTCCTATGGCCCCTAAGGACATACATTGTATGCTTTCATGAAATGCATCAAGAGGGGTCAAATGTATCCCTAGGGGCCCTAGGGTCACACTTCTCCATGCATTATAACTAGCCAAATGTGTCCCTATGGGCCCTAGCAACATATGTTGTCATGAGAAGCATTGAGAGGGGTCATAGGTTAACCTATGACCACTGTTGACATATTAGAATCAAACAAATCTATCCCTAGGGGTCTTAGGGCACCTAGGAAGATACTTTGTCATGAAATATGTCCCTAAGGCTCATAGTTTAACCTATTACACCTCTCAACACATTAGAACCAACCAAATGGGCCCCAAGGGGTCCTAGGGCCCCTAAGGACATATGTTTTCATAAAATGTGTTGAGAGGGATCATAGATTAAGCTATGACCCCTCTCACTACACTGGAACCAACCAAATGCACCCCTATGGGCCTTAAGGACTCTAGGGACATATGTTGTGATGAAATGTGTTGAGAGGGATTATAGGTTAGGATTGAGAGGGGTCACTAGTTAACCTATGACCCCTATTGATGCATTTCATGATAATATATGACCCTAGGGGTCCTTGGGCCCTTAGGGATGAGTTTGGTTGGTTCTAATGCATCGAGAGGGGTCATAGATCAACTTATGACTACTCTCAATGCATTTCATGACAACATATGTCCTTAGGAGGCCTACAACCCCTACAGACCTATTTGGCTGGTTCCAATGCATTGAGAGATGTCATAGGTTATCCTATGACCCCTATCAACCCATTTAAGGATGCCTCGTATATGCAAGGACAAGGTGATTGCTCCTTTATGAATCATCAGGTGGAGGAACATTGTAATGTAAACCAGGATTCCATTGCTCACAACACTAGGAGCAAGAGAAGAGCTATTGAAGATGGTATCCCTCCTCCCAATCATGCCTCAACTTCAAATGCAATACATCATGAGCAAGCAGTAAATGATCAATCAAATACCTTTCAATAGAAAATGCAAAATAATAGCAGAAAGGATGTAAGTGATCCTTAGGTTATTCCATCTCAACCTCCTATAAATGTAGCTTCCAAGGCTTTGACCAAAGCACCTACCATGCCATTCAGTGTTGTAGAGAAAATGAAGAAGACAAATGTGAATATATGGGATGTTTTTGCTACTATACCCATGCAAAAGAGGTTGCTACAGCAAGAATTGGAAAGTATTGAACCAAAGGATCAGCCACCCAGCATGGAAAGTGCCACAAGCCTAGTACAACCATCAAGGGAGGAAGAAACAAGTAAAAAGGTTAGACCCCCCCCCCCCCCTCCATCTTATGTTTCTCTAATTATAGGGGGTAAACTAGTCCACAATTGCATGATTGATTCAGAGGCTAGTAGTTCAATTGCCTAGGTGTGTTGCTAATGCTTTGGAAATGAAATATGAGCCCATTGTTAAGAATGTATTATAGTTGGATGGTAATATTGTCAAGACTATAGGGATCCTTAGGAATCTAGAAATGGCCCTACATACATGCCTTGGTTGTACTGTAACTCAAGATATATCCGTTGTCAAAGTCAAGCCACATTTTTCCATCTGTCTGTTAAGAGACTTCACTGCCCAAATAGGTGGTTACATATCTCATCAACATGAATTGCACTATCCTAGAAATGGATGAGAATGATATAATGAATGAGCCCACCACTTCCCTAGCAGAGATACCTAATTTTATCTTAGATGAATGAGCTAATGCGTATCAATTTGATCCTATGTCAGAAACCCTTGAGATAGGCCTCAGTACATATTGTATATTAGAGAAGGATACTCTAGTTCCCAATCTTATGGAGACTAAAGAAGATGTGAGTGGGATATGGAGTATTTTCTTTGATGGGTCAAGGAATAAGAATGGATCAAGGGCTAGTGTGATGTTGATTTCTCCTACACAAGTAAGGTACTACTTCTCCTTTAGGCTCCAATTTAGTTGCACTAATAATGTGGCTGAGTATGAATCCTTGATTCAGGGTCTCCTACTTGCTCAAAAAGAGGAATTCAAGCCTTAAGTGTATATAGAGATAGTAAGTTGGTGGTTAATCAAGTGAGAAATCAGAATATTACCAAAAATGGTTTTCTCAAGTCTTATAAACATAGGGTATGCAATTTTCTTGAGGGTTTCAATTCATTTAATATTCAAAGCATCCCTAGGAAAGAAAATAGACATACTGATAGACTTGCAGCAATAGGTGCATCTCACGATGTACCAAGGAATCTTAAGGAGAAGAAGAAGCAAAAAATAAAGTTGGTGGTAAGGCATGCCATCCCTAAAAACAACATCCATTGGAAAGTATATGAATCTAATGAACAAATTGTAAGCTTCTTGCAGAATGAAGCAGAATTTTCAGATAGAAACCTATTGAGACTATAGGATCAGTATGGTGATCAAATTATTAACCTCAGTTCCAAAAAATTGCCTAAGGGTCTCATTACTTTAGAGAGTGTTTTTAATCTTGATGACTAAGCAAGAGGTAGAGTCATGAACTTAGCTGCTGACAAAGATGATCACATTCTAGTCATGGTTGCTAATGGAAAATCCTTAAACATGGGGAAGGTGTGTTCAGAGATTGAGCAAGAAAATTGTATTCATCTATGTCAAGAATTTAATGATGTATTTGCTTGGACATATGATGATTTAAATGGTTTTGACCCAAGGTTATTTTAGGATACCATAGATTTAATTGATAATGTCAAACCAGTAAGACAAAAATAGAGGGTAGTGAATCCCAAAATTGAACCCTTAATGAGAAAAGAGCTATCCAAATTGATTAAGGCCAATATAATCTTCCCCATCAAGCACTCATTATGGGTACCAAACCTTGTCCCTATTAGGCAGAAGAATGGAGAAATTAGATTGTGTGTAGACTTTAGGGACCTTAACCAAGAATTCCTTAAAGATCACCATCCTCTCCCTTCCATGGAGTAGATTTTGTCCAATGTCAGTACTTCAAAGAGGTTTTCATTTCTTGATGGATTTTCTGGCTACAATCAAGTGCTAGACAAGGAGTCTGATAGGTACAAGACTACATTTACCACCAAATGGGGTACCTATGGTTATTGTAAGATGCCATTTGGTTAACCAATGTAGGTGCTACATTTTAGAAGACAATGGAGATGGCCTTCAAAAATATGATTGAAAAGTTTGTATTAGTTTACCCTAATGGCATCACAATGTATTCAAAGAATGTAGAAGATCATTTTGATCATTTGAGATAGGTGTTCTCAAGGTGTAGAGATTTTGGGGTATCCCTTAACCCAAGCAAGTGTGTCTTTGCTACCAATCAAGGAAAATTATTAAGACACATTGTATCTAAGGATGGTTTAACCATTGATTTAGAAAGAACAAAAACAATACTTGCTCTCCCTCTTCCTAAACATAAGAAAGGGTTGCAAAGTTTCCTTGGCAGGATAAATTTTGTGGGAATATTTATTCCTAATCTTGCTACCATGGCAAAAACCCTTACAACTATGTTCAAGAAAAGTATGGTCTTTTCATGGACCAAGGAAGGGAGGGAAATTTTTGAAGAGATCAAGGTACCCATAGCCTTAACCCCTACTCTCATTAATCCAAATTTTGAAAAGGATTTCATCGTTTATACCCTAGGTGGTGAGTCAAGAACTTCTACTATCTTGACTCAAACAAATAATAAAGATGAAGAGTAGCCCATAGCCTTCTTTAGTGAAGGGCTTAAAGAGTATGCAGAAAAATACAACTATGTAGAGAAGTATGCCCTTGTAGTCATCAAAGATTTAAAGAAATTTAGACACCTCCTATCTCATAATAAAATTAATCTATTAGTACCCCATGCAAGTGTGAAGGATTTCCTTTGGAGAAAAGATATTAGTGAGAAGAGAGCTGGTTGGATTACTAAAGTAATGGAATATGATGTTGACATCTAGATCACCAAGCTAGTAAGAGGGAGGGGGTTGTGTAAATAGATGATATCATATCAAGAACTAGATGAGGAAGTCGCTATGATACTGACAAAAAAACAAGAGACGAGAAATGATGACCCAAGGAATTGGATGGATGATATGAAGAATTTCTTATTGGGTAATGGATATTCTCAAGGATTAGATAGAACTAAAAGGGGATAGTATAGATTACAGTCAATTCCTTATGTCATAGTTGATGGTATCCTTTTTAGGAAAGATTTTAATGGAGCCCTATTAAGATTCATTGAGATAGACCAAGCTAAAAGAATTATCAAAGAGCTTCATGATGGTCCTAATGGTGGTCACTTCTTAGCAAGGACAACTGCAATGAAGATCATGAGGGCTGGTTACTACTGGCCATCACTATTCTATGATTGTCATAGGTATGTGAGGAAGTGTGAAAAATGTGCCTTCTTTTCTAGTAAGAAAAAGCTTGCAGCTCTTCCTCTTCATCTCATTTCGGAGGACCAGTCTTTTGCTCAATGGGGATTGGATTTCATAGGCCCTATCAATCCTCCTTCTAGCTTTAGTCACAAATGGATTTTAGCTGCTATATATTACTTCACTAGGTGGACAGAGGTAGTTGCATTGAAGGATGCTACAAAATGTTTAGTTGTTGAGTTCCTTGATGGAATTATGACCAAGTTTGGTGCCCCTTCAACCATCATTTTAGATAATGCAAAATCTTTTTTAGGAACTCAGATTTGTGCATGGATAGTTGGCCATAATATCGACTTGAGCACATCCTCAAACTACTATCCTCAAGGCAATGATTTAGCTGAGTCATCCAAAAATAAACCTAATTAGGATTATGAAAAGAACTATAGAGGATAACCAGAGTTGTTGGGATCAAAAGTTGAGGACTACACTATGGGCTGACATAATAACACCCAAGAGGTCAATAGGAAATTCACCATTTATGTTGGTATATGGCAGAGAAGCAAGGCTTTCAATTTGATTAGAATTCCCATCCCTAGAACTAGCTCACCAGCTGGAGCTAATTGAAGATGATGCCATGAAAGTGAGAATGGCGAAGCTGATGGAGCTAGAAGAGAAAATAAGTTAGGCCATGTAGACCCTAGAAACACATCAGCAATAGGTGAAAGGGAGCTTTGGTATGAAGGCTAGTCAAAATCTTTACAGAAGGTGATTTTGTTATAAAATGGGATACTGACAAGGAAAAACTAGGGAGGCACTCAAAATTTGATGCACTATGGAGTGGTCCCTATGTGATCATTAGTTGCAAGTAGGCTAATGCTTTTCAATTAAGCAAACCTGGTGGTGAAATTTTGCCTATTCCAGTCAATGGGATCTATCTCAAACCATGTTTCTGACAGAGGTTGAGGTTTCATGTACATAGGTAGCTTAGTTTCCTTCTTGTAGCACATGTGTTTTGTTGAGGTTTTAGAGTTGCAGAGACAGATTTTTCGGTGTTTTTCTACCACAGAGGTAGGGTTAGAGTTTCATAATACAATAATCCAAATCTTTGATGACTCTATAGCCCAATGGATACATAAGGCCACTAATCATATGCATAGCTAGCTTGTGTCCCCTCTAAGTCACCAAAAATGTTACATATTTTTGCCTCCTACCAAAAATTTGATTTCAAATACTTGAACCCACCCAACGGTCACTATCCATATTTAAATATTTAAATTCCCCAAAATACAAAAAATTAAACATTTAAAACCTTATGGAATTTTCTTTTATTGCCTAAGTTATTTCCACTAGCCAACAACTCCTCACGCTATCAAATCTTTCATGATCTACGGTGGGCACTTTCCCGCATTCTCAAGATGCACTTCCTTTAAACAATGTGAGGAAGTCCATTTGTGATGTGTGGTAGGTGAGACAAATGTCCTTATGTGGGTTGTAGAAAGAAGGAAATGTCAAGTGAGCTGGCAGTTTGATTGGTGCTTACTTTCTCGCATTCTGTATTTTGTTAGGCTTTTTAACAATGCAAGAAGGCACCCTGGCGATACATGTCTTAGTGATGTCAAAGAGGATATTCATGCAAGTTTAGAGGGCATGTGTTATGAACATCATCAGATCTCCCAAGATCAATGGATGGTACATGCTTGTAATATGAAAGAGCATGAGTTTTAAGTGATGCGAGCAAGCCCCTTCATGAAATGTAGCTAATAATGACATCATGCATCTATTCTTCTCAAAGCAAGACCCATCATCTGATGTGATAAGATTGAGGGCTAGCACTGCCCCACATTATGAATATGCAAAAAGATTAAGGAATACAGGCAAGCACCTTGCTGCCACGCGTTCTTGTGGGGTCAAGTTACTATGAAGCTATAGGGTGATGCCAAGGTGGTGCCATGTCAAGATGAGTCAAATGCTGAGTGTTTATGGGCCCAAGAATTTTGAGGCGTAGGCACAGTGTAATAAGATCTTCCATGATCATTGATCTTATAGAGATCAATGATCAACACTTTCCCACAATATGAAGATGCGAGGAAATTAAACATTGTGGGGAAGCACCTGAAGGACATGTGTCCCAACAAGCCCAGCTAAGACATTGGTAGTCAAGGCTGACAGTTGGTAAACTGCCATGGTTAGGGTTTTGAAAGGATGGCGTTGTTAGTTGAAAAGATGTGGTCAACTACATGGAAACCTTGCGAGGTGGCAGAAATATAAAAGATCATTGGCCAGTGTGGCTTATTTTGGGTGTAGTATTCAGTTGACTACTGATTCATGAGCTCGAAATGAAGGAAATCGAGTTTTTTGCATGATCTGATCCTTGTGATCAATTCCAACAACTCTTGAATGAATTCTAAATATAGGAGAACACTCCACCACTCCACTTTATCCATCTACTTGGTCAGAATGGTTTAATGGCATCATTTTGGTCCCCTTAGGGCCCTGTTTCAACAAAATATCAGATTGCATTGTATCTGGATCTGTGCTCAGATCAAATTTTATCCAAATCTTCTCTGTAAGACTTAATGATGGTGGTTGTGGAGTAACTTCACTTAGAAAATATCTTAGTAATGCCTAAGCTATAAAGGTAATTTTTTTTAATTTTGTCAAGTTTGGTTGACTCTTCTCTATTTTCTCTGATATTGCTCAGCAATTTTAGTGTAAATTCCCTTTGCCTCTAAACTATATGACATTCTGCCTTATCTCCTCCAACCATTGATGTAAAGTGCAAGAACTATTTGCCTCTCATTGGTGTATTGTAGAGATCTACAATCTTGCATGACTGTATCTATTTTGGCCTATGAATGGTATATAAGTAAATCCTCCCTTTCCTTGTGTCATTCATTTGGGTTTTCTGATCTACATGTGATTATTAGATTAAAGCAAGGTTGGATGTGTATATCTTTAAGTGTCATGATGGTTCAATAGTTCATGTATGGCTAGAGATTGGTTTGAACACTCTATTTTGGTGCATTACCCCCTTAGGTTAGAATAGATGGTTCCACTTCTATGCATTCCTTCTCCCTTTTCCTCTCCAAGAGTCATTAGATGCACCCTAATAGTAAAGGAAGCTAGCCTTCTCCATAGACTCAACCTTACAGTTCAAGTCCCATAGCTTGGAAGTTGTTTCCATGTTTCACAAGGTTGTCCTTAGGTAAAAACTTTGGACATGGGTGCAAAATTTTGTGACAACAATTCCAATGCATTGAGGGGGGTCATAGGTTAACCTATGACTTGTATCGACACATTTCATGATAATGTATGTCCGTAGGGGCTCTAAGATATTTCATGATAAGTTATGTCCTGAGCTAGGTTAACCAAATGCATTCCTAGGTTCCCTAGAACCCCTATGGACATAAATTGTCTTAAAATGCATTGATAGGACCCCTAGGGATGCATTTCAAGACAATGTATGTCCCTATAGTTCCTAGGGCTCCTAGGGACATGTTTGGTTGGTTATAGTGCATCAAGAGGGGTCATAGGTTAACCTATGACCCCTCTTGATGAATTTCATGATATGATATGGCTCTGGGGGCCCTAGGAGCCCTAAAGACCCATTTGGCTGGTTTGAATGCATCAAGAAGTGTCATTGGTTATCCTATGACCCCTATCAACCCATTTCATGACAACATATGTCCCTACGTACCCTAGGACCCCTAGGGACACATTTGGCTGGTTCAATTATGTCAAGAGGAGTCATAGGTTATTCTATAATTCTATTGATGCATTCCATGACAACATATATTCTTAGGGGAACTAGCACCCCTAGGGAATCATTTAGTTGGTTCCAATGTGTCAATAAGGGACATAGATTCACCTATAACCCCTATTTATGCATTTCATTACAATGTATGTTCCTAGGGGCCTTAGAACCCATTGGGACACATTTGGTTGGTTCTAATACATCAAGAGTGGTCATAGGTTAACCTATAACTATTCTCGATGCATTTCATGACAATGTATGTCCCTAAGGGCCCTAGGGCCCCTAGGGATGCCTTTGGTTGGTTTTAATTTGTCTAGAGGGGTTGTAGATTAACCATTGATCCCTCTTGATGCATTTCATGACAAAGTATGTCCCTAGTGGTCCTAGTGCACCTAGGGATGCATTAGGTTGGTTCCATTGCATTGAGAGGGGTAAAAGTTTAACCTATGACCACTATCAATACATTTCATGACAACCTATGTCCCTAGGGGATATATGACCCAAAGAGAGGTATTTGGTTGGTTTCAATGCATCAAGAGGGGCCATAGGTTAACCTAGGACCCCTATCAACACATTTCATGACAACGTATGTCCCTAGGGGTCTTAGGGTCCCTAGGGTCGCATTTGGCTAGTTATAATGCATTGAGAGGGGTTATAGGTTAACCTACAACCCTTCTCGACCCATTTCATGACAAAATATGTCCCTTGGGACTCTACGAACCCTACAGGTTCTAATGTGTTTAGAGTGGTCATAGATTAACCATTGACCCCTCTCAATGCATTTCATGACAACATATGTCCCTAGGGGTCCTAGGGCCCTTAGAGATGCATTTGGTTGGTTCAAATACATCAAGAGGGCTAATAGTTTAACCTATGACCACTATAGATACATTTCATGACAATGTATGTCCCTAGGGGTCATAGGACCCAAAGAGATGCATTCGTTTGGTTACAATGCATCAAGAGGGGTCATAGCTTAACTTAGGACCCCTATCGACCCATTTTATGACAAAATATGTCCCTAGAGGCTATAGGACCCCTAAAGACCCAATTAGTTCATTCCAAGTTGTTGAGAGGTGTCAAAGGTTAACCTATGACCCCTATCGACACATTTCATTACAACATATGTCCCTAGGGGCCCTAGGACCCCTACGGATGGATTTGGTTGGTTCTAATGTGTCAAGAGGTTTCATAGAAAAACCTATGACCCTAACAATGTATTTCATGACAAAGTATGTTCTTAGGGGCCCTATGACCCCTAGGGACACATTAGGTTGGTTCTAATGTATTAAGAGGGGTCATAGGTTAGAGACCCATTTGGGTGGTTCTAATGTGTCGAGAGGGGTCATAGGTTAACCTATGACCCATCTCAATGCATTTCATGATAAAATATGTCCCTAGGGGTCCTAAGGCCCTTAGGGACACATTTGGTTGGTTCCAATGCATTAAGAGGGGTCATAGGTTAACCTATGACCCATATCGACACATTTCATGACAATGTATGTCCCTAGGGGCCCTAGGACCCCTAGGGATGCATATGGTTGGTTATAATGCATCAAGAGGGGTCATAGGTTAATCAATGTATTTCATGACAATGTATGTTGCTATGGGTCCTAGGGCCCCTAGGGATGCATTTGGTTGGTTCTAATGCCTCGAGAGGGGTCATAGGTTAACCTATGATCCCTATCGACGCATTTAATGACAACTAATGTCCCTAGGGTCCGTAGGGAACCTAGGGTCACATTTGTTTGGTTTTAATGTGTTGAGAGAGGTCATATGTTAACCTATGACCCCTCTCAACACATTGGAACCAAAAAAATGAGTCCTTAGGGGTGCTAGGGCCCTTAGAAACATATGTTGTCATGAAATGCATCAATAAGATTATAGAATAACCTATGACTCCTCTTGACACATTAGAACCAACCAAATGTATCCCTTGGGGTCTTAGGGTCCTTAGGGACATAAATTATCATAAAATGGGTAGATAGGGGTCATAAAATAACCAATGAAGTTTTTTAATGGATTGGAACTAGCCAAATGGGTCTGTACGGGTCCTAGCGCCCCTAGGGCCATATCTTATCATGAAAAACATTAAGAGGTGTCATAGTTTAATCTATAACCCCTCTCGATGTAGTAGAACCTACCAAATGCATCCCTAGGTGCCCTAGTGCCCCTAGGGACATACATTGTCATGAAATGCATCGGTAGGACCCTTAGGGATTCATTTCATGACAATGTATGTCCCTACAAGTCCTAGGGCTCCTAGGCATGCATTTAGTTGGTTCTAATGCATCGATAGGGGTCATAGGTTAACCTATGACCCCTCTCAATACATCTCATGATACGATACGACCCTAGGGGACCTAGGACCCCCAAAGACCCATTTGGTTAGTTCTAATGTGTGAAGAGGAGTCAAAGGTTATTTTATAGTCATATCAATGCATTTCATGAAAATATATGTTCCTATGTGCCCTAGCACCCCTAGGGACTCATTTAGTTGGTTCCAATGTGTCATGATGCATTTCATAACAATGTATGTCCCTAGAAGCCCTAGCATCCCTTGGGATGCATTTGGTTGGTTTTAATGCATAGAAAGGGGTCATAGGTTAACTTATGACCCCTCTAGATGCATTTGAAGACAATGTATGTCCCTAGGGTTTCCTAGGGCCTGTAGGGACACATTTCGTTGGTTCTAATACAACAAGAGGGGACATAGGTTAACCTATGACCCCTATCAATGCATTTCATGACAATGTATGTTCCTAGGGGCTCTATGACCCCTAGGGACACATATGGTTCATTCTAATATGTCAAGAGGGGTCATAGGTTGACCTGTGACTCCTCTAAATGCATTTCATGGAAACTTATGTCCTTAGGGCCAATAGGATCCCTAGGGACACCTTTGGTTGGTTATATTGTGTCTAAAGCGGTCATAGATTAACCATTGACCCCTCTCGATGCATTTTATGACAACGTATGTCCCTAGTGGTCCTAGTGTCCTGAGGGATGCATTGGGTTGGTTCCAATGTATCGAGAAGGATAATAGTTTGACCTATGACCACTATCGATACAATTCATGACAATGAATGTCCCTATAGGGCATAGGACCCCAAGAGATGCATTTGGTTGGTTCTAATACTTCGAGAGGGGACATAGATTAACCTATGACCCCTCTTGATGCATTTAATTACAACGTATGTCCCTAGGGGCCCTACGACCCCTAGGGACACATTTGGATTATTTTAATGTGTTGAGAGAAGTCATAGGTTAATCTATGACCCCGGTCAATGCATTGCATGGCAACACATGTACTTAGGGAACATAGGACCCATAGGCACCCATTTGGTTGGTTTCAATGCCTAGATGCATTTCATGATAACATATGTTCCTTGGGGCTATAGGGCCGCTAGGGAAGCATTTGGTTGGTTCTAATGTGTCGAGAGTGCTCATAGGTTAACCTAGGACCCCTATCGATGCCTTTCATGACAATGCATGTCCCTAGAGGGCTTAGGGTCCCTAGGTTTGTGTTTGGTTGTTTATAATGTGTTGAGAGGGGTTATAGGGTAACTTATCACCCCTCTCAACCCATTTCATGGCAAAATATGTCCCTAGGGGATCTAGGACCCCTAAGGGTTCTACTATATCTACAGGGGTCATAGAATAACTATTGACCACTCTTGACTTATTTCATGACAATGTATGTCCCTAGGGGACCTAGGACCCCTAGGTATGTATATGGTTGGTTCTAATGTGTCCAGAGGGTCATAGGTTAACCTATGACCCCTATCAATGCATTTCATGGTAACATATGTTCTGAGGGCCCATGTCATGAGCCCAAATTTAAGGATATATGAATATTTGAATAACATATTTAGATAATAATATTATGAAACCAAAGAAGATTATTATGTATTCACATTTGAATATATATGATATTAATAACTAATAATAATAATAATAAATTGATTAATAGACTAATCAATATAATATATAATAATAATATAAGAATTGGTTTAAGTGATAACACAATATGATATTATATTTACATAACATATATTTAATATGTTATAATAGTATTTAATAATTACAAAGATATTAATTATAAATTATATCAAATAACAATAATAATTTTATATATATTATGAGATGAACATATCCAAAAATAAATACTATAATATGTCATTGTAATACAAATAAAAATAAAAATAAATCATATTACTTTAAGGTAAATATTATTAATAATGAAATATACTATATTTGTTGATTTCTAATATAATCAATGATACACAAGTCATATTAATAAACCTAACCAACGTTATGTAAACTCATATATTACAACACATGCAAGGGTGACCCTTGCTCATAAAGGATCGTGTTGCATCATTTAAGGAAGCATGCATACAAAGGGTGGGACATTGAAAAGAAAGAAAGGACATCAGAGATGTTGGAGCTCAAAATTGCTTTCTCATCTTGAGCCTCCATTTTGAAAATTTTGAGAAAATGAAGCCTATAAATGCTTTGTGAAGCCTATGTACCCTGCTGTTGAGTCAACCCATAAATGGTGTTTAATGTTTCTAGCACCTTGCATTCAGCGTGTCTAAGTGTTCCATGATGTTAAATTGATGTCTCGGCTCATTCTGTGAAGTCCCATTTTGAGAAATTTCCAAATCTGCATTTTACCCAAGTGTCAAACAACGACATGAGGCCCTGTTTGCATTTGAATATCTTTTACCCAAGAATGTGTCATAACTAGCCACTTTAGGATTGTTTAGTGTCCATAATAGAGAACCTATGTTTAAGTTTTCAAGTCATTTTGAATCCATTTCACTAAGTTTTGAACCCTTCAAAGTTGGTCATTTACTATTTTGTGCATTTCCACATTGCACATAATTCTGGGAAGCCCTGTTTGATGTGCTATAACTTTGACCCAGTTGACAAAAATATTGAAATTCTTGTTGTGTTGCATTTTAGGCATCAGAGACTTATTATGTTTGAAGTTTCATCTCATGACGAATCTGTTTGATCAGTTTTGAAACGTGATTCCAAATGGAATTTCTATCTTTTGCTGGTGTCAGTAAGTGTAGATTGATTGGAACCCTTGTTTGTGGTGTTATAACTTGAGATTCATGATAGGTCAAGTCAAATGGATTGTACTCCTATGTTCTATACTACAAATACTACAAGTATGCCATTTTTCAAATCTTGACAAACCCATTTGCACACTTTTCTAGGGTCTTTCCATTTGTAAAAATTGTTTTTCTATCATTCTTTCTAGTTAGCAAATTCTAAGTAGCCTACTTTGAATGTCCTCCATTTTTGTCCTATTATTCGTCATGAGCCCAAATCGTAGATCCACAATGTCCTCATGACAAAGAACTAGTATCCCAGTTTTCATTTTCCCATGTGCTCATTTGCCTAGTTTTCCAAGCCAATTCTAGAGCCAATTTGTTAGTTTTTGACATTTTTCATGCAAGTGATTCTGAGAAGTCAACTTGGACAACAATTATCTTTTGACCTCGAATTTTTCATGAGACAAGATTCAACAGGATGAGAGTATGTGGGACAAAGTATTAGTGTGCCGGTTTTTGAAACCCAGTTATATGTTTGGGTCAGTTTTTAAGGCCAGTCAATAGACCTCCTGGCACAAAAGTGACAGTTTGCAGATCAGTGGTAACATGGTTTTCAATTGATTAATCAGTGATCAAATTTTTTTCTTATCAGTATGATGGGTTCAATGGATCAATTAAGCATTTCAGTTGTCTGGAAACAATTTTTTTTTTAAGCCAGACCCACTTTGGGGCGCGACTAATTATACTAGAATGATAAGAGTTGCCATCTGGATACTGCCAGTTTGAGTGTCATAATTGTATCATTGATAAGTCAGAGATTGTCACAACTAGATACTCAGGTTATTGTTGGTTCTTTTGGTGATCCTTTGTGTTAATCCCAATCCAAGAGACATACACAAGACTATTGGTACCCTATAATGTAGTGTTGAGGCCAAGTGCAATTTTTGCTATTCCAGCTCCCTTTTGAAAGAAAAAGTCTTCTTTCAAGGCATTGTGGAAATGAATGAATATATTTTGAATTTTCAAGTTGATAATAAAACTTATGCTCTTGTACTAGTGTCATTGTTACAAGAAGTTCAAATGATATTAACAGAGGCTATAGTGTGCTAGGAAAGGCCGTTGGGAAAGAATTTGAAGCTCCACGCCATGTTAGAGAGAGTCATGCACCCTGACTCACGCAGGAAAATAAGAAGAGTATCCTCCTCCATCAACACATTTGAAGACCACAATTTCACACCATCAAAAGAAGCTCCACACGCTAGAACAAGGAAACTTCATGCATTAAGAAAGAGGTTGTAGCTTGAAGAAGCAACACAAAGCAGAGAAAGTCCACATTAGCATCAAGGAAGCTGGTAAATGCGACATACCAAGGAAGAATCCACTGAGCAGCCCATGCAAATCCAACTGATAGTGGAGAGAAAGAAGACTCACACATATAATAACTGCTAGTTATCAAAGTTCAAAGACCCTGTGCCAAGGAGAACACGCAGCCTACGAGTGAGTAGCAAGGGTGACTTCAATGGAACTGAGAATTCGCTATGTTGAAGAACAAACCCACGCAATGGAGAAGTGAAGGAGAAGCTTTGCATTTTAAAGAAATGTTGAGCCGTTGATGGAGAAAACTACCCACATTTAAAAAAGATAAGCCCAAAACACGAAAAATTGTAGTCAATGTAATTTTAGGCAGGGGCTGGGAAGCAACAAATAGAGAAAATTGTAAGCCACCAATGAAGGTAACAAGGGGCCCACCTGATCAAAGAAGCAGAGCCGAGCTACAACATAAATGAAAATGTCCATGCAAATGTTAAAAAAGTTAGCACCAATGATTAAAAAAGCTAACTCAATGTTTGATAAGGAAGCAGGGTAGTTTCAAAAGTCATCATGCAAAGGTAGAAGGTGTCTGAATTGAAATTTCAGTCTTAAGCAAAAAAGCTGCAGTATTAAATCAAAGAAGTCCACGTCTAATAGGCGAATTGGCTAGTTTAAATGGATCCCACGCATGAAGTTTCAAACCTCACAACAGCCAAGGGTGCAGATACAAAGAAGAAAGTTGCGTTAAGCAAGAGGATGAAAGTTGGGAACCGTTGTTTGAAGAACGCAAAGTGATAGACAAATGGAAGGAGTCAACTTCTAAGAGTGAAACGAGAACATGTCGTAAGATTTTTCCCATATTGCTCACAAGACAAATATTATATGTCCTTAAATACAAGAACAGGCAACATGGGTTGTGTCTTAAGAGACATGCCATTTAAAGGCAACAAAGAAAGAGGTGGGCCCCTTGTGCACTTAATGTTGAATCTTGTGGTTTGATGATGCAAGCTAGGTGGTGTGCAAATAGAGAAATTCTGAATGAACATGCAGTAATGATGAGTTGGCGCCCAAAGCACCCAAAACCAAGATGCGACTAGATGAGGACATGTGTCCCAATTAGACGGTACATGCTTCCCCACATTATGAAGTTGCAAGGTAGATAAATAATTCGAGAAAGCAGGGTCGCGACACATGGTAGCGGACCTGTCCAAAAATGACGTGGTGGATGCATGTTCGAGTGACCAATCAAACAGTTACACATGGCACCGAAGGAACAAGTTCAGATGTAAGGCACAGGATGCTGCCACGTGGTAGATCCTGCAGTGCCCGCATTCCCGCAAAAATAAGATGAAAGAAAGATAAATAATGCGGGCAAGCAACACATGGCATGGGTCTCGATCACACTGACGTGGTGGATATGCAAAGAGGTAGCCAATTGAACAGTGACGCATGGCAGTTGGTCAACCAATGGTTGACCCCAGATTCGAAGGACAAGGGAATTTAACATTGTTTAAAATATCAAAATTTTTAATTTTGAATATCCTGTGCAGATTTTAAATTTCAAAAGGGGATTTATTCTAAAGTTTAACTTTAGATAAATTTAAAATTTTCAAATTAAAAATTAAAAATTTGTAGACAGACCTAAACTTTTATAATAGAGGATCTTTTTTCAAATCGACTTTCTGGGCATTTTCGGGAGGCTAGATATGCACTCCAATATACCGTCAAAATTGGGAAGATCTAATTTTTTCAAATATGAGGTCAGTTTTTTCACAGGTAGTAGTCTATTTGACCTAGAGGAGGATTTGTCTTAGGTATCTGAATTGCAACAATATTCAGGTATGGAATTTTAGATTTGATTTTTAGCATGGAAATGAGCTGAATATAGTTAAAAGGCAGTGAAAATGAGGTTTGAGACAATTTTAACCATTTTCAAATTAGTTGAATCTCAATTTCATTAGTATTTCATTGAGGCAAATCAGATATTTTAGTGAATCAAAAGGCTTTTATCATTTGAACAGAGATATTTTCCAATCAGTTAGAGTGTAATGATGAAACAAGATCAGATCAGATGGGTAGAGAGATGAAAGAGGTGATTCAGTTGAGAGAGATTGAATTCCCAGTGGACAAATGTCAGCCTAAGATTCAATTTCGGAATCCTTCCTTGTCTATATATTTCATTTTCTTTCTCATTTGGGGGGTTCCATTCTTTTGGAGAAAAATCTACACATTACTGTGATACCAAGGTCTTAGATCCAGTTCTGGTTGCATTCCCATGACTGTGACACCATTTTCCTTCAGCAAATTTTTGTCATGTGAACAAAAAGTGTAAAGATAATATAGATAGTTCTGAGATGTTAGGTTGTTTCATGTTTTGATTTCATGCACCTGAATGTATATTTTCAAAGAAAATGAATATATATGAGCAATAGTTTCACTAGCTTCATTCTATTTCTTGTCTCCTGTCTCAACAATCTATAAGTCTTATGTGGTTTTGGAACAAAGATCTGAGACCCATTTGCATCCCTTTCAGGTTGTATGTTTGATGTATTTTGTTGTTGGACCAAAGGGCCAAGTAAATGCTTGATATGTTTAACAAGGTTGCTGGTTACTTGAGAAGGATATTTTGTAAGAATGAGATCTGAATGAACATTGAAGTCTGAATCACAAGGTGATTAGATATATCTGATGTCTGGGTATACGAAATATGTCCTGATGTCACAGATGTATGTTTTAAATTCATAAAATTTCCTAATGGATTAGGCACTGATCAGAGATATGATCATTAGGTTTTGTTGCATGTTTGAGGATTTGTTGAACATCAACATCAATAATCAACGTTTTTCCCCTTTTCATCTTGAAGAGCTATAATAGAATGCCCTTACTTAGCTTATGAGGTTCCTAGATCTGCATTTAGCTACTATAGATTGATGTTATTTCATGAGTTATCAGGAGAAATAAGGGTTTTATTTGCTTCATAATAGATTCAGTGTATGCTTTGATAACTAGTACCATATAAAGAATCTATAGGTCTACCCACCTAGGTTTTGTAGAGCCTAAAGTAGAAGAAGGGTCATGCCTTATAGTTGGCCTTGTGTTTGAAATGATATGTTAATAATGGGAGTTAGTTTCCCCTATATGTGTCATATTCTTATGGGGATAATTGGAAACTGGTAGCATTTTCAAACACCAACAAGAGAATCACAGATAGAAGAAGATAAGTAATGGAAGGGAACATGCATACAAAGAAGGCCAACACATGAATCCTCTAACGTGAACATCATCAAACCATATGAACATGATACTCCATGAAGGATGAATATTTGGTTGTCAACCCCAAATCTATAAGCAGGATATGACAATGTTACAAGACAAAGGGACCTCAACAAACGTTTCATTAGTTTAAAGATAAAGGCAATACAAGAATCGAGGCTATCAAATACAACCAACACCATCTAACATACAAGTAGTGAAGATAGATTATTCACACATTCAGGAGATATATGAAAGGTAGACATTTAGCCCAAATGTAACACATTAATTTTTCGAGATGCTACAAATGTAGACACCACAATGTAGCAATCCAAACATCTTGAATAACAATAAGTGAAGCACTAACCAATGAACAACACATTTGAGATGATCCACAATTAGTAATAATACTCCAATTGATATAAATTAAATTTGCAATTCCTAGTAGCTCCATATCATAGTGAGCACGATTGCAGAGATAACATTTATGTATTGTGGGTACTACATGATCTCCTTTCTCAAAATATCCTTCAAGATTTTGACAATGAGTTGAAATGTTCCTAAAATTATACCAGAGCTATTGGGTTATAACTTATAACCAACATTTCTTGCCATCAAAGTAGAGGCCCCTAGCTGAGAAATATTATAAGAAACATATAACAAAATATATGCCAGATAACACTGCTACACTAGGCATCCATTATTATTGTCCTTCTACCAACCTATATTTTGATCCCTCATTGGTCTGACAACCTTATTAGGAAAATTCAATTATATACAACTAAATCTAACAACTAGGACAATATCATCATCATTGCATACTTACAAAGTATGATCAGTCATCCAGAACAATAGTCATATCTTCATCATTATAAGCAACAATGTGAAGGTTAATAATATGTTTATATCACCATATCAGAGAAATATGGAAAAAAGGATACAAAGAAAAGAAAAAGTCATAAAAATAAATGTACCCCAATATGGGTACATTACAAATGGTATCAGAGCACTGATTTTTCCATCCCGTGAAGAAGATTTGAAGACATGACATTAGGAATCCATGGAAAGGAGAAAATTGAAGTGGCAATATTAAAATCAAGAGCAATTTGAAGGAAAAATACACCAGATGGACAATGTGGACGAACAACAGTGCACAGGAGAAGAAGAACAAACAATCAAATTAGTAAACGATGACCCAATTTGACACTTACTGTGCAAGAGGGAAGTAAAGATGTAGACCATCTAAAGAACTGACCCATTGTATTTTTTATACCAACTCAATAGAAGGGGGGATATGGCATCTACAAAAAAGAGTAAAGGATACTTGACGAAGAAGGAGATGCTACAAGTCATTGTAGAAGATATAGAAATTCACGAGTAATCAAAAATTAAGGAAGGAAATATACACAATGAAGTAAGGGCATAGAAGGGACATTACACATGATTATTTCTTATTAGAAAATGAGCTCAAAGGTAATGGTCAACTGGTTAGCCTTCCTCACCATGGATGTATGTTGTATATTTGTATAAACTATACTCATGGATATCATCACTGCAAAAGGAATCGTGCCTTGGTATGTGTTGTGAACTGTGAGGAAACCTTGATTATCTCATCTTCGGCCTTCGACTTGAAGGTCCTTTGTTGTTATATCCTAAAATACCAAGGGAAATATGTGCTGCCACAATTAATGTAACCAAATGATTTACAATTGAGCTTGATGCATTATAAAAAACAATTAGTGAATGTATCCATGTATTAGCTTTGGACCTAAAAGGCATCAAACACTTCCTATCTATCATCCATGCATCACAAGTCTCCCATTCTACATTGGCTATCACCACCAGGAGTATGATGATTGACAATGTTATCCCATGCCCTGAACCCATTGAGGGATGACATAGGTTATATTATAGATATTGGTTGGGAGTTGACCATGAGCAAAGTGTTGGGGATTCTACTATTTGAAAGTAGGGAAATAAATTCATGATTTAAGAATATAGTCTTCAAACATGACATATTTAATAATCTTCTTATTGTTACCTTCTATATAAGCTCCAAATAGTTGGCTGACATAATCAGATCTACAAACATACTTATGAATTCAATAGTCATCATCAAGCAACTTATCTTCTTAAGTATAAGATCGTTATTGGTACCCATTGCATCCAATAGATTGAAGCAAAACATGTCTAGTCTTATACGGAGAACCATATTACTTCATGGGAGAAATAATTTGTATTTTTGTACAAAGTTTTGAGGAGGCTGTAGGCGATCTAAACCCTCTCCATTTGTCGCATCAAAAGTCTTATGTATGGAGGATGTTCCAAATTCTTAGTATGTTCATTAGCAGTCAGTACCAATCTAATATTTACAAATAGATGATCGTTAATATTGAAGTCATCAGTAGTACACATGATCACAAGAAGACCAAGAAGGAGATCATTAAATGGGGAATGTAACAATAGAATCTACACTTCTTGGAGAAAAATAAATAAGAATGTTATAGACATGGACTATTAATAAAATGGATAGAGAAGGAAATAATGGACTTAGAATAGGAATAGGGAAAATAAAATAATGACATTTGAAAGTGTAAAATTGAATCATGGTGCTTAACCTAACCTTTGGTGGAGCCTAGCTAACACCTCAAAGTATAAAAACTAAAGCCGTTGAGACAAACATTGAAGGTGGGGATGAATTCCAAATAAGGTAACTTTCAAATTATGAGACAAAGTATCACTTACTCCCCTTTATTATTCATTTATATGTTGCAATCAATATTATGAGGTAAAATATATGTGATATTTGTAATTTCAAATATTAGATATATAGAGAGTTAATATTTGAATGATATCTTGTTCATAACTCATGGAAACTAATATTTCCTCTCAAGAGGGAGAATACCTAATCTCAAGTAATAATATTATTATGAAATATGATTGTGAGAAATATAATTGCTAATATGATTGTCTCTCACAAGAATTCCAATATAATAACAAATACTATGAATAAGTCCATCTACCAATCTAGCAATGGTACTACAATTATGTTACCCCTTAGTAAAGAAGCATTTGACAATATTGAGATTTTCCCAAAGTACACAATGTGCATCAAACTCTCAATGACCACTCATGTTGTGTTGGCAATCACTAAAATTAGCAGATAAAATTTCATAATCATAGTTAGTTATTTGATAAGGAAATAAAATGTTGGAAAGATATGTATCAAAGTATATATTTCAATTAGATTATTATATATATTGGAATTATTTATTGTGACAAATTATTTATTCTTGAGTATGATATAAATCTTTCTCTTATTTCCTATTTTTCTCTATGAGCACTTGCTTTGATCTTTTCTCTCGAGTATGTCTTGTTGAAAAGGAGATATTAATATCAAATTCAAAGGGAGTTTGACACTTCCAAGGTAAAGGAGCCTAAATTTCATTAGAGGCAAGCTCGTAAAGAAAGGGAAATACACAAAGGAAAATCATTAGTGTAAAAGTATTTTGGTACATCTCCATGATTGACCTATTCTCCCAAAGCACTTAATTGACATAGAAGTGGGGAACTATTCAACAAAGGTGGTTGAATCTATAAGGACCCTTAAGGTAGTTAAGCGTAAATAATGGATAAATATCCTATGGTCACCACTTCAATGTTAGCTTATGGTGAATGATTAGGAAAGTATTGTACATACTTCATAATTTTTGGGCTATGGCTGATGTTGTAGTCGACATATTATGGCCGACATATGGCCAACATGTTGTAACCCTAAAACGGATAAAATACTTGTATAAAAGGGTTTAGGGTTAGGTATTTTCATTAGGTTGTGATGTGAAATTGCTTCTTGCGGCAGTATTGAACTGTAAGGGATTACAAACAGTAATTGGGTTGTAATCACTGGATTGTAATAAGATTGGACTTGCTGTTTGGTGGAAGTAGCCCACGTATTGGGTGAACCACGTTAAATCTTGGTGTCTTGTGTTCATTTATGTGTGATCTATTATTTTTTTGTTATTGGTTAAATTTGCATGTAGTTTTTATTTCTGTCCATGGTTTATCCTAACAAGTGGTATCAGAGCCTAGTTGTTTTTCAGTTATCCTCTGCAGGAAAGTTTCACAGTTGAGTGGGAGTCTCACGGTTGAATGGGAGCAATGGAAGATGAGGGTAAGCTAAGGGTTGATAGGTTTAATGGGAAGAACTTCCAGTTATGGAAGATGCAAATGGAAGACTATCTTTATCAGAAGGATTTATGGAAGTCGTTGGAAGGTAAAGCCAAGAATTAGGGAACTATGTCAAATGCTGAATGGGATCTTTTGGACATAAAGGCACTTGGAAGCATTCGGTTATGCTTGGCACCATCGGTGGCATTTAATATTACAAAAGAAAATATGATAGAAGACTTGATGAAAACCCTAGCGACACTGTATGAAAAGCCCTTTGCTTCAAACAAGGTATTTCTCATGAAGCATTTATTTAATATGGAAATGGCAGAAGGTTGATCTGTTGTAGATCATTTAAATGAGTTTAATACTATTACTAGTCAATTATCTTTTGTGGGTATAAATTTTGATGAAGACATTAGGGCTCTCTTGATTTTGTGTTCTTTGCCTGAAAGCTGGAATGGATTAGTAATGGTTGTAAGTAATTATGTTCCTAGATCTAATACCCTAAAATATGATGATGTGATCAGTGTTGTTTTGTGTGAGGAAACTCATAGGAAATCCTCAGGTGGATCTACATCAGGAAGTGCTTTGAATGCACAAAGCAGGGGTAGAATGACTAATAGAGGAAGTAACTCTACAAATTGTGGGAAATCAAGGGGAAAGTCAAAGGGGAAAATGTCTCAATTGAGAGGACCGAACGATTGCTGGTATTATGGGAAACCAGGTCATACAAAGAAAGATTGCTAAAATCGCAAGAAAAATGAAAGAGATAAATTAGATGAAGACAAGGAGGCAAATGTGGTAAGTAAAAAATCCAAAGAGGATGCTTTTCTTCTGTCTTTAGAAAGTGTTGATGATTCATGGGTTTTAGATTCTGGTGCTTCATTTCATGCTACACCTCATAGAGGTTATTTCATTGATTATGTCCAAGGGGATTTTGGGCTTTTATAATGAACCCTATCAAATTGTTGGAAAGGGAAAAATTAAGATTAAGTTGCAAAATGAGAATCATTGGCTACTACATGAGGTAAGACATGTTCCAAGGTTGAGTAGGAATTTAATTTCAGTAGGGCAACTTAGTGATGAGGGTTGTGTAGTTACTTTTAATGATAAAAATTGGAAGGTTTCAAAAGGTTTCCTTGTAGTAGAAAAAGTTGTGAAAGTGGGCACCTTATATCTTTTGGTAGGTTACAATGTGTCAAGAGAGGTCATACGTTAACCTATGACCCCTATTGATGTAATTGATAACAACATATATCCCTAAGGGTCCTAGGACCCCTATAGACCCATTTGTGTTGTTCCAATGCGTTAAGAAATGCCATAGGTTATCCTATGACCCCTATCAACTAATTTCATGACAACATATGTCCCTAAGGGCCCTAAAATCCCTTGTGATGCATTTGGATGATTTTAAAGCGTCGAAAGGAGTCATAGGTTATTCTATAATCCTATTGACACATTTTATGACAATATATGTTCCTAGGAGCCCTAGCATCCCAAGGGACTCATTTGGTTGGTTTCAATTCATCAAGAGGGGTCATAGGTTAACCTATGACCCCTATCAACACATTTCATGACAACATATGTTCCTATTGGTCCTAAGACTGCTAGGGATGCATGTGATTGGTTCTAATGCATCGAGAGGGGTCATAGGTTAACCTATGACCCCTATCGATGTATTTCAAGATAATGTATATTCATAGGGGCCCTAGGTCCCCTAGGGATGCATTAGGTTGGTTCCAATACATCAAGAGGGGTCATAGGTTAACATATGACTCGTATAGACACATTTCATGACAATGTATGTTCCTAAGGACTCTTGGACTACTAGGGATGCATTTGGTCAGTTCTAATACATTGAGAGGTGTCATAGGTTAACCTATGACCCCACTTGATGCATTTTATGACTATGTATGTTCCTAGGGTCCCTGAGGCCCATAGGGACTCATTTGGTTGGTTGTAATGCGTCGAGAGTGGTCATGAAATGCATTGATATAGGTCATAGGTTAACCTATGATGCCACTCAATGCATTAAAACCAAGCAAATGCATTCTTAGTGGTCTTAGGGCCCCTAGGGACACATTTGGTTGGTGCATTGAGAGGTGTAAATGCATTTCATGACAACTTATGTCCCTAGCGGTATTAGGCCTCCTAGGGATGCATTTGGTTGTTTCTAATGCATCAAGAGTTGTCATAAGTTAACCTATGACCACTATTGACACATTTCATGACATCGTATGTTCCTAGGGCTCTAGGGCTGCTAAGGATGAATTTGGTTGGTTCCAATGCATCAAAAAGGGTCATTTGTTAGTCTATGACCCCTATTGATGCATTTCATGACAATGTGTATCCCTAGGGGTCCTAGGGCTTCTAGGGACAAGTTTAGTTTGTTTTAGTGCATCGAGAGGGGTCATAGGTTAACCTATAACCCCTCTCGATGCATTTCATTATATTATATGTCTCTAGGGGCCCTAAGACCCCTATGGATTCATTTTCTTGGTTATAATGCATCGAGAAATGTCATAGGTTATGCTATGACTCCTATCAACCCATTTCATGACAACGTATCTCTATAGGGACCTTAAGACCCCTAGGGATGCATTTAGTTGGTTCTAATGTGTCAAGATGATTCATAGGCCACTTTATAATCTTTTTGATACATTTCATTACAACATATGTACCTAGGGGCCTAGCACCCCTAGTGACTCATTTAGTTGGTTCCAATGGATTGAGAGGGATGATAGGTTAACCTATGACCCCTATTGATGCATTTCATGACAATGTATGTCTCTAGTGGCCCTACTACCCCTAGGGAAAAATTTTGGTTGGTTTTAATTCATAGAGAGGGGTCATAGGTTAACTTATGACCCCTCTCAATGTATTTCATGATAACATATGTCTGTAGGTGCCCTATGACCACTAAGGACGCATTTGGTTGATTTGAATGCATCCAGAGGGGTCATAGATTTACCTATGACCCCTCTTGATGAATTTCATGATAATATATGTCCTTATGGGTCATAGGGCCCCTAGGGACACATTTGGTTTCTTCTAAGGCATCTAGAGGTTCTATAGGTTAACTTATGACCCACCATCAATGCATTTTATTACAACAGATGTTCCTAGGGGCCCTAGGACCCTTAGAGAATCATTTGGTTAGTTTTAATGCATCGAAAGTGGTCATAGAATAACCTATGACCCCTATCAATGTATTTTAGGGAAACATATGTTCCTAAGGGTCCTAGGACTCTTAGGGACGAATTTGGTTTGTTTTAATGCATAGAGAGGGGTCATAGGTTAACCTGTGACCCCTTTTGATGCATTTTGTGACAACATATGTTCCTAGGGGCCCTCGGGCCCTTAGAGACTTGTTTGGTTGGTTCTAATGCATCGAAAAGGAACATAGGTTAACCTAGGACCCCTATTGATGCATTTCATGACAACTTATTTCCCTACGGGTCCTAGGGCTCTTAGGGACATATTTGGTTGGGTCCAATGTGTTGAGAGGTGTCATAGGTTAATCTATGATCCCTATCAATGCATTTCTTGACAAGGTATGTCCTTAGGGGTCGAGGATGACTTGGGATACATTTTTTTGGTTCTAATGCTTTGAAAGGGGTCATAGGTTAACCTATGACCCGTCTCAATGCATTTCATGACAACGTATGTCCCTAGGGGCCTTCTGACCCCTAGAGACATATTTGGCTGGTTCTAGTGTGTTGAGAGGGATCATAGATTATCTTATGACACCTTTTAATGAATTCCATGACAACATATGTTTCTAGGGGACCTAAGGCCTCTAGGGACACATTTGGTTGGTTCCAAAGCATCTAGAGGGGTCATACACTATTGATGCATTTCATGACAACCTATGTCAATAGAGGTCCTAAGGCCCATAGGGATGCATTTGGTTGGTTCCAATGCATTGAGAGGGATCATAGGTTAACCTATGATCCCTCTTGATGCATTTCATGATAACATATGACCCTAGGGGCCCTAAGACCCCTAGGGATGCATTTGGTTGGTTCTAATGTGTAGAGAGGGGTCATAGTTCAACCTATGACCCCTATCAACACATTTCATGACAACTTATGTTCCTAGGAGCCATAGGATAGCTAGGGATGCATTTGGTTGGTTCTAATGCATCAATTTTTGATGCATTCCATAACAACATCTAGCCCCTAGGGCCCCTAGGGATGCCTTTGGTTGGTTCTAATGCTTCAAGAGGGGTCATAAGTTAACTTATTACCCTTCTCAATGCATTTGATTACAATGTATGTTCCTATGAGCTGTACGACCCCTAGGAATGCATTTGATTGGTTCCAATGCATCAAGAGGGGTCATTATTTAAGCAATGAACCCTATCAATGCATTTCATGACAACGTATGTTAGTAGGGGTCCTAGAGCCCCTAGGGACGCATTTAGTTAGTTCTAATGTGTCGAGAGGGGTCATAGATTATCCTATGACTGCTCTTGATGCATTTTATTAAAATATATGTCCCTAGGGTCCCTAGGACTCCTATGGACCCATTTGGTTGGCTACAATGCATCGAGAGGTCTCGTAGGTTATAATCATATAAGTGCATTTCATGGCAATGTATGTTCTTAGGGGCCCTAGGACCGGTATGAACTCATTTGGTTGGTTCTAATGCATCAAGAGAGATAATAGGTTAAATTATGACCCCTATCAACACATTTAATGACAATGTATGTCACTAGGGCTCTTAGGGATGCATTTGGTTGGTTACAAAGAGTTTATAGGGATTATAGGTTTACCTATGAACCCTATCAACGTATTTCATGACAACGTATGTGCCTAGCCACGTTAGGACCCCTAGGAATGCATTTGGCTAGTTCTAATGCATCAAGAGGGTCATAGGTCAACCTATGACCCCACTCGATGCATTTCATGACAATATATTTCCCTAGGGGTCCTAGGGCCCCAAGGGATGCATTTTGTTGGTTCCAATGTGTTGAGAGGTGTCATAGGCTAACCTATGACCCCTGTTGATACATTTCATGACAATGTATGTTCCTAGGGGTCCTAGGACTACTAGAGACACATTTGGCTTGTTCTACTGTGTCGAGAGAGGTCATAGGTTAACCTATGACCCCTCTTAATACATTTCATGATAATGTATGTCCCTAAGGGCCCTAGAATAGCTAAGGACACCTTTGGTTGTTTATAATGTGTCTGGAGGGCACTCTTGATGCATTTCATGACAACATATGTCCCTATGGGTCCTAGGGCCCCTAGGAATGCATTGGGTTGGTTCTAATGCTGCATAAGGGGTTATAGGTTAACCTATGACCCCTATTGATGCATTTCATGCCAATTTATGTCATTAGGGTCCCTCAGACCCCTATAGACATGTTTAGTGGGTTAACCTATGACCCTTATTGATGCATTTCAAGACAACATATGTCCCTAGGGGCCCTAGGACCCCTAGGGATGCATTTGGTTAGTTTTAATGCATCGAGAGTGGTCATAGGTTAACTTATGACTCCTCTCGACACCTTTCATGACGACGTATGTCCCTAGGGTTCCTATGACCCCTACAGATGCATTTCATTAGTTTTAATGAGTCAAGAGCCATATCGATGGATTTCATGGGAACATATTTCCCTAAGAAACCTAGGAACCCTAGGGATGCAATTGGTTAGTTCTAAGGGGTCCAAAGGGGTCACGGGTTAACCATTGACCCCTCTCAATGCATTTCATGACAATTTATGTCCCTAGGGGTGCTAGTGCCACTAGGGATGCATTGGGTTGGTTCTAATGCTTCGAGATGGGTCATAGGTTAACTTATGGCCCTCTCGATACATTTTAGGACAAAGTATTTTCCTAGGGTCCCTAGGACCCCTAGGGATGCATTTGGTTGGTTGTAAAACATTGAAAGGGGTCATAGATTAACCTATGACCCCTATTGATGCATTTCATGCCAATGTATGTCCCTAGAGGCCCTATGACCCCTAGGGACACCTTGGTTTGGTTCTAATTTGTCAAGAGGAGTCATATGTTAGTCGATAATCCTATTGACACATTTCATGACAATGTATGCACCTAGGTGCCCAAGGACCCATAGGGACTCATCTAGCTAGTTCTAATACATCAAGAGGGGTCATAGATTAACCTATGACCCTTATCGATGCATTTCATGACAAAGTATGTCCCTAGGGGCCCTAAGACACTTAGGGACACATTTGATTGGTTTTAATGCATTGAGAGGGGTCATAGATTAACCTATAACCTCGCTCAATGTATTTCATGACAACATATGATCCTAGGCATCCTAGAATCCTTAGGGATGCATTTTGTTGGTACCAATGCATCAACAAGTGTCATAGGTTAACCTATGACCCATATCGATGCACTCGATGACAACATATGTCCCTACGGGTCCTAGGACCCCTAGGGATGCATTTGGTTGGTTTTAATTCTTTAAGAGGGGTCATAGAATAACCGATGACCCCTGTCGATGCTTTCATGACAATGTATGTCCCTAGGGTTCCTAGGGCTCTTAGGGATGCATTTTGTTGGTTCCAAAGAGTCAAAAAGGATCATAGGTTTACCTATTACCCCTATCAACACATTTAGAAGCAATGTGTATCCCTAGCTAACTTCTTACCACTAGGGATGCATTTGGCTAGTTCTAATGCATTGAGAGGGGTCATAGCTTAACCTATGACCACTCTCAATGCATTGCATGACAATGTATGTCCCTAGGTGTCCTAGGGATCCTAAGGACGCATTTTTTTGGTTCTAATGTAGCGAGATGGGTCATAAGTTAACCTATGACCCCTATCCATGCATTCCCTTACAATGTATGTCCCTAGGGGCCCTAAGACTACTAGGGACACATTTTTTTTGTTCTCATGTGTCAAGAGAGGTCATAGGTTAACCGATGACCCCTCTCAATGCATTTCATGATAATGTAGATCCCTAGGGGCCCAAGAACCCCTAGGGATGCCTTTGGTTGTTTATAATATGTCTATAGGGGTCATAGGTTAACCTATGAACCATCTTGATATTTTTCATGACAACGTATGTCCCTATGGGTCCTAGGGCCCATAGGGATGCATCAGGTTGGTTCCAATGCGACATGAGGGGTTATAGGTTAACCTATGACCCCTATTGATGCATTTTATGACAATGTATGTCGCTAGGGGCCCTAGGACCCCTAAGGACACATTTAGGTTGTTCTAATGCTTTGAGAGGTGTCATAGGTGAACTTATGAGCCCTCTTTGCACATTTTGTGACAACATATGTCCCTAGGGATCCTATGGCCCCTGAGGATGCATTTGGTTGGTTTTAGTGTGTTGAGAGTGGTCGTAGGTAAACTTATGACACCTCTCAACACATTTAATAACAACGCATGTCCCTAGGGTTCCAATGATACCTAGGGATGCATTTGGATGGTTTGAATGCATTGAGAGGGGTCATTTGTTAACTTATGACCCCTATCGATGCATTTCATTGGACTACATTTGGTTGGCTATAATGTGTTTAGAGGGGTCATAGGTTAACCATTGACCCCTTTCGATCCATTTCATGACAACTTATGTCCCTAGGGGTCCTAGTGCCCCTAGGGAAGCATTTGGTTGGTTCTACTACTTTGAGACAGGTCATAGGTTAACCTATGACCCCTCTCGATGCATTTCATGACAACATATGACCCTAGTGGCCCTAGGACCACTAGGAATGCATTTTTTTGGTTTTAATGCATTCAAAGGGGTCATAGGTTAGCCTATGACCCCTATCAGCACATTTCATGACATCGTATGTTCTTAAGGGCCCTAGGGTCCTGAGGGATACATTTGGTTAGTTCCAATGCATCGAGAGGGGTCATTGGTTAACCTATGACCCCTATCAATGCATTTCATGATAATGTATGTCCCTAGGGTTCCTAGGGCCCCAAAAGATGCATTTGGTTGGTTCTAATGTGTCGAGAGGGGTCATAGGTTAACCTATGACTCCTCTCAACACATTTCACGAGAACATATGTCCCTAAGGGGACTAGGACACCTACAGACCCATTTGGTTGGTTTTAATGTGTCAAGAGGTGTTATAGGTTAACTTATGACCAGTCTCGATGTAATTCATGACAATGTATGTCGCTAGGGGTCCTAGTCTCGCTAGGGATAAATTTGGTTACTTCCAATGTGTCGAGGTTATAGGTTAACCTAAGACCCCATCGATGCATTTCATGACATCATATGTCCATAGGGGCCCTAGGACTCCTAGGGATGCATTTGGTTGGTTTTAATGCTTTAAAAGGTGACCCCTTTGGATGCATTAGAACCAATGAAATGCATCTCTAGGTTAATGTATGACCCCTCTCGGTGCATTTCAAGACAACTTATGTCCCTAGGGGCCCCAGGGCCCCTAGCAATGCATTTTATGACAATATATGTTCCTAGGTGCCCTATGACCCCTAGGGATGCATTTGGTTGGTTCCAATGCATCGAAACCTATGATCCCTCTTGATGCATTTCATGACAATGTATGTCCCTAGGGGCCCTACGAGCCCTAGTGATGCCTATGGTTGGTTCTAATTTGTCTAGAGGGGTAATAGGTTAACCATTGACCCATATCAATGTATTTTAGCACAACATATATCCCTAAGGGTCCTAGTGCCGCTAGGGAAGAATTGGGTTGGTTCTAATACTCTTAGAGAGGTCATAGGTTAACCTATGACACCTCTCGATTCATTTCATGACAACATATGATCATAGGGGCCCTAGGATCACTAAGAAAGTTTTTGGTTGGTTTTAATGCTTTGAGAGGTGTCGTCGGTTAACTTATGACTCCTATCGAAGAATTTCATGATATCGTATGTTCCTAAGGGCCCTAGGGCCCCCAAGGAAACATTTCATTGGTTCTAATGTGTCAAGAGGGATCATTGGTTAATGTATGACCCCTATCAAAACATTTCATGACAATGTATGTCCCTAGGGTTACTAGGACCCCTAAGGATGCATTTGGTTGGTTCTAATGCATCAAGAGGGGTCATAGGTTAACCTATGACTCCTCTTGACATATTTCATGAGAACATATGTCCCTAGGGGCACTAGGACACCTACGAACTTATTTGGTTGGTTTTAATGTGTCGAGAGGTGTTATAGGTTAAGCTATGACCCCTCTCAATGCAATTCATGACAATGTATGTCCCTAAGGGTCCTAGCAGTGCTAGAGATGCATTTGGTTACTTCCTTATTGATGCATTTCATGACAATGCATATCCCTAGGGACCCTAAGATTCCTAGGGATGCATTTGGTTGGTTTTAATTCTTTGAAAGGGGTCATAAGTAAACCTATGACCCCTCTAGATGCATTAGAACCAATGAAATGCATATCCTAGGTTAATGTATGTCCCCTCTTAGTGCATTTCAAGATAACATATGTCCCTAGGGATCCTACGACCCCTAGAGATGCATTTCATGATAACATATGTTCCTAGGTGTCATATGACCCCTAGGGATGCATTTGGTTGGTTCTAATGTGTCAAAACCTACGACCCCTCTTGATGCATTTCATGACAATGTATGTCCCTAGGGCCCCTACGACCCCTAGGGATGCCTGTGGTTGGTTCTAATGTGTCTAGAGGTGTCATAGGTTAACCATTGAGCCCTCTCAATATATTTCATGATGACATATATCATTGGAGGTCGTATTTCCCCTAAGGACACATTGGGTTGGTTCTAATGATTTGAGAGGGGTCATAGGTTAACCTATGAGCCCTCTCTACACATTTCATGACAATGTATGTCCCTAGGACCCCTAGGGATGCATTTGGTTGGTTATAATGCATTGAGAGGGGTCATAGGTCCATCTTGATACATTTCAGGACAACATATTTTCCTAGGGGTCCTAGGACCCTAGGGACCCATATGGTTGGTTCCAACTCTTCAAGAGGTGTCATAGGTTAATCTACGACCAATCTCAATGCATTTCATGACAACATATGTCACTAGGGTCTCTAGGATCCTGAGGGACACATTTGATTGGTTCTAATGCGTTGAGAGGAGTCAAATTTTAATTTATGACCATATCAATGTATTTCATGACAATGTATGTTCCTAGGGGCTTTAGGATGACTAAGGACTCTTTGTTTGGTTCTAATGCATCGAGAGGGGTCATAGGTTAACCTATGATCCCTATCGATGCATTTTATGATAATGTATATTCCTAGGGGTCCTAAGGCTCTTAAGGATGCATTTGGTTTTCATTACAATGTATGTCATTAGGGGTCATAGGTTAACCTATGATCCCTATCAATGCATTTCATGACAACGAATGTCCGTAGGGGCCCGAGCACCCCTAGGTATGCATTTGATTAGTTCTAATGCTTCAAAAACCTAAGACCCCTCTTGATGCATTTCATGACAACATATGTCCCTAGGGGCCCTAGGACACTTGAGGATTCTTTTGATTGATTTTAATTTATTAAGAGGTGTCATAGGTTAACCTATAGCCCCTCTAGACACATTTCATGACAACGTATGTCCCTATGAGTCCTAGTGCCCCTAGGGATGCATTGAGTTGGTTCTAATGCTTTGAGATGGGTCATAGGTTAACCTATGACCCCTCTCGACACATTTCATGATAATGTACATCCCTATGGGCCCTCAGACCCCTAGAGAATCATTTTGTTGGTTTTAATGCATTAAGAGGGGTCATCGGTTACCCTCTGACCCCTATTTATGTATTTCATGAGAACGTATGTTTGTAGGGGCCTTAGGGCCCCTAGGGATTAATTTGGTTGGTTCCAATGCATCGAGAGGGGTTATTGTTTGACCTATGACCCCTCTCAATGCATTTCATGACAACATATGTCTGCAAGGTTCCTAGGGCCCATAGTGATGCATTTGGTTGGTTCTAATGTGTCAAGAGGGGTCATAAATTAGATGTATTTCATGATTACATATGTCCCTAGCAGTCCTAGTGCCCAAAGGAATTCATTTGGTTGATTCCAATGCATCAAGAGGGGTCACAGGTTAACCTCTGACCCCTATCGATTCATTTCATGACAAGATATGTCCCTAGGGTTCCTAGGGTTTCTAAGAACCCTAGGGACATGTTTGGTTGGTTCTAATGCACTGAGAGGGCTCATAGGTTAACCTTTGCCTAGTTTTGATGCATTTCATGAAAAAATATGTCCCCATGGGCTCTAGGACCCATGGGGACCCATTTGGTTGGTTCTAATGCATAGAGAGGTGTCATAGATTAATGTATGACCCCTATTGACACATTTCATGACATCTTATGTCCCTATGTGCCTTAGGACCTCTAGGGATGCATTTGGTTGGCTCTAATGTGTTGAAAGGAATCATAGGTTAACCTATGACTCTACTGATGTATTTCATGACAAAGTATATTCCTATGGGCCCTAAGATTGCTTGGGATGCATTTGATTTCTTCTAATGTGTCGAGAGGGGTCACAGGTTAACCTATGACCCCTTTGATTGTATTTCATCACAATGTATGTCCCTAGGGGTCCTAGGACCCCTACAAACACATTTGGTTGGTTCCAATGCATTAAGAGGGGTCTTAGGTTAATTTCTAACCCCTATTGATGCATTTCATGACAACGTATGTCCCTAATGGCCGTAGGACCCCTAGGGACACATTTAGTTCATTGTAATGCATCGAGAGGGGTCATAGGTTAGCCTTTGACCCCTCTTGATTTATTTCATGACAACATATGTCCCTACGGGTCCTAGGGTTCCTAATGATGCATTTGGTTGATTCTAATGCATCAAGAGGGTCATATGTTAACCTATGACCCCTATCAGTGTATTTCATGACAACATATGTCTCTAGGGGCCCTAAGACCACTAGGGATGGATTTTATTTGTTCTAACCTTTGACCCCTCTCGATGCATTTCATTACAACATATGTCCCTAGGGGCCGTAGGACTACTAGGGATGTGTTTGGTTGGTTCTAATGCATCTAGAGAGTTCATAGGTTAGACTATGACCCCTCTAAACACGTTTCATAACAATGTATGTCCGTAGGGGTCCTAGTACCCCTATGGATGCATTGGGTTGGTTTCAATGCATCGAGAGTGGTCATAGGTTAACCTATGACCCATATCTATGCATTTGATGACAATGTATGTCTTTAATAGCCTCTAGTACCCCAATGGACACATTTTTTTTTTTCTCATGCTTCGAGAGGGGTCATATTTTACCCTATGATGCCTCTCGATGCATTTCATGACAACATATGTTTGTAGCGGTCCTAGGACCCCTAGGGACAAATTTGGTTGGTTTTAATGCATCAATAGGAGTCATATGTTAACCTATGACCCTGTCGATTTATTTCTTGACAAAGTATGTTCTTAGGGGCCATAGGACCCTTTGGGACTCATATGGGCTGTTCTAATATGTTGAGAGGTGTCATAGATTAACCTATTACCCCTCTCGATGCATTTCATACCAACATATATGAATAGGGGTCCTAGGGTCCCTACGGATGCATTTGGTTGGTTCCAATGTGTTAAGAGGGTTCATAGATTAACTTATGACTTGTATTGACACATTTCATGACAATGTATGTCCCTAGGGGCCCTATGACCCCTAGGGATGCATTTGGTTAGTTCTAATACATTGAGCAGGGTCATAACCTATGACCCCTATTGATGCATTTCATTACAATGTATGTTCTTAGGGGCCCTAGGGCCCCCAGGGACACATTTGGTTGGTTCCAATGCATCGAGAGGGGTCATAGTTTAACCTATGACCCCCTCTCGATGTATTTCATGACAAGATATGTCCTTAAGGGCCCTAGGGCCCTTAAGGACGCATTTGGTTGGTTCTAATGTAGTAATAGATGTCATAAGTTAACTTATGACCCCTATCAACACATTTCATAACAACATATGTACCTAGGGGCACTAGGACCACTAGTGACACATTTGGTTGGTTCTAATGCATCGAGAGGAGTCATAGGTTAACCTTTGACCCTAATGACATATTTCATGAAAAATTATGTGAATAGGGGCCCTAGGACCCCTAGGGATGAATTTGTTTGGTTCTAATGTGTCTAGAACTTTCATAGGTTAATCTATGAACCCTCTTGATGTATTTCATGACAAGATATGTCCATAGGGTTCCTAGGACCCCTAGGGATACATTTGGTATGTTCTAATGCATGGAGAGGGGTCATAGGTTAACCTATGAGCCTTTCGATGCATTTCATGGCCACGTATGTTGCTAAGGTCCCTAGGGCATGTAGGGACGAATATGGTTTGGTTATAATATGTTAAGAGGTGTCATAGGTTAACCTATGACCCCTATCGATGCATTTCATGACAACGTATGTTCCTAAGGGACCTAAGACCCCTAGGAATGCATTTTTTTGGTTCTAATGCATCAAGAGGGGTCATAGGTTAATCTATGACCCCTCTCAATGCATTTCATGAGAACGTATGTCCCTAGGGCCTCTAGGGATGTCTTTAGTTAGTTATAATGCATCTAGAGGGGTCATAGGTTAACCTATCATCCCTGTCAATGTATTTAATCACAAGGTATGTCCCTAGGGGTACTAGGACCCGTAGGGAGATATTCAGTTGGTTTTAATGCATTTAGAAGGGTCATAGTTTAACCTATTACCCCTCTTGACACATTTCATGAAAACATAGCTCTTTTGGGGGCCCTAGGACCACTAGGGACCCTTTTGGTTGGTTCTAACGTGTTGAGAGGTGTCATAGTTTAACCTATGACACCTATGAACACATTTAATGACAATGTATGTCTGTGGGAGCCCTAGAACCCTAAGAGATGCATTTGGTTGGTTCTAATGCTTTCAGTGGAGTCATAGATTAAAGTATAACCCTATCGATGTATTTCATGACAACGTATGTCCATAGGGGCTCTAGAACTTTCAAAGATGCATTTGGTTGGTTCTAAGGCATTGAGAGGAGTTAGAGGTTAACCTATGATGCCTATCAATGCACTTCATGAGAATGTTTGTTCCTAGCATCCCAAGGGCCCCTGAGCATGCATTTGGTTGGTTCGAATGCATCGAGAGGGGTCATATGTTAACTTATGACCTCTATCGACACATTTCATAACAATGTATGTCCCTAGAGTCCTGAAAGCCCATAAGGACACATTTGGTTGTTTCCAATGCATTGAGAGGTGTCATAGGTTAACCTATTACTCTATCGACATATTTCAAGATAGAGTATTTTTCTAGGAGCCCTATGACCTCTAGGGATGCATTTGGTTTGTTCTACTGGGTCGAGTCGAGCCATAGGGTAACCTATGACCCCTCCCGATGCATTTCATGACAATGTATGTCCTTAGGGGTCTTAGGGACTCTAGGGACACATTTGATAAGTTCCAATATTTAGAGAGTAGTCATAGGTTAACCTATGACCCCTATCGATGCATTTCATGACATCGTATGTCCCTAGGGGCCCTAGGAGTCCTAGGGATGCATTGGGATAGTTTGAATGCATTGAGAGGGGTCATAGGTTAACCTATGACCACTCTCAATGCATTTCATGACAATGTATGTCCCTAGGGGTTCAAGGGCCCATAGCGATGCATTTGGTTGGTTCTAATGCATCTAGAGGAGTCATAGGTTAACCTATGACCAATCTCAATGCATTTCATGACAATGTATGTACCTAGGGGTCCTAGGAACCCAAAGGATGCATTTAGTTAGTTTCAATGTGTCGAGCAAGGTGATAGGTTATCCTATGAGCCCTAATGATGCATTTCATGAAAACATATGTCCTTAGGGGCCCTAGGAGCGCTAGGAATGCATTTGGATGGTTTTAATTGTTTGAGAAGGGTCATAGGTTAACCTATGAGCCCTCTTAATGCATTTCATGACAACATATGTCCGTAGGGGTCGTAGGGTCCCGAGGGAAGCATTTGGTTGGTTCCAATGCATCGAGAGGTATTGTAGGTTAACCTATGACCTATATTGACCCACTCCATGACAACATATGTCCTTAGGGGGCCAAGCACCCCTTAGGATACATTTGGTTCGTTATAATGTACCGAGAGGATTCATAGGTTAACCTATGACCCTATCTATGCATTTCATGAGGATGTATGTTCCTAGGGGCTCTAGGACCTGTAGGGACTCACTTGGTTGGTTGTAATGTGTTGAGAGGTGTCATAGGTTAACCTATGACCCCTATCAATGCATTTCATGAAAACATATGTCCCTATGGGACCTAAGACCCCTAAGAACTCATTTCATTGGTTTTAATGTATTGAGAGGTGTCATAGGTTAACATATGACCCCTATTGACCCATTTCATGACAACGTATGTCCCTAGTAACCCTAGGACCCCTAGGGACACTTTTGATTGTTTCTAATATGTCGAGAGGGGTCATAGTTTAACCTATGACCCCTTTTGACACATTTCATGAGAACATATGTTCCTAGGGGCCCTAGGACCATTAGGGATGTAGTTGGTTGATTCTAATGCATCCAGAGGGGTCATAGGTTATCTTATGACCCCTCTCAATGCATTTTATGACAATGTATGTTTCTAGGGACCTAGGTATGTATTTGGTTGGTTCCAATGCATCAAGAGGGGTCATTGGTTAACCTATGACACCTATCAATGTGTTTCATGAGAATGTATGTCCCTAGTGGTCCTAGGGGCACTAGGGATGCATTTGGTTGGTTCTAATGCATCAAGAGGGTTCATAGATTAACCTATGACCCCTTTTCATTCATTTCATGACAACATATGTCTCTAGGGGCCCTAGGAATCCTATGGACTGATTTCATTGGTTCCAATGCATCGAGAGGTGTCTTAGGTTAACCTATGATCCCTATCAAGCCATTTAATGACAACGTATGTACCTAGCAGCCCTATGACCCCTAGGGACACATTTTTTTGGTTCTAATGCACCGAGAGAAGTCATAGGTTAACCTATAATCCTATCAATGCATTTTATTACAACGTATGGTCCTAGGGACCCTAGGAAAGGTAGGGACTCATTTGGTTTGTTATAATGCATTGAGAGGGGTCATAGGTTAACCTATGACCCCTATCGACGCATTTCATGACAATGTATGATCCTTGGGGCCCTAGGATCCCTAGGGATGCATTTGGTTGGTTCTAATGCATATGGAGGGGTCATAGGTTAACTTATGACCCCTGTCAATGCATTTCATGATGGCCTATGTTGATAGGGGACCTAGAACACCTAGGGATGCCTTTGGTTGGTTCTAATGCATATAGAGCTCGACATATTTTATGACAAGATATGTCCCTAGGGATCCTAAGTCCCATAGGGACACATTCTATTGGTTCTAATACATCGAGTGGGCTTATAGGTTAACCTATGACTCCTATCGATGCATTTTATGACAACATATGTCCCTAGGGCCCCTAGTATCCCTAAGGACACATTTGGTTGGTTCTAATTTTTTGAGAGGGGTCATAGGTTAACCTATGACCCCTCTTGAAAGATTTCATGACAATGTATGTCCGTAGGGTTCCTAGGGCCCCTAGTGATGTAGTTGGGTTGTTTTATTGAGTCGAGAGGGGTCATAGGTTAACCTATGACCCATATCAACACATTTCATGATAGCGTATGTCCCTAGAGGTCATATGACCCCTATGAAGTTATTTTTTTGGCGCTAATGTGTTGAGAGGTGTCATAGGTTAAGCTACGACCTCTATTGATACATTTCATGACAACATATGTTCATAGGGTGCTTAGGGATCCTAGGGATGCATTTGGTTGGTTCCAATGCATCAAGAGGGATCATAGGTTAATCTATGACTCCTATTGATTCATTTCATCACAACCTATGTCCCTAGGCTCCTAGGGATGCTAAGGATGCATTTGGTTGGTTCCCATGTTTTGAGAGGTTTCATAAGTTAACATATGACCCCTCTTAATGTATTTCATGACAATATATGTCCCTTAAGGCCTCAAGACCCCTATGGACCCATTTTGGTTGGTTCTAATGCATCAAGAGGTGTCATGGTTTAACCTATGACCCATATTGACAAATTTCATTACAACATATGTCCCTAGGGATCCTAGGGCCCCTAGTGAAGGATTTGGTTTGCTGTAATGTGTCAAGAGGTGTCATAGGTTAACATATGACCCCTATCGAGCCATTTCATGACAACGTATGTCAATAGGGGCCCAAGGACCCTTGGGATGGATTTGGTTTGTTTTAATTCCTCAAGAGGAGTCATATTTTAACCCATAACCCTATCGATGCATTTTATGCAAAAGTATGTCACTAGGGGCCCTAAGACCCCTATGGACTCATTTGGTTGGTTCTAATGCATCGAGTGGTGTTATAGGTTAACCTATGACCCCTATTGATGAATTCCATGACAACATATGTCCCTAGGGGTCCTAGGACCCCTAGGGACACATTTAGTTAGTTTTGTCGAGTGGAGTCATAGGTTAACACATTACCCCTCTTGATGCATTTCATGACAACATATGTCCCTAGGGGTCCTAGGGCCCCTAAGGATGCATTTGTTTGGTTCTAATGTGTCTAGTAGGGTCAGAGATTAAGCTATGGCTCCTCTCAACATATTTCATGACACCAGATGTGCCTAGGGGTCCTTGAGCCCCTAGGGACACATTTAGTTGGTTCCAATGTGTTGAGAGGGGTCATAGGTTAACCTATTAGCTCTAACAATGCATTTCATGACAAAATATGTCCCTAGGGGCCCTAGTATCCTTAGGGATGCATTTGGTTGGTTTTAATTGTTTGACAGGGGTCATAGGTTAACCTATGACCCCGCTCGAGACATTTCATGACAACGTATATCCGTAGGGGTCGTAGGGCCCCTAGGGAAGCATTTGGTTGCTTCCAATGCATCAAGAGGTATGATAGGTTAATCTATGACTTGTATCAACCCATTTCATGACAATATATGTCCTTAGGGGCCCAAGGACCCCTTAGGATGCATTTGGTTGGTTCTAATGCATCGAGAGGAGTCATAGGTTATCCTATGACCCTATCTACACTTTTCATGAAGATGTATGTTACTAGTGGGTCTAGGACACCTAGGGTGTCATTTTTCTGATTCTATTGTGTCGAGAGGTGTTATAGGTTAACCTAAGACCCCTATCAACACATTTCATGATGACATATGTCCTTAGGGGCCCGAAGATCCCTAGGGACACATTTGGTATGTTTTAATGCATTTAGAGGTGTCATAGGTCAACCTATGACTACTATCAACCCATTTCATGACAACACATGTCCTTAGAGATGCATTTGGTTGGTTCTAATACATCAAGAGGAGTCATAGGTTAACCTATGAGCCTGTTAATGCAGCTTATGAAAAGGTATGTCCCTAGGGGCCTTAGAACCCCTAGGGATGGATTTGGTTGGTTCTAATGCATCAAGAGGTATCATAGGTTTATCTATGACCCCTATCGATGCATTTCATAACAATGTATGTCCCTAAGGGCCCTAGGACCTTTAGGGGCACATTGGGTTAGTTCTATTGCATTGAGAGGGTTCATATTTTAACCTAGGGTCCCTTTCTATACATTTCGTGACAATTTATGTCTTTAGGGTCCCTAGGGCTCCTATAGATGCATTTGGTTGTTCGTAATGCATTAAGAGGGGTCATACGTTAACTTATGACATCTATTAATGCATTTCATGACAACATATGTTCCTACTGGCCCTAGGGACCCTAAGGATATATTTGGTTAATTATAATGCATTAAGAGGGGTCACAAGTTAATGTATGACACCTCTTGATACATTTCATGATAGCGTATGTCCGTATGGTTGCTAGGACCCCTAGGGATGCCTGTAGTTGGTTCTAATGCATCCATCGGGGTCATAGGTTATCCTATGACCCCTCTTGATGAATTTCATGAGAACATATGTCCCTAGGGGTCCTAGGGCCCATAGGGATGAATTTAGTTGGTTTTAATGCATTAAGAGGGGTCATAGCTTAACTTATGACCCCTCTCAATGCATTTCATGACAATGTATGACTCTAGAGGTCCTAGGACCCTTAGGGATGCATTTGGTTGGTTCTAATTCATCAAGAGGGGTCATAGGTTAACCTATGACCCCTATCGATGCATTTCATGACAATGTATGCCCCTAAGGGCCCTAGGACCCCTAGAGATGCATTTGGTTGATTTTTATTCTTAGAGAGGGGTCATAGGTTAACCTATGATCACTCTTGATAAATTTCATGACAATGTATGTCCCTAAGGGTCATAGGGCCCCTAGGGACACTTTTAGTTGGTTCCAATGCATTGAGAGGGGTCCTAGGCTAACCTACGACCCCTATTGATGCATTTAATGACAATGTATGTCCCTATGGGCCCCAGGAGCCATTGGGATGCATTATGTTAGTTCAAATATATCGAGAGGGGTCATAGGTTAACCTATGACCCCTCTTGATGCATTTCATGACAACATATGTCCCTAGGGGTCCTAGTACCCCTAGGGAGGCATTTGTATAGTTCTAATACGTTGAGAGGGTTCATAAGTTAACCTATGACCCCTGTCGATACATTTCATGATAACTTATGTTCCTAGGGGACCTAAGACCCCTAGGGATGCATTTGGTTGGTCTCATGCGTCGAGAGGCATCATAGTTGAACCTATGACTCCTATCAACACATTTCATGATAATATATGTCCCTAGGGGCCCTAGGGCCCCTCAAGATGCATTTGGTTGGTTTAAATCCATTTAAATGGGATATGGCCCTCTCAAATCATTTCATGACAACATATGTCCCTTAGGGCCGTAGGGCCCGTAGGAATGCATTTCGTTGGTTCCAATGTATGAAGAGGTGTCATAGGTTTACCTATGACCCTTGTCAATACATTTGATTACAACGTATGTCCCTAGGGGCCAAAAGATCCCTAGAGATACATTTGGTTGGTTTTAATACATTGAGAGGGGTCATAGGTTAACCTATGACCACACTTGATGCATTTCATGACAATGTATCTCCCTAGCAGTCTTAGGGCCATTAGTGACGCATTTGGTTGGTTCCAATGCATCAAGAGGGGTCATAGGGTAACCTTTGGCCGTTATTAATGCATTTCATGAAAACATATGTCCCTAGGGGCCCTATGACCCCTAGGGACACATTTGGTTGGTTTGAATGTGTCGAGAGGGGTCATATGTTCAATGCATTTCATGAAAACATATGTCCCGAGGCTTCCTAGGGCCCCTAGAGAGGTTAACCCATGACCCCTATCAATGCATTTCATGTCAATGTATATCTCTACGGGCCCTAGGATCCCTAGGGATGCATTTGGTTGGTTCTACTATGCCAAGGGGTGTCATAGGTTAACCTATGGTTCTTATTAATGCATTTCATGACAATGTATGTTCCTAGGGGCTTGAGGGTCCCTAGGGAAATTTTTTTTTATTCTAATGCATCGAGAGGGGTCATAGGTTAACATATAACCCCTATCAACACATTTCATGACAATGTATGTCCCTAGGGGTCATAAGGCGCTTAGCGATGCATTTAGTTGGTTCCAATGCATTGAAAGGGGTCATAGGTTATCCTATGATGCCTATGACTCCTCTCGATGCATTTCATGACAATATATGTCCCTAGGGGCTCTAAGATGACTAGGGACCCATTTGGTTGGTTCCAATGCATGAATAGGTGTCATAGGTTAACCTATGACCCCTCTCAACATATTTCATAACAAGATATGTTCATAGTGGCTCTACAACCCCTAGAGATCCATTGGGAATGCATTAAAAGGGGTCACTACAGGCTCTAGGGACATGTTTTCATGAAATATGTTGAGAGTGGTCATAGGTTAACCTATGGCCCCTTTTGATGTATTTCATGACAATATTATATTTAATAATAATATAATATTGTATATTTTAATATAATAATAATCATATATATTACTAGATCATATATTTAATAATAATACTTAGCATATATATTACTATATTATATTTAGTTATAATAATAATAGTTATAATCATATATAATAATAATAGCTAATAGTAATAATATTAATCATAATTATATGTAATAATATTATTATTTCCCACACTTCCCGATAATAAATTTCCCTCTAAAACCTTTTAAAGTTTCCCTCTAAAGCCTTTTAAAGTTTTCCTCTAAAACTTTCCTCTCAAATTTCCCTCCAAAATTTCCAATGTGGGTGGTTTCCCTCCCAATTGGGAAATTCATAGTAATCCAGTATCTGATTACAAATCAGATACCAAATTTGACTTTGAGTATCTAATTAGGCTTAATATTTACTAAGCCTATTTGGTCAACCCAAAAAACGTGTTTTGGAAGGGCTTCACTGACATTCAAAATTTGGGTAGCCATCTGACAATGTTATTTTCATTGAAATTAAATGAAATGAAAAGGTTTTTTTATAACACTCTTGAGATTCCATCAATATAATTGTTGTCAAATTTTTAGTTCAACAAGTATTTATTAGTTAATTTTCAATGAAAATGATTGTAAAGTGTTGATTGACATACTGATTCAAAAATAGCTATAAATTTCAAATAGTATAACATTTTCCAAATCCAAATGTTGCATCACATTCTATGCTTCACCTAGTATAAGGAAAAAAAATTAAAAACAAAATTTGGTAAATTTTTCAATTAGTTAAGGTGGTTAGACACAGGAGTTTTTTTTTCTTAAAAAGTTTTATTAGAAAATTCATATTTAATTATTTATTTGGAATAAAAATATTGAAAAATATGTGTCACATTTGGGCATGAGTCTACTTTTTATATCTATAACTATATTAAATATTATAATTTGATTTTGATTAAGGTGGTCAGACATACACCTACTTTTTATTTTCACCTTGATATTTTTGTAGTACTATATTAAAATCCAAACTTTTGACCAATCAAATATTTTTTTCTCTGGATAAGGCCTATTAGTTTAGAAACTACATTCAATTTTCTATAGATTATTTTCTCACAACTTTTTGATATAAAGTTCAGAACCACTTTAAAATTATGTGTCAAGTTGACATAACCCTGATTTGTTGGTTTTTCACTGCCACTTAAGGCCATAGTTTGGTTGACCATGATCCTACACATACCCTTATATACTGTGATAACAATAGTGCAATTAATATATCAAAGAATCTAGTGCTATATACAAAAGAAAAACACATTGCTTAAAAATATCATTTTTTAAGAGAATTGGTACAAGGTAAAGAAGTAAAATTGGAATATGTGAATACTAAAGAACAAATTGTAGACATATTCACCAAGCCATTACCTAATTATGCATTTTTTTATATAAGAGGTAAGCTAGGGGACATTCCCCTATCTTAAGTTCACTAAATGAAGTTTAGTGATGCATCAACCAAAGCATGTTGAAGATCAATCAGTTGGTGTAGTATTGACAAAGGGAACATTAAAAATGAATAAGTACATAAGGTACATTAATATTCACTAAATATTGTCTTTGGAAACATAGGTCAAAGAGGGGGAAGTTTGCTATCATATATCATAGAAATATCTAAAGAAAAAGAGAAAGAGATGTCAATAAGGGAGAAATTGAAGGCATAAGAAGATGTTCAAAGAAAGAAGTTTCTAACAGAGGGAGAAACTGAAGGTAGAAGGAGTTCACACTAATAGAGGGAGTTCTCATGAATGAGAATAAAAATGAAACTAAGGATATGCTCCTTACTTTATTCTTGTTCCAAAAAATTTCATTGTATTATGACATGTTGTGTTGCCATCAATGCCAAAGAGGGAGATTGTTGAATACAATTGACTAATTATATATTGTCTTTGATGTTACACAAAATCTTATATCATTGCTAGTTAGCATGTGTCAAGCTCACTCAATTAATGAAGAAAATGTTGGATGGAACCAATATTAACCAAGCTCACTTGGTTATCAAAGGAACTTTATGAATATGTAGTGTTAACTAAGTTCACTTGGTTAACACAGGAAAATCATTTTTAAGTTAGTGTATATCGAGTAGGGTAGGTTAACGAATGATTTTCTTATTTTCAAATATTGAGTTCAATTGATTTGTCTATTGATTCTAGTCGACTAAGAAGATGAATATTAATTATTCTAAGTTGTATTCAAGCCAACTTAAAAATATGAAAGATATAAATATAAGGTCAAGTTCAGGATTAGAAGAAGAAGCATAGTGGAACATAATTGAAGATTTGATGATGCTCAAAGGAAGTGAATTAGAAGGATAAGCAGAATATCCTTTTTGAGATGCAAAGATACATTAGATTGAGAAGGATCAAGTATACAAGCCAGAACTAAGATATGTAATAAGCAATTCAGTTGCATCAAGAATTAGGTCATTTCATTGTTACTCTCTAACCATTGTAGCAGTGATCTAAATCTCTTAACAGAGTTGGCTTAAGAGCTATTTGTAAATCCTCTAACAATGTGGCATTCCTATTGAATTGTATAAAGAACTGTAACAAGGCCACTCCTAATAGGGTGATTAAATCCTCTAATAGGGTCACACCTAACAATGTATTTTGTAACCTTTAACAAGATTGGCTCCTAACAGGGCTCACTTCAAAAGAGTGAAAATTAGTAACTAGTTGCAATTGGTGGTTTTTCCCAAATTTGGTTTCCACATTTAATCTTGGTGTCTAATATGTTCATGCTATTTATCTTATGTGTATGCAACTAAGTTAAAGTAATATTGATCATAGACAATATCTTAAAATTTTCCTTTTAAGCATTTACCAAGCTATTTCAATATTTACTAAGTTACAACATTTTGTCTATTTATCGAGCTTCAATAGAGTTGAGTTTTCACTGAGTTTATTTTGTACTAATATTTAAAGGGATCTTAAATTTATTTTAGTGGTAACTGATTCACCTCTCCCCTCTTAGTTACTCCTCTTAGATTTCCAATAGGAGCATCTTGTATCACCCAAAAAATATTTTCTTTTTAGTCTTTTCTATTTTAATAAGGACTAGTAGAAATGGTGGTTACTATTTATGAGAACTTGCTATTTTTAGTAAGTTTGTCATACAAGCAAAGAATGTTCTCATTTTCTATATGAAGGTTCATTTTAGAGTTATAAGCATACTACAAAAGTATTATTGCTCCAAATTAAGTATCAAAGAAGTTATTGTTAATTTTCAGTGAAAATATTTGCAAAAAAATCTTTAGGATCATTGTTGGATGCCTTAGATTGCTTGGATGAGGTCTAAAAGTTTTCTAGAAGGGTGGTTGCACCAATTTTAGCCTATAGATAAGGAGTTGGCATTTTCAAAAAGTGGTTATAATAGCCAATCAGAGAAATAGTTAGAGAGTTATGGCCTTCTGAAGTTGGGCTACCTAAAATATCTAAAATAATTGCCAAAGATGTATTTGGCTAACTCTATATGTATTGTTAGGGTTTTTTGGACCTAGGTATTAAGTTTAATTGCCTAGAACCTTCTCGAGTAACATCAAATTTCCAATTTAGGAAAGACCTAAACATTGTCTAGGATAGCTCTGGGTAGTAGTTTGTAGCTTTGTCTTGTAGATTATTGTAATGAAGGTGCCCATGTGGATTAGAATTTTGTAGTTGTGAATTCCATAATTTTGCATTTGTGGCACAAATAAGAAGTCAATATTTTTTTCTCACATATGCTATTATTTCTTTGTTTCTATTATGAGTTTATGGTTTTAAGGGGAGTACCCTTCATCAAGTGGTATCAGAGCTAGAGTTATTTAGTGTGTGGATAGATTGCTGACTATGAGGAAGTTTGCACTAGGACCATGGTTTGGGTTGAGCATGTAGACAGATCATAGATTGTGAGGTATTTTGTACTAGGGTTTTAGCAAAAGTGCAAAAATGCCTCCATAAAGAGAGTGTAGTGGAAGAGTTGAAGGTGTTACACTTGAGCATTTTAGAACCCTTCAAAGGAAAATACAAGTGATGCAAGAAAAAATTCGCAAATGAATGAATCTTGTCGTAGGAGATGATGAAAGTGAGGATGAAATTAAAGAAGAAAGAAACATGGATTGAGATGCAGTAGATGAATTTCTTAACCTAGAGGAGCAAAAGATTTTTAGGGCCATTTCCACTATTAGAAAAATACCTAAGTTTGAATTTCCCACATTTTGGGGAAATCTCAACCTAGATGAATTGATCGATATGATCAATGAATTGGAAGAGTACTTTTAAGATGAGGATATTGAAGATCTAGATAGGGTCAAGTTTGTAAAGGCCAAACTGAAGGGTCATCCAAAGATCTGGTGGCAGGAGATCTAGTTGGACTGAAATAAAAGAGGAAAGGAAAAAATCACTAGATGGGATTAGATGGTAGCTAAAATGAAGCAACAATTCATTCCCATGGATTATGAGCCTGATCTATTGAACAAAATGCAATGGTTGAAGCAAGTGGGAAAAATCTATTCAAAAGTATATTGAAGAGTTCTACCAAGTTCTAATTAGAACCAGCCATGCAGATTCTAATAAGGAGAAAGTTGCTTGTTATCTTAAAGGGTTATGACCAAGCATTCAAGATGAGATGAGTCTTGTTTGAGTATCTATTTTCCCTAATGGTTGAGGAGAAACTACGAATTTTTTTTGATAAAAAGAATCATGGAAGAGGTCAGGGTGGAAGATCTAGTGGACAATCTTATGGAGGCTATAATGATGATCAAAAGAATAAGGATGAGGCTAGAAGTAGCACTCAGAACCAAAGGGGTTCAAAAATTCTAATCATTTCTATGATTAGAATAGTAGAGATCAAAGAGGAAGAGGAAAAGGACAAGGATCTAGATGAGGAGGCTTATGTGGGGAATGTTTTCACAATGGAGAAGAAGGGCATAGAGCATTTGAATGTTACCAACACCAAGAAAGGACATATCAAAGAACAAAAGGCAAAGCTAGAGTTACACATGTTGATGAAGATGCCAAATAATCACATTCTGAAGATGCTGAAAGGGGAGAAGTCCTAGTTAATAGAAGAGTCCTACTAAGTGGTGAGACTAAACCTAATCAAAGAATAAGCTTGTTTGGCACAAGGTGCAAATGTGAAGATATAAGTATTATGATGTGATAATTGATGGTGCAAGTACTAGCAATCTAGTGTCAGAAACGATGGTCACAAAGTTGAAGCTGAAGAGATAGAAGCACCTGCGTCTATATCATATTGCTTGGGTGCAAGATGAAAACAAGGTCATGGTCAATGAACAATGCTCAGTAAAGTTCAAGATTGGAAACTACCAGGATGAGGTACTATATGACATCATAACTATGGACATATGTCATATGTTGTTGGAGAGGCCATGGTAGCTTGACAGGCATGCTATACATGATGGGTGAGAAAATACCTACACTCTTACCAAGGATAGAGTGAAACATAAGTTCAAGCCATTGAAGGATAAAGACAAAAAAGGCATATAGTTCTACCACAATATGTCTTCTTGATGGAAAAGAGTTTCTCAAAGCTATGAAGTGTGAGCATGTGCTTTTCTATAATTCCAAAAGATAGTAACAAAGAAGTAGAGGAGGTGCTTGCAGAGGTTGCAGATATGTTGGGAGAGTTTTTGATATTGTATTAGATAATGTACCTGATGGATTGACCCCAATGAGGAAGATCAATCACTAGATGGTTGGTTCTAATAGCCAATTTTCCAAACAAGGTAGTGCACATAATGATACCAACAGAAAATAAAGAGTTGAACAAACAAGTTCATGAGTTTTTGCAGAAGGGGTTGATTAGGAAGGATAAGGTATACAAGCTAGAATTGGGATCTGTAATTAGCAATTTAGTTACATCAAAAAAATAGTCATCTGATTGTTACTCTCTAACCATTGTAATAGTGATCTAAATATCTTAACAGAGTTGGCTTAACAACTATTTCTAAATCCTTTAACAAGGTGGAATTATTATTTGAAGCATCTTCAAGAGCTCTAATAAGGCCACTCCTAATAGGGTGATATATTTCTCTAATCACTTCACATCTAACAGTATGTTTTGTAACCTTTGGTAGGGTTGGCTCCTAATAGGTCTCACTTCAAAAGAGTGAAAACCAATAACTAGTTGCAATTGGTAGCTTTTCCCAAATTGGGTTTCCACATTAAATCTTGGTGTCACCATTCTAGTTGTTTTATGTATTTGCAACTAAGTTAAATAAGAATAATAATAGATAATATCTTAAGATTTTCATCTTAAGAAATTGCGAAGTTATTTCAGTATTTACCATGTTATAACATTTTTTAGTGTAAACTGAGTGCATGTGTGTTTGTCAAGTTACTGAATAATATAGTTTAATCATAGTTTTGATTTGTATTGACATCTAAGGCATCTAGGATTTATTTTTATGGTTACTAATTCATCCCTGACTTCTTAGTTACACCTCTTATATTTCCAACAATTGGTGTTAGAGCATTTGGTGCTTGCAGAGAAGGTTTCAAGGACCTAAGCTAAAGATGTGGATGTCTTACAAAAGAGAGAATCCCAAGTTGAAGAGAGACAATTTTGCAACAAGATAGGAACTTATGAAGTTGCATCAGGAAACAATCAATGATTTAGGTTTGAAATACTTAAACACTCCATCCAAAAATCCTAATGGTACAATCATTGTAGAAGAAATTGCTAAAAAGAAAAATCATAATATCATGATGATTAACATAGCATCAACTCTTAACTATGTTGAATTTGATGAAGCCAAAGGATGTGCTACTACTCATGAATTTTGGACCAAACTAGAGGATATATATGGAGGTGATGATATGGTAAAAATAGCCAAGTCAAAAATCTTGAGAGGATAGTTTGATCAGATGAAAATGAGAGAGGATGAAAAAATTGGAAAATCTGTTGAGAGAATTAATGCTAGTGTCAGTGCTATCAAATCTTGTGGAGGAATAGTTGAAGATGTAACAATGGTAAGAAAGGTACTTAGAATCCTTATTCCTATCTATGCAATTAAAGTACATGCTATTCAAGAGATGAGATGTGATCCAAATAACATGATAACTTTGGATGCTCTAGTTGGAAGATTGACAACATTTGAACCTGATAACTATAATAATTATACTCCTAGCTCTACAGATCTTTAGTTTGCATTTGAAGCCAAGGTATCACTCAAGAAGAAAGATACAAGGTCTAAAGAAATGAATCTGAAGGTTAAGAGGAAGACAATTCTGATAGTAATCTTGAAGCCATCAAAGCATTACTTGCAATAAGGTATCCCAAATGCAATAGAAAGTATAAAGGTAAAATTCCTTTAATTTTTTTCCCTTGTGTAGAAATTGGATCTAGCAAAAAAATAAAAGGTAATCTATTCTACCTAGATCTTAGTGAAAGTTCATGTTTTATTTCTCAAGTAGAAGAAAGATGGTTGTGGCATAAAAGGTTATGTCATTTAAAATTTGATAATATAATTGAGATAAGAAAAAATAAAAGAGTAAGAGGTATTCCTAGTTTGAGGAAACCATATATGGGTCTATGCAAAAATAGCCGAATTGGAAATATGGGAAGACTAGTTTCAAAAGAAACAACTATCATTGAACAAAAGTCTTGGAGTTGGTTCATACAGATATAAATTATGGACCTATTGGAATAGAAAGTTATAGTGGAGATAAGTATTTTATATTTTTTGTTGATGATTATTGTAGAATAATGACTATAATGTATAAAGAAAGAAATTATTATAGAAAGAAATTGGAAAGAAGCTAAAATGTTTGAGATCAAATAGAGGTGGTGATTTCATTTCAAATGAGTTCAATGAATTCTATAATGAATGTCTATTGGACATAAGGTTTCCAAAAATGATGATTCCAAAGGGGAAGATCAGAGCACATATAGATTATTCATTGAAAAAATCTGATATGTATTGCACACAAGGCTTGATATTGTATTAGTAGTTGGTATGGTGGAAAGATTCTCTACAAAATCTATAGAAAATCACATGAAACAAATCAAGAGAATCATGGGGTATTTAAAAGGTACTAAAGACTATGGATTATGCTACAAAAAATGAGGCAGTTTGGATAAAAGAATTCATAGATACTGATTGGGTAGGAAGTTTTGATGATAGAAAAGGAAATAGTGGTGAAACATTCTTTCTTGGTATAAGACTAGTGTCTTGGACAAGCAAGAACCAAAATTGTATTTCTCTTTCCAAAGTAAAGGTAGAATATATGGTAGTAGCAGTTAATTGTTCCAATGTTTTTTTGTTCAAGCAACTATTAGCAGGTATGAAAATAGAAATCAAGGATCTAATGATTATATTCTGCGATAACACCAACACAATTAATATATCAAAGGATCATGTCATGACTACCAAAACCAATCACATTGATATAGAATATCATGTTTTGAGAGAATTGGTACAAGATAAAGAGGAAAGATTGTAATATGTGGATACTAAAGAATAAATTGTAGACATATTCACTAAGCCATTACCTAAGGATGCATTTTTATATCTAAGAGGTAAGTTAGGGGTCATTCCTCTATTTGAAACTTAGTAAATGAATTTTAGTGATGCGTCAACCAAAGCATATTCAAGATTAGTCAGTTGATGTAGTATTGAAAAGGGCACATTGCATATGAATTAGTACATGATGTATATTGATATTCATTGAATATTGTCTTTGTCATAAGATGTCCAAGAGGGAGAAGTTTGATGTCATATGTCACAGGAACTTTATAAAGAGGGAGAGTATATATTTCTAGATATGTCAAAGAAGGAGAACTTGGTCTAATATCAAAGAATGAAAGTTTGCTATTAGAAGAAGATGTTGAAGGAAAAATTTTGATGACAAAGGGAGAGACTGAAAGAAAAGGGAGTTCTCATGGATGAGAATAAAAATAAAACTAAGGATATGCTCCTTACTTTATTCTTGCTCTAAAATTTTATTTTATTATGACATTTTGTATTGCTGAAAACAATTGATTAATTGTTTATTGTCTTTGATGTTACACAAAATGTCATATCATTGCTAGTCAGTATATGTCAAGCTCACTCAAGAAATTTAGACATTTTTCTATGTCTACCAAGCATTCCAGAGTTTTCTAAGTTCAAAAGATAGTGTCTACCAAGTTTACTTAGGCATCAAAGAAAGTTTGTAGAAGTTGAGTGTTAACCGAGCTCACTTAGTTAATGAAGGAAATGTTAAATGCAACTAGTGTTAACTAAGATCACTTGGTTACCAAAAGAACTTTGTGAATATGTAGTGTTAACTAAATTCACTTGGATAACATAGGAAAATCATTTCTGAGTTAGTGTCTACTGAGTAGGGTCAACTAACGATGGATTTTCTTGTTTTTGCATATTGAGTTCAATTGATGTATTTGTTAGCTCTAGCCAACTAAGGAGATGAATATTAAGTATTCTAAGTTATATTTAAGTTGACTTGGCACTATGTAAGATATAAATATAAGGTCAAGTTAAGGATTTAGTTTGTAGAACAATATCAAAAGATTTGAAAATTATTAGAGGAAGCAAATTAGAAGGATAAGAAAAATATCCTTGTTGAGTTGCAAAGATACATTCGATTAGGAAGGATCAAGTATATAAGCCAAGATTGAGAATTTTAATCAGCAGTTCAATTGCATCCAAAATTATTTCATCTCATTATTACTCTCTAGCCATTGTAACATTGATTGAAATCTCTTAACAGATTTTTCTTAACAATTGTTTGTAAATCCTCTAACAATGTGACATTTCTATTTGAAGTGTCTTAAAGATCTCTAACAAGGCCACTCCTAATAGGGTGATGAAATCCTCTAATAGGGTAACACCTAATAGTGTGTTTTGTAACCTTAACAAGGTTTTCTCCTAATAGGGCTCTCTTTTAGAAGAGTTAAAATTAATAACTAGTTTTAATTAGTGTTTTTTCACAAATTGAGTTTCCACGTTAAATCTTGGTGTCACTTGGTATCATGCTATTTATTTTATCTGTTTGCAACTAAGTTAAATAAGGATAATCATAGATAATATCTTAAGATTTTCATGTTAAGAAGTTGCTGAGTTATTTCAGTGTTTATCATGTTACATAATTTTCTAGTGTAAACCGAGTGCATGTGTGTTTGTCGAGTTACTGAAGAATATTATTTAATTAGAGTTTTGATTTGTATTGATATCTATGGGATCTCAGATTTATTTTTTTCACAATTGATTCTCTCCTCCCCTCTTAGTTACTCCTCTTATATTTCCAATAGGAGCAATAGGTGATTATTTTGGACTACCTCTTTTGAATAATCCAAATATGGTTTTCAAAAAGTTAGACATAGAGGTGAAGAATTATGTGTAGCTTTGGATGAATAAGAGAAGTTGTTATGACATCATGACTCCCATTAGTAACAAAAAATAGTTGTTGGTATGATTAGAGTAACAATGGTGAAAAATATCAATGGTGTAAAACATCATCGATAGAGATGGACCAACTTCATCTATACGAGGAATTGTATAAAAGGATACATGTTCACCCTAATATTTATATCTCTTATTAGTTTTTCTTAGGCTTGCAATAAATAAATATTTAGTCTTAGAACAAAAAATTGAACCTTAAAGCTTTGTTGTTTGCCAATTTCTTATATGTTTCTTGTAGAGATGCTCCTTTTTTCTTCCATTTAACATTTATGATTATATTGTACATCTTATAGTTGTCTTACAGGGGACCATGCTACTTGTTTCTTTGTAGTTTGTGATTCTATGCCATCTTATAGGAGAGTCATTCTAACTTTAGATGGAGCTAATATTTCAATTATTTATCATCATGTAACATAATATTATAACTGGTTGACACAAATTTTGTTTAAGGCTTTTTGTGACGCATGTTTGTGTTCATATGTTCCCTTTCTTTTCTTAGTATGTTAGCTATATGTTATACTTAATGATTTAAATATTTCTTAAAATGGTTAACAAACGAATTTGGACTACACATAAAGTAGGTGAAGTTTTTTCTTTATTAGATTAAATAGTGTTAATGTATATTTGTTTGTGTATATTATATAAATTAATTAATGTAAACTCTTTCTGTTTAATTAACACTCATTTTACAAAATGAAAATTTTAAATATAAAGTAAAAGGAAATAAAAAAATTACTTTATGTTTAGGTTAGTAGGTAAATTAAGGATTATATTTTTTCTTTTATTACAAAAATATATTATTTATTTATATTAAGGATAGTACTTTTATTGCTAATTATCAGTAGGCATATAATAAGGTGTTTCATATATAGTGTTCAAAATTAATTTAAAATTAACTTATTTTGACCTATGTAAATTATTTTTAGTTTGTCACATAATAATATAGTTTGATAAGTGTTGATTGTGAAATTATTTAGGTTGCTTAAAATAAAGGATTTTCTAGTACTGAGCATTTTTTGCCAATAATTATATTTTTAATAAAATTTTAAAGATTTTTTATATCACCAGCCATATAAATTTATATTTAGTGTAATAGAATGTATCTTGATTTTTTTAATTAAAAAGGTCCACTAGTATTGTATATGAGCAATGTTAGTATGCTAATAGAAACCAAATTTAAATAAAGCTTCTACAAACTAAACAAAATTCATAAACTTCAAGATAGACTAAGATGAGCTCTTAATTGAGAATATGAGCCATTAATGGGCTCTCTCAATGAGAAGCTCTCTTGTTGAGTAGCTTTGTCTAAATAGATACGATGTATGCTCAAGCTTTATGCTTCAAAAATGGCTTCAAATGGAGTTGGAATTTGGGTGTGAGTGTATGGTTTTGATGTAAAATGGCTTCTTAAAATGGCATTATGACTTTACTTCATGGATTGTGTTGTTTTGCAAAGGGGAATGATCCAATTTATAGGCAAGAGGCTTGAGGGATTGAGGGCTAAGATGCAAGGATGGGGAAAAGCTCATGGAGGGCTCAGATTGCATGAGGGGAGAGCACATGGATTGTGCTTCCTTACAACCAATCAGGGAGTGACACATGTCATAGGGTGAGAAGATGGAGGAAAGGGGAAGGATGAGTCAACAAAGGAGGCTCAAGGGACAAAATCTTCATAAAGACCCTCATAATGGCTTGTAAGAGCAATAAAAAGGCTTGGAAGAGTCATTTATGGCCTAGTGGGCTTCATAAAGTTTTATGGTTGGGATATTTTGAAGGAGATGAGAGGAATTTCGACTTGGGCTTGATTAGGAAGGTTTTAAGCTTGCTTAGGATTGTGAAAATTATTAGAGGATGGATTAGGATGGTTTAGGATTAGCTTAGGGATAAACGAATTTGGACTACACATAAAGTAGGTGAAGTTTTTTCTTTATTAGATTAAATAGTGTTAATGTATATTTGTTTGTGTATATTATATAAATTAATTAATGTAAACTCTTTCTGTTTAATTAACACTCATTTTACAAAATGAAAATTTTAAATATAAAGTAAAAGGAAATAAAAAAATTACTTTATGTTTAGCTTAGTAGGTAAATTAAGGATTATATTTTTTCTTTTATTACAAAAATATATTATTTATTTATATTAAGGATAGTACTTTTATTGCTAATTATCAGTAGGCATATAATAAGGTGTTTCATATATAGTGTTCAAAATTAATTTAAAATTAACTTATTTTGACCTATGTAAATTATTTTTAGTTTGTCACATAATAATATAGTTTGATAAGTGTTGATTGTGAAATTATTTAGGTTGCTTAAAATAAAGGATTTTCTAGTACTGAGCATTTTTTGCCAATAATTATATTTTTAATAAAATTTTAAAGATTTTTTATATCACCAGCCATATAAATTTATATTTAGTGTAATAGAATGTATCTTGATTTTTTTAATTAAAAAGGTCCACTTGTATTGTATATGAGCAATGTTAGTATGCTAATAGAAACCAAATTTAAATAAAGCTTCTACAAACTAAACAAAATTCATAAACTTCAAGATAGACTAAGATGAGCTCTTAATTGAGAATATGAGCCATTAATGGGCTCTCTCAATGAGAAGCTCTCTTGTTGAGTAGCTTTGTCTAAATAGATACGATGTATGCTCAAGCTTTATGCTTCAAAAATGGCTTCAAATGGAGTTGGAATTTGGGTGTGAGTGTATGGTTTTGATGTAAAATGGCTTCTTAAAATGGCATTATGACTTTACTTCATGGATTGTGTTGTTTTGCAAAGGGGAATGATCCAATTTATAGGCAAGAGGCTTGAGGGATTGAGGTCTAAGATGCAAGGATGGGGAAAAGCTCATGGAGGGCTGAGATTGCATGAGGGGAGAGCAAATGGATTGTGCTTCCTTACAACCAATCAGGGAGTGACACATGTCATAGGGTGAGAAGATGGAGGAAAGGGGAAGGATGAGTCAACAAAGGAGGCTCAAGGGACAAAATCTTCATAAAGACCCTCATAATGGCTTGTAAGAGCAATAAAAAGGCTTGGAAGAGTCATTTATGGCCTAGTGGGCTTCATAAAGTTTTATGGTTGGGATATTTTGAAGGAGATGAGAGGAATTTCGACTTGGGCTTGATTAGGAAGGTTTTAAGCTTGCTTAGGATTGTGAAAATTATTAGAGGATGGATTAGGATGGTTTAGGATTAGCTTAGGGATAGGAGAGTGGATGGCATTTAATGAGGGTGGGTGAAGGAGGAGATATTTGTTAACTTTGGCTTGGGTTAGTAAGTCTTAACCCATTTTTAGGGAATGTGACAAGGTTAGGAGGGGATTAGGATTAGGTTTGAAGAAATCTTCTAGAAGAGTCTAGACTTTGGATGAGGATAAAGACTTTCTAGAATAGTCTAGAACTTCCTAGGATGAGGATGAAGACTTTCTAGAAGAGTCTAGAACTTCTTAGGATGAGGATAAACTAGATTTTTAGGAAATAAATAAAGTTTTATTTATTTCAAGGGTTTGGGTTGAGGAGATATTTATTAAAACTTTTTTAATAAACATGAGGATTAATATTTAATCTTAATTAAATATTTTGAGTTGGGATTAGGGGTATGAAATGATGGGATTGGCCTTTAATCAAAATTAAAGAAGGATTAGAAGATTTTGGAAGAGGTTAGTGGTCTTAAGAAAATTGGCCAAGTTTTGGGCAAAAAATAAAATTTTTATTTATTTTGGATTTTTTGGTCAATTTATTAATTAAATAATTAATAAATAAGGAAATAATGTTTAAATAAGATTTAAACATTTTTGGGAGGGATTCCTTAATTAAATATTTTAAATTAAGATAAAGGGATTTAAATAAATAAATAAATAAATTAATTAATTAATTAATAAATGATGATGTCATCATGAAATTTTCAGAAAATAAAAATACTTTATTTTCTAAAGGTTTTTAGGTGTCTGCAAGTATAACATGTTGTCCACATATAAAATCTATAACTACAAAGTTTGTCGATCATCATATATGTTGCATGCATGAATCTACTAGGTACAAAGTTCAATGTAGAACTATAATTCATCTTTTATCCAATTATCTTTCTTATGAGTTTAACATTAACTTCCTTGATAAATTCCCAATTCACATTTACTCCTTTTAAAATTGATTTTAGGTTTGTTTCTACTAACTTATGAACATTATTAACATTTAAAAGTTTGGTTTTGATATTAAGAAGCAACCAAAATTGGGACTAGCCCAAAACAAAGAGAAACATAGGCTGAGAATTAGTAAGAAGTCATCACCATGCAAGTACCCAACCCCCTTCTTAACAATTAAAATCCCCACGATAAAGTTTTTTTGAAGCTACTACTAGTAAAACTCATAGGAATGTCAACATTATAGATTAACTTAGTCAAAATATTCTCAATGGTCATTAAACCAGTCCAGTAAAAACTAATACAAAGAACCCTTAGACCAATGAAAAACCAAATAAATATATAACAAAAAACTATATGGAATCCACATGAGAATGAACTAACCCTCCTTGCTATAGTTCCTTTGATTCTGTAGAAGTAGTCATTGTTAGTGATAAGCCAAGAAGCCATATAGTGAGCGAGTCATCTCAATGTCCTTAGCATCATCAATACCTTGCTTTTTATTATGCATGAGGTAAAGAGTGGTGGCCTTTAAGTGCATCATCCATACTAAGAAATTAGTTTCCTTGTCAAACTTATCTATGAGCTCACATTCTTCTTGACAAAGTTAGTAATGGACTTTTCTAGCTTTTTAATCTTTGAGTTACCCTACTCTTTGTCTATTTATTCTATAGTGGCCTCCTCTAGGTGGATGTAATCTCTGACCAATTTATTAGACTTCTACCCATACTATCACCTAGCAACCTTCACTTTCATTTGACTACCTAATTTTTTTATTCTCATAGGCAAAGTAACTATACCTTGTTCAACAACATTTCTCCCCTTCTTAAGATTTTTGGTAGTGGTATCTATTTTGAAGGTGTCAAAAACCATAGAGCACAAAGGGCTATGTAATTCTTCCTCCATTAATTCATCATATTTTATAAATGATTTGCCTTTGTATCTATTCACAAAAATGATCATATGTTTTATTGGTCTAATATAACATCAATTTTTTTTATCTCAAAACAATATAGTTAAATTTCATCTGCATCTCAAAACTTTGCATCTCATATTATGTCTATTATACATAATTATTTAAGTATTACACGCACTTATGACCTTCATACCTTTACACACTTTCCAAAATACAAAATTATATCTTTCTCACTTAGGGTTAAGATTTAGGATGTCTTTTAACATTATCATATTTCCACAATCCATTTGTAAAATAAAATAAATATTTTTATGTATTCTATTGTTAGTGTTTTTAATGATCAATGTTTCAGATCACACTACATGATCCATATCTTTACTATCCCACACTTTCTCATCTTTATGATGGATAATGTAGTGTGGTCTAAAATGTTGATGATAGGAAAACACACACAATTGAATCTAGAAAAATATTTATTTTATTTTTGGATGTCTTTCATAATTGGTTAAGTAATTATTTGGATAAACAAAATAATTCCTTAACATAAAATAATCGGTTCCTTGTCTTTATCATATTCTTTCAAGTATTTTTTTTAGGAAAAGTGGGGAAGCCACTATATATATGAATATTTATGATAAAAACTAATTCAAAGTCATCCGAGAAAGAATCAGAAAGAAAACCCAAAATCCTTGCAAAATAGAAAAGAATGAAACATCAATATATACAAACTACCATATTGATGGGGAAGGTTTTCCTAATTACAATGATGAAGCTATACAATCTTCAAAAACTTAAAGAGGTCATCAAATTGATAGATGTTCAAAAGTGAAAAAAGTTGACCCATAGTCACTCCTCCATTATAGTATGTGAAGGCAAGATGGAAGTATCTGAGCCAATGGCCTCTTGAGTGTCCTAGCCCCAACCAAAGTAATGAGATGTCAAAGTAGTTGACTCCTAGCCAGATCCATGAAAAGAACCCTAGGGGGGATGAGGTGGCAAGTTCAGTAGAAGAGGAGGAATGTAGGTTTGAATTGGAATGAAGATACTCTCATTGTACACCTGAGGTACCTAGCATGTCCAAAGGATTGAGCTCCTATGATTATGTAGCCCCTTGTTGAGAAACATGTAGCAGTTGAGATGAATTCCAAGGAGAAGAGAGGGCAAGGCAATAGACTTTGGAAATTCAAGAAAGTCAAGGATGGCATGCCCTACATGCTTGACCTACTCAGCTAGTGGGAAGCCTAATTCCCGTGCTATCACTTATAGAACATTTTTCATAATGTGGGAGCTCTATTTTTGGAAATATTTTTGTAGTGCCTTATATGTAGCCTAAAAATCATGCTTCTGCATTAGTTGTGTCCATGTGAAAAGGCCTCCAACCAAGGAATTTCCCACCCATAAATCATAGTGTTGCATTGCAACCTACAACTTATGTTGTCCCCAAAACTCATAATGAATAACCTTAGCCACCGGCATCTCAAGTTATTACAGTAACTAGAAAAACTATAATTTCTCTATGTATACTATACATATAGCCTAGAACTCATACATGTGGTATCTTGACATACTATACTTGTTGTATCTAAGAGTGCATACACCAATAATGCCCTTGTCAACTAACCAATCAAAATAGTGCCTTTGTTGATAGTAAACTCTATGATACTTAAAAAACTTTATATTTCCTTTTGTCAAAACATCATCTTCATGATTTTCTCAACCAATCTTGAATATTTTTTTTAATAGATGACAACCTTATATCATCTACCTAAGCCAAATTGTGAATAGGGTCTAACCTATAACACACAACTAATATAACCTATTAGACCTATTAGAACTTATAATTTATATATAGAATTTAACAATGCATAAACTCATCAATAAACAACAAAATATACAATAGAAAAACAAGACCATTGAACCAATATAGTCATTCAACAATTAGAGCAACATGAATTCATTTTCTCTTTCTACTTCAAATTTGAATGTAATCTAGAGATAGAAAAATAAATAAATAGTGTAAATTTCTTTATACATATATTTTGGATCCTCCCTATCTTTTATGATCTCCAAAATACTTTTATTATCTTAAATATGAAACTTTCACTTTTGGTTGCCACGTCCTCTTCTAGGCACTATATAAAAGTCTAGCTTTATCGTTATGACATAGTGAGTATGATGTAGAATTTATTTTCCATGCTATTTAACAAATTTAACTCTATTTTTTTTTTTCAATATTTTATTTCTTATAATATGGACCCTTAAAAAAAAATCAAGTCATTGAAAATGATTATCTATCACAATCTATGGTTAATTCCACAAAATTGCACTTTTCTTTACTGCATCTCCCTAAGGGGTATACTCTACTATACTATTCTCTACTCTCTACTAGAGTAGAGAATAGTATAGTAGAGCACCCTAGCCTACTATATCACCATAGCTAGTCAATGGAACCAAGTCAATAATATATTTGAGGGGCCTACCTAACCTACCTACTCTAGGGAAGCGGGAAGTCTTCCATGGCATACCTGCTCTACTTGGATACTATTCTAGCCCATCAATTTTATGGGCTATGGGGGCTTTGGGAGAGGGGCAGGTGGGGGTTGGAAGGTTGCTCCATATGTGGGAAGAGGGAGAGAGGGGTAGGCAGCTACCTTATAGAGGGCTCACTCGTGTTATGAAGAAGATAGTAGTGCACACCTTCAGCATTCTCAAGATCAACAACTAAAGAAAAAATATCCCCTACATACACACATGAACCTATATTACATATATATAAATTAATTTAACTTCATTTATGTGCACAAGAAATTAATTTATTGTCTTATAGAAAAGTATAATAAATGTACAAATGTGTATGCACATATATATTCATGTGGACACAGAAACACATGAATGTAACAACTTAATTAGAAATACATTTGTAATCACTTAAATACATAGGATCATGACTATCTATGTTTTCATTATCTTCTTCAAAATAAGTGCTTCTAATCAACTCTTTCAAATTCCATTGTGACACATATCCATTTGCAATATTCTCACATTGAACCATTTGATTATTTTCAATATAGTTATCACATATACAAGATATATCTCTTACTAGAATCAATGGAGGCTTGTATTTTCCAATATTGTATTGCCAATTATATGGGTTAGATAAATTTTTTTATGTCAAGCATGTACATAAAAATATGAAAATAAATTATCTATCAACAAGAAAAACATAGCAGTTGGTATATACAAGTTGAGATTGATAAAATTTAAAAAAATTAATATTAAATTATCTTAATGAATTGAAAACTTTTTAACTTTCACTTCCCAAAAATAACATTTACTATAGTGTGTGTCAAGACTGAAAAAAGGAGATTGACATAATTTTAAAAAAAGACTCCTTTATCACATTACCTACAAAAAATGAAACATTAAAAAAATTAAATCCAATAGTTTTCTTCCTTGAAGTTCATGTTTTCAAAGTGCACTCTTCACACATTCTCCTGCTCCGTCAACCTCTCCTTTTCCATTTCAACCTTCAAAATAGTTTTAGATAAACTTCACATTGCATCTACTCTATTGCATTGTTAACTAGTTAAAAACTTTCAAAGATTTAAATTTCCTTGAAACATAAAATTGTTAATATAACATACATGTTCTTATAAACTAACTCATAAAATTTTTAATTTAAATGACACATAATTGTGATAATTAAAATATATGTATGTATATATGAATTTGTGTGTGTGTGTGTGTGTGTGTGTGTGTGTGTGCACGCGCGCGTGTGCGCATGCATGTGTGTGAGTGAGAGAGAGAGAGTGTGTGTGCACATGTGTATGTTGGTGTGTATGTGCATGTGTTTGTGGGTGTGTGTGTGTATGTGTGTGTGTGCATGGGCATGTGTGTGTGCATGTGCGTGTGCATGTGGGTGTGTGTGTGGATGTGCATATGCATGTGGGTGTGTGTGCATGTGCATGTGCATGTGTGTGTGAGTGTGCATGTGTGCATGCGTGCATGCGTGCACGTGCGCATGTGTGTGTGTGTGTGTGTGTGTGTGTGTGTGCGTGCATGCGTGCATGTGTGCATACATGTACCTATAAATATATATGTTTATGTATGTATATTCTAATATAATGAGACACATAGATCCTATCATTTCCCTTATCAAATTAATAATATGGAAATGCACCTCCTTAATGATAATGCACTCACTTGTAGTACTTTCTACTCCATCCAAATCAACTTGTAAATTTCTCTAGGTCACCTCTAGAAATATTGCAACTTAGTCAGGAAAAAAACATTGTTCTTGAAGCTGTGATAGAAAGGAAAATATGTAATTCTAAGAAAAATATACAATTAAATGAATCCAAATATGCTATAAAGATTCTTTGGATTCACAAATATGTTTAGCTTTCTATTGTGCACCATGTCAATCTTGAATATGTGGATAAATCATAGTACCCAATATGCTCATAAAGTCAAGATAAGTTATCCACTCTCCTTAAATACATTTTATTTCAATTCTTTTGCATTCTTTGTTTTTGATTAGATAAATAGGTTTTACAGGGACCTTGAAACCTAAGAGTTAAAACATAAACAAGGATGATAATAAGTGTGAAAAGCCCAACCAAACAAGTACCAGTTGAAAGGCTGAAAATAAGCACAAGGCCCAGCCAACACACTAAAATCATAGAAAAGACCAAGAACATAAACCACAAGAAATGACCAGGGAAAAAGCCCTTACAAAAAGCCAAAAAAAGGCATAAGAAGAAACAAAAGAACAAGCAGAGGATCAGTCCTTGTTCTTTCTCTCCAAGTCTTGCATGACCTGAGCTGCCTCATAGGCCATCTTGTTCTCCTCAGCCTCATGCTGGTGCACCCTTTGATCCTCTTGGTCCTGACCATTGTTGATGTTGTAGATTGTAGTGTCAACCCCCATTCTAGCTTCTTCCCTATCTTTTCCATCCTCATCATCCTTCATAGCTCTATCTTTGATCTAGCCCATTAAAGATATGATGTTGCTGTTAATGGAGCTAAGCATTGAAATCATCTTATTCGAGAGATTATGATTGTAGATTTCGAGGTTGTTAATCCTTCTCTCCACCGAACTAAGCCTCTCACCATTGCCTTCTCTTTTATCAGAGTCTAATCCATTCTTGTTATCCTCCATATGACCCACCCGCCCTTTGACCTCCTCCAACTCATGAAAAAGCCACTTGATTGATCTGAAGTTATTAATCATGCTATTACAGGCATTGTTTAGGAGATTCAACCCAATTTCCCTAGCTTTATCTGAAATAGCCACAATCATTGGGTCTATGAGTTCTTCAATCCTCATCTCTTCTTGGTTATCCACAAGGACCTAAGGGATCATGGCCTCTCTAAAAATGTCCATTTTTGAGGTCTTGACTTCAAAGTTTTTCCAAGCTTTCCGCACGTTATTTACCTGCACCTCCCCACCCTCAGTCTCAGAATCCAAATTGTGTTCATTAGGTTGTGCATGAATATGGATAGGTGAAAGAGGTAGTGAAGACATATCCCATTCTTGCTGCATTATCTCATCCTCTAGACCCTCCCTCTTGCGTTTCTTCTCTCCCTAGTCATCCTTATTTTCCTCCTATGTCTCCATTTCCTCCTCTTTTATTTCCACCTCATCACTTTGATCCTTCACATCCTTCACAAGATGCTTCTACTAATGATCCCTAGGACTTTTTTGTTAGGGGTGATGGAGGAAGGCAATTTTTTGACCTGATGGGTGGATTTTTTATCAGCAGAAGAAATCATGTCATCCTCAGCACTAAAGCTCTTAATGTCATCCGAGTCTGAAGAGAAGCTGGAGCTTCTAGAGGTCACATTCTCAATCTGAGGGGGAGCCTTTCTTATTGATTGAGCCTTAAAATTCTCATAAATAAGCAATAGGAGCCCCTCATGCAATGAAGAGTTATTAGTAGGCTTCTTTTTGAAGCTAACCACCGCCTTGCTCATAGAAGTTAACAAGTAAAAAGGAAAATAAATTTTACGGCTGCGCTGAAAATGATTCAAAAGAAAAAAGTGGTGGGTATGAGCCCTATCAAACCTAGGGTCCTATCATGTCCCCTTTTCAACTAATTAAAAAAATAATAATCTTTGCTAAGGTAGGCAGGCCCAAGAAAGTGAAGTTTCAGAAAAAGGGGGTTAATCTTTGGAAATCGTTGGACTAATAAATGAAAATTATTATTAAAATATGTTTCATTAACCTCTATTGGATGTGAGTTATGGTTATGCCCTCTTTTAAGGGGTTTGGAGGCATTTTGGGCTCATTCCAAAACTTGATTTTGCTCATTTTCTTTGTTATTCTTCAGAGGCTGCCAAACCTGTGGAGAAGGAGACCCAAGAACGGGAGTTTGCAAATTTCTAGGGAGACCCAAGAATGGGAGTTTTCAGGTTTCCAAGAAGGCTAAGGATGGAGGTTTGAAGGCATTCCATGTGCATTCTCATACAGAGTTTGCCTTTGTGCTGAATAGTGCAGATATGTGGGTTTTCGGGGTTGTTTTTTGGTATGAGTTTGGTGTTTTCAGTTGAGTATTTCATATCAGTTTGAGTTGCTGCTGTATTTAAGACTTTAAGATGTTAAAATAGAGCTGAATATATGTATTGGGATGTGATTAAACTTTTGAGATAGTTTATTAGTGTTTTTGTGGTGTTTCCGAGCATTTTTGTGTTAATTTCGGGAGCCTGATGAGCATAGTTTTTGTCCTACATTTGTGAGCTATTGTGTAAATTCTGTATAGATCTAGAAATTTCATTTTGTAGGCCATTATGCTGCTGAAATTTCTATAAAAATATCCATTTTCAGATTTATTAATAATTTTGTGAAGTTGTGAAGCTTTTGGCACTATTTCTGGCATACCTGATTTGGGGTTTCTTGAAAAATTTGGTGGATCTTTGTGATATTAGTTATTTGATCTTAAAAATATGATTAGAGGAATGAAATATCATACAAAATCAGTAAAGGGACATTTCAGTGGTATCAGAGCCATGATCTTGCCAGCCTGAGGGTTTGTAGAAGCTTGCATGTCAGTTTTGACAACTACCCAGATCTTGCATGTCATAATTTATGATTGCATGTTGCTTCTAATCAGCTACATGTCAAAATTTATGGTTGCATGCTACTTCTAATCATTTTAATGTTAGTTTTTAGTGAATTTGGTGGTTGTAGAGGTTTGCATGTCAATTTTGACAACTACCCAGATCTTGCATGTCATAATTTATGATTGCATGTTGCTTCTAATCAGTTGCATGTCAAAATTTATGGTTGCATGCTACTTCTAATCATTTGCATGTTAGTTCTTGGTGAATTTGGTGGTTGCATGTTGCTTCTAATAAATTGCATGTCAAAATCTATGGTTGCATGCTACTTCTAATCATTTGCATGTTAGTTCTTGGTGTTTGAAGAAGTTATATTCTATTGGGGTTACACTCTACTTTATCTAGAATGGACAGGTATAGTACAAAGTCTCAGAGGACATGATCTTGGACAATTGATATCCAGAGTCAAAATAGTAGAAAGGATGGTTATTTAGACATTCAAGATAAACTTATAAAAATAAGCCATGACATGTCTAAATAGTTGGTTGAGTAGCACCGTATAATGAATGAAATGTTGTCCAACCCAACTAAGGTGGATAAGTTGATTGGATTTCTATTTGGCAGATTTTCTCACAGGGCAGATAACACAATTACCAAGAACTTGCATGAGGAGTTTGAGAAACTAGCTTATAGCCAGACAAAGGTCTCAGATTCTACTCTGCCATAGGAGGTAGTGGGTTTAGATAAAGGTTATGAGGATTTTGTTGTGCATGATGGTGAGATACTTGGTAGAGATGAGCAGACATTGAGCATTCATGAATTTGCTGAGAAAGAGTACCAGGTACAGTTAGATGCTTCATCACATGAGGTTGAGGCAGGTAGTACTTCACATGATTTGCCTAGCTAGTTGAAGGTGAACAAAGATAGTATTGTGACTTCATTATCTCATCATGACAGGATGTAGGATATGATAGAGGATCACATTCAGATGATTCAGTTATAGGGTAGACATAAGGGAGTTCAGGAAAAGTCTCCTTGTGTTGACTTACAAGCAATTAGGGAAGCAATGAGAATGATGAAGTTGAGTTATTTACATCTTCTATCAGATCATGACCATCTTCTTAGCCTTGTTGGAGACTATTCAGATGCCTTGAGGAGGAAGGAGGAGGAAGTTGACAGGCTTTCTCACAAGCTTGAGGACACTCGAGCTTCTTTGGTGAATACTCCATTGGCATTACAAGACTGGGAGAGACATGGGGATAAGCATGGCATGGAATTGAGTTTAGTTTCATCTTGCACTCCTAATACTCAGCTTTCTGTGAATGGTAGATCATATGTGGACATTGATAATGTTGCGAGTTAATCTTGCATTCACATCCAGGATATAGGGATAATGTTAGACAGGTATGTGGAATTAGTTGGTATTGGTCATATTACTTAGGTGAGGATTTTTCTTGAGTTACCAGCTGATTATAGTTTACAAATATGGACTCAAGATTGTTGTATTGGCATTTGGGATTTAGTTGACCGGAAATCTTTAACACTTTTTGGTAGCAGTGATTGTTTGGGTGCTATCATGGATTTGATTAGCAGATTACATAGTGTTGTCTTTTCCTATGCTAGTATCTTGTCTGATGTTGGTATTAGTTTTTATACACCGATGTTGGGCTTTGTTCATATATCCAGTCGACCATACTTGCTGGAATGTGTTGATGATATTTCATATTTGGTAGTGTGTATAGATGAGTTCCAGGATCATATTGGCATTGATGACATCTAGGAGGATGCAGTGGGCAGTTTTGAAGACTTAGTTTCCTTGGGTATAGAGGAGGTGGACAACAATGATAATATTTTTGATACTCAGTATGTTGATATGAGCTTTAGATTTGATTCACAAGATATGGATGGTAATACTCTAGTGACTAGTAACTTTGAGGATACTCCTTTAGACAGTGCATCAGAGGAGGTTTGTAGGAGACAGTCAAGCTAGTGCCATCATGTGTCTAATTAGTTGAGAGTTAGTGACTGAGACATTGCTATCACTTGCCAGCATTTTGATGCTGCTCGTTAGTTGTTAGCAGTTTATGGATGGGGTTCTCCTACTAGTGATGAGTATGAAGGCAATTATCTTTCCTTGATAGAGATCCACTCTTTATGGGAGGCTATTCAGATTTTGAGACAGAATTATATGCAGTTGGTATCTGACAAAGATTATCTTATGGAGTGGGGCAATATAGCATATGATGCATTTTTGGCCAAGGAAGATGAGGTGAGTGAGCTTATTGAGCAGCTTGAGGTGACTTCTGAGATTCTTGAGAGTACACAGTTGGCTTTCAAGGAGTCACAGTTTTATTTGGCTAAGGTGACCATGGAGTTAGAGTGACTATAGTCTTTACTTGATTCTATACAATCACAAGCTATGGTGTTTGGTGATCCGAGGATGTCCATGGCCGAGATTGTTAGAGACAGTGGAGATGGGGATGCATGCATCCTTGATACTAACATTGGCATATCAGGTTCATTCCCACTAGAGTAAAGTTTAGTTGAGTTGGGTGTTGTAGCAGATTGTTGTATGCCTGACATGGTGGTGGCCTCTAGTACTGATTGCACAAAGACTAGAGATGTATCAAAGATCATGTGTGATGTTGGTGAGTCGGCAGTTGGCATGGTTCCTGCTAGTAATACTACTCCCTTGGTGATATCTTCAGAGGTAGTAGTCAATTCCAACATGGTTAATGATCAATTGCAGTTAGTTTTATCTAGATTATAATCTGAGCCACTGATTGAGATTGGAAAATTCTATCGGCATTACACTGTGAGGTACGCTCATCAATTTACCTTTGATGACCATGTTGATGAGATGATGATACAGAGATGTACTTTGGTTCCTAGTGCTTATCATCAGTTATGGGATAGTTTGATGCCTCAAGATGAGAGTTGTGATGGGCATGACATGGTGATAGGTTCTGCAGTTGACAGCTTGATAATATGTGACTTAGAGCAGGAGTTTAGGAGTGATGCTTTAGTGGGTGTTGTTATTGATTCTACTCCTTTGGCTATGACATCTCCTGACTTAGCTAGTGATCAGTCACAGTGGGTTGTATCACTTGTTCATGGTGAGCTATTGATTGAGATTGGTTTTTTTAATCAACATTATATTGCAGGGTATGTACATCAATTAGCATTTGATCCTTGTTTTGAGGAGTTGATGGTAGGCAAATTTGGTTTGGATTCCATTTCTTACTCTTTATCTTGTAATGTCTTTTCACCATTAGCAGTGCATGGGAGTTATGGTTATGAGATAGTGGCCGGTGATTTGCAGAGTTGTGTTGACTGCAGGAGTTGTACAATGTGTGGATTCCCCATACTTGGTGCAGTTTCATTCGAGAGTGTTCACCATTATTGCAGAGTTGGATTGTACATTCCATATAGGCCAGTGGGATGCGTTGATGGTATTTACTATGTTGGTAGTTTGATTTGTCCACTTTACTTGGGTTCTAATGTTCTAAGAGTTTGTGTCTCATGGGTTTTTGACTGTGGTAGTGGTTATTTTGGAGTTTGGTTGAGCTATAATTTTCAATTTGATTATGGATTCCTCTTGGTCATATTGCAGAGGATATTGCAGGAGCTTGTGTTAATTGGTAGTAGTATAGTTCATGACTACATTTGGGATCCAGGTGGATTGATTGGTTTATTGTTCAGCCATTGCTTGAGGACAAGCAATGTTTGGGAGGGGAGGACTTGTCATGTCCCCTTTTCAAATAATTTAAAAAAAAATAATCTTTACTAAGGCAGGTAGGCCCAAGAAAGTGAAGTTTCAGAAAAAGGGGGTTAATCTTTGGAAACCATTGGACTAATAAATGAAAATTATTATTAAAATATGTTTCATTAACCTCTCTTGGATGTGAGTTATGGTTATGCCCTCTTTTAAGGGGTTTGGAGGCATTTTGGGCTCATTCCAGAACTTGATTTTGCTCATTTTCTTTGTTATTCTTCAGAGGCTGCCAAACTTGTGGAGAAGGAGACCCAAGAATGGGAGTTTGCAGGTTTCCAAGAAGGCTAAGGATGGTATTTTGAAGCCATTCCATGTGCATGCTCCTACAGATTTTTCCTTTGTGTTGAATAGTGCAGATTTGTGGGTTTTCGGGGTTGTTTTTTGGTATGAGTTTGGTGTTTTTAGTTGAGTATTTCATATCAGTTTGAGTTGCTACTTTATTTCAGACTTTAAGATGTTAAAATAGAGCTGAATATATTTATTGGGACATGATTAAACTTCTGAGATAGTTTATTAGTGTTTTTGTGGTGTTTTCGGGCATTTTTGTGTTAATTTCGAGAGCCCGATGAGCATAGTTTTTGTCCTACATTTGTGAGCTGTTGTGTAAAGGCTATAAAGATATGGAAATGTCATTTTTTAGGCCATTATGCTTCTAAAATTTCTGTAAAAATATCCATTTTCAGATTTATTAATAATTTGTGAAGTTGTGAAGCTTTTGGCACTATTTCTGGCATACCCGATTTGGGGTTTCTTGAGAAATTTGGTGGATCTTTGTGATATTAGTTGTTTGATCTTGAAAATCTGATTAGAGGCATGAAATATCATACAAAATTAGTAAAGGGAAATTTCAGGTCCAAAGTAATAAACTCTATAATAGCTCTCAGAACAGACCTCCATAGTTTCTTCATGGTATTAGGAACATAATACGTGTCAATCTTCTTCAAGGCTTTTAGTTCCTTCTCATCCTTTACAAAATTCCTCACAGCATTAGCTGAGAGATTCTTGTCCCTAAAAAACTTAAAACCCTCAATCCAGATTTCAGTAATGGTTGAAATAACCTCCTTAGTGATCATGAAAGAAACCCCATTCACCTTTACTCTGCCATCCTTCCATGAACCAATCATACTATTGGTCACCTCCTGACCAAAGACATGCAATTTTTTTATGTATTTGGTAATCCCACCTAGATCCAGCTGCTCCTAAACTTTATCCCCGCTCTTCCATTTCTTAGTTTCACCCCCTGGCTCTTTTCTACACCTTTCCCCAACCATGTATGCACTCTGTACACCCTCAATTCACATATGCACCTCACACTGCAACATATTAGAACCTCTATGAATAAGCACAATATAGAAAGAATCAGCCCTTCTATTGCTCCTATTGTAAATGTAATAAATGACCCAAAAATTATGTCGACTAGTCTATAATAAATTGCAGAAGTTACAATTTCCCATGATAACTTTTTGGAAAGCATCCCTAGCCCTTGATCCATTCATACTCATAATTGTGTATTGATCCTCTCTATACATCCTTTGATCTTGTCTAGATCTGTCAAGCTTTTAACATCTACTGGCAAAGTATTTTCAGGATGCCATGTCATAATTTGGCTTGTGCCGACCCCTATATTTGAAAACTTTTCACCAACTAGGTTAGCTTCCCAAAAAATATGAGTGACATGGACTCTACTAAATTTGGCAAGAGTCTCATGAGTCTCATCAATAAGATTCAAAATCGACCATGATGGTTGAGAGTTTCCATTAATACATTTAATAATGTTGTTCAAATCCCCTTCTAGCCAAAGATTAGTAACTCCAATTTCAAAAGCTAGTTTGACAACATTACACACAACATTCACTTCCGTAAAGTGGTTGGTTTGATAACCAAGTGGGAGAGAAAAAGCCACAATACCATCTCCATTTTCATTCCTTATTATGCCTCCACTTCCCAAGGAGCTAGGGTTTCCTTTGGACACTCTGTCAAAGTTGGCTTTATGCCAACCTTCTGGGGGGGGAAGCCATTTGGCTTCCTATCTTTTCATCTTTTTGTCTTTTGCCTTCTCCTTTTTTCTGCCACCTAATTCAATATCTCCTCCTTTCCTTACTGAATAGTTTTCCTTAATGTTAGAAAAATATTTTCTTTCCTATCACTATAGCTGGCTCCTCTTTATCTCTAAAGATTTTATTATTTCTCTCCTTCCAAATGCTCCAACAGAAATGAGGCAAGATCCAATTACTTAATTCCTGAAGATGGGACCTATTGAAGAAACATTTCCATTGATAGAAGAGATCCAGAAGTTTGAAAGCCACACACCAACTGAAGCCCAAGTCCTACATGAGGAAAACACAAACCTCCTTGGAGAAAGAGCAATGAATGAACAAATGATTGCCAGTCTCCATCTGATCTTTACATAACACACATTTGCTAGGCATAATATGACATCTTTTAATGAGGTTATCCTAGGTAAGGATTTTTTCCTATAGAGCTAGCCAATAGAACATATTAATTTTTGGAATAAGGCTAGGAATCCAAACCCTCGACCAAGGAGGAATCTCCTTTAATCTCCAAAGGGCTGAGTACCCAGAGGTAGTAGTATATTGCCCATTGGCATTATCTCCCAGACCAACTCATCCCTATTGTTATTTAGGGCCATAGAGTTAAGCATAATCATAATATGGTTAAGATCTTCAAAGATGATGGAAAGGTCTATCCATCCCTTGTCATTCCTATAGTTACTAACTTTCTTCCCAAAATGGTTGATGCAGTCATTCATCTAGACATCATAGCTAGGGTTGTTCATAAGGGGGCCCTGAATGAGCCAGCTATTAGACCAAAATTGGATGTCCTCCCCATTTCCTAGTTTCCAAGATACTCTAGAATTTTCTAGGTCCTTAGCTTTTAAAAAACCATTCCAAACAGTGGATCCTCTTGGGATAACTTTGTTGAAGAGGGTAAACTGTTTAGAGGGTCTCTTAATATACTTTTTTCCCATAATGTCTCTCCATTCCCCTATGCTGCTAAAGATATGCCATATTTTCTTAGCCAAAAGAGCCTTGTTGAGGTGAGTTAGTGTCTTGATGCCTAGACCCCCATATTTCTTAGGGAGGCAAACTTTTTCCCAAGCAACAAGAGGATGTCTTTTATTCTTTTCAGCCCTTTTCCATAAGAAGTCTCTCTAAATTTTTTTCATTCTCTCAGCAAATTTCATAGGGATCACAAAGAGGCTCAAAGCATAGATAGGAAAATTCTAAAGGATGGATTTAACCAGTTGGCATTTTCTAGCTTGGCTAAGAGAGGCCCCTTTCCAACCAACCAGCTTCTTACTAAATCTATCCATAATATCATTCTAGAAAGAATTAGGAGGGTTTGTGCCCAAAGGAAGCCCAAGATAAGTAGAGGGAAGCTTCCCCACACTGCATCCAAGAATTTTGGAGATTTTCTTCTGTCTATCCTCTGGGGTGTTGATAAAGAAAATAAAGCTCTTATCCCAGTTGATGAGCTACCCTGACCCTCTAGAGTAGATATCCAAGATGTCCTTCATAGCCTTAGTCTCCTTAATAGAAGCCTCCCCTCCCATTATGGTATCATCAAAAAATTGCTGATGCAAAAACAGAGCACTTTTAGAAGAAGGTTTAAAACCTTTGATTCTCCCTACCTTCTTATTCTTTTCAATAAGTTTGCCTAAACATTCTGCCTAAGCATTCTTTGTTATGTATAGATTGTATTTAAATTTTTTTTACATAATTAATTTTGTAACAATAATCTTCTCATTTTAAAATGGAAATTTATGTAAGTATCCACAATGAATGCTTTCACATTTTATATACTAGACATTAAACTCATATTCATCCTCTAATTTATCATAGAGCTTCAACTTCATAAATTGTCTCATACTCTTAAAGAAAACAATATCTTTATTGACTTGGTCAATGAAATTTTTATATGGTTGAAAATATAGATGAAACTCAATATGATTTTAGAATAAACAATATTCATGAACCTTATTTATGTGTACAAAAAAGGATCACAACATATCAAACTTTTTTTGACCTATTTTCATATGTGTAAATTATTGCATGAATGGATTGAATAAGTCACCTTATAATATAATAACAAAAAATATTGCATGTGAAATTTTTCTACCCTATCTTCATTTGTTATTTTTATAACATCCCTTGTATTAGATATTTTCTTACATCTTTTGATATTTTATCTTTTCAAGGAATTCAAAAATTAATTGTGTTGTCATTTTTAATATTTTTACTAAACATATTTCTCCTTTGAATATATATTTGAATGGTTATTCTTGAAACATGAACATTAAACAATTTTTTTCTTAAACTTGTCTTTCACATTACAACCTCAATATAGAAGTCAGAGTCATCAATGCTCTAGAAACTCATTAGGTAACTGATCTTTGTGACATTTACTCTAACAATATTCAAAGCATGAAGAAATTTTTTAACTACTATTTCTTTTATATGAGAATCTGAGGTTTTCTTATTACTCATAATGAACAACTCTAGAAGTGGTGGAATTTCTCTTTTTCCTAAATAATCCAACAAAGAATTGTTCTTTTCCTATTAATTTTTTTTTTTTGGAAAAAGTTGGAAAGCCACTATATATAGTAATATTTATAATAAAGACTGATTCAAAGCTCATCAAGGAAAGAATCTGAAAGAAAACCTAGAATCCTTGCAAAATATAAAAGAAAGAAACATCGATATATACAAACTACCATATCAATGGGTAGGTTTCTTGATTAAAGTGAGAAAGCAATACAATGTTCAAAAACTAAAGCAGTCATCAAATTGAGAGGTTGTCAAAATTGTAGAAAGTTGACTCGTAGTGTCCCAGCCCCAATTAAAGTAATGAGATGTTTGAGGGGCTGACTCCTAGCTAGAACCATGCGAAGAATACCAAGGGGCTGAGGTGGTAGGGTCTATAGAAGAGGAGGAAGGTAGGTTTGAATTGGAATCAAGACACTTCCATTGTGTACCTAAAGTACTTGACAAGCCCAAAGGATGGAGCTCCTATGATTTTGTAGCCCATTTTTGAAAAAAATGTAGTAGTTGAGACAAATTCCAAGGAGAATGAGGGGGAAAGGCAATAGAGTTTTGAAATTCAAGCAATTCAAGGATGGCATGCCCTACACACTTGACCCATTTAGCTAGTTGGAAACCTAGTGCCTGTGTTGTCACTTGTAGAGTATTTTTCATAATGCGAGAGCTTATTTTTTAGAAATATTTTTGAAGTGCCTCATATGTGGCTTAGAAATCATGCTTCTACATGAGTTGTGTCCAATACACATAATGAATAACCTTAGCTATCACAATCTCCAAAAGAGGAATGGACTATAGCAAATCCATCACATTTCATAAGAAGATGGACACCATGTTGGATGGGTAAAGGAAATGCTTGGTCGAGGGGGAGAGGATGTCTTCCCCAATCACTTATCAAATTTACCACTAAATGGAAGGAGAATGGACAACAAAATTGCATCCAAGTCTAAATCCACTACTATCAAGGGAAGAGCACCTTCAAAAATGTTTGGTTGCAACCAAATTTGATAATTTTTTGGCAAGATAGACTGATGAAATTGAGTGTAGGAATCACATTTGATGCAAGCCTCTATGATGATGAAGAAAATGAACCACTAAGAATGAGAAGAAAAGGAGAAGATAGTTTCGTGGGCATAAATAAAGGTACTAAACCCAATCACATGTGAGAAGAAGATTTCATCAGAGAATTACATGCTCGATAGATATTAAGGATAGATATGCTTATGGGATATTATGGAAAAGGATGGCAAAATAATCAAAAAGCCCCAAATTAGTAACCATGCATCCAACCAAGTTTCTCATAGTACAGTAATGGCATTAGAATACCAAATCAATGGTGGCTGGTTTGGCTTGTTTTTTATTAAGGGAAGAACAAGGAACATCATGACACATGAATTGAATAAATGTCATCGAACTTCAACTAGCAATATCTTTGATGGTTAAAATATGCAATTTTTTGAGTTTATCTAGGAATAATGATGGCAAAAAGGATGAAATTGTAAGGCAATCACATCCTAGATTTGAAAGGTAGTTAGCCATGTGATTACCATCCCTTAGAGTATGTGATATATTCAAATCCTCAAATTTCTCTAGAAAATTCCAAATTTGAGGAAGAATATACTTAAGTTGCCATGAATAAGTATGCCTTTTAATGTACACATCAATAATTACCTATGAGTCACCTTCAATATGTAAATGTTGAAAGTTACCTTTCTTAGCAAGAACTAGACCAGCAAATAGGGCATGAGCTTTAGCAAGGTTATTAGTGCCCGTTGGTAAGGGGCTAGATGTAAATGCTAACAATTTCCCATGACAGTCATGAATACATGCACCTAACCTTGATTTACTTCAATTTCCTCTTGAGGCACCATCAAAATTTAGCTTCACAAACACAACCATTCAAGGATACCAATGAACACTAGATTGGTCAACTTTAGTTTTCTCTTTACTGATAAATGTACCATGCATAAGAATAAATAGTAATTTCCATTCATCTAAAATATTAGTATCCTAATAGGAAATGATAAGATTATACTTACATTTTCTTAGGCTTGTATTTGTAACTTTCAAGATTGATCTTTTTATCCCTTCAAGTACCTTATCAATGGTAGAGAAATCTTTTCTGAAAATCCTCTTATTTCTCTCCCACCAAATGGCCCAAATGACCAATGCTGGAGAACACTTCCATAGCCTAACAAATAGATCATGAGGGTGAAGGATTTGCAATTCTTGGAAAAATCCCATAGATTATTTTGGAGAGGGGTAAAGAAGCTTAATTTTTGAAGAAGGAAGGTCCAACATTGATAAAAAAATGAATATGTGATGAAAAGATGATTACAAGTTTCAAATTCTTCATTGAAAAGCATGCATTTTAAATTTGCAGCAATATTAAGCCCAATTAGTCAGTCACTTGTAAGGATCCTATGTTTAATACCTAACCATGCAAATAAGCTAGCTTTAGGAAGGATGACATTGTTCCAAAATAATAGGTATGCTCTATAAGGACTCTTTTCAATAGCAATTCTTTGAATAAGCTTGTAACCCTATTTAATAAAATAGTTACCATCATTGGTTGGAGCCCTTATCAATTTATCTTTAGAGTTAGATAAAAAAGAATGTTGTTGGTCTAGAATGGAAGAAAATATTGTTGGTCTTGAAGAGAAATGGGAAGAAGAGCTAGATCCTTCAAAAATACTTTCTTGAAGAAAAGGAAAACTTCAGAAATGTAATGTTAAATTTGAGTTCCCCAAACAGAGTCTGAAGTTGAACAAAGAATAATAGTATTGGGTAAGTTAATCAATGGTGGATGACCATTCCAAAAGCCTTTCCAAAAGTTGACTTTTTCTCCACTATTTACTTCCCAAGTGATATAATTAAGGATGATATCTCTTGAGGATACCAAAAATTCCCACACGATTGATCCTTTCAGATGATTCAACAATGAAAAAACTCTTGAAGGTGTCTTTGTTCCAAACATTATATCTCTTAAAAAAGGTGGCTTTGTTCTAGGTAGGGAAACTATCAAAAGTTTCATGGTTGCTGATGAAGTCCTTCATTTTATAAATTCTTCACAATCTCCAAATTTTGTGATCAAATTGGACATGATGAAAGCCTATGATAAAGTTTGTTGGTCATTTCTTTTCCTAGTCCTTTAGAAGATGGGTTTTTCAAAATCATGGTGTAAATGAATTAAAGCTTGTATATCAGGAGACTCATTTTCAGTTATCATTAATGGGAAAGCTTTAGGTTTCTTCTCTCCTACACAAGGTGTTAGACAAGGTGATCCAATATCACAAACATTATTCATTATTATGGATGAGGCATTTAGTAGGACTATTAAACTCCATAAATCAATTAGTAAATGGAAGGGTGTCCACATTAATGGTACCTCTCTATCTATCACACATTCCCTATTTGCAGATGACACACTTTTATTTTGTTGTTCTCAAGTTTCTGAGGCTAGGCAAATTAAGTACATTCTATAGTTATACCCTGTTGTCTCTGGCCAGAAAATAAACTCTCAAAAGTCAATTATTTTTTGTTCAATACCAAAAAGGTTATCTTTGATATAATTTTGAAGGTTTTGGGTTTCATTGAGGATTTCCTTCTCTCCAACTACTTTGTAATTCCTTTTTTTATGGGATCTAATAAGACAAGTTATTGGATATCTGTCATTGATAGAATCAAAAGTAGAATTGCTTCATGAAAATTTAGATGGTTATCCTTATCAAGCAAGATTCTTCTAAGTTTTTACTTGTAGCTATTCTAAACTATTACCTTGTTTTCCTCAAAGCCCCAACCTCGATCATCTTAAAAATTCAAAAACTAATCAAAGGTTTTTAATGGATGGGTAATATGTCAAATGACAATAAAATTCCTCTCATTTCCCTCTAGGACATGGCTCATATTCCAACTATTGGGGTTAGGTATTCATGATCTAACTAGCAAGAATCTAGCTTTTGGTGGAAAATTAGCTTGGAAAATGTACTCTAACTCTAATTGGTGCCAAATCATGCAATTAAAATATAATTATTATATAATTCTTCCCATATTTTCCTAACATACAATTCAGTTGTACTATAATGTACCATGTATTCCATGAAATTTTATTTAAAAAATAATAATTATTCAATTCCATCCACTATTTTTGTGTAAAAAAAATATTTTTATTATGGGTTCCAATGTCTTCCTGATATGGACTTGTATTTTCTTCAACATCTATAGTTACCTCTTTGTCATTAATTACTTGTTGATAACATTTTGTATGTCCTTTCATTTTGGCATCCCTCTTTTGATAATACTTCCTATATTTCATTCACTTACTAGTATGCTTGAAGTATTCAAATAAATATTTTTCATTACTCATTAAAAAGCACCAATTTAGTAGCTAAATAACCACTAGGACAAAATTATTTTATAAATTATATTGGAAAATTACTATTTTGATGCCTTCTTTATATGAGGTTGTAGCACCCAGCTAACTCTATGGAAGGGGTCAACATGTACATTATCATAACTAAGTTCCCTAATATGGAATTTCATGTGGAAAAAAACACTATTTTAATATATATTTTAATGGAATTAAGAAATTTAGGGCCCAAATTTCCTATTAGAATTAAGAAAGATGAAAAATCACAAACCTGAGGATATATTATTTGTAGAAATTCAATTAGAAAAATAATATTTAATTTATTAAATAATGAAAGTAGGTATATTAAATTTTCAAAAGAGGTAGACATAAAAATAGTAAATCATATCCAAAACATACAAAATATATCTTCTATAGCAGAGGAGAGAGTCATCTTCAAGATTTTTGTTTTGTTTTTCGGTATAAATCTGATAACAAAATGATGGTGGGAAAATAAACCTTTTTGAAAATTTTACATTGAAAAGTTAGAACTCAAAAATATATATAAAAAATGAATCTTTCTTTTCTATTGTAGTGGATATAAATGTTTTCAGATACATATTTTGAATTTTGATTAAAATTAATAACTGCATATGGTTTTTTTCATGGGAATGTAAAACCTCTAACTCTTAACAATAAAAAATTATCTTAATTTTTTCAAAGAACATGTCAATCTTTATTTTGTTAATCTCTAAGCTTATGTTGGTAATTAGTAATGAAAAACTTAGTCATTTTACTACAAAATATTACAAGGTTTATAAGATTTAATATATGTAGAGCCAAATTAGCTAATGATTGTGCACCATTAGTAGAAGGTAATAATCCCTAGGAAAACAATTCAACCAATCAAAAAAAGTGATATAAACAACAAAAGAAGATAAATTTAAAATTATTCATCAAGATGTGGAAACTTCACATGAAGTCTATTTAAGGAGGATTCTAACCCAAGAATCCGAGAAGTACTGATAAAGATTGAGAGATAAAAATGAAAATATGAAATGTAGAGAGGATATACACATGTGAAAGAGTTATAGAAAAAAATCTAGCAGAGAGTGAAATTAGACGAGTGAATGACTAAATATACTTATCAGATTAAGAAAATCAGATTAGAGATAGAGGAAAGAGGAGACACAAGATCAGTTTGCAAAGTATACCAAGTCTCAGGTATTGAATAATTTTTTTTGTAATTGAGATAGGGAATCTCTCTTAATGGAGTGGTCGTAATAGGCCTATGTAAATCTCCTAACAAAGTTCTTACTTTATTGTAAGTGTCAAGCGCTCTAACAAGGAAAGACCTAATAGTCTTTTAATTCTTTAACATGACAAACCTTTCATAGGGTAGATCATATCTTGTGGTCAAAATTTATAAACTTAATAGGTTTACTTTATTGTTTCAATAGTGAAGATTTGTGGGTTTCATCCCCACTCTAGGTTTACCTTCATCATGAAAGTGTTTGTGGGTAACCAAATCATTGTGTTATGTGTTGAACTATTATAGATATGATGAATTTATTTTGTTTCAAAATTATAGTTTTAATGATGAATTAGGTATGCTTTAATCAAATTTATTTTGATATCAAAATTTCAAGATCTTGATTCACCCTACCTTTGAGTATCTTGTTTCCCATATACATACATACATACATACATACATACATACATATATACATACATACATATATATATATATATATATATATATATGAGAGCCAAGTTCTTAAGAAGATAAGACCTTGGAGATGGAAGTACAAACGATGGAAAATATCATTGATAATTGAAATCTAGACTAGGTTCCAATGGTTAGAGACAACTAGGGAAGAGTTGAGAAAATCTCTCAAAAGCAAAAGGGAGATGGCTATACATCATAATGACACTCAATACATAGAAGTTGATATAGAAGGATTGTTGGACAATGGAAAGATTGATAACAAGGATGAAGTAATGACATAACTACTAGAAAACAATAGTGCCATAGTGAAGGAAGAAAATAATGTGAAGATAGTTCAAGAAATTCAATTTTTCATACTACATGAAATCATTGAACAAAATAAAAAAGAAATAAAAGATAAGCTCATAGTTGAAGAAGAGAAAAGGAAGATAGCTAGCTCGGAATAGAAGAAACATCCTTTTAAGTTCAAAAGGTTACAAATACCTAGCTTGATATAATAAATCAATTGGTAATTGCAAATTAGAACGTAAATAGAAAAGATTTGGAGATCACAAATCTAAAGTTACAAAATAAGCAATTGAAGAATGATTTAAGGCATGAAATGGAACTCATAGAAAGCACGAGAAAACTAAATGAAGCAATCAAACATTTTTGAGATATGATGAAGTAATCAAGAGAAAAAGAAACATCAAGATTTGGACAAAAGAAATCTTCAACTACTGAAGAAAGATAATCATCCAAAAGTGGAGAAAAAAGTAATGCTAAAGGAAAAGCTACATGTCATTATTATGGAAAGACTGGTCATACATCAAATATTTGTAGAAGAAAAAATGGTAAGAAAACTACTAAACCTAATCTAGGTGGTAATTATTCTTAATGCAAGAAAGTAGGACATCAAGCTCATGAATGTAGAGAAAAAAACATAGATTCAACTAGAAATGTGTCTAGATTCCAAGGTCCCTAGGTAGAAGCATTGACCTATGTCACCTTTAGGATACTAAAACCTATTTTGGTCAAATCTCATTTCTCTATCAAAAAAATTATATTTAAAAAAAACTAAAAATAACCTTTTATAAATCTCAGATTCAATATCATCTTTATATAAATTTATAAGTATTTTGATTAGTTATAATATGTTATAATTTCAAAATATTATAAGTTGATATTTCAACATTTAAGAAACTACTCCATCAAAAAAAAAAAAAAAATGGTAAATCATATAAAAATATTAAAATTATATTTATCTCTTGATGTAGGAGCATCCTAGGTTGCACTGCTATCCTACATATTTTTAGTTTTGACTTTCCTACAAAAATAGTGTTCTACTAAAACTGTGTTTTCTAGTTTCTAGGTGCCTATTGTAGACCATGTAACTAATTATCCTTAATGAATGAGAGGCTTAAAACATCAAGGATTGTAGAAAGCCTAGAGTATTATCTATAATATATAGGAAAAGTTCTTACTCCTTATGAGCTAGGAGATATGGCAATTCTCCGAGGGTATCAATTTCTGGCAATTCTGCATGACAATTTTTTGTGCTTGACTTTCAGAGTGGATGAACACTTTTTCTTAAGGAATAAGCACTTGCATAATTAAGAGGTTGTAGAGGACCCAAATTTTTCTTGGATATTGATTTATGGATATATTTTTTTTTTTGCAGGCTGACTTGTAGCATTTAATTTATATATTTTTATTTAATTTGTGTATTGGGATGACTTGTGGCTTAGATTGGTATAAGTAGGGGTCTTTTGGAGTCTTTTAATCATTTTAGTAGATGGAGTAGAGAGTTTTGGGAGAGTTTTAGAGATGATTGAGGAGTAGAACTAGAATGTGTGAGTATGAAGTGAGATCTTGGATTTGAATGTGATTATATTTGGCCATAACCAAGAAGGCCTTATAGCTAGGCATGTATGATGATATTTTCATCAATCAATAAGAATATTGTTATCTCTCTCCCTATGGTACTATTCTCTTTTGTGTTTTCTTCTTTTCTGTTAACTCTTATAAGGTGGTTTGGATAGATGGGTGTGCCTTTGGCCCTAGTTTATTTGGTTCTTCCTTGCATCAAGTGGTATCAAAGCTTGAGGTTTGTCCTTGTCGTGATTTGATCATGTAGAACCCTGATTCAGATTTGGTTATAGGGTAGAAAATCTATAGATTTGACCTATAACTTGTAAAGAGTTATAATCTTGTAGGAACCTAATTTGTAAAGATGGTTCATGGTAGAGGAAATGTTGATAATATTATATTGGATCAATTGAGACAAATTGCAGCTAGATTATATGTTGTGGAGACAACCCAGAGGAGAGGATCACATCTTGAGGATGTAAGTGATGATGAAGCAACAACACCAAACTATAATCCAAAACATGAAGAAGATCAAGATGAGGAAATATTGGTGAGAGTGTTGTATAGGGAAAACTCAAAGCTTGCTATAGAAGTTGTTCCTTATGATGGAAAATTGGATATCAATGTGTTGGATTGGATCTCAAATATGGAGAATTTATTTGAGTATGAAAACACTCCTGATAATAGAAATGTGAATACTGTAGTTACTAGGCTAAAAGGACATGCCTCACTATAGTGGGAGCATTTGCAAATGGATAGACAAAGGAGAGGAAATGAGATCAGATTTTGGCCAAAGATGGTGAACAAGGTAAAGAAAAAATTCCTTCTTGCTGATTACCAAGTTAGCTTGTTTAGAAATATGCAAAATTTAAAGCAAAAAGACATGACTGTGAAAGAGTATACTGAGGAATTCTGTAGATTGAACATTAGATCTAGACATGTGGATGATGATGCTAAGAAAATTTCAAGGTGCATAAATGGATTAAGATCTTGAATTCAAGATGAATTAAGTTTTGTGAAGTTGGAAAGTGTGGAAGAAGCATATCAATATGGCTTGAAAGCTAAGGAGATCTTGAAAAAGAGGTAGAGGTGGTAGATTCTAGAGAGGCAGAGGTAGATCCTATGGAGAAAGTGACAGATTTGACAATTTTGTACAAGATAAGGGCAAATATGAATGGAAGAATGATGAAAAAGAAAAGACTGAGTGGAAAGGTGGTCGTTCATATCGAGGAGGTACTCGATCTTACCAAGGAAGAGGTAATTCTTATCCTAAAGGTGGTTTCCATGGTAATTTTTTTAGATGTGGCAAAGAAGGGCATTGCTATTTTGAATTTAGATCTTCTAAAAGTGGGTAGAATAATAGAAATGTTGTGATTCAAGAAGACATTGAGAGTTCACCAAGTGGACCCGAAGCTAGAGAAAATTTGATGGTGAGAAGGACCATATGTAATAAGGGAAGTGATGAAGAATCTATTTTAAGGATAAGTATTTACAAGACCAGATGTAAGATGGTTGGAAAATGTTGCAAGGTAATCATTGATAGTGGGAGTTCAACAAATTTAGTATCAGAAAAGCTAGTTATAAAGTTGCAATTGTAGAGGCTAAAACATCCCAAAACTTATCATGTTTCATGGATCAAAGATGAGCATAAGATATTGGTAAGCGAGCAATGCCTTATGAAGTTCAAAATTGGACATTACTTTGATGAAGTTTTGTGTGATATTATGCCCATGGATTGTTGTCATATTTTGTTTGAAAGTCTAGATGAGGTCAGTTGTACTACAATGAAAGTTTGCATGGTTAATGAAAAGAAATTTAGAAAGGATGTAATGAATAAACAAGTTTTTTTTGCTATAGTTCCTAGAGGACTGAGCAGTTGTAGTAATGACTGAGCAATAGAAGTTGGTAATGACAAAGTGATAGCATAAATTTTAGAATTGTTGAATAAGTACAAATATATTGTTGTTGAGGATATTCCTAATGGTTTAACACAAGTAAGAAGTATAAATCATTGTATGGATCTAATTCCTAAAGCTAGTTTTCCAAAAAAAGCACTGTATAGATTGACGCCTATAGAGAATGAAGAACTTAACAAACAAGTGCATGAGTTGCTACAAAATGGATTAATCAAAGAAAGTCTAAGTCCATGTGCTATACCTATTGTATTAGCACCTAAAAAGAACGGAGAATGGAGAATGTGTATTGATTCTAGAGCTATTAACAAGATCATAGTAAAATATGGGTTTCCTATGCCGAGGATGGATGACATAAAACAGATTGTTTGAGTGGAGCAAAATATTTTACCAAGATTGATCTAAAAAGTGGGTATCATCACATCAGAATTAGAGAAGGTGATCAATGGGAGATTACTTTCAAGACAAAATATGGCTTGTATGAATGGTTGGTTATGCCTTTTGGTTTGACTAATGTACCTAGTACTTTCATGATGTTGAAGAATGAAGTTCTAAAAAATTCTTGGGTAAGTTTGTGATTATTTATTTGGATGACATTCTGATATTTACTAAGATTAAGGAAGAACATCTTGTGAATATTAGAAAAGTATTACAAAGGTTGAAAGAGGAACAATTCTTGATTAATCTAAAAAAGTTTTATTTTATGTAAGAAGAGATTACGTATTTGGGATTTGTGATTTAAGCTGATAGTTTGAAGATGGATCCTAAGAAGGTTAAAGCAATTTTGGAATGGCCTACACCTTAGAATGAGGGTGAGGTAAGATCATTTCATGGTTTGGCTAGTTTTTATAGAAATTTTATAAAAACATTTAGTTCTATTTGTAATGCTATGACTAAGACAATGAGAGGAGATAAAAAGGAATTCAAGTGGACACATGGAGCTGATAAGAGTTTTGAGACTTTGAAACAAAAGGTTGCTAAATTACCTATATTGGCTTTACTTGATTTCAACAAAGTATTTCAAGTTGAATGTGATGCAAGTGGTAATGCAATAGGAGTTGTATTAAGCCAAGAAGGTAAACCTATTTCTTTCTTTAGTGAAAAGTTGAATGATGCTAAAAGGAAGTATTCTATGTATGATCAAGAATTTTATGCTATTGTTCAAGCATTGAAGAACTAGAGACATTATTTGATTCCTAAAGAGTTTGTGTTGTCTACTGATCATAAAGATTTATAATACATGGGAAGTCAACATAAATTGAATCAGAGAAATATGAAGTGGGTTGAGTACTTACAGAGTTTCACATTTATCATTAAGCATAAGAGTGGAGTTACTAACAAAGTTGTTGATGCATTGAGTAGATGACATTCTTTATTGATTGAAACAAGGGTTAAAGTTTTTGGTTTTGATGAAATAAAAGAGTTGTATGATGTTGATCTTAATTTTTTTGGAGTGTGGAGAGAGTATAGAGCACCAAATCTTGCAGATCACATAAGTAAGTATGATGAGTATTTCATTCAAGAAGGTATGTTGTTCAAAGGTATTTAGTTGTGTATCCCTAGAAGTTCTATGAGGTTGAATCTGATTAAGGAAAAAACATAGTGGTAGATTGGTTGGACATTTTGGAATTGATAAGACATTGGCTTTGCTAAAAGAGAAGTATTATTATCCACAAATGTATAAGGATGTTCAAAAATTTGTAAAGAGTTATGGAGTTTGTCGACTTGCGAAAGGAGTGAGTCAAAATATTGGTTTGTATACACCTATTATTGTTCTTGAAAAACCTTGGAGTGACATTAGTATGGATTTTGTTCTTGGCTTACCTAAGATAGTAAAGGGGTATGATTCCATATTTTTTGTGGTGGATAGATTTTCTAAGATGGCTCATTTTATACCATGTAAGAAGACATTAGATGTTGAGCATGTTGCTAAACTTTTCTTTAAAGAGATTATGAGATTGCTTGGATTACCAAGAAGTATTATTTCTAACAAAGATAGTAAGTTTTTTGGTTATTTTTGGAAGACTTTATCAAAGAAGATGGGTACTAAGTTGAAGTTTAGTTCTACATTCCATCTATAGATAGATGAATAGATAGAGGTTGTGAATAAAGGATTAGGTAATATGCTGAGATGTTTAGTTAGAAATAAGCCAAGTAATTGGGAGATGATATTGGCATAAGCTGAATTTTCATATAATAATATTGTAAACATGAGTACATGGAAGACACCTTTTGATATTGTTACTAGAATGAAGCCTAGAGGAGTTTTAGATCTAAGATATATTTCTGGTGAAGAAAAGAGAGCTACAGGAGAAGAATTTATTGATTTTATGAAATATTTACATAAGGAAGTAAAGTTGAGGTTACAATAGAGTAATCAAAAGTATAAGGATAATGATGATTAGTCTAGAAGACATCATGATTTTCAAGTTGGTGACGAGGTGATGGTTCATTTAAAGAAAGGAAGATTTCCTATTGGAACACATTGTAAGCTGAAGATGAAGAAGTTTGGACCTTGTAAAATCTTGAAGAAGTTTGATAGTGGTAATGCTTATGAAATTGAGTTACTTGATGACATGGATATATCTCCTATATTCAATATTGTTGATTTGTATAAGTATCATGAGCTAGATGATAAAGTTTTTTTATCAATGGATTATCCTATAAAGAAGATTGAGGAAGTTGAATAGATATTGGATCAGAGAGTTGGTAAGAGCAAAAGGGGAAAAGATTATATGAATACCTATTGAAGTGGAAGAACAAACCTATGGAAGACGCCTCATGGATTTCTTAATCTAAGTTAGATTCAGCTTAGGTTGTGACATCTCAATGATTTAGGAGAATCAATTCTTCCAACCCTATTTTTTTTATGCAAGAGCATCCTAGGTTGTGTTGCTATCCTACATATTTTCAATTTTTACTTTGGTACTAAAATAATGTTATGCTAAAATTGTGTTTTCTGGTTTCTGGATGCCTATTGTAGACTATGTAACTAATTTTCCTTAATGAATGAGAGGCTAAAAAATTAAAAAAAATTAGAGGGCCTAGATTACTATAAATGATGTAGAGAATAGGTTCTAACTTATTATGAGTTAGTAGATATGGTAATTCTCCCAGGGTATTGATATCTGGCAGTTCTGTGTGATAGTTTTCTGTGCTTGATTTTTAGAGTGGATGAACACTTTTTCTTAAGGAATCAACCCTTTCACATTTAAGGGGTTTTAGAGGACCCAAATTTATTCCTATATTTCAAAGCATGAGTTCTAATTCAATTAGAGCTATGAGATATCATGATTTTTCTCAGATATTGAATTTTGGACATTTATTTGTTGTTGTAGGCCAATTTGTGGCTTAGATTGGTATAAGTAGGGGTCTTGTGGAGTCTTTTAGTAATTTCAGTACATGGAGTAGAGAGTTTTAGGATAGTTTTAGAGATGATTGAGGAGTAGAACTAGAATGTGCAAATCTGAACCAAGATCTTGGATTTGAATGTAATTGGATTTCATGAATCATTAAGAATATTGCTCTCTCTCTCTCTCTCTCTCTCTCTCTCTCTCTCTCTCTCTATTGGGCTATTCTCTTTTGTATTTTCCTCCTTTGTGTTAACTCTTGCAAGGTGCTTTGGATAGATGGGTGTGCCTTTGACCTTAATTTATTTGGTTCTTCCTTGTGTCATCTCTAGAGGAGAGAGCCCTCCTCATGAATATGTAATTTTTTTTTGAAAAGGTGTTGATTTGATAGGGAATTTTTGACAAGAGGGAAAACTATTGGATTCTTATAAAGTCATGCTTGAATACTTATAACAAAGAAAATATACATCAAAACTAATTATTTCTTTTATTGTTCCCTAGCTATACATGGCATCTATAAGTTATTTCAAATAAGAACAAAAATATATGACTTGTATATACTTGTTTTCTAGAAACTACAACCTATATTTTTTATAGTTTAAAAAAGAGACTTCAAATTTTTAAAAATGATTAAATTCTCACTCAAAAAAATTATTAAAAAAATAGGAAAAAAATTCATCTAATTCTACACATTTCATCAATTTACATCATGCTCAAATTCTAAACATAAATACTATTTTTTTCTCATTAAAGTTGAACAATCACATTCTGATATCCTATATCTTTATAAAAGGTGACACAAGTTTGTGCTTTTACCCTACTACTTAAATTGTCAAAATAATGGACATAAGGCTTATGAATGTAGATTTAAGAATAAATCACACTAGTCATTTGGAAAATAGAATCATGCAACAAAGAAAGAGAATTTGTATGATTTGGATTATAACACATGGTACAATTTTCACTATTGTAAATAATATGGAAACTTTCCAAAGAATTGTTTCAAGACACATTTTAGAGGAAATTATAAGAAATGACTAAATGTTGAGATAGTATGTTTTAGTTTTCTTAGAGTGCGACACATCAATAAGAACTACAAAACTAGGACACCTACACTAGCACAAAGAAATGAATATGACAAACTAGAAAAGAAGAAGACATGGATAGAGGTAGTAAGAGCTAGAAGAACTAGAGTAGAAGACACTATGATCATCCAATCTAATGGATCTAGTTATTAAACCACATCTCACTAAAAGCAAGAGGTATGTAGGAACTATATACCTCAAATCTATACATTACATAATTTCCTAACATTAAAGTGATGAAAATATGTATCTACATAATTGGAGATCCATTGAGAAATGTTAGAAATTAAAATTCACTTAGTACAAAACATTAGTGGTATAGTCTATATTGATTGAATGTTTCAGAATAGACTGAGTAATCGAGAAGGATTACATACTAACCAAGTGCATAAATTTAGATTGAACTAAAATTAAGGTTGAGCACAAATATAATATAATATTTGAATATGAGGACATCTATTGCAGACCTAAATTGAAAGATCAAAGGTATATATCCAATTTGAACAATTATTTTTCTTAGCCAGTGATCAAGGAGCTCTCTTAAATATTTAAAAGTTATCATGAAAGTATGCAATCACTTGAAGGGTAACTAGGTTTTGTTAATTGGATAAACCAAAGAGAATAAGGAATGGCATACAAAATGAAATTTAAGACCTAACCAATTCAACGTAAAATGGATGTGGAAAGTCAATAGACAATATTGAGGATCCACTAATTGAATTTTTTGTTCATATGATTGCACAAAAGTTTTATCAATCTAGAAGATGGAACAACATATCATTCATTTCAGTTGATTTGGGAGACAAAATTATGAAGAAAGATCATGCATACAATCTTATCAAGCTACATTTACAACAACTTGTAGAGAACCTACAAGACACAAGAATACCTAAGAACACATCGTGTAAGTTTGAATTGCTATTAGTTTGTATATTTTCCTATGTACAAATTTATTTTTCTATTTTTTGAGAGGTGACATGGGATAGAAACAAGACTTTTTTAGATTAGTTAATGACCTATTAAAGAGGCTGGGAGATAATTTTGAATCTTCAAAACTAAAATGCAGAGTAGGATGAGGATTCAAAAATTAGTTGTAGATAAATATTATGATGAAATATATTTCATTATGAACATAGATTTTGTGTATGCACAAGTATTAATATAAATTATAGCATGGTTGAGGTGTGTGGCCTATTAGGTAAATGTTTATGACATATCAATAGTAGTCACAACATTATTGGTAGAAGACATATAAGCTAGTGCCAAGTAGTCTGGCACATATGAAATAGTCATTGGCAAGATAATTATTGAAGTTGCCACACCTAAGATAGATAAGAAAGGAAAATAAAAGTTTCCTAGGTGAGAAAAATGGAACAAGGGGAAGGGTCAAGTCAACCCTTAGAGGCCAAGGAAGGAAAATTCAGAGAGCTTGCAGTTGTGAAGAAGGGAACAAAAAGAGGAAAGGTTATAATAATTACACTTAATGTAATGGAAGACCTTTAGAAGGACACGAAAGAATTAGTAATACTATCAAGGGCAAATGGCAAGGCTATCATTACAAAAAGGAGGTCAACACAACCTAGTTCCAAGCTACTATTAGGTAGCCCATCAAAGAAGAGAAGTAAAGAAGATGAATGAGTAAAACCAAAGAGGAAGTTGATAGTTGCACAAGAGGATGAGGAAGAAGAATAAATGATAGAGTCTAATGAAGCTATAAAACTACAAGTTGTAAATAGACTCCATCCAATTACTATAGATTAGCTATGTGACAAACTAATAGGATCAAAAAATATTTTGAGTAATAAAGACCATGATAAACTTAAAGAAGCTTTAATTAATATGTTGATTAAGATTATACATTTAGCTATGGAAATAGAAACTATAATTCTTGCAGGATTGTAAAATAGAGTATATTCCATATGGAAATAGGTATTGACTACATAGAAAAAAATAAGACAAACAACATCGGCAAGGGTCGTGAAAGATTTGGGAAAGACACATATGTCTATAGCCCTTAAAGATTATTTTAAGAATCCTATGCCAAGTGATAGGGCATAAATTTTTTTAAAGGATAAAGTTCTTGAACTTGATGACTCTAGTATTAAATTCTAGAAAGAGGTATTTGGAGTACTTACTCCAACTATAGAGGTGAGAGAAGGTCAAGATGATACAAAACTTAATAAAGAAGAAAAATAGGAAGTTCTTGAGCTAGAAAAAGAAATGGAAGAACTTATCAGTGGAATTATATTTAAGGATACTATCACAATTGAAGATGATATTGATATCTATCCACCTAATCCAAATGTATGCATAGAAGAGGAAATTCAAGGATTGATGAAGGACTCAAATGAAATATCCAAAGCTTGATGTTGAGAAGTTTGATTATGATAAATTCACACTAGTTATAGAGGCTACAAGTGCTAAGAAACTTGATAAGGCATTAATTGTATATTCACCACTAGTGACTTGTACATAAATTTTGATAGAGGAAATAAATTCTAAGAAATTTTCAAGCACAAAGTCAGTAGATGAAGTAATTACATAGAAAGAGAAAGAGGATACTCAAGCTCTTATTCAACTACTGAGTGCAAAGGTTGCTGAACATACACCAGTGATACCTATACAATAGGTGATAACTACACTGGTGTAGCAACCAAAGGAGGGATCAAATGAGAAAGGGAAGAAAATATAACTATCACTATTGATTGATACACCCTCAGGATCTCAAGCTATGACTCATGTAGAAGAGGAAAATGATGAGTAAGTAGAGCTTAATGAGGTAATTAAATTAGATAAAATGAATTACAAAAAACATGTATTGCATGCTATCAAAGATAGTTTTATAGATGCTTTTTGTATTAAAAATGTAAATCGTAAACATACAATTTTTGATCAACTAGTATATGTGGTTGATAGAGTTCAGATAGAGAACATAGAAAGAAATGAGAAGTTATTAGAATAGTTTAAAATGGGAATGGACCATAAAGTACTTCATAAATTCTTGTATGAACTTGTAAAGAAGATTTCTACAGCCATTACATAATATGGAATAGTTTTGAAAATAATATATTCTTTATAATTGAAATTGTGTGATAAAAATTGCTTTACAATAGATACAAAAAGATCACTAGAGTTATTACATGAAATCATGAATAGTAATATTCACTGATTGAGAAAGAAAACAAGTTCAAGTTGTTGGAAATATAAGAGGAGTACCCGAGAGGGGAGTAGTGAATTAGTTACCAAATTAATAAATTCTAGAACACTTAAAGATGTTAATACAAATACAAACTAAACTCTGCTAAAAATGAACTACTTTCATAACTTGGTTAGCATTGAATCACTCAACAAACACTAAGAATTACTATTACTCATAAATCACTGAAATAAATAATTCTAAAGCTATTTAAAGTGATTCACCTTAAATAACTTAGTTGGAGAATCCTAAAAAAACAATAGGAACACATATGAAACTAGGATTTAATGTACAAATTCAATTTTGGAAAAGCCACCAATTGCAACTAGTTATTATTTTTCACTCTTCTGAAGAGAACCCTATTAGAAGTTGACCCTATTAAAGGTTACAAAACACATTGTTAGGTGTAACCCTGTTAAAGGATTTAAATCAACCTATTAGGAGTGACCTTTTTAGAGGTCTTTAGACACTTCAATCTAAAAATGCCACCTTGTTAGATGATTTGGCAAATAGTTGTTAAGCTAACACTGTTAAGAGATTTGATACACTACTAAAATTATTAGAGATTAAAAATGATACAACCTAAATGTTGATGCAATTGTATTGTTGATTTTAGATCTCTATTCTAGCATAAATACTTGATCCTCCTTGATTGGATAAAAATTTGTAGCTAGGTCTACTCATAATACTTTGATATCCTTCCGATTCACTTCTTTAATTTATCTTTTCAATCTCATGCTTCACTTCTTTCAATCTGATAACTTGACCCTATACTTATATCATTTACCTTGTCAATTTGGCTTGAATAAACTTTCAAATATTCAATATTCATCCTTTAAGTTAGTTAGATTTAACAAATAAATTCATCAAACTAAATATGCGAACGCAAGAAAATCTTTTGTTAGCCAAGCAAGCTCAGTCAACACCAACTTAGAAAATAGTTTCTTTAGACATCCTTTGTCAATCTTGAGAACTCAATTAACACTTAATCTTGAACTAAATTCCCTTTGTTAACCATGTGAGCTCGGTTAACACTATTTCCTTGCCAACTTCTCTTAGGTGCCTAAGTGAACTCTGTAGAAAATGTAGATTTTTGCAAACTTCTTTTGGTGCCTAAGAGAACTTGGGAGACATTAAATCTAAACTAGATTATCTCTAGAACACTTCATGGATACTCCAAACTATCTTCATTTCTTGAGTGATCTTGGTAGACACTTATAGACTAGTAAAGATTTGATAGTTTGTGTAATATCAAAGACAATATGCAATTGAACAATTATTTTCAACAATGTCCCTATTTGGTATGGATGACAACACAACATTTCATTAGACAAATTTTTTTTAGAGAAAAATAAAAGTAAGGATAATAACCTTGCTTTCATTCTTATTCTCATTCATGAGAACTCCCCCTATCAATGTAAACCCCCTTGGTCATCAATCTTTGATTTCAATGATTACAATATCAGACTATCCCTCTTTGATATTAACTACAATTTATTATCCCTCTTTGACATCTTTGACATATATAAAAATATCTTTGATATATGAATAAAATAATCTTCCTATTAGACCTAAAATTTCTTTGATGTATTTAAGAAAACACTCCCTCTTTGACATCTCATGAGAAAGATAGCATTAAATGAATTTCCATGTACTTTATGTATTGATCTTCAACATGTTTGGTTAATGCATCACTAAAATTTGATTTGTGTGCTTCAAATAGGGGAATGAACCCTAGCTTACATCTTATATAGAAAAATGCATCCATAGGAAATGGCTTGGTGAATATTTCTATAGTCTATTATTTTGTATTCACATATTACAATCTTACTTCATTGTCTTGCACAAATTCTCTTAGGAAATGATACTTTATTGCAATGTGTTTGGTTTTGGTATGCATTGAAAGTTTTTTTGAAATGTTAATTGCACTAGTGTTATCATAGAAAACAACAATTGGATCCTTGATTTATTCCTTCATGCTTGCCAACAATTGTTTTAAACAAATTTTTTTTGAACAATTGACTAGTACAGGAACATATTCTACTTCAGCTATTGACTTAGAGATATAATTTTGATTCTTTCTTGTCCAAGATACTAGTCTCTATCCAAAAATGAATTCTCAACCACTAGTGCCCTTTCTATCATCAATTCAAAATTCCTTCCTTTCTTATACCACAAACCATAATCTGTAGTACCCTTTAGATACCTCATGATTCCTTTCATTGCCATCATATGATTATCTTTTAGATTAGTAGAAAAGCTCACCACCATTACAAATGCCAATGCTATATCAAGTTTTGTATGCACCACATGCTAAAGTCTTCTAATCATTGATCTTTATGTAGTCTAGTCTACCTCCTTTGAATCATCATCTTTAGAAAGCTCATGTCTTGTAGAAATAGGTGATCCAACTATTCTAGAATACTACATTCCAAACTTCTTCAGTATCTCCTTGATGTACTTAGATTGAGTAATGTCGATACCATATTTCTTCCATTGAATTTGCAAGCCAGCAAAGAATTTGATCTCTCCAAATATTGAAATTTCAAATTCCTTACTCATTTCATTAGAAAAATATTTGCACAAATCATCATTTCAAATAAAAAATGTACCATCCACAAAGACTTATACCAACACAATCTTCTAATCTGGTCCTTTAATGTATAGGATCTTGTTATCATTAGTTCTTTGAAAACTAATCTTTATGAGATAATTATGTAACCTTTCATACTAGGCTCCTAGGGCTTGTTTGAGATAATACAAAGCTTTGTGTAATTTGCAAAACATGTCCCTTTCACTAGGTGAATATAAAGAAATAATGATAGATGGTAAATATGTTGGGGTATGATATAAGATGGGGAATATAGGACCTATCCTTAACCCAAATTCCCAAAAGCATAGATCTAAATTGATTAATAAAAAAGAAGTGATCAATCCACAAATGAATCAAATGATAGAGAATATGAAGAAAAGAGGAAATTCTATAATCTATTACAGAAAGTATGTACTTGAAATGTTGAATAAATAAATGATAAATATAAACTCAAATTAGAGAAAATATAGAAGATGATGATTTCTTATGTCTGTATATACTTTTGGAGATTCTGTAACCTACTCCAAATTGTAAATATTGAGATAGAAATAACCCAATTTTTTTAGCTTTTGGAGGGTAGGTTGCCCTTGAGTTAGATTGTGGGGCACAATTTTACCAAAAAAAGTTGACCTTGAGCTACACTATTTTGAAGAAAATTTTGTTCATGCATCTCAGAAGTTCTCCAAAAAGAGTATCCAAATATGCACATTAATTTGTTGTCTTTTACATGCACCTATAGGAAAAATAGGTTGCTTGGATGAGGGATTTTCCTTGGTCAAACATTATTTTGGAAAAAACCATAATAATGGAATTAAAATAGAGAATGCTAGCAAGTAGAAGAAATAAATCTAACAATGAAGCTATAATATTAAATAGATATGCAATTGTATTTGAAATGTAAACAAGTATGTTGATATGAAAGCTTAAACATAATATTAGAAAATGTAAACCAAAACCTCCATGATTGTATGCCTAGAATCCAACTTTATAGAAGAATGGATAGATCTAGAAGATGAATAATGGATCTTGAAGGAAGATCGCACCATCATTATAGTTATATCTAGGGTTTTGAATGATGAATCTTGAATGCTTGAACCAAATTCAAAGCCCTAATTCTTGAATCCTTGATCTTCAATAGAGAACTTGAATTGAGACAATGGCTTGGATTCTTAATGGAATTATTTCTTGATTGTGGAAATAATGGATCATCTGATATCATCATGTTTGTTCTCCTTCTAACTAGCTTATGGTTAGAGAAAATGAGAGGAGGCTTCCTTATATAGTTATCTAGGGCACAAACTTCTAGGGAGGCCATCATTAGAGAATTAAATCCCAATCCTCCTTAACCTATATAAATGGACCTAGATTAAATGAAATGTAAGAGTTTAGCATTCTAAAACCTAAGAAAACCAATCTAGAAGTGGGAAAATGAAACTTTCTGAAGCCCAATATCACTAAACCTATGGAATTTGAAATTTGGACCTAGGGTCAGGGTCAAGATCAACTTTTTCCTAGGACAAGGTTGATATTTTTCTTGACCTAGGTCATGGTTGAGTTTTTCCTTAACCTAGGTCAAGGGTGAGGTCAACCTTGACCCTTCAGGTCGTCATTCACCTAGAAAGTCAAAGTCTTTAGTTTCCTAGATAAAATTGTTAGAAAGAGGCTCGAAATAGGTGAGAAAAAAGAATAGGGGGAAAATAACTAGATCCATGAAAATTCCTATTGAACACACTTGACATGACCCCAAAACACTTGCTCATGGGATAAATGCTCTTATCATGGAAGTGCTTCCATTTTAATTTGATACACTAGGGTCAATGAAACCTTCTAGTTGCTCTATGTAGACATCTTCTTCTAGGATTCCATTTAGAAATGTTGATTTCATGGCCATTTGATATATTTTAAATACTTTGTGAGCTTAAAATCAAGTTGAACTAGAGATTTTGGGGACTTAGGTGGTGAAGACTGTTGATTCCCAATTACATTAGATAATGTGTTAGGCTCATTGTAAATAAAGTTATTGTAGTTTATAGGTTTTAAATTGCTTTGTTCTTCACTCTTTTCTACAAACTCATCAATCTTCAAATGTGCACTTTCTATAACTTTATGAGTAGATAGATTAAGACATTTATATGCTTTGATCTTATTGGAGTATCCCAAAAATATGCTTTCATCACTTCTCACATCGAATTTTCATTTTTTAGACTCCATAATATGAAATTTACTTCAAAATACTTTGAAGTAACAAAAATTAGGTTTATAGCCATACCATAGATCAAAAGATGTTTGCTCAAAATATTTCTTCAATTGTACTCAATTAAAGGTATGAACTGTGGTGTTGATTGCTTCCTTCTAGTATTTGATAGCAATGTTCTTCTCTATCATTAGGGTCCTTGCACAATCCATGATTTTCAATATTTTTAAAAAGATTAAATTTGTACACATAAAAATTATCAAAATATAAGAATAAAATTCATCTAATTCTACACATTTCATCAATTTACACCATGCTTGAATTCTAAACGCAAATACCATTGTTTTCTCATTAAAGTTGAATAGTAATATTCTCATATCCTATATCTTTATAAAAGATGACAAGAGTTTGTGCTTTTACCCTACTTCTTGAATTGTCAAAAGTGTGGACATAAGGCTTATGAATGTAGATTTAAGAATAAATCACACTAGTTTCCTAGAAAAATAGAATCATGGAGCAAAGAAAGAGATTTTGTATGATTTGGATTATAACACATGGTACAATTTTCACTATTGTAAATAATATGGATAGATTCCAAGGAATTGTTTCAAAACACATTTTAGAGGAAATTACAAGAAATGGCTAAATGGTGAGATAGTATGTTTTAGTTTTCTTGGAGTGGGACACATCAATAAGAACTACAAAACTAGGACACCTACACTAGCACCAAGAAATGAAGATGACAAACCCAAAAAGAAGAAGGCATGGATAGAGGTAGTAAGGGCTTGAAGCACTAGAGTAGAAGACACTATGATCATCTAATCTAATGGATCTAGTGATTAAACCACATCTCACTAAAAGTAAGAGGTATGTAGGAATTGTATACCTCAAAGCTATACTTTACATAATTTACTAACATTAAAGGGATGTAAAGATATATCTACATGATTGGAGATCCATTAAGAAATGTTAGAAATTAAAATTCACTGAGTACCAAACATTAGTGGTATTGTTTATATTGATTGAATATTTCAGAATAGATTGATTAATCGAGAAGGATTACATACTGACTGAGTGCATAAATTTAGATTGAACTAAAGTTAAGGTTGAGCACAGATGTCACATAATATTTGAATATGAGGACATCTATTATATACCTAAATTGAAAGATCAAAGGTATATATCAACTTTGAACAATTATTTTTCTTACCCAATGATAAGGGAGCTCTCTTAAAGATTCAAAAGTGAACTCAACAACCAAAGAAAGGAACCACATCAAGTTATCATCAAATTTTTGAAGAGAAGTAAGTATTACTCCTATTGACAAGTAAGCTATTATGTGAAAAGATATTACTGAAAACCCTAGTTCATAATGGCATCTGCAAGTGAAATGTCAAAGGATAACAATGCAAAAATTATAAGGAATGATCACCAAGCTCCACCAAATTTCAGAAAAAACACTTAATATTGAGACCCTTATTGATAATGTTGGAGTGTTTTCATCTATTCCATCTAGAGTTTTTAGTTTGCAAGACATCAGATCATGTGATCAATGTAACATTGGAGAAATTGGAGATTATGAAATCATGACATCTTATTGTTGGAAATATTCAAGACTATTCTAGGCTACTAAGAGGGGAGGGGTGAATCAGTAACCTCAATTTTTTTTATCAAATTTAGATCTTAATTGCAATAATCCAATAACCATTTAATTCATTAAATCAAATCTAACTATATGCATGAGAAATTGAAAATATAAACATTCATTGTACATGAGCACAATAATTTGGTGATCGAGAGACCTTCCAAATAGGAAGTAAAATTGGGGTGGGGATGATACCCACAAAACCTCAATACTATAGCATAAAGTTGGCCTGTTAAGGCTTATAATGATCACTTCTAATGATCTTCCTTATTAGGAGCAATTAGGATTGCTAGGTCCACCTTGTTAGATGTTTTACAAACACACAATAAAGTATGCACTCGGTAAAGAGATTTGACAAAAGACTATTAAGTCTACCTTGTTAGAGGATTTGGACTAGTTCATCTATTAGAATGAAATAGTAGATCTCTAATTTATGATTGGTTAGCTGATAGAGATTCTTTGAAGTAATGGTCACCTTTATGTGATAGATATAACTCTGTTGCTCTTTTGTTGATATGGCCTTACAATACACTTTGCTGTTGATTCACATTCGCATGCTTCTTACATATTCTTCATTCTCACTTTTCCATTCATGCATACATACATTCATCTATATGGATATGATACGATACAATACACACACACACACACACACACACACATATATCAATCCAATTTACAAAATTAAAAAGTTAGCCATTATACAAGTTAACACCAATATTACAAAGTCGGCTCAAATGAAGACACTTGGGTTCTGAAGACTAACTTGGTGAAGTTTTGATACAAAACATCCACTATCATTACTTGGCATCATCATGCATTCCATAGAAGTAGAAGCTCAATCTATACTAATAATCTTAGAGTAGTCTCAAACTTGGTCCACACTGATGACCTGGTAGATACTATATAAATTGGTAGAAATTGAATTACTCATTTACAATAACTACATTTGATAAACACTAATTATCATATAGCTTAGTTAACACTAACTTTGCTTCATATGAACTGCTAGCTTGGTTTGAACTATGAAGCTTGGTAACCACTGAATTGCTCAGGTTGAAATACTGGACTTCACATTGCCTGAATGCACTTGGTAACCACTGGAATACTCAGTAGGAACTATAAAGCTTAGCGGCTACTGAATTACATGGAAAACACTATAGATTGTTCAATGAGCTTAGTAGCCATACATAATCTAAATAATTGTTCTCACTAATAATAAACTTGAAACAATTTCAACAATCTCCCTTTTGGCATCAGTGACAAAAAAACTTATCAATCAAAACTTATATACATTATAGTGTGATACAGGCTCAGTACTATTTTTGAGATTATTCAAAATTTGTCTTTGCAAGTATATACAACATAATTTCCTTTCCTTTGCATGATTCTCCCCCATACAATATACATAAAAAGTATCTCTCCCCATATATACATATTTCCTCTCATATATATACATTCTGTTTCTCCCCCTTTTTGACAATAATGCCAAAGATTTATTCAAAACTTATTTATATAGAGACAAAAATATAAGAAATAAACTTAGAATGTACCTTAAGTATGAGTGCTAAATTTTATCCCAATTTTCATGCAAAACTTTGCATGTATGTAGAACAATTTGGAATTCTATAAAGAGTTCTATCATGTGATGTGCAATTGAGAAGTTGTTATCATGGATCAATGTTTTTGAGTAAACAAGGTGCTTCTACATTGTGTCCATTGTGGGAAGGATCATATTTTGAATATATATCAGTGAAGACCGGATCCTTGCTTCTTCTCTCAACAAGTCTATGTACATATTTGACAAGAATCTAATTTTCATATGATGTGTAGAGCTTGAACTAGGGTCAAGTTGCAACTATTGTGCACTAGCCTTTAGATCTTCATCAATTTTTGTTAGTTTTCTCTTTATTTCCTTTGTGAACTTGGTAACTTTGCATAATTTTACAAAAATTGATGTTACATTTGTGCAAGAACTTTCAAGATTGGTCAAAATTGAGGAAAGCTCCACTTGCTAAATGGAAATTTGTTGAGTAATGTGCTCAAGCACTTTGTTATCAAATTTCTTCTCTACTTTCTCAATCATTTTTTCTTGAACACTAGAGTCTTCATTAAACTTTTGAACTACCTCTTCTAACTGAAAAAAAATGTGTTGAGAAGTATCATCTTAACACTTATCACCTCAATCAAAATATTCTTAGCACTTTCTATGATTTTATATTCTCTCTCTCTTTCCTCTCCCAATTTCTTTTGTTTTGCTTTCTTTTGGAGGAGTTGACTGGCTATTTGCATTTGATCTATAGTGGCACTATCAAATCCAATTTTGGAGTTTCAATCTATTCATCTAGGTCAATATCCTCCTTTATCTCCTTTCCACTCAAAAATCTTGTACTTGGTTGAGCCTTAGGTTCAATTGCCTTTGTACTTAATGCCTTAGAATTTGGAATGAAAACAATAGTAGAGATAGTAGGACTAGCCATGAAAACTAATATAGTAAAAATAGATGGAGCACTGAATAGTATGCTAACTAAATCCAAAACTGATATACTTACAAAAGTATCCAAAGCTGTAGCAAACAAAACTTTACAATCCAAAATTGTAGAACTCAAAATTGTACTAACTACTGAAGAACACAAATTGTAGAACATGTTATACTCACTACTGATGATGCTAACTTGGGAGCTAAAGAAGAGGAAGGCTACAACTTGGTAGATGAAGTGGTAAACACTTCTATTAGTGATGTGCTGAGCTATGAGAGAGGAAAGAGTGATTGGACATTTGATGTATCTATTGTGGTCACAATCAAACTAGCTAAAGCTATCTTCGAATTTGATGTAGCTATTAATTTTCTTGGAGAATGAGGAATTGAGGCAATTTTTGATGTTACTATCTTCATAGGATTAGTCTCCTCATCATCTTCTTTGTCTTCCTTGGTAGCTTCTTCCTCTTTATCTTCTTCAACTTATTCATTGCTATGTTGTATTGTCTCAAAGTATGTTCCTTCTTCCTCATCATCACTGTCATCATCCTTGACTTCTACTGGAAGGTCACTTGGTTTATGCAAGTGATAAATATTTTTCCACATACTTGTAGCATTCTTGACTACGTGCTCTATATCCTTTAACAATATTAAACAATTATTAAATTAAAGAGTCATCTTGTCTTCATTTTTCTTCATAGACTCTTTTACCTCAGCATTTGTGATACTTGGTAACAACTGCCTTAGGGTTTGTTCATAGATATATATTTTTGTCTATGTAGATGAGTCCCATCTTGGCTTCAACTTGTCTAATAGTTCATTAGAGATTTGAGAGGCTATCTAATTAGGGGAATACTTCCATTTACCCATCTTGATTAGCACCAATTCTTCAACCTGTTTCTTCTCAGCCTCTGTCCTGGTCTTATACTTTAATGATTTCAAGTTGGTTATGCCTAGAGCTTCTTCCAATTGTTTCAATTTTTCTTGGAAGGTGGGAGGAGGCTTGGTAAATTCAACTTCACTACCTTTCTTCTTGGATCTCCTAGTAAACACTACAGTGGATGGCTTGGGTGGCTTGGTGATGACCACCTTTCCTTTCTTCTTTACTGGCTCTTCTTCCTTTTCTGACTCATCTTCATCCTCCACTTCATCATTGTCTTCTACCTTACCCTTGGTCAACATAAGAGGTGCGCTGGTTTTGGGTTTTGCTATTCTCCTCTTGCCTTTGTTAACCACCTATGGAAGCTTGACTTTAAGCTCTATTCTTGCCTTGGCCTCATCATATGTTCCAAAGTGTGGTACCTCTAGATAAAAAAATTCATTTATTAGGGCTTTAATTATGTCCTTTTCTTCATCAATGTTCACCTCATAGGTAAGAGGTGTTACCCATACAACTCTTGGTTTACTGCCTAAATGTAGACTTTGTCACTATTTACCATGAAACAAGCATCATCTTTGTAATCTTCAACTAGTTTCTTGGGAATCCTAAATCTATTATTCATTTTCTCCTTGAAGACATCAAAGTAATTATCCATTATGCTGAAAAAATTCTCACCCATTTCTACAATATACTCATTAATCTAATACAAAACTAGCACATCCTTACTCCACATGATTGTACCTTTAGAATGGAAAAACTTTTGAATATAGAAAAATAGACATGTCAACAATGAACCAAATTTACAATGGTTATTCTTGGATGTCCTAATACTTTCCATGTTTTTGTTGAACTGTTTCAACAAAAAAGTATGCAAGATCATATGATAGATTGTTCTTCATGACCTTGAATGCCAAGTCTACAACTTCATGACACACTATTTAGATGACTAGAACTATGGATCTTGTGAGCTATCACATGTATGCAAAATTTTAGTTTTGCATTTGTTACACTATAATCTTCATGCCTCTACCATACCACTCAGCTAGTATTTTCTTCTCTAACTCCACTTGACCTAGGGTTTTAGTAGTTTTGCCTTTGGAATACCAAAATTTAAAAATACTTCAAAAGGCTTCCCCAGATTGAGATACACACAATATACAAATTATGATACCAATGCAGTAATTTTTAAATTAATAATAGTCTCAATCATCTTCAAGCTTGGTCTTCATGCAATAGATCATCTTCTTAGTGATCAAAACTAGTTGCTCAAGCCATAACTAACCACTATGAACTTGAATTAGGATGTATTTAATCCATTTGATTCAAAAAATTTGGGTTAGGTGGGGAATGTGGATTAAACCCTTATCTTCCAAGTGCTTATGTTTAGGTTTAAGAACACCATTCACACACAATTCACCTAGGGCATCATCCATCTCTAGGGTTCTAATTTAATGAATTGTACACTTAAAATGAGTTTGTATATCATTAATGAGTAGTACCTTAGGAGGGATCTATAATTGAGCTCCATTTGGATCAAGGATTTCAACAATTGCTGGTACAAGTTTGAAATATGGTGGTTTCCATTCAACTCCTCAAACCAACATTTATGACCCTTTCTTTGCCTTACTACTACTACTTGATGCTACCATGGCTACTTGGTAGGTTATGGAAAACTTTGAAATTTTTTATGACAAATTTAGCTTGAAATTGCTTGATCACTCTACAATTCTATTGATTGCAATAACACTTAAATTTTTTTGATGAAAATGAATTGAATTTCCTACCTTCTGATAACATTTCACCATTAATGCTCGATATGAAAGTAGCTATGATGACATCATTATTTATGATAAGCTATCATTCACTATCTATTTGAATCACTCGGTGAATGCTTCATAACTCAGTAACCAAACATGTGTGACTAGTTACTCCTGACCTTGCTTGGTAGAGTCCATGAACCAACCTTACTTGGTAGATAAAGTAACTTAGTGATAACTAGTACTAATCTTCTATAATCCCATTCTATCTTGAATACTGATTTGGATCTTTGATTCCTTTCAATTTTGGAACTGTTTAGATGTGATCATGATAATGTAGTTCCAATTCTTACTTAAGATCTTAGTTGGAAATGGTGGAGTCACCCACTTCTTGACTAACATGACCATCATTTCTTCAACTAGCTTCCTCGATGGATTTATTAATCCATTACTACCTCATTTTATTTCTGATTTTGTCTGCTTTTGCTTTCTTTTCATCTTCAATTCTACCTATATTCATGCAATTCTTGGCTAGATGACCAAGTTCTATACAAGTGAAACAACTTATGGTCGTATCTCTCTTCGTTGTGTGATGTTTAACATAGTTCATCCTAATGTGTCCATACTCTCCACAATAATGACATTTTCACCAAGTGTTATAGTCCCAACCAAATATTGCTTTTATAATTTTTTCTATTGGGTTAAATTACTTGGTTCTACAATTTGATGCGTTGTGACCTTGTTTCTTGCATTTGTGACATTTTTCTTCAAATTTTGGTTTCTCTTTACATTCATTAGCCTTGTGACCATGCTAATTATAATTGTAACATTTACCATTGAATTTTTCTTTACCAGTACTCCAACATTTGTTTGATGTATGACCTATCTTACCATAGTAATTGGAAGTAGGTCTTTGATTCCTTTGAGCACCTTGTTTGGAGGATTTACCTTCTTCTTTGCATCCAATTCCTACTTTAACATTTTGTCTATAGAGATTCAACTCATTTAGTTGATTTAATTGATTCATGTCTTCTTGGGATTTCATCATTCTCTCATTGACTTTCTTTTTAGTGTTTAGGACTTTTTCAATCTTTCACTGATTTGCTTTTCAAATCTCAACTCACTTCTTATTATTTCATTGATTTGTCTTTCTAAATTTAGGTCATTTCTTAATCTTTCATTGATCTTTCTTTGGCTCATGATTTCTTCACTTACATTGGAGATTTGATCTATAATATTTTCATGTTGAAGCGATTAGTTCTGGATCTCATTGTTTCTTCCATCTATTTATTCTTTCATTTTGTTTCTTTGTTCCAATATTTCACATAGCATTACTGAATGAATTTCTTGTTCTCTTTTGAGCTTTCTTATTTCTTCTTGCAAGGAACCATTCTTCTCTAAGATTTCTTTGATTGTATCATTTGCTTCATCTAAACTGCTTGAAGGGAAAAGGCCTTCAATCTTTTCTTCAATGTACTAGTGATCATTCATCTAATTTGCAAGTTACTTCCTTCTTTTCAAGGATTGGGAAAGTTTCTCCTTAGTTTTCTTGAGTTGTGCAATAGCCACTTCTAGATCAAGCTTTATCTTGAGAACCACAAAGCTCTAATACCAATTGTTGGAAATATTCAAGACTATGCTAGGTTACTGAGAGGGGAGGGGTGAATCAGTAACCTCAAAAACTTTATCAAATTTAGATCTTAATTGCAATAATCCAATAACCATTTAATTCATTAAATAAGATCTAACTATATGCATGAGAAATTGAAAACATAAGCATTCATGACAAATGAACACAATAACTTGGTGACCCAAAAACCTTCCAAATAGGAAGTAAAACTAGGGTAGGGATGATACTCGTAAAACTTCAATACTGTAGCATAAACTTGGCCTATTAAGGCTTGCAATGATCACTTCTAATGGTTTTCCCTATTAGGAGCAATTAGGATTTCTAGGTTTACCTTGTTAGAGGTTTTACAAACATACAATAAAGTATGTATTTGGTAAAGAGATTTGAGAAAAGATTGTTAAGTCTACCTTGTTAGAGGATTTGGACTGGTTCACCTGTTAGAATGAAACTAGAGATCTCTTATTTACAACTTATTTTCTAATAGCAATTGTTTGAAGTAATAATCACCTTTATGTGATAGATATAACTTTGTTGCTCCTTTGTTGATATGGCCTTACACTACACTTTACTGCTAATTCACATTCCCATGCTTCTTACATATTCTTCACTCACTTTTCCATTCATACATTCATCTATATGGATATGATACAATACATTACACATGCATACATATATACATACATACACACATACATACATAAATACATATATATATCAATCCAATTTACAAAGTTACAAAGTTGACCAATATACAAGTTAACACTAATATTACAAAGTTAGCTCAAATGAAGACACTTGGGTTCTAAAGACTGACCTAGTGAAGTTTTGATAAATAGTGTCCACTATCATTACTTTAAATCATCATGCAATTGGTAGAAGTAGAAGCTCAGTCCATACTAATCATCTTAGAGTAGTCTCAAACTTGGTCTGCACTTGTGACTTGATACATACTATGTAACTTGGTAGAAACTAAATTACTCATTTACCATGACTGCACTCGGTAAACACAATTAACACTAACTTCACTTCATATGAACTACTAGCTTGGTTTGAACTATGGAGCTTAGTAACCACTGAACTACTTGGGTTGAACTATTGGACTTCAAACTTCCTGAATTCACTTGGTAACCACTGGAATGCTCGATAGGAACTGTAAAGCTTGGTGGCTACTGAATTACATGGAAAACACTATAGACTATTCAATGAGCTCAATAGCCATACACAATCTGAATAAGTATTGTCACTAATAAAAAACTTGACTTAGTGTCAAAACTTATGTCAGGTTATGTGTAGATGGAATGTTGAAAGTTGGATTCAAAATCACTTCAAACAAAGGTCAAACTCCTGCTCTAGATTTTCATAAACTTTTCAAGAACGAATGGATCAGTTTTTTTTTAAAGTAGAGTTCACAACATGAAAGTATATTTGGAAGGAATTTTTTTAAGTCTGAGTTCATGAAATGAAAGTATGCAATCACTCAAAGAGTCATTTGGTATTCTACATTGGATAAACCTAAGAGTATAAGGAAAGGCATACAAAATGAAATTGAGAACCTAACCAAGGAAAAGTAAAATGGTCATGGAACATCAATAAACAATATTGAGGATCCACTAATTGAATTTTTTGTTCATCTAATTGCACAAATTTTTAATCAATCTTCAAGATTAAACAACATATCATGCATTGCAGTTGATTTGGGATACAAAATTATGAAAAAAGATCATGCATATGATCTTGTTGAGCTACAGTTACAACAACTTGCAGAGAACTTGCAAGAGACAAGAATACCTTAGAACACATCGTGTAAGTTTGAATCACTATTAGTTTGTATATTTTCTATGTAGAAATTTATTTTTGTATTGTTGGAGAGGTGACATGGGATAGAAACAAGACTTTTTTAGATTAGTTAAATTACCTATTAAAGAGGTTGGGAAATAATTTTGAAGGTTCAAAACTAAAATAAAGAATAGGATGAGGATTCCAAAATTAGTTGAGGATAAATATTATGACAAAATAAATTTGATTATGAACATAGATTTTGTTTATGCACAAGTGGTAATACCAATGGTACCATGGCTGATGTGTGTGGTCCATTAGGTAAATGTTTATGACATATCAACACTAGTCACTTCATTATTGGTAGAAGACATAGAAGCTAGTGCCAACCAATTTGGCACAAATAAAATAGTTATTTCTGAGATAACTATTGGAGTTGGCATACCTAAGATAGATAAGAAAGGAAAATAAAAGTTTCCTAGATGAGAAAAATGGAACAAGGTGAAGGGTCAAGTCAACCCTTAGAGGCTAAGGAGGGAAAATTCAAGGAGCTCAGAGTTGTGAAGAAGAAGGGAAAAAAACAAAGGAAGGTTGTAATAATTGGACCTAATGTAAAGGAAGACCTTTAGAAGGACATGAAAGAATTAGTAACACTATCAACATCAAATGAAAATGTTATTATTACCAAAAAGAGGTTAGCACAACCTAGTTCCAAGCTACTACTAGGAAGCCCATCAAAGAAGAGAAAGAAAGAAGATGAACAAGTAAAACCAAAGAGAAAGCTGATAGTTGCACAAGAGGATGAGGAAGAAGAGTAAATGATAGAGTCTGATGAAGCTAGAAAACTACAAGTTGTAAGTAGACTCCCTTCAATGAATATAGATCGGGTATGTGAAAAACTAATAGGATCAAGAAATATTTTGAGTAATGAAGATAAGATAAAATTGAAGAAAATTTAATTAATATGTTGATCAAGTTTACATGTTCACCTATGGAAATAGAAACTAGAATTCCTACAGGATTATATAACAGAGTATATTCCATATGGAAATGGGTATTGACTACATAGAAGAAAATAAGAGAAACAACATTGGCGAGGGTCATGACAGATTTGGGAAAGACACACATGTCTATAGTCCTTAAATATTCTTTTAAGAATCTTATGCCAAGGGATAGGGCATAAATTTTTTTAAAGGGAAAAGTTCTTAAAGTTGAAAAATCAAGTATTCAATTCTAGAAAGAGGTATTTGGAGTACTTGCTCCAACTATAGAGGTGAAAGAAGGTCAAGATGATACAAAACTTAATAAAGAAGAAAAATGGGAAGTTCTTGAGCTAGCAGAAGAAATGGAAGAACTTACCAGTGGAATTATATTTAAGGATACTATCACAATTGAAGATGATATTGATATCTATCCACCTAATCCAAATGTATGCATAGAAGAGGAAATTCATGGATTGATGAAGGACTCAAGATTTTTTTTCAAAAATCCCATTTTCTACATGTGATTAAATATCCAAAGCTTGAATTTGAGAAGGCTGATTATGATAAATTCACACTAGTTATAGAGGTTACAAGTGTTGAGAAACTTGGTAAGGAATTGATTTTATATTCACTAGCAATGACTTGTATGCAAATTTTGAAAAAGGAAATAAATTCTAAGAAATTTTCAAGCAAAAAATCAATTGACGAAGTAATTACATAGAAAGAGAAAGAGGATACTCAAGCACTCATTCAACTACTGAGTGTAAAGATTTTCAAACTTACACCAGTGATACCTATACAATAGGTGATAACTAGACTTTTGTAGCAAATAAAGGAGAGATCAAAGGGAAGAAAATATAGCTATCATTATTGATTGATACACCCTCAAGATCTCAAGCTATGATTCATGTAGAAGAGCCAGATGATGAGTCAATAGACCTCAATGAGGTAATTACATTAGAGAAAATGAATTAGAGAAGAAAGGTATCACATATTTTTAGAGATATTTTTATAGATTCTTTTGGTATTAAAGATGTAAATTATCAACATACAATTTTTTATCAACGAGTATATGTAGTTGGTAGATTTCAGACAAAGGACATAGAAACAAACAAGAAGTTATTAGAGTAGTCTAAAAGGAGAATGGATCATAAAGTACTTGATAAAGTCTTGCTTGAACTTGTAAAGAGCCAAGTTGAGATTTCTACAACCACTACACAATATGGAATAGTTTTGAAAATAATACATTCTTTATACTTAAAATTGTGTGATACAAATTTCTTTAGAATAGATACACAAAGATCATTAGAGTTATTACATGCAAGAATGAAGAATAATATTCACTCATTGAGAAATAATACAAGTTCAAGTTGTTGGAAATTTAAGAGCAGTAACTAAGAGGGGAGTAGTGGATTAGTTATCAAAATAATAAATTCTAGAACCCTTAGATGTTAATACAAATCAAAACTAAACTCTGTTGAAAATTGTTGGTTTGATTTTCACATTTGTAGAAATTTTGAAAATTTTTGGTGAAAAATCATTTGAGTTTTTAAATACTGTAGATTGGGGTTTATATTTCAAGAGATTCTGGAAGCTTTTAGGTTGCCCTAGTTTTGCCCTGTTTCATGTGTTGTCAGATTCTATTGAAAGTGATAGGCTAAAAGAATGGAAATAGTCCCGAGTCAGAAAACCCTTGCTTACCATTTGAATTTCTAAGAAGGAGTTGTAAAATGTTTTAAGTTCATCCTTTATGGTCCTACAGTGTGAGGTTTCATGTAAGAATGGAATGCCTTTTGCTCTTGGCTTCTGTGGCCATGTTTTGTAACACAACGAAAAAGCATAAAGGTCTATCGCACTTTTAAAATTCTCATGTTACGAGCTTATGAGTAAGCAGCTTGTGTGAAGGAGTGAAGAGGTATTGGGGGGTGATCTACGTATATACATTTCAATTGGTAGTGTAAAGGCGTAATACCTTGACAAGGCGTAAAGTTTGATTTGAAGGGTGCACAAAGGTTTTACAGTGTTACAAGTAAAAGAGTTTCGTAAGAGTGAAGGAAAGGTTCAATGGTGTTTATGTGCCTACGTTCTTGAGTTTGCGGATGACCATAAAGCCTTGTTTTAGCAGTAAAGGCATCAAGTGGGACCTGTTGAAGTGTCAAAAGGGCCCAGTTATAGCAAATTAGGTGGAGGCACGACATCTATGTTAGATGGGCCCATACCGCCTAGCGAATGACTTGAGGTATGATTTTTGCATGTGCATGAAATCAACGGCAACGTTATTTTTAAATTTTTGAGATCAAATTTGAGTCATTGATATCTGAGAAGGGCAATTTTTATCATTACGCCCTTACGCTTGCAAGTTGAGCATATGAATGAAGGGTTGTTTTTTCCTTTCTCCTTGGTTACAAGTTTAGTCTCAGTGTGTAAGCGTAAAGTGGTGAATAAAGGAAGATAAAGGGCTTTATGCTTATACAATAAAGGGTCAATGTAAGAGTGAAGATGTTAGTAGAAAGGTTTTCGATGCTCTAGTGTGAAGGGTTGCATATGAGCGTAAAAGGTGAGAAGGCTGAGATAAGGATTTTTATGCTTATATGGAAGAAGCTTAAATCGTAAAAGAAAAAGTATGAAGTAAAAGGGCTTGAGATCCTATAAGGTAGAAGGCATCATAAGAACGTAAAAGGGATTTGCAAAATAGTGTCAAGGCACCATTACATTCTTACAATTAGGGCATTTTGAAGCCTCTTCGAGTGAACGTAGAGATCCATCGAGGGCACTTTCATCATTATGAAGATTGAAGGTTTGACTTAGCGTAAGTATGGAAGACAATCATAAAAAAAAACATCTGATTTGTCATGACAGATAAGAAAAAAGAACAAAATTACGGTAGCCAAGAAAAATAAAGCTTTGAAAAGTATATCAGAAACTAATTTTGTGGCTGATATACCTTGATGGCAACTTGCAATCATAATTTTTAAAGCTCATGCATGCTAAATTTATTAAAAAAAGGTTGGTAGATATGTAATTAAAATGCCAAGGATTTGATTGAATTGTCAGCATCAAGAACGTTGTTTCTATTTTGTTCTAAAATTTGAAATTTACAAAGCTTTGTATCCTGTGCAATTGTAAAATATTTCAAAGTATAGTTTGAAGAAAACATGGCAGACCAAGAAGTTGAAGAGATGCACGAAGAAGAATTTGAAGTCAAAGACGAGGGTGATGATGTTGTAGAAGTCACACCAAAAGGAAAAAGAAAGAAATCTATTGTCAAGAAAGAAAAGAGGACAAGGGTCAAAAAACCAAACAAGCATGCAGAAGACTGGCTAAAACTCCTTCCAGAGTTGTCAAACGCAATTTCTAAAAATGATCATATATTCAGAGACCCTTATGCTTTTGTTCAAGATGCTAAATGCCCTAGAATGACTGGTTATGATCTTTTCATGTACTTTTATCAGAATAGAATAGAGAATGTGCTAGTATGTAACCCATGGAACAGAAACATGGCAACATTAATATTCCCAGAAGTGCTCATTGATGTTGATCTGTTGAAGGCCCTAATAAATTGATACAATCCAGTAACTAGGACTTTCCACAGGCATGATAGGAGTGTATTATGTACATTGGAAAAAACTTCTTTTGTTGAGGCTTTTGGATTGATGGGACAAATGGATGTACCTATTGACATTGCAGATTTACAAGGAAAATTTGCCAAGAATAAAACCTATTTTGTAAACAATGTCATGTTACCACATATTCCTTACAGAGTTAAGAAGGTAGGGTTAATTCCAAGAAAGGTGGGAGACTTTTTACCTTTGAGTAGGTTCAAAAATTACTTCAAAAACACAGTGTATGGGTTACACAAAGTATTGGGGAGTGATGGTGCAGAGGATTGTGTAAATGGTTCTCTTTTTCTGATGGCATGTGACATACAGGATCCTTTTCATCATAAGGAGTATGATTATGTGGCCTTTATCATTGACAATATGCACATGCAGATTTGTGATGCTAAAAAAGGAGAGCTGAAAGATTTCAAGTTCCACCATTATTCATTATTGATGTAGCTTATCCTATATAGCAACATTGGGTAACATCAGTGGAGACTTCATTGATCAAACTTCTGATGAATTTGGTGAGTTACCTGTGCAACTCTGGACTCGTATTTGGCATAAGGATTTCTTTTATTAAAACTCCCTAGTATTTTTAAATTTTTTTAGTTATGTTATTATGAGGCAACTAGATCATACTTTCTTTAGGGCACCCAATGTTTTGAAGACTCTGCTTAGGCCCTCTTTCTTAGATGAAAAAAAAAAATTAGATCATAACTAGGGAAGTATATTTTTGTTTAAAGAATGTACTTTAATTAGATTTTTTGCATGCCCATAGCCTCCTCATCTATTGCCTAAATATCTACCCCCTAGATTGGCCATTATTGAATTCTTTTGGCAATTCTTATTAATGACTAGAGAAATGATCCCTCCCTCTTTGCATAAGCCTACTTTTGTATGTAGAACCTTTAAAGAAGGAGATTTTGAAATAGGCAAGAATGCATTTGAGGAATTAAGTGACTATTTAGGTCAATATAAATTTGCTACTAGGCCCTATAGGATGTATGACCCTAACAGTTATATTGCAAATGAGGTCAAGGCCATTAGGGGTTTTATTCTGCCTCCAAGTAAGCCTATCCCTATAGAGGACCTAATTGCCAACATAGTAGCAATAGGGGAGGGAATTATTAAGGAAATATGAGGAAATAAGGAAAGTGGAGAATGCTTTGAAGAGGACCAACCCTAATTTTAAGGGTTTCTATACTGAATTTGCATACCCTAATAATCTAAGGAAGATGGTTGAAAATATTGACCATATTATGTTACAAATGCCTCATGAGCTAGAGGGAGAGGAAACCATTGTAAATAGAGAATCCCCTGAGCCTAATACATAATTGGAAATTGAGTTAGAAGAAGAGCAACTATCAACTTCAGCCTGGGTGCCACAAGGAAATAAAAGACAAAAGACAATGCACATCCTTGAAAAGGTGGTAAGTAGAGCTATACAAGTCATGTCTAGAAATAGTGAGTATTTTGCATAAATTAGGCAAAATTATTTTCACCAAAGGGCTACTGAAGTAGGAAAAGCTTCTACTGATTTACAAATTGTAGCATCAAGATTGGATGATATGCTCATTCAATCTAAAAAGTTCATGGAAGATGATGATTTTATTAAGTCATCAGAGTTTAAAAGTTTTCTCTATAAGATCAAACAAAATGAACTCACATTGAGTCTCATGCCAGTAGAAGATCCAGAGAAAAATAAAGATTTAGTTGAAAAATTATTGGCTTATGACCCTGAAAGTGAAACAATGACTGCTGCAGAAGCCAGAGAATTGGTACATAGGAGTGGTATGATTCTAATACCACATTGGGATATTGAGAAAGCCTTTTTGTTGGACCAAATGAGAAGACAAGATAAAGCCATCAGTTATGAAGCCACTAGCAGTGAAGGCTTTAAAAGAGGGTTAGGTTTTAATGTGGACACTAAAACCCTAACAGTATGGAGTGTGGCCCCTGACACTAAAAAGCCTAAGATGATGGATATAGAAGAAACTACTCAGGAAAATATGATTGTGTGGACATTGGAGAGCACTACTAGGAAGGAGATCTCCAGCTTGGTCAAACATTTTTCTCTCATGAATGAAGAAAAGGTTGATGAAATTGAGGATAAGTTAGCTGCAATGTTCAATGAATGCCTTGATATTAGAAGAGCATATGAAGAAGAGCTCAAAATGAGCCATGTACAAAAACAAAGAATAGAAGAGTTGGAGGAAAAAATTAAAATTTTGGAAATAGAAACAAAATCCCTCAAAGAACAACTCAAGGTACCAGTAGAGGCAGAACATGCACCAAGGCAAGAGGAAGAATGAAGGCACATGGTAGAAGCAGAGGCCCAAACAGAAGGAATACCTATAGGAGTAACAGTGCTAGTGCCTGTGATTAGTGTGGAAACAAAAGTTTCCCAAGCTGACAGTAATACCAAGAAGAGTGCTTTGATGAATGTATTAAATCATAGAATAAGAATTTTGAAAAGAATATCTCAGGATGCTTATGATACATTCATCAGTCTACAATCTACAAAATAGGTATGCATGGATGCAGTTAGATGACTTGAGCCTATTTTTCAACAATGGGGGCCATATATGCAATTTTTTGACAGACTAATACCCTTGTTAGCCAAGAAGCCAGACCTCCTAGATAAAGTTATTACTGTGAAGGAGGGTATGGACAAAGTGAAAGAATTATTGCAAATCTTCACAGGGAAGTTGGCAGTAATTCAAAGTAAATTGAAAATGCTAACAAATGGTTTCTATTCTTTAATTCCTTCTGTTATTGATTCTGATGATAAGTTAAAAGATTTTAGTGAGTGGTCTAGTTCTTTTGATTGCATTATAGACTTGCCACAAGTGGTATCCATTCCCCAAGATGGTATTGATGAATGTCTTTTCAATAAACTAATTGATACCCTTTTCAAGATTGAAACTGAAGTGAATAGGTTTACCATAAAAGAAAGGGTGATTACTGATGCCATGTGGTAGAAAACTGTGGATGAACTAACAACTATTAAAGAATGTGAATGGCCCACCCAAAGAGAAATATTTGTCTGGGAAGCAATCACAGAAATCAAACCACTACCAATAGGGAGTAGTTAGAGAAAAGGACAAACTTGAAGATTTTATGCTCTAGTTGTTATCTGCTACTGTTTTATTTGTTCCTTTTTTTTGAGTTAAGATGTTTGGTTTCTTTTGAAAAGGGGTAATATAGCCAGTTTTGTAAAAGGACACCTGTCACTTTCTTTTAGCCTGAAGCTTGTTGCATCTCACACAATTTAAGTGAGATTCCAAGGCTAAAGAATGGTCTGAATTCTATTTTTCTAAGTAATATGCTTAGTCTGTTTTTGGTCCAAATTTTGAAAGCAAGTTTATGATGTATTTTCCCTGTCAGTTCTCTGAGAATACATGAATATAGAATGAGTTGTGTTTCTTTCTAAAGGTCATTCTGAGTCTATTGTGAATGATATACCATTTTCAAAGAAAATGAATACAAATTGTGAACTGTCCCCATATCTGTTCTTTCTGAATCTTGTCTCCTTCCAATTACTAGATTGTCTTGATATTGTATAAGTAAAGGCTAGTGCAATGGAATGCAATCTAGTTCGGTTGTATGTCTATCTATCACTTCTGTTAATTCAATGGATTAAATAAAAGCTTTGATGAATGTTATAAGGTTTCTTTAGTAGTGGAAAGGATTTTGAATGATGAATTCTAATAAGAATTGTTGATAGAATTTGTTGTAAGGCAACAAACTAGATCTAAGAATTTGTTGTAGACTCTAAACCCCAATGTATTAGGTACTGATCAAATTGATTCAGCTGAAGGAGAAACATATTATAAATGATTATCAAAATGTAGCATCAAATCAAATTTTACTTTTATTGCTTGTAGATCTTCAAAGCTAGCCATCACTTGTCTGCATGGAATATTTTAGCTTTAGTTAGCCACTATTGTTAAGAGCATTTGTAGATCTATAGAAGAATTCTTGGCCATATCTATTTTATGGGATTTTTTTATCAAGTTAGTAAGAATTATGTATATGTCTAAGGATTTTGAAATGAGAATCAGAATGAAACTAAGAATAATCCTCATACAGTTGTTCCAATTTTGAATCATCCCTGGGTATACCCACCCTAGTTTTGCAGAGCCAAAAGAGTAGAAAACCACCTTCAATTTTGTAGAAGTTGGATCCAAATGTTTTACACATGCAATTTTTAACAAGAATTGGCTGACCTTTAGATTGTATGAGTATTATCATCTTCGTATTAAGATTTTTTTTGCTTAGTAGTTTTAGTGCATTTTAAAACTCCAACAAAATGGTGACTCTATTGGGGAGTTGTCCAACACATTTGTGAGAAAATACTGTAGTTTATTTGGTCCTGCTGTGTATGTGTGTGTCATGTTATCTAAGTTTTTCCTGTGGTTATAAGGGAATCTTTTATTGAAAAACCTTGAGAATTTAAAGAAGATAAAGCTCAAGTATCGTAGCTACACACTGACGTATCTAGCTTATCCAAGTGTCTTATCTAACAAGCAAGAGTTGCAGTCTTACAACATAAGTGATTGGTCTGTCTGTGCCAGATATTTTTGTTTCTACTTGTGTATTTTTTTCCTTGATTCAACAATAAGTGTCATTACATATTTTCCCTAAATAGGGTGGTGACTCAGTCAAGGTTTTGAAGCTAGTGCTTGTTGTACAAAAGGTGAATATGGCTGACAAGAGAAAGAACACAAGAGCTTACATAAGAGCCAATCTCGATGTATCAATGTATATTGATCTACCCCAAGGTGGTAGGAAGAACCAAAATAAGAAGAAGACAGATCCAAATTCCACTTGGAAACCCAGAGGTAATGCATCCGTCAATTCCCATTATCAACCAGTAATAAGAAGAGAGTCTTCTTCGCTTAGTTCTGAGTCCAAAACTACAAGACTCTTAGGAGGCATTTTCAGTAACCCATTACCAGATGAGAGATTCTTTCAAGAAAAAGATGTGTCTACAATAGGAGTTGCTTCATCAAGGCCAGATCCTATAGAAGATATGAACTATAGGCTAGGATTTAGGAATTCATTTGATAATCCTTTTAATCCTAGAGTAGCCCCTTATGTAGAGCCAAATCTTATAGATCTGGATGACCTTGCTGATTCAGAGGCAACTTCTGCAAATCCTAAAGAAGTGCACTCTAAAATTGGATTTTTGAAGAAATGGATTGCTAAGGAAGAAGCTAAATGCATTCATTTGGAAAAAGAAAAGGAGCAAGCCACCTTGGATGCCATAATAGAAAGGGATGCTTTGCTAAGAAGGATGGCTACTTTGAAGGAGCAGAATAAAAAGTTAGAAGAAAATACCACAACTCTCCATAAGGATGTTTTTGGAGATGTTGATAATCTGAGAGCTAAAGTTTAGGAACAAGAGAAATGCCTAAATCAAAGGCAAGAACTAGTTATTGCTCAAGTCCAAGCCTATAAACCTGTTCAAGTGGATCCTGTCGAGCCCACTGCAAAAGCTCTAGATAAAGGGAAAGGCAAGGCTATAGGAATCCAAATAAATGAGCCTCAAACTATACCAAGCAAACCCATACAACCCTCCATGTCAAAATTAGATTTAGATCTAGAGAGGGCTCGAAAAGAGAGGGAAGATCTTGCAAAAGAACTTGTGAAGGTTGAGAATGAAGCTCAAACTGCAAAAACTAGGAGAAAAATCCAATTCATAAAATCTAATTCTGCATTGGCTTCATGGCCCAACTTGTCTATCCCACTTGCAATTCCTGCACTAGCTAGTGGTCCAATAATCTCAACTTAGGGAGTACCCCAATCTGCTCCTACCCCGTCTTCCACTATTGGCACCCAAGTCCCATTTGTCCCATCTCAACAATCCCAAGCTGCTCCTCTGAGTCAAGCTAATATAGCTAGTACCTCAAATGTTCCTAGTTTCAAGAAGAAACTTGTATACCTAGAAAAGTATGGACAAATATCATTTGCTAGTATTCTTGGTGCTCCAAATCCCATATCATTTGATTTAAGAGATAAAGTGGTTAAGTTCTCAGGGAATAATGTTGTTACTGGTGAAGAACATTTGAGAATTTTCATTGATATATTGAATGATTATGAAGTTGAACATGAAGATATGTTAATGAAATTGTTTGTGCATTCACTAATTGAGGATGCAAGGGATTGGTTTAGGAGGTTGCCTGATGACAATATTACCTCATGGAATGATTTGGAGAAATTGTTCAAGGAGAAATATGGTAATGAAATTGTTTGTGCATTCACTAACTGAGGATGCAAGGGATTGGTTTAGGAGGTTGCCTGATGACAGTATTACCTCATGGAATGATTTGGAGAAATTGTTCAAAGAGCAATATGGAGGCAACATCAAGAAGAATCCAAATGAGTCTAACAACATCAAGAAGAATCCAAATTAGTCTACATTTGATTTCAATGTAAGATTCTAGAAAGGTATGCATAGACTAGTTCAAGTTCTTAGGTTAAATGAAGATGTTTGTCTCACAACATATTTCAATGCTTTTGATAGAAAAATGGCTTATGAATTGAGGGATAAGGATCCTAAGACTTTAAGGGATGCCTATAAAGTTGCAGTAAATATAGAGAATAATAGGAAAGCATCTGGTAAATTGGGTAGGATGGATGATACAAAGCTTTTTAATCCTAAGAACAATAATAAAAGGGAGGGTGACAAAACTCCTATAGGAAAGAAGCCTGAAGAACCTACTATAGGCTAGGTTTTGGAATTGCTCAAGAAGATGAATCCCACTAATTTCAATAAGACAAATATTGCTGAAAGACCCCCTATGAATAACAACAGTTTCAATAGGTAGCCTAGAATGCAAAATTATCCTTACACCACCCAGTGGAAAGATGGTAAGCCAGTTCCCAACCAGACCCACAATGTGAAGGATAAGGGTACTCCAGATCCCCTACAAAGGAACACTATAAATATGAATGATGATGTACCATGGTGCATTATATGTCAATCACCTCATTCTGTTGATTATTATGTTGTTGCTTAGTCATTTGCCCAAGGTCAAGGAGTGCAATCTGAAGAAGAAACTAAAGAGAAAAACCATGATGATATAAGTTACAATATGGTGAGCATGTGTGATGATTTGATAGATTCTGATTTAGAAGAGCTTGAAAATGACATTACTAGCCAGAGGATTGCTTACCATCTGCATCATCAGCAAGTGCTTTCAAATGATGAAGGGTATGATATAGATAAGGTATGTAGTACATTTTCTGATGTAGGTCTCACAAGCTTAAGAATGCCCTCCAAAGAGGAGATTGATAGAATTACAATAGAAATGATTTCACAAGTCCATAGTAACTACAATTTGAGAAATAGAGTAGTAAATAATGATGCAGGCAAGCCATCCAATGTATTCATCAAAGATATCACTCATAAGATGAATGATCAAAATAAGAAAGTCAATGAAGATGTGCCTAAGATCAAGGACAATAAGGGTAAGAAATGGGAACCAAAGAAGAAGGTTCAATTTTAGATAAGTGAAGCAACAAAACTAGTTGTGCAACCAAAGAAATCAAAACCTGATACTACCAAGCAAATAGTGGTGCCTACTACTCAAAATATTCTGACTCCAGGTACTCTTGTAAAACCCACTGTTGTTGAACCTGTTGATATCATATCTATATTATCTCAAATTACTATAAAAGTGCCCTTGTCTAAAATTTTTAGAATTGAAGAGCATAAGAACAAGGCTTTGTCATGGTTGGGTGGAATAGGAAACAATAATATTGTTATAGAGCAAACTATGTCACAGCAAACCCCATTAGTAATAGAGGATAGTGGTATCATATCCCAGATTCTTCAAATGTTTTTAGATGATTCCTTAGTGGCATTCATAGAAGATATTGATCCCTTTTTCCTTAGTCTAATCATAAAAGGGAAGACCCTAAAAAATTGCATGATAGACTCGAGAGCTTCCAACACTATAATGCCTTTCAAAGTAATGGAAGCCTTAGGTTTGAAGGTGGATACCAAGTAGGGCAGATGCAGAGGAATGGATGCTAGGGAAGTCCCAGTCATAGGTACCATAAATGCCTTACCATTCAAATTGGCTCCATATCCTAGAGTAGAATTAACCATGTCTGTCCTTGTGGTAGATATACCTCCACACTATGGAATGTTACTCTCTAGGAAATGGAGTGCTACCATGGGTGGAAGCTTGCAATGTGATCTAACTTATGCCACTTTCCACATAGGGGACAAAGATATTAGGGTAAATAGAGAGACAAGGGTTAACCACATTTTAGGAGAAGAAATTCACAAAGATACCACTTGTTTCCTAGATACTGGGATTAATGCTTTCAGGGCTGAATTAACTATTCAGGAAGTTAAAAATTTACCTGCTATCATTGAACATGAAGTTGAATGTTGCATGAACTCACCAAAATTATGGACAATGTTCTTTGATGGGGCTAGTTCTAAAGAGGGTGCAGGGGCAGGTGTAGTTTTTGTGTCCCCTAAAAATAACACTTTTAGATATTCATTCACTTTGAAGTTTTCTTGCACAAATAATATTATAGAACATGAAGCATTGTTGCTAGGACTCAAAGTTTCCACACATCATAAAATCAAGAAATTATGTGTCATAGGGGATTCTGAACTAATTATCTCTTAGATCAAAGGAACCTACTCATCCAAGAATAAGAGATTGAAGCAATATAGAAATGTAGTTTGGGATCAGATAGAATTCTTTGGTGCATTTGGGATCCCATGGAGAGATAGGAATCAAAATAAGATGCCTGATTTGTTAGTGAATGTAGCAATCAGCCAAAAGAGATATCATTTGCAGGAATTTCTCAATTTGAGGTACAAAATAGACCTTCCATACCTAATAATATTGAAAATTGGTAGGTCTTTGAAGATGACAAAGATATTAAAAAAAATTTGTTAAATGAAGACAAGTACCATGGTCAGGAAATGGATTGTAGTGGACTAATTGAAACCATAAATGGAAAGGAAACCATTTTTGGTCAAGAAATTATGCAATTGAAAAAAAATAAGGTGCTGAAGGGGTTAGTAGTCTTGGAAAATATTTTTGATAACTAGGACAGAGTAAAACCAGGAGTTAATGACCCCAAACCTCAGGAGTTAGAAGAGATAAACTTGGGTACTGATGAAGTTCCCAAAAGGGTTTATATTGGCCAAAATCTACCTATTAAAATCAAGAAAACATTGATTAACCTACTTAGAAAATAAAAACATGTTTTTTCTTGGTCATATGTTGACCTTCAGGCTTATAGGGAGGATCTGTTCCAACATGTCATACCATTAAAAGACAATGTAAAACCTTTTAGGCAAAAATAGAGACCAGTGAATCCTACCCTAGCCCCAAAAATGCAAGAAGAACTGATGAAACTAAGGGATGGCAGGATAATCAAACCAAACAAGCATTCCACCTAGGTTTCAAACTTGGTTCCTGTCAGGAAGAAGAATGGAGATATAAGGCTATGTGTGGATTTTTGAAATTTAAACATTGCATCTCTGAAAGACAATTATGGGTTACCAAATATGGAAGCCATGTTGCAGCAAGTGACTGGCTCTGAGTTATTGTCAATGATGGATGGTTTCTCTTGATACAATCAAGTTTTAGTAAAGGAAAGTGAATAGCTCAAGACAGGCCTCACAAGCCCATGGGGAACATATGTATATGTGAGGATGCCATTTGGCCTGATTAATGTAGGAGCCACCTTCCAAAGAGCCATGGATGTAGCATTTCATGATTATATTGATAAATTCATGGTTGTGTACCAGGATGATCTTACAACATATTCTAATAAGACTAAGGATCACTACAAACATAAGACTAAGGACTACTAGGACATATAGTGTCTAAGGATGGGGTGAAAATAGACCCTAAGAGAGTAGCGGCTATTAACAAAGTCTCCAAGCCAAAATATGTAAAAGGAATTCAATCTTTCTTCGGCCAAGTTAATTTCCTTAGAAGATTTGTTACAAATTCTGCTGAGATCAGTAGACCTATCTAAAAGATGCTCAAAAAGGGAGCCACTATAGATTGGAATGGTGAGCCTTCACAACCATTCTAGGATATTAAAATTGCAATAAAAAATGCTCCAGTATTAAGAACCCTAGATTATTAGAAACTCATCTATTTTCTTTTGCATCCTTCCACACTATGGCTGCAGTCTTATTGCAGAAAATTCAAGAAGGATATGAGCAGCCTGCTGAACTAAAGTATGAAATAAATGAAAAGAAAGCATATTCTTTAGTAAAGGCTGTAAAAGCTTTCAAATGTTACCTGGTAGGTGCTATTGTTATCACTTTTGTACCTAGTGCTGCAGTCAAGGATATATTTTCTCAATAGGAAGTATTAGGCAGGAGGTGTAGATGGATCAATAGAATCCAAAAATTCAACATTGATATATAGATAACAAAGTTAGTAAGGGGTCAAGGTTTGGCAAAACTCATGGCTAAAGCTAATCTAGAGGCTAATCAGGTAAATCTAGTAAATGATAATCTCAGAGCTGACTTATGTGTCATGGACCAGTGTGATTGGTACACTGATGTCATATATTACTTGCAACACATGGAAGCTCCTCCCCATTTGCCTAAAAATGAAAAGAGGAATACTAAATTGCAAGCCATCAGGTATGTAATTGTCCAAAGCAACCTATGGTGGAGAAATTTTGAGGGAGTATTGATGAAATGTGTTGATAAAGAAAAGGAAAAAGAGGTATTGAAATAAATGCATGCTGGAGTGTGTGGGGGACACTATATGGCCAAAACTACTGCACATAAGATAGTGAGGGTTGGATTTTTCTAGCCTTCCCTTTTCAAGGATACCCAAATCATGGTTAGGAAGTGTGACCCTTGTCAGAGGTTTTTTGGAAAGCTAAAGTTCTTAGGAAATACCCATTGAAGCCAATGGAGATTCAAGCTCTTTTTCAATAATTGGGTCTGGATTTCATAGGAGAGATTTTCCTTAAGTCTAGCACTGGCTATTCTTGGATTTTGGTTGCTACTGACTACTTTACAAAATGGGTAGAGGCTATTCCCACAAGAAATGCAACAAGTAAAGTTGTCAATAATTTCCTATTGAATAATATTATTTCTAGATTTGTCTTTCCATAGAAAATTGTAACAGACGGTGCTATGTGCTTCAAGTCTATGGAATTCATTAAGTTTTTTGATAAATATGGAATAACAAGGTCATCATCTTCTCCATATCATCCACAAGGGAATGGACAAGTTGAGTCCACAAACAAGAGCTTGTTGAAGGTCATTAAGAGAACCTTGGATGATAATAAAAAAGCATGGGATTCCAAGTTATAGTTGGCAATATGGGCTGACAGAGTAACTATAAAGAAATCCATTGGTGTAGCTCCATTTGATATAGTGTATGGAATTCAAGCCAGAATGCCTCAGAATAACTTTGTAGGACTTTAAAATTACATTCAGTTGTATGATGAAGACACTATAGATGAAATGCAAGAGAGGATGGATGAGCTAGTGGGACTGACAAAAACTAGAAGAGAAGCATCTCTAAAGAACCAAAAGTTGCAACTGCAAGTTAAGACAATCTATGATAAAAGAAATGTAAGTAGAAAGTTTGAAGATGGAGAAATAGTCTTAATGTGGAATGCTAGAATTCAAGATAAAGAAAAACATGGCAAATTTGATCCTATCTAGTTAGGCCCTTAGTTGATTGAAACTACTTTGGGTGATGATTCTTATATACGCAAAGATTTATTGGACAATATTCTTGAACTGACAGTTCATGTACAGTTCTTGAAGAGGTATTTTTCTTAAAAGATACTTATTTTCTCCATGAACCATAGTTTTAGGGTTTCCTAGTGTTTTGTACATCATGTATATTCTATAAATCCTCATAAACATCCCTGTGTAGTCTGGTTGCTTGTTTCTGTGTGTTGCTTTGTGCTCTCTAAAGAAGTTCTCATTTTTGCACCAAGTATGTGGTCTGCTCTCCCATAGATTCTAAATTCTTGCATAAACCCAAGCAGCCTATCATCCCCAGACAGAGCCACTGTTGGTCTGATTTTCACATTTGCAAAAATTTTGAAATTTTTTGGTGAAAAATCATTTGAGTTTTTAAATACTGCAGACTGGGGTTTTTATTTCAAGAGATTCTAGAAGTTTTTAGGTTACCCTAATTTTTCCCTGTTTCCTGTGTTGTCGGATTCTATTGAAAGTGATAGGCTAAACGAATGGAAATTGTCCTGAGTCTGAAAACCCTTTCTTCCCTTTTGAATTTCTAAGGAGTTGTAAAATGTTTTAATTTCATCCTTTATGATCTTACGGTGTGAGGTTTCACGTAAGAACGGAATGACTTTTGCTCTTGGCTTTCATGGCCATGTTTTGTAACACAGCGAAGAAGCGTAAAGGTCTATCGTGTTTTTAAAATTCTCGTGTTATGAGCTTATGAGTAAGCAACTTGAGCGAAGGAGCAGAGATTTATTGGGGGGTGATCTATGCATATACGTTTCAATTGGTAGAGTAAAGGTGTAATACCCCGATAAGGCATAAAGCTTGACTTGAAGGGTGCACGAAGGTTTTACGGTGTTATGAGTAAAATATTTCTGTAAGAGAAAAGGTAAGGTTCAATGGTGTTTACGTGCCTACGTTCTTGAGTTTGCAGACAATCGTAAAGCCTTGTTTTAGTAGTAAAAGCATCAAATGGGACCTATTGAAGTGTCAGAAGGGCCCAATTGCAGCAAATCAGGTGGAGGCACGACATCTATGTCAGATGGGCCCATCTCATGTGGAAAATGACTTGAGGTATGATTTTTGCATGTGCATGAAATCAATGGCAACATTATTTTTAAATTTTCTGAGATCAAATTTGAGTCATTGATATCTGAGGAGGGCAATTTTTTTCATTATGCCCTTACGCTTGCAAGTTGAGTGTATGAACGAAGGGTTGTTTTTTCCTTTCTTTGTGGTTACAAGTTTGGTCTCAGTGTGTAAGCATAAAGTGGTGAATAAAGGAAGATAAAGGGCTTTACGCTTATACAATAAAGGGTAAACATACGAACGAAGATGTTAGTAGAAAGGTTTCTGATGCTCTGATGTGAAGGGTTTCATATGAGCATAAAAGGTGAGAAGGCTGAGATAAGGATTTTTATGCTTATATGGAAGAAGCTTAAATCGTAAAAGCAGAAATATGTAGTAAAAGGGCTTGAGATCCTACGAGGTAGAAGGCATCATAAGAACATAAAAGGGATTTGCAAAATAGTGCCAAGGCACCATTACATTCTTATGATTAGAGCATTTTGAAGCCTCTCCGAGCGAATGTAGAGATCCATCGAGGGCACTTCTAGCATTGCAAAGATTGAAGGTTTGAATCAACATAGGAATGGAAGATAGTCATAAAAAAATGCATTTGATGTGTCATGAAAGATAAGCAAAAAGGACAAAATTACTATAGCCAAGCAAAATAAAGCTTTGAAAAGTAAATTAGAATCAAATTTTGTGGCTGATATACCCTGATGGCAACTTGTGATCATAATTTCTAAAGATCATGCATGCTAAATTTATTTAAAAAAGGATAGCAGATATGTAATTAAAATGCCAAGGATTTGATTGAATTGTCAGCATCAAGAAGCTTGTTTCTATTTTGTTCTAAAATTTGAAATTTACAGAGCTCTATATCCTGTGCAATTACAAAAGATTTCAAAGTATAGTTTGAAGAAAACATGGCAAACCAAGAAGTTGAAGAGATGTACAAAGAATAATTCAAAGTTGAAGATGAGGATGATGATGTTGTAGAAGTCACACCAAAAGGAAAAAGAAAGAAATCTGCTGTCAAGATAGAAAAGAGGACAAGGGTCAGAAAACAAAACAAGCATGCAGAAGACTGGCTAAAACTCCTTCCAGGTTCATCAAATGCAATTTCTGTAAATGATCATATATTCAAAGACCATTATTCTTTTGTTCAAGATGCTAAATGCCCTAGAATGATTGGTTATGATCTTTTCATGTACTTTTATCAGAAGAGAATAGAGAATTTGCCAGTATGTAACCCATGGAACAGAAACATGGAAAAATTAATTTTACAGAAGTATTCATTGATGTTGATCTATTGAAGGCCCTAATAAATTCATGCAATCCAGTAACTAGGACTTTCCATAGGCATAATGGGAGTTTATTATGTACATTGGACAAAACTTCTTTTGTTGAGGCTTTTGGATTGATGGGACAAATAGATGTACCTATTGACATTACGGATTTACAAGGAAAATTCGCTAGGAATAAAACCTATTTTGTAAACAATGTCATGTTGCCACATATTCCTTACAGAGTTAAGAAGGTAGGTTTAATTCCAAGAAATGTGGGAGACTTTTTACCTTTGAGTAGGTTCAAAATTTACTTCAAAAACACAGTGTATGTGTTGCACAAAGTATTAGAGAGTGATGGTGCAGAGGATTGTGTATATGGTTCTCTTTTTTGGATGGCATGTGACATACAGGATCATTTTTATCATAAGGAGTATGATTAGGTGGCCTTTATCATTGACAGTATGCACATGCAGATTTGTGATGCTAAAAAAGGAGAGCTAAAAGATTTCAAGTTCCACCATTATTCATTATTGATGCACCTTATCCTATATAGCAACATTGGGTACATCAGTGGAGACTTCATTGATCAAACTTCTGATGAATTTGGTGAGTTACCTATGCAACTCTAGACTCGTATTTGGCATAAGGATTTATTTTATTCAAATGCCCTAGTATTTTTTAATTTGTTCAGTTCTATTATTATGAGGCAACTAGATCATACTTTCTTTAGGGCACCCAATGTTTTGAAGACTCTGCTTAGGCCCTCTTTCTTAGATGGAAAAAAAATTAGATCATAACTAGGGAAGTATATTTTTGTTTAAAGAATGTACTTTAATCAGAGTTTTTGCATGCCCATAGCCTCCTCATCTATTGCCTAAATATCTACCCCCTAGATTGGCCATTATTGAATTCTTTTGGAAATTCTTATTAATGAATAGAGAAATGATCCCTCCCTCTTTGCATAAGCCTACTTTTGTATGTAGAACCTTTAAAGTAGGAGATTTTGAAATAGGAAAGAATGCATTTGAGGAATTAAGTGACTATTTAGGTCAATATAAATTTTCTACTAGGCCTTATAGGATGTATGACCTTGACAGTTATATTGCAAATGAGTTCAAGGCCATTAGGGGTTTTATTCTACCTCAAAGCAAGCCTATTCCTATAGAGGACCTAATTGCCAACATAGTAGCAACAGGGGAGGCAGATGAATTATTAAGTAAGTATGAGGAAATAAGGAAAGTGGAGAATGCTTTGAAGACGACCAACCCTAATTTTAAGGGTTTCTATATAGAATTTCCATATCCTAATAATCTGAGGAAGATGGTTGAAAATTTTGACCATATTATGTTACAAATGCCTCATGAGCCAGAGGGAGAGGAAACCATTGTAAATAGAGAATCCCTTGAGGGTATTACATTTCATCCTATTATCACCCTAAAAAATTAAATTTGTTAGTGTGTTTTTGCCATATATTTTCTGGCATGACAACAACATATACATCATCTACCCAATCACTCTTTGCTCCCTCTCACCTCTAGGTATCACTAATTTTAGTGTCTACCACTTCATCAACCAAGCTACAACCCTACTCTTCTTTAGCTCTCGAGTCTAGAACATCAACAGTAAGTGCAATGTCTAGTTCTACAATTTTGTCTACTTTAGGTGTACAGATTCTAGTAAGTTTTCCTATTTAAAGTACTCCTATCAGTGTTCCAAATATAATTACATTAATTTTGGACTCATCTAGTGCTCAAGTTTTCATTCCATTAGTAGGCATCATTCAAGTCTTTTCTACAAGCCCTATTATCTCCACCATTATTTCTATTTGTAAATCTGAAGTATTATTATTAAAAGTTGAACCAAAGCTAAAAGTTAAACTTCTAGTTAGTGGAAAAATAATTGAGGATGATATAGATTTGGACAAGAAATAGAAATTCCAAAGCTATATTTTAATAATGCTATTATGGAAGAGATGAGATTGGTTAGCTAGCTTCTTGAATAGAAGATTAGGCAGAAGGAGCTTAGAGAAGAAAGGGACATAGAGTTCAAAATAATTGAAAGTGCCAAGAATATCTAGATAGAAGCCATAGGTGTTGATTTTGATTCATCTTAACATATCTTTCTATAGTTAAAAGAAGTAGTAAATAAATTCAATGAGGATTCTACTAGCCAGGATAAGTTGATAGAGAAGGTAGATAAAAAGTTTGAAAATAAAGTGCTTGAGCACATTGCTCAACATATTGTCATACATCAGGTATAACTATCCTCAATTTTGGCTAATCTTGAAAATTATTTCACAAATTTAACATCTCTTTTTTCCAAACTATGTGATGTTACCAAGTATACAGAGGAAATAAAATGACAATTAAATAATATTGATGAGGATCTAAAGTCCAGTGCTCAAAAGTTGTAGCTTGACCCTAGTTCAAGCTCTACACATCACATGAGGATAAGATTCCTATTAGACATGCAAAAAAAATTACTAAGAGAGGAAGCAAGGATCTGGTCTACACTAATAGACATCCAGAGCATGATCCTTCCTATCATGGAAACAATGTAGAAGCATATTGCATATTCAAAAACAATGATGCATGATAACAATTTGTCAATTGTAGATCATATGATTGAACTCTTAGCAAAAGTAAAAGTTGCACTTCATACCTACAAAATTTTGCAAGAAAATTGGGATAAGACATTAGTTCTTATTCTTAAGGTACATCTTGAGTTTCTCTTACACTTTAGTGTCTCTTTATAAGTATGATATGTATAAATGTTTGGCATTATTGTCAAAAAGGAGAAGAGACTAGAGAGACATATGTACAAAATAATAGGGGGAGAGACTATGTGTATAAACATGTAAGGGGAGAGACTATGGAGAAACTATGCATATATTTATATAAAAGGGAGAGATACGTGAATATTTTTATATATGCTTAGTATATATGACATGTACATTGTATGGGGGAGATATGTACAAATGTATATACAATATATTTATAAAGACAAATTTTGAAAAAAAAAAATCATATTCATCATGACACTATAAATAAGTTTTGGGTAATAAGTGTTTTTGTCACTAATGCCAGAGGGGGAGATTGTTGGCATTAAGTCTTGTTTGTTATTAGTAACAACACTTATTTAGATTTTGTATGGCTACTGAGCTCTATAGTTCACACTGAGTAGTCATAGGTTACCAATCTTCATAGTATCTACTAAGTCATCAGTTCCTGTGATGTAAACCTAGTGTTAACCGAGTGATGGGATGAGTAGTGTTTACTGAGTGCAAGCAAGGTAAATATAGTATTTAGTTTCTACCAAGTAACACTATATCTACCAAGTCTCCAATGTATACCAAGTTTGAAGCTACATTGATTGATTAGTATGGACCAAGCCTCTACTCCTACTGAATGAATGACGATGCTAAGTAATGTAGTGGATGCTGAGTATCAGAAGTTTACCAACTCAGCTTTCAAAACCTAAGTTTCTACAATTTTTCTGACTCAGTAATATTTTTTTTATCTTGTATTTTGGCCAACCTTGTAATTATGAGAATTGGGTTGATATATATGTAATGTATTATATTATACCCATGTATGAAAGGATGTATGATGACAAGAAGAAGTAATGTTTTGGAAAGAGTGAATGTGAATTAGTAGAAAAGAAAGGTATACAAAAAGGTCAATTTAGGAGTAGTTAAATCCTATCTATCACATAAGGTGATCAACACTTCAAGGATCTAAATCAGTAATTAAGTTGTAAGTTAGATCTACTATTTCATCCCAACATGTGAATTAGACTCAAATTCTTTAATAGGGTAGACTTAACAGTCTTTTTTTTAAATATCTTTACTAAGTACATACTTCATTTTATGTTTGTAAATCCTCTAACAAGGTGGACTTAGTAGTCTAAATTGCTCCTAATAGGGAAGATCATCAAAAGTGATCAATGCAAGCCCTAACCAGCCAACTTTATGCTGCAATATTGAAGTTTTTTGGGTATCATCCCCAACCCAAATTTACTTTCTATTTAAAAAGTCTCTAGGTTAAATAATACTGTATTCATGTGCCATGAATGTTTATCTTTTAGTTTTTCTTGCATGCAATAGATTAGATCAATTAATAGTGAATGAATTAAGTTTTTGAGCACTGAATTCATCAAAATTTTTGTGGTTACTGATTCATCCCTCCTCTCTCAATAACCTAGCTAGTCTTGATTATTTCCAACAAAAAAAAACTATGTAAACCACTTTTGAGCTGACTTAAAGATTAAATTTTAATATTTTGGAGATAAGAACAAATCTTATTTTGGAATCCCTATGAATTTCATGTAGCCAATGATGAAAAGGGAAGGTTTAACTGGAAAATGGATGAATCACACCTATTGATTCATACCTATCCCTAAGTCATCGAGGTCTACTTAAGGAGGACAAACCCTAAAATTTCTAAGGAGAGTGGAAGGAATGAAGACATAAGTTTGCATGCACAAATAGAGCATTCATGTTGACTAAGGAATTGTGAATTGAGATTGCATTGTAGAAATAGTTAAAGGAGCATAGAGGAAAGGGAATGGTATACAATAGTGAGACATTTGATCAAGAATGATTGATAATACATCAATATATAGGTGATCTTTCATTAAACAAACAAGTGCTTACCACAAGATCAATACTGTGTCATTTTAGCAGGTGAAGAGATAAGTTTGCTTGCACAAATAGAGCATTCATTATGGCTAAGGAATTGTGAATTGAGATTGCATTATAGAAATAGTTAAAGGAGAATAGAGGAAAGGGAATGGTATAAAATAGTGAGACATCTGATCAAGAATGACTAATAATACATCAATATATAGGTGATCTGTCATTAACCAAACAAGTGCTAACTGCAAGATCAATACTGTGTCATTCTAGCAAGTGAATCAATTAAATATCTTAATAGAGTAGTGCTAACAAGCAGTATTGAAATCCTTTAACAGGGTTCTTATTTAATTTTGAGTTGAAGTCCTTTAACAAGGCACACTTCTAACAAGGTGTTGAAATTATTTAACATGGTGAGACCTAATAGTCTTTGTAAGCCTTTAATAGGGAAAACCTTTCACAAGGTAGATCAGTCTCATGATCAAAACATTGTAACCTTCATTGGATACCCTTTATTACTATAGTAGTGAAGATTTGTGGGTGTCATCCACACCTCAATTTTACCTCCTCATTGGAGGGTTTATGGGTAATCATATTTGGTGTCATATATGTGCGTATGCTTACTTGTTGTCATGATTTAGAAGTACATGCTTTACACAATATTTTAGTTTACTTATTGAATATATAAGATGGATGCGTGGTGAATTTTTTATGGGTCAAATTTTAAACTATTGATCCACTTCACCCCCTCAAAGTTTTACCTTTCCTATTGTAATTCCAACATTGCATGCAAATTTTGAAAAAAGGAAATAAATTCTAAGAAGTTTTCAAGCAAAAAGTTAGTAGATGAAGAAATTACACAAAAAGAGAAAGAGGATACTCAAGCTCTCATTCAATTGCTAATTGCAAAGGCTACAGAACGTACACTAGTGACACCTATATAATAGGTGATAACTACAATAGTGTAGAAATCAAAGGAGGGATCAAGTAAGAAAGGGAGGCAAATATAGTTATCACTACTGAGTGATACATGTTCAAGATCTCAATCTATGACTCATGTAGAAGAGGAAGATGATGAGTTAGTAGACCTTGATGAGGTAATTACATGACCTACATATGATTTGAATAATATTACATTCAATAAAATGGATGAACTACAAATCTTGTTGAGCTAAAGGGTCAAACAAGAACAACTAAAGAGACAATAGAAGAGAAGGCAAGTATTGCATACTATCAAAGATATTTTTATAAATTCTTTTAGTATTAAAGATGTAAATCATCAACATACAATTTTGGATCAACTAGTATATGTAGTTGATAGAGTTCAAACAGAGGACATGGAAACAAATGACAAGTTATTAGGATAGTTTGAAGGGAGAATCGAGCATAAATTACTTCAAAAAATCTCGCATGAACTTGCAAAGAGCCAAGCTGAGATTTATATAGCCATTACACAATTGAGAATAGTTTTGAAAACAATACATTATACTTAAATTTGTGTGATACAAATTTCTTTACAACAGATACACAAAGATCATTAGAGTTATTACATGCAAGCATGAAGAGTAATATTCACTAATTGGGCAAGAATGTAAATTCAAGTTATTGGAAATATAAGAGTAACTGAGAGGGGAGTAGTGACTCAGTTACCAAATAAATAAATTCCAAAGCCCTTAAATGTCAATAAAAATCAAAATCAAACTCTGCTAAAACTAAAATACTATCATAACTCACTTAGCACTAAATTACTTGACAAACTCTAAGAATTATTGTTACTCAAAAATTGCTGAAATAAATACTTTGTAAGCTTTTTAAAGTGATTCACCTTAAAGAACTTATTTGCAAAATCATAAAAATAAAATAAAATAAACACATATGACAATAGAATTTAACATGGAAATCCAATTTGGGAAAAACCACCAATTGCAACTACTTATTATTTTTCACTTTTCTTAAGGGAGCCGTATTAAGAGCCAACCCTATTAAAGGTTACACAACACATTAGTAGGTGTGACCCTTTTAAAGGATTTAAATCACCCTATTAGTAGTGGCCCTTTTAGAGGTCTTTAGACACTTCAATCTAAAAATGGAACCTTGTTAAAGGATTTGGCAAATAGCTATTAAGCTAACTCTGTTATGAGATTTGATACACTACTACAATTATTAGAGAGTAAAAATGATAAAACCTGATTGCTAATGCAACTATATTGTTAACTTTAGATCTCTATTCTAACATAAATACTTGATCCTCCTTTATTGGATAAAACTTTGCAGCTTAGTCAACTTAGAATACTCTAATATCCTTTCAATTCACTTCTTTGATTTATCTTTTCAATCCCATGCTTCACTTCTTTCAATCCTACAACTTGAACCTATAATTATATCATTTACCTTGTCCAGTTGGCTTGAATAAACTTTCAAATATTCAATATTCATCATTTAAGTTGGCTATACTTAACAAATAAATTCATGAAACTAAATATGCCAACTCAAGAAAATCCTTTGTTAGCTAACCAAGCTCGATCAAAACTAACTTTGAAACTTTCTTCAAACTTCCTTTGTTAACTTTGAGAGCTTAGTTAACACTTCATCTTGAACTAAATTTCCTTTGTTAACCAAGTGAGCTCAGTTAACACTAGTTCCTTGCCAACTTCTCTTTGGTGCTTGAGTGAACTCAATAGACAACATCTTCCTGCAAACTTCTTTTGGGGCCTGAGTGAACTTGGTAGACATTGACTCTAAACTAGATTATATTTGGAAAATTTAGTAGATACTAAAAAATATCTTCATCTCCTAAGTGAGCTTGACAGACACTAATTGGTAAAGATTTGACATTTTGTGTAACATTAAAGACAATACACAATTGAATAAATATTTTCAATAATCTCCCTCTTTGGTATGGATGACAATACAACATATCATAATACAACAAAAGTTTAGAGAAAAATAAAAGTAAGGATAATATACTTAGTTTGATTGTTATTCTCATCCATGAGAACTCCCTCTATTAATGTGAACTCCCTTGGTCATCAATCTATGATTGCAATGACTACAATATTAGACTCTCCCTCTTTGATATCAACTCAAGTTTATTCTCCCTCTTTGATATATCTGACATATATAAAAATATCTCTAATATATGATAGAAAAATCTCCCTATCAGACATAAGATTTCTCTGAATAAAATTTCTTTGATGTATGTAAGAAAACCATCTCTCTTTGACATCTCATGAAAAAGATAGAATTCCATGAATTTCCATGTACCTAATGTATTGATTCATGCATGCAATCTTCCCTTTATAATATTGCATCAAGTTCATTGATCTTCAACATGTTTGGTTGATGCATCACTAAAATCTGATTAGTATGCTTAAAATAGGGGTGACCCCAAGGTTATCTATTAGATACAAAAATGCATCCTTAGGTAATGGTTTGGTGAATATGTCTACAATTTTCTCTTTTGTATTCACATATTACAATCTTACTTCATTTTCTTGCACAAATTCTCTCAAATATTTATACTTTATTATAATTTATTTTGTTTTGGTATGCCTTACTAGATTTTTTGAAATGTTGATTGCATTGGTGTTATCATAGAAAACCAAAATTGGATCCTTGATTTCTTCCTTCATACCAATCAATAGTTGTTTGAATAGTTTTAATACACTTTTGATTCTTTCTTGTCCAAGATACTAGCCTCTATCCAAGAAATAATTCTCAACCAATACTACTCTTTCTATCATCAATTCAAAGTTTCCACCTTTCATATACCATAAACCATAATCTTTAGTAGCCTTTGTATATTTCATGATTCCTTTTATTTCCATCATATGATTTTCTTTTGGATTAGTGGAGAATCTTGCCACCATTCCAAATCCTAATGCTATATCAAGTCATGTATGCACCACATACTAAATTTTTCTAGCCATTGATCTTTATGTAGTCTCATCTACCTCCTTAGAATCATCATCTTTAGAAATCTTATGTCATATAGACATAGGTGATCCAATTGGCCTAGAATCCTACATTCCAAAATTCTTTAATATCTCCCTAATGTACTTAGATTTTTTGATGTAGATACCATATTTATTCTGTTGAATGTGCAAGCCAACAAAAAAATTTGATCTCTCCAAATATTGAAATTTCAAATTCCTTACTCATTTCATCATAAACATATTTTCAAAAATCATCATTTCCATTAGATAATGTATCATCCACATAGATTTCTACCAACATGATATTCTTATTTGGTCCTGCTTTGATCTATAGGCTCTTCTTATCCTTAGTTCTTTGAAAACCAATCTTTATGAGATAATAATGTAACATTTCATACTAGGCTCTAGGGGCTTGTTTGAGACTATAGAAAGCTTTCTATAATCTAAAAACCATGTCCCTTTTGCTAGGTGAATAGAAAGAAATAATGATATATGGTAAATATGTGGAGCTATGATATAAGATGGGGAATATAGGACCTATCCTTAACCCAAATTTCCAAAAGGAAAGATCCAAATTGATTAATCACAAAGAAGAAATCAATACACAAATGAATGAAATGATGGAGAATATTAAGAATAGAGGAAATCCTATAATCTATTATAGAAAGTAGAGAAAATTTGGAAGATGATGATTTCTTATGTCTGTATATAGTTTCGAGAGATTCTACAACCTACTGTAGATTATAAATATTGAGATAGAGAAAACCAATTTTTTTTTAGCTTTTAGAGGGTAGGTCAACCTTGACCTATATTATGGGTTACCATCTTACCCCAAGGTACAATTTTACCCCAAAATGTCAACCTTTGCATGCACTTTTCTAATAAAAATTATGTTCCCAAATCTCAAAAGTTTGCCGATTTAAGAGTATCCAAATATGCACTTCAATTTTTTGTCTTGTACCTATATCTACAAGAAAAATACATTTTTTAGATGAGGTTTTTCCCTTGGTCAAACCCTAGTTTGAAATCAACCTTAATAATGGAATCGAAATAGAGAATGCTAGCAAGTAGTAGAAGTAAATCTAATAATGAAGCTATGATATTCAATAGATATGAAATTGTATTTGAAATGTAAACAAGTATGTTGATATGAAAGCTTAAACATAACATTAGAAAATGTAAATCAAAACCTCCATGAGTGTATGCTTGGAATCCACTTTGAGAGAAGAATCATGGATAGATCTAGAAAATGAATAAATAATTTTGAAGGAAGATCACACCATGATGATAGTTAGATCTAGGGTTTTGAATAATTAATCTTGCATACTTGAACCAAATCCCTTTAAAGGATTGAATGCTTATATCCTTGATCTTCAAGAGAAACTTTAATGGAGACAATGGCTTGGATTCTTAATGGAATGCTTGCTTGATTATGGAAATAACGGATCATCTGATATCTTCATGTTCATTCTCCTTCTAATTAGCTTATAGTTAGAGAAAATAAGAGGAGGAGGCTTCCTTATTTAGTGATCTAGGGAAAAAAATTATAGATAGGCCAACATTGGATAATTAAATCCCATTTAACCTTGACCCCTAGAAATGGACCTAGATTGAATGCAATTTAAGAGTTTAGCATTCTAAAACCGAAAAAATTTGATGCGAAAGTGGTAAAATAAAACTTTTCAAAGCCCAATATCTCAAAACTTCTAGAACTTGAAATTTGGACCTAGTGTCAAGGTCAAGATAAAATTTTCCCTAGGTCATGACTGAGTTTTCCCTTGACCTAGTTTAGGCTCAAGGTCATCCTTAATCCTTTAGGTCATCATTGATTCAAAAGTCAAATTCTTTAGTTTCCCAAATAAAGTAGTTATAATGAGGCTAGAATTAAGGGGAGAAAAGAAGAATAGGAGGAAAACAACCAAATCCATGTAATGACTTAATCTAGGAACTTAATAAGACCCAAGACCACTTACTTGGTGGGCTAATTTCTCTTATCTTGGAAGTGTTTCTAGTTTAATACGATACACTAGGATCAATGAAACCTTTTGGTTGCTCTATGTAGACATCCTTTTCTAGGATTCCAGTTTGAAATGTTGATTTCATGTCCATCTAATATACTTTGAATCCTTTGTGAGTTGCATATGCAAGGAGTGTTCTAATTCCTTTTATTATAGCAACAAGAGAAAAAGTTTCTCCATAGTAAATACCTTCCTCTTGAGCATAATCTTTGCAAACTAGCCTTAGCTTATTTCTTGAAACTTCTCCATTTTCACAACTTATTTCTAAATACCCATTTTGTGCCAATTACATTCTTGTCCTTGGGTCTAGGAACAAGAGTCCAAGTCTTAGTCCTTTCTATCTAATCAATTTCTTCAATCCAACTTTCATTCTCTAATGCATCTTTTATAGATCTAGGTTTAAAATTAGTAAGAAAACATGTACCATTTAATTTCTTCCTTTCCATTGTACCAGTTGATTAATCTTCAATGGTTTTATCAAGGGCATGATGTCTTTTCTGATATGTCCAACAATTTTGGGATCCCTCTTTTTAAAATCACTAAATTCACCATGATCTTATAAATCATACTTGGGTCCCCTTGTCTATGACTTGGGTCCATTAGATTGTGATTCAGTTTCCCCTTGCTAAAACTCGGGTCTTTCTTATGACTTGGGTTGCACTAGCTACAGCTCAGGTTGAACTAGACATTTTGGGCACTTGGGTAGTGAAGATTGCTGATTCCCAATTACATTAGGTAATGTATCAATCTCATAGTAAATAGAGTTACTATATTTTATAGGTTCCAAACTTCTTTTTTCTTCATTGTTTTTTTGCAATTGCATCAATCATCACATGTGCACTTTCTATAACTTTATGAGTAGATAGATTAATACATTTATATGCATTTCTCTTTTTCGAGTATCCCAGAAATATGCTTTCATACTTTTCACATCAAATTTTCCTTTTCTAGACTCCTTCAAAATATAAAATTTACTTCCAAATACTTTGAAGTAACACACATTAGGTTTATAATCATGCCATAGATCAAAAGGTGTTTTGTCAAAATATTTATTCAATTGTACTTGATTAAAGGTATGAATTGTAGTTTTGATTACTTCCTTCTAGTATTTGATAGAAATGTTCTTCTTTATCATCTTGATCCTTGCACAATCCAAGATTGATCTATTCATTATTTTAGCTATGGTGCTCTGTTGAGGTGTACCAAGTGCAAACACTTGGATTTTGATTCCTCTCTCATTGTAGAGTTCATTAAATTCATTAGAAATAAATTCTTCTCTGACAAGTCAGAACATTTCAATTTTTTTCTTACTTCCTTCTCAACTCTAGCTAGATACCACTTGAACTTTTGAAAAGCTTATGATTTATCCTTCAAGTACATTACTATCATCATTCTAGAATAATCACCAACAAATAAAATAAATTACTTATCTCCAAAATTGCTTTCTATGCCAATAGGTCCACAAAGGTGTGTATGAACCAACTCCAAAACTTCTTTAGAATGATTGTTTTTTCTTTTGAAACTTGTCTTTCCCATCTTACCAATTTGACAATTCTTGTGCATGCCTATGCTAGGCTTCTTGAGGCTTGGAATGCCTCTAATCCTTTTGTTGTTTCTTATGTTTACTAGGCTATCAAAATTCACATGACATAACCTCTTATGCCATAACCATCTTTCTTCTACTTGATAAATGAAACATGAAATTTCATTTGGATCTAAGTATAATAGATTTCATTTAGTTTTCTTGCTAGTCCCAGCCAGATTTCCTTTCCCATTGAGTAGATTGACATTTTCATTCATGAATTCTATATTTAATCTAATTTTTTTTTATTAGATAAATAGGTTTTACAAGGATCCTAAAACCCAAAAGTAATTACATAACTATGGCTGATAATAAGCAATTAAAGTCCAGCCAAAAAAAGCCTAGCCAATTAACTACACTAACTCTGATCTTGAATATCTTTGGAATGCTCAGTAGATACTTGAAATTTTCTTCATCACTCGAGTGAGATCAGTAGGCACTTAATCATAAAGATTTGACATTTTTTGTAACATCAAAGACAATATACAATTAAACAATTATTTTCAACACAAGTTCATTTTCATTCAATGAACTTACATTTAATCGAACAAGGTTAGCTAAACTCACAACCAAAGATGGAAAAATAAAAAATAAGTGGTTATTAAGTTAGCTTTAATAATTTCCATACATCAATATAATTCAGAAGATTATTTTTGTGGCCAAATAAATTTTGAAGATAGACACAAATTTTACACATATTGCGAGATTCATTGACCTAGCTACTGAGATAGAGATTCAATTTTAAATTTTAGCAAAGGTACAAGGAAGATTGAAAATTGGCTATGCCCATATTGTGACAAGTCATCAATTTTTTTTTTCCAAGTTCCAACTCACCCCAATAGCCCCAGTTATCATCAATGACAAAAAATAGGGGGATAGGTTATGGAATTGATAAGAAGGAAGAATTGATAAGTCAGCGAGAGTCAAAGTTAGAATTAGAGTTATGAAGAGGCGGGTATAAGGCATAATAAAACATTTTATGATTCCATGACAAATTTCTTTTTCCACTAATGTCAAAGGGGGAGATTGTTGATGTCTAAGCCTATGTTGTTGATTAGTGACCAAACACTTAGTCATTTGCAAGTCATTTACTAGGAAAGATTACAAGGTCATCACTATGGTTGAGTTATCTAGTAAAGGTTGAGAAAGCAACACTTTTACCAAGCAAGACAATGATTATTGAGGATTTAGTAGTGACGAATAAGATATGCAAGCCAAGGAATATAGTATGAGCCTAGTGACATAATGATGACTGAGCATATTGAGAATTTATAAGGTTTTGAGTAAAAAAAATACATGACCACATGTTAGAGCACTCAAGTGCTAAGTAATGTAGTTTTGATAAGTGAGTTTGTAATGGAATAAACTTGTATAATCATTTTGGATGAGATTTCTATAAGATTTAATATCTATATAGCCATATCAAATTTTGATTGCACATCATTATCAAAAGGTAATGATCCCTAGGAAAGTTTTCAACCAATTAAAAAAATGGATATAAATGGAAAAATATGATGAAGTTTAAATCGTTGATCAAGATTTGGAAACTTCACTTGAATTATATTTAAGGAGGATTCTAACCCTTGAATAAAACCCATACTGATAAAGAGTGGGAGACCAAAACGAAAGGATGAAATGTAGAAAGGATTCACAAATGTGAAGGAGTTAAAGAAATAGATCCAAAAAATGGAGCAATTGGAGAAATGAAGGATTAAATAGAATTATTAGATTAGGAGAATCAAATTAGAGATAGGGAAAAGATGAGACCCAATATCAGCTTGGAGAGAATATCGAGGGATATGTATTTAATTAGTTATTTTGTAATTGAGATAGGAAAAGTGTATTAACAAAGTGGTCCTAATAGGCCTATGTAAATTTCCTAAAAGAGTCCTTACTTTATTGTAAGTGTCAATTTGTCTAACAAGGCAAGACCTAATAGTCATTTAATTCTTTAATAGGAAAAACCTTTCACCTGGTAGATCATATCTTATGGTAAAAAATTATAACCTTAAAACTTTTACTTTATTGGTGCAGTAGTGAAGATTTGTGGGTTAAATACCCACCTCAATTTTACCTTCATCTTGAAGTATTTCTAGATACAATTTATGTGGACTCTTTAATTCTATATTCAAAGAACAATGATTGAGAAAATTAGATTAATTTACATTTGAGACCCATTTCCCTTAGGAACAAGTGTATAATTTCTTAGGTTTTCAATAGGAAAATAATTTTTATCTTTAAACATCTAGGTGTTATTCTCTTCCCCCACTTTACATAGGCATTTTTTCTATGAATTATCTTACTATGTGTAGTAAGAGGAAATGATGTCATATTTTTAGGATATTGTCCTTGATACATCGATGGAATAGAGGCCCTATTTCCAAGATATCTCCTTAAAGACTCTCCTCTTATGAATTATATTTTGAAAAGGTTCCATGATGTTTTGGCCATTGCTAGAAATGTTAGAGTGTGTTAATTTAGAAAAAATAAGTGGATTTTTTATGAATTCAATAAGATAACCTCAAGCCTTGAAAAATCAAATTGTTTCCAAAGGAAGACAAATAGAATCCTTTGGGTTTAGGAAAATAATATGATCAACTCTCTAAGGAAAGTGTTGAAGCAAGGAAGAAAACTATGGTGGTAATTCCACCCTAAGGAAAAGAACTCAAAACCATTAATTATAATCTCTACACTTGGCTATATTTTAACTAGAAGGTCATTAAGCATATCACAAATAGCATTAGGTAATTAAGGAACAAGAAATATGATGTGCAAAGAGATAATTCATGAAGAATCAACTATAAGGGACATTTTTATGATGATGTATAAAATTTGAAGTGCTAAATTAATCAACAAACAACAACACTTAAGATATAACCATTGAAGAGGTGTTAACTAGGTACACGTCAAAATAGAATCTCACACAAAGATTTTAACATTTTATAAAATAAGGTAAGATTATAATAACCTAAGTATGAATATTTTATAGACATGACATGTTTTAATAACCTATGTGATAAGATGACAATAAATGGCTATGATTACATATAAGATTTTTCAACTTTTAGAGTTTTTATTTTTTTTAAAATTAATTCAATACTTTAAACTTTAGTAATTAAAAATTTGGACCATTCATTAGATGCATGCAATATATGAATAAAAAATAACATGTAAAGTAAATGCATCCAAACATGTAAGCACACACACACTTGAGACCATATATGATTACCCAAAAACCCTCCAAATGAGAAGGTAAAACTGGGGTGGGGATGACACCCACAATTCTTCACTACTATAGCAATAAAGTTTCACCAATTATGGTTACAAAGTGTTGACCATGACACATGTTCTTCCCTATGAAAGGCTTTCCTTGTTAAATAGTAATAAGGATTGTTATGTCCTACCTTGGTAAAGTATTTTAACACTCTATTAGAAGTGTGCCTAATTAAAGGACTTTAGAACATTCACTTGGAATGTCACCTTGTTAAAGAATTTTGCAATGACTATTAAATCAACATTACTCAAAAGGATTTTAACCTAAATGATAAAATTGTTAGAGAGTACAATATAGTATTTGATATGATATAACTTACAACTTTAAATTGTTGATTTTAGATCATAATTTAGTCCTTCTTGATCCTCTCTTATCTGATATGTCAATTTTGCGTCTTTGATCCTCTATTCTATAAATTGATTATGCAAAATCTTTCAATATACTAAGTCACCTTAAATGATCTCTAACCAATTCATTCATTGACCTCTTGATATTACTTCTTTCTCTCAACCATCTATAGACTCCAATATTGACCACTCCATATTCCTTATAAAGACTTTGGTGGCTTAGGGTTAGCTATGAATCTATGATTGAGATTCATCCATTTTTCTACTTAAATCTTCCTATTTTTGACTAGCTACATGTGATTGCATAGGAAATACAAATAGATTCATCCTTATTTTCAAAGGTTTTGAGATCTATCCATAAGTCAACATAATTTTTTTTTACATAGTTGTTTGTGCCATCACAAACAACTATGTCCAATCTATGTTACTCGACACTTGATATTATTGATGCTCAACACATATTGTAATTCTATTTTTGGCTTGGCACCTAAACTACTTGACATCAACTATCTGCTTGACACTTGAATCACTCGACATGGTCTATGTACTCAACACTTGAGTGACTTGGCATCTATATATTTACATATTATACTTGGCATGAATTACTAGTTTGACATGAAGTAAATGTCTTAAGTGTTTTGACACTCACTTTTATTTCTAATAATCATCTCTGTCTCTATACCTTCTCTAGCTTGAGTATTCAGGGGCGAAGGAAGTCCAATTAGTTCACCAAAATATGTTCCATTCATAAAATTGTGCACTTTCATTATTGAACATTAGCATAATATCAAACAAAAAAGGTTCACAATTTTTATTTCCCAAACCATCAAGCAAGACTATATTATGACAAACTGCATTGCAGTGATAGAGAGCTAGTGGGAAATGCATTCTCTTGCCTTCCAAACTACAATTTAATTTTCATTCTTTACAATGCATTGTGCAATGCAAATTAGCAGGAGAAAAATAGAGTTACCCATTCAAAGAAAAAGAATATTTCAATCACTGGTCTAGGAAAGAACTAATAACTGAAATGAAGACACTAGATGGGCTTGTATAACTCATTTTGTTGATTTGGGGATATAAACAGTTTGAAGTCAAGGCAATAACTAATAACTAAAATGAAGAGATTAGATAGGCTTTCTCAACTCATTTTATTGATTTGGGCATGCAAATAGTTTTTGATTTGTACCCAATTCTATGAATTGTGAGATTACTATGTCTTCAATATATAGACATAGTCAGTTATTATTAGGTTACAAATTTTACCATTGTTATTAGGCTACAAATTTCAACACCCATTACTCCCTTCTCTCTTCATTATTTTAGAACGTAGCGCAATGGTATCATTATACATGTGAAGACTAATTTCTTCCTCAGGTATTGTAGGCCTATGTTTCAGAACTAGTGTGGTGCCTTCATTAGGGATTTGTTGCGACATGCATGATATATAAATCTTTGAAGACATAAGAGAGGTTATGCATAATGTGTAGATATTTTGGAGTGTGGTGTCCTAGGTGTAGAATGTGAATGTTGTACCTCTATGTAAATTTGTAAACTAATATCATTAAATCTAAGAAACCCAAATCAGTAAAAACAAAAACTGCCACAAAAGGAAATTTGATTGTGTCAAATGTACATAAGCATAGAAACATGGCATACCCAACTGACAAAAAAGTACAAGTATCTCAAAACTAACCCAAGCAACTTAAATTGAAGCAAAAAAATATCTTACCAGCTAAAGAAGTGACATGGTAGAGAGATCCATGCAAGCTAGCAATAGAGAATCTGCCAAAACCTTCAGCCTAACTTGCCAAGGCCTCAAATTTGAATCTATGTGAGCATACGATACACAGTCATCCATTGTTCCTCTTGCACCCCTCACAAATTGTCCTCCTCCAAATGGACCAACTAAACCCATAAAATAAGTGCCTAAAACTCTGTCGTTAGGCATCAATCTTCTACCAAACATGGGTGCATATCCTTGTGTTTCTAAATGCCAATATGTCCTACAAATTAGTGTGATCTCTACAAGGGTTTTAGATGGCAATAGGACCCATATCGGCCTGATTGTTTAACATATGTGCTAGGCAATTCACATCTACATTCAAACAACATTTTCTTCCTGCTATTTGTGTTAGTTTGTGTGGCTTTTTGGGATGTTGTTAGGTGTTGATTGCAACTGGCACAAAATATTTTTTTTTTGATTTTGACATAACAAGTCCGTGTTGGTCAAAATTTTGATTGACACAGGCATAACAAGCCTATGTTGGTCAAAATTTCAACCAACATGGGCATGGATTTAAAAAGTAAGATATTTTTTCTTTCCTATTCCGACCAATTTGACCTCATTTTAATAGATGGTCAAAAATTTTGGTGAAAAAATAGGGTCAAATGTAGTAGTGCCCCTTTGATATGAGTGTCAAAAGCACTTAACTATACATAAGAAATCTAATCTCCTCGAGTATAATATATTCACAACTTGGCATATATATAAAACTTCAAAATTTCAAAATTTTGTAATAGACATGTACCTCAACATTTTGTAACTCGCTCTCAATTAATGTGCCTATTTTGTATTAAAAATGGGTTCTCCATTTTGAGTAGATTTGTGTTTTGCTGATACTCTTTGTCTAATATGCTCTATCTCTTATCTTTTAATGTTGTTTTCTCCCCCTTTTTGTGTGCTCCCCCTTGCTTATTTATCTCCCTCTTCTTTCTGTCTCCCCCTTTTGCATATTTATCTCCCTTTTAACTTTATCTCCCCCTTTTTGACATTTATGTCAAACGGTTCATATGCTTAAGCTGTATTTGTCCAAAAATTTCTTGTGGACTTCCATGATTATTTTCAAAGCAATATCCCAATTTTCACATGCAACATCTAATGGCATTATTTGCATTGCTATCTCTGCTGCAAGGTGAACTAGTCTATCTAATGTTAAAAGATTTGGATCTTTATTCAGCAAAGTTTATGCAAATCCTAGTTCTTTGTGGAGTATCTCCATGTGAGGAGTTAGGGAGTCTTGGATGTTAGTAAAAATGGCTCTTATATTAGCCTCTTCTGCTATTAGCATAGCTAGTTGACTCTATGTATGAAAAAATGAATTGAAATGTTTCTCACTCTAAGCTAGGTTCTACAGTAGTTGTAGACCTGAGATTTTCAAATTTCTCTCTAGACTCAGTATTCTATGGCTTGCTTCTTTTGTGAAGACTGTGGGATCACACAATTTTGTGTACAATAAGAATATGTTCTCAAGTACTTTCTTCACCTTCTCAATTCTTGTAGCCAATTCAAATTTTTCTAGTGCTACGTCACCAAATATCTTTCCATTGACTTTCCCTTGAAATTTTCTTTTAGAACATTCCATAAGTTTGGCATTAGTATCCTAGTCTTCATTGTTCAGTTGTTCCACAATTTTTGATAGTTTTTCTAATATTGGCTTTGATTCTTCAGGTGTTGGCAAACTAAAAGAATTTAAGAAAATGTCTTTTATTTCTTGCAATGCTTGCCTCTATCTATACTCCTTTTTGAGTATTTCTTGACTCTTCTTCTTTTCTAAGGCTTCTTACATTATGCCTATCTAATCTAATGTCATGGTTGCATAATAATATCTAGGTATCACTATTTCTTAATCTAGAATTGAACCTCCATAGTGAAATACCTTACCAAATTTTTTGAACTTGAGCTTGGTGCTGAAATCTATAGTGGTATAGCTTCAATGTTCAGCCTCTGAGGGACTTTTGTAGGAGAACCAAATGTTGGTAGATTTACCAATGCTTGTATGGCTTCTTGCTTCTTTTCCTTTGGTATGTCCTTGATTTTTTAAAATCTACCTTGGTCAATTACAATTAATTGAGTTGCACCTTGTGTTTGTGCATCAAGTACAAATACATTTATTTTTCCTATTTGTTCTTTTGTAGTCTTCTCTTCTTATGCAGTCTGTTGTTGTTCAACCATATCACTTTGATAGTTGTGTCAACCTTTCTAGATATATATTTTGGTGTTTTTACTAAAGTTTGAGCACTAGTAGGTAAAGGGATGATAGAAGGTGGTTCTTGTGTGTTCATTTTATCCCTTCTAATGTCAGCTACTACCTTTTGAAGTTCATAAACACTGACCAATATTGGATTCTCATACAATCTAGCTTCTAGTGTGGATTGGTCAAGGATCTTCTTTAGGTCTTCTATAGATAAGGGGTTGATGTTCTAAGCTAAGCTATTAGGAACATCCTTTATAGTCATAGTGTCTATAGGCATGCTTGTTTCATGTGAAGGACTCATGCTTGGCATTTGTGCATCTTGCACACTCTATTCTTCCTACTACTCTTCAGTTGTAGCTGTCTCATTTGTCTTCTTTTGTGTCTCCATTAGTATTGTGTTTTTCTATTTCATCTTCCTTTTCTTCTTCTTCATCTCCATTGTTTCTTCTCTCAAATGGATCTTCCTCTCCTTGTTTTACTATTGTCAATCCATAGATTAATTTCCACATGTGAGTGTATTTCTTCACAACATCGTCAATGTTATTCTAAAGTACATTGAATGTCCTATAATTAGGTGCAAATCTTCCACCATACTTCTTATTAGATTTGAAAATTTTCCCCTTTATCAGCTCTGGCATCACATGGGCTAGTGTTGATTACTTTTTTGTTTCTCTATGTTCAAACAATAATGCCACTTATTTTCAACAATTGTATATAACTCCTTTGGCATTGTATTGTCAAAAATTCAAGTGGAGTATTCTTGAATTTAGACATCATTGCATAGATTGGCTCTTCTACTTGGTTCTACTCTTCTCTACCAAGATTTTCAAAGTTAATACTCTTTAAGCCTATCACATCTGCATTATTCTTAACATTATCATAGATATTTTCAAGATCATATTTAGGTCCATGACTTACCACTCTAAATTGAGTTGTAGCTTTAGACTCTTTCCTTTCATCATCTCTCTAGTTGTGCAATGTATTTTATTCTTCATGTCTTCTACACTAGGCCCTTCTGTTTAGTAGCCTTTGTCTTCTCTTTTTCTTGCTCTTTGTCCTTTTGAGTAGTAGCCCTTGTACTTTCCCTGGTTGTTGGTGTTGTTGGCTTTGTTGGGTTGGGCTTGGCAGTCTTCTTGCCCCTAGTTTTTGCTACAATGTCCTTAGTGTCCTCACACATGCCTTGGGTAAAAGCTAGAGGTTATTCAGCTCATACCTCTTCTTCCTCTTCATCTTCTTCACCATCTTCTTCTTCCTCTTCACCTGCACCTTCTCCAAATTTGGCCTTCAATTTCTTCACCATTTTGTCTTTCTTCTTTAGTGTGGAGGTTGTCTTTCACTCCATATCAAATTTGGATTTCACAACATCATAATTTCCATATGTCTTGGCATTTTTGTCAATATTTTCTACTAGGAGTGTAGTGATGGTAGTTGAGGCTTCATCAACATTGATTTCATAGCCTAAGGCTCTTAGCCATCTAACTGTGAGGCCTCGCCCCAACCCATTGTAGCATAGTGATACATTACTATTATTTTGATATTCACAACTCGAGATGTCGAGACATATTTGATGCTTAGAAAATACTTTATTATTTCATGTTGTGTGATGTTACTTTCGGATATATTTGATGATTATCATTTAATGTTTCATGTATATGTATGTTGATGAAACTAGTAAATGTAGGATTGAGACTTTTCTTTAAGAGCTTTTAAATGATTAATAATTAAGCAGGATGAAGAAACCCTTATTGATGTATGTTTTAATTTATGTGAATTTCTGATACGTATACATTTATGTACATGTAATTTTATGGGACTACTGATGTGTGCAATGAGTGTGTAGATAATTTAGCCAAGAAACCCTACGGAGAAATAGAACTGATCTCTTTGTGCTAATTTTGGAAACCTTGTTGTTTGTAATTCACGTGTTGTATTGTGAGATATATGTATGTATCTTCTTTGTTTAGTGAATGTTAATGTTTGTAACTATGTTCTTTAGTGTCGCTTGACACTCGTAAATTGTTTATGTGCTTTAGTGTGCTGTTTAAGGTTAGTTGTTTAACCTTTGGATCCAAGTTGGTTTAGTTGGTGTCAGTTTGCTAATTGAGTTCTTAATTGAGGTTAGTCATCCCTTAATCGAAATTAGTGTTTAATCTATAGTGTTAGAGTAGTTAGATGGTCCTATTTTATTCCTAAATTTTTATTGGCTCTAAACCTCTTTCCTAAGGCTTAAAACTCAATATAATTATACCCAAAGGGTATGGGTATGGGTTAGGGGTCTTTTCCAACCCCTAAGCACCTTTTATTGACTTTTGAGGTTACTCAAAAAGTCTCTTTTTGCCTTTGTGCGAAAATTGACCATGGTTATCTTGAGTTACTTCACCTCATCTCCACTTAGGGTTTAATTATAGTGTAGGTTGAGTTAGGAGTTTCTAGAATTGCAAGTGGGTGGGGTAGTTATTGAGCCCTTGGGTGGTTGTGTTGGAGGCCTATTTAGAGGCCCTTCTTGGTCTTGTGGAGGTTGTTACCCAATCTCTACATTTAGAGAGAAGTTCTTGAAGATTGAAGGAAGGAAGTGGAAACTCTACTCAAATTTTTTCATTGTCATTACCTCTTTGTGAAGGTAGGAAATTCTCATCTCCCTTATTCAATTTTTATGTTTTGTTTCATGCTCATGCTACTTTTTGGTTGTTTCAATGTTTGTATGTTTGTGGGTATGTTGGGAAGATTTGAAAACCATGTTATTTTGGTTGTTTTCCTTTCATGTTTATGTTTGCAATTTTGAGATTTTTCTTGCATGGGTGTTTTGGTATTACTCACCCTTGGAGAGGGCAGAAGTGACCAATTTTGGGAAAGGTCTATTTAGTTGGACTCCAACCAGTGTAGAGTATGGCATGTTTAAATGATAGAACGAAAGTTCTTGGTTAATAGCCCCAATTGGGCATCTGATTTGGTGTTGTGCTCGACTTCTCCTAGTTGGAAGAATCCACCTTTCCCTAGTGTTGAGTTATTGTAGATCTTGTTGTGAAAACCTTGTATAAATATGCATGTTTTGAATTGTTCTTGTTCATGCTTTTGGTCACCTGATCAGATTTTGTTTCCTCCATGGTTCTAGAAATGAGCTACAAAAAACATTATAAATCCCTTGATTATGATCATGAAGAAAATTTGATTTAATTGTTGAAATTTGGGATTGAGATCCTATTGTAAATTGTATTTTAAACCTTGTTGTAATTGGTAACGAAGCTGGGTTTTCTTCTTGATTCTTTCCCGGCTGAGCCTTTGAATCAAGTTTGCCAATAAAATTGGTGTTGAGAATAATTGCTTGTTATGTGATTTAATTGTAAATTTTAAATTTAGATGGTTGAATCTCAAAATTTGGATGGAATTGATGATGTTCAATTTGGTAAAAATTTAAAAGTTTTCCTTTATGTTGAAAATGAAAATTTGGATCATGGATGTAGATTCAGGTTGGATGGTTATTTGAATCAAACAATTCTTGCATCATTGATCTAAAATGAATAATCCATACTCTTAGTATATTAAGTTGTAATAAGTTTTTATAGATTGTTTTAAAAAGGACCATTTATTTTCTCTTGATTATTAAGAAACAAAAAAAAAAAAACATATCTTACATTGCTCTTGAAATTCTCTACTTAGAATAATTTCCAGAAAAAAATATACACTCCAAGGAGCAAAAAAATGCTCATTGGAAATTGTATGAGAAATATTTTTATTTTGAATTGGAATAATAGAGAATATTCTTTTAAATATTCTTTCCATTTAAATTTTATGATAAAACAAAATCAAGTTTAGGCATTATATACATGGTAAAGTTTTAAAAGAAATTCAAATATATATATATATATATAACATCTCATCATCTCCTCACCTATTTAACTTTATGTCATTAATATTTTTCCTTTTTGATGGATGTCAACTTGGGAGAGTCTTTTAAGAAAGGTTTTTTTTCTTCTAAAATATCTTGTACATGGGGGAGGCTGATGTCACCCTGTCCCCATGTCACATCCCCTTTATCCTTCTCAAGTGAGTGCTCAAGCTTGGAAGGAAGGGCATTAAGTTAGTTTTTTGTTTCAAAGCAAAATTAATTGAAGTTTCCATCTTTTCTGGGTCACCCACATATCATTAGGACTGACGCAAGGTCAGTGTGGGGCAGTGTGCCTTCTCAGCGCTTGGGAAAGCGTAGGTCTTGGGTAGGGGGGGGGGGGGGGAGTGACATGGCAGTAGGGGGAGTAGGGGTGTAGGGGGGTGTAGGGAGGTTAAGATAGGGTTAGATTAAGTTAGGATGTTAGTTTTAGTGTTTAGTTAATTTTTAAATTAAGTTAGTTTAGTTTTTATTTGTATATTGTTTTAGATTAGTTAAGTTTTAGAGTTATGATATTTTATGTAATGCTAGTTTTAAAGTTAATAAGTTTTATTTGTTGTTAGTTTCAGAACTAAGTTAGTTTAACATTAAAAATGTAATATAGTTTTAGATTTTAAATTAGTTAGCATTATATATATATATATATATATATATATTGTAATATAATTTAGTTGCAATTATAGTTGTAATTTAGTTAGTTAGTTCTTAGATTTATTTAATTGTTTTAATATTAATGTTAATTAGTCTTGGAATATTATTACCTTCAATTTAGATGTATGTAAAATTGATTTTAGTATTTTATTTAAGTTAAATTTGTTTAGATTTTAGAGATGTTAATATTGAATAGAATCTTGTTAATTTAGTTTTAATAAATTGATTTATTAAATTAACTTTGTTAAAGATAGTTAGTATTAGATGTAAATATTAATGGGTTTAATTAAAGATGGTTAGTCCCATGTATCAAATTTTAGTAGACTAATTAATAATTTGTTTAATTAATAATTGATATGAATCTTATAACAAAAGTTTTAATATCTTAACGATGTAATCATCCTCATATTATAATCTTAAGACAAAATGTAGAGAACCTGTATGTAATATGTTATCTCAATTATTTCATCTTAAAGCACTTTAATTAATAATTATAATTATAAAAAAAAATTGTGTGTTTTTTCCCTCGTAGATTGGGCATGACAATTTGGTATCAGAGCCCATGTTTGAACACTAGGAACCTTATACCATTGTGCTTCCTAAACCTAACTCAAATTTTTAATTGTGTAGATGCTGCCTATTACTCGTAGCCGGCAAGGTAGAGGTCGTAGGGCTAGAGGTGGTAGAGTGGGTCAGGAGGATGGACCACCTCCACCACCACCACCTCCACCTCCACCGCCATCAAACCTGAACCAGGACATTATAGATGCACTTCAGACTTTGATCGGTGTAGTTCAACAGAGAGTAGTACTCGTAGTCTAGCCAGTTCAACAGATTCTAGTGGTGGAAGTAGAAGGACCTGAAGGAGGTTGCCCCAGAGTCAGAGAGAGGACTAGGAGTCCCCCACCGAGGCAGTTAGAGGGTCAGGGTGAACATGAGGAAGAGTCCATATACACTAGAGAGGACCCCCATTTGACAGACCTCTTAGACATGTAGGAGATGATATCAGGGAATTGATTTGACTCGGACCACCATTGTTTACCAGTACCACTGAGGGTTCAGTAGTAGAGGCATGGTTGTAGAGCCTACAGTGGTGCTTGAAGTTATGCCCTTATGGGAGTAATCTAAAAGCATGCCTAGCAGTTCATCAGTTGAGAGGGGATGCCTCCAACTTGTGGCATCAGGAGGAGATCATAGGTGGAGTGAGGATGGACACCCTCACTTGGGAATCTTTCCCAGAAATATTTCGGGAGAGGTACTTGTCAGAGCATTTTTGGCAAAAAGAAATAGAGGAGTTCCATTCTCTTTATCAGAGAGGCCTTTTAGTGGCTCAGTACGAGAGCAGGTTTCTTGAGCTCCTTCCTTATGTGGAATACATGAAGGATGAGAAACTATGGGTGCATCGCTTTATCATGGGGCTCAATTTATCTCTTTAGGGACCAGTTTGAATGGCCTTCCCTACCACCTTTAGATAGGCAGTGGAGATAGCACTAGTTTTTGAAGATACTTGAGGTAGGTAGGAGTCATGGGATCAGTCTTAGAACCAAAACTTCTCCCAGCAAAAATCCCCTTGGAAAGGGAATCAGAACTATATAGCAGGGTCCTCTAAGGGCCAACAGTCTTAGCAGCCAAAACCCCAGCAACAATAGCAGAAACCTTCTCAGGTTTATTAGGGCTCCAAGCCCAAGTAGTGGTAGTCACAGGGTCCTAGGTAGGATTAGAAAGTACAGGCCCCATAGTCACAGTTAGTGAAGACTCAGCTATCTTCTAGGGGAGGATTCAACGGATCTAGCAGGTCAGGAGGCCCACAATAGTCTGGGTCACAAGGTGCATGATCTTATACTCATGAACCATGCTACATTTGTGGTGGCATGGATGATATAGCTAGGGAGTGTCTATAGGGACAGGCATCCAGTGGTCAGAGCAGGGCTTTTTCAGAGCCGATAGTTAGTGACCTGGGTAGATCCCATAGAGTTTTTGCAGTGGTTGACAACTGCCAGGCCGAGCATCAGGCTATAGTTATTGAGGCTACCGATATTATACAAGGTTGTATGGTTGTAGTTTTATTTGATTTTGGGGCTACTAACTCTTTTATATCTCCATTTGTGGTGGAGCATTGTGGGCTAGTGGCAGTTAGACAGGATGTTAGTTGGGAGGTAGAGTTAGCCTCAGGAGCCAGAGTGTTAGTTAGTTCCATGGTGCAGAGTTGTTAGATGCAAATTGGAGACATGTCCACTAGGACTGATCTATGCATTACCCCTCTAGGCTCTTATGATGTTGTTCTTGGCATGGATTGGCTTTATGCCCACAATGCCAAGATGGATTATCGACAAAAGAGGGTGGAATGTGTGGATGATGATGGTATCTCTAGGGAGATCTTCAGAGTGAAGAGGCCAGTGTCCCTTGGTATGATTTCCACTATGCAGCTTAGATGGTGCATGCGAAAGGGTTGTCAATTGTTTTCTATCACTATTAGTGACAGAGAGGAAGATTCTGAGAGGGAGCCATCCCTTGATGATTTTCCAATCCTTCAGGAGTTTGCAAATGTGTTTCCTTCAAAGCTTCCTGGCATGCCTCCACCTTGAGCAGTGGATTTTCATATAGACCTAGCACCAGGAGCTGAGCCAGTTTTGAGAGCACATTACAAGATGACTACTCATGAGCTTAGTGAGCTAAAGGCTTAGTTGGAGGAACTCCTAGAGAAGGGGCATATTCGACCTAATGTGTCACCTTAGGGTGCACCAGTGATCTTCGTCAAGATGAAGGATGGATCACTTAGGTTGTGTATCGATTATTGGCAATTGAACAAAGTGACCATCAAGAACCGCTATCCTCTTCCCAGAATTGATGACCTCTTTGATCAATTGTAGGGTGCCCAAGTATTTTCAAAGATTAACCTAAATTTGGGTTACCATCAGTTAAGGATTGTGGATAGTGATATCCCCAAGACAACTTTTCGTACTAGGTATGGACGCTACAAATTCACCGTGGTACCTTTTGGCCTTATGAATGCTCTAGCTGTATTCATGAGCCTCATGAATGGAGTATTTCATACCTTTTTGGATAAGTTTGTGGTTGTGTTTCTTTATGACATTTTGATTTATTCTCATAATGAGAGAGAGCATGAAGAGCACCTGAGACAAGTATTGCAGAGGCTGAGAGATAATCAGTTGTTTGGCAACTTGTTGAAGTGTGCATTTTTCAGACCTAAGATACATTGTTTGGGTCATGTCATATCAGGTAATGGTGTCTTAGTAGAACCATCAAAGATTAGGGCTATCATGGATTGACTATTACCCACTAGTGTTACTGAAGTGAGGAGCTTTATGGGGCTAGCAGGATATTACCGACGCTTCATTTCAAGATTCTCTAGATTGGCACACCCCATTACATCTCTTTAGAAAAAGGGGAAGAAGTACGAGTGGATAGAGAAGTGTGGTAGAGCTTTTGAAGAGCTCAAGAGAGCCCTCATGAGTGCACCAATTCTTGTAGTACCAGATCCTATTGCAAATTTTGTGGTGTGCACCAATCCATCTTTAGATGGTTTAGGGGCAATCCTTATGCAGGAAGGATGACCTATTTCCTTTGAGTCTAGGAAGTTGAAGACTCATGAACTCAATTATCCTACTCATGACCTAGAACTAGTGGCAGTGGTTCATGCCTTGGTGAGATGGCAACATTTCTTTCTGGGTCATAGATTTGAGCTTCATTATGATCACCAGAGCTTGTAGTATATATTTTCTCAGCCAAACCTTAATGCTAGGCAAAGAAGGTGGATGGAGTTTCTATGTGAGTATGATTTTGATGTTCATTACATCAAGGGAAAGGAGAATGTGCTTGTAGATGCCTTAAGCAGAAGGCACCATGAGCTTTCATCTATGACTACTTGCACTGACTTAAGAGAGTGGATCTTACAACACTTACCAGCTGATGAGGTTTATGCAGAAGTTAGTCAATTAGTACATTCTTAGAGACCCTTGGAAGGGAAGTTTGTAGAGTATTCTTTGGAGTTCGATGGACTTTTATGTCATATGGGATGTATGTATGTACCTTCCATTGGGGGTTTGCACGAGCTCATTGTACTTGAGGCTCACAGAGCACCTTATGCAGCGCACCATGGTGTTAAGAAGTTACATGCAAATTCGAGGCAGTTGTATCATTGGCCAGGCATGAGAGTGCATATTGCTAGCATAGTTGTGAGATGCCTTGAGTGCCAGAGGTTGAAGGCAGAGCACCGTCATCCTAGCGGGCTTCTCCAGCCACATGAGATTTTAGTGTGGAAATGGGACACTATATCTATGGATTTTATTGTTGGTCTTCCTATGTCATCTCGTCACCATGATGCCATTTTGGTAATAGTTGACACATTGAACAAGGTTGCCCATTTCTCACCCATGTGTACTACATTCACAACACAAGACATAGCTTAGGTGTTCTTGTGAGACATTGTTAGACTTCATGGTGTTCCCCATAAGATCATCTCCGATAGAGACTCATTGTTCACTTCTTCATTTTGGAGAGAGTTGCAATCAGCTTTGGGCACTAGGCTCAACTTTAATACAACGTACCACCCTCAGATTGATGGCCAAACTGAGCGAGTGAATCAAGTTTTGGAGGACATGCTATGTATGTACGTGATTGATCATCAAGTCAAATGGGAGAAATATCTTCATCTTGTCGAGTTTTCTTATAACAATGGGCATCATTCTTCCATAGGTATGCCGCCTTATGAGGCTTTGTACGGGAGACCATGCAGGACAACCTTGAGTTGGGATAGCATCAAGGATCGAGTATTTATTGGTCCCCAGTTAGTAAAGGAGATGGAGCAGTAGGTGACACTAATTAGGCAATGCTTGAGAGAGGCACAAGATAGGAAGAGAAGTATTTTGATGTGAAGAGGATAGATCAAGAGTATCAAGTTGGTGATAGAGTGTTCTTGAGGGTGTGACCACACAATAGTCTGATTCATTTTGAAAAGGGCTCTAAGTTGGCACCCCAGTTTGTTGGGCCATTCGAAATCCTTGAGAGGATAGGACCTATTGCATACCATTTAGCTTTGCCACCTAGCCTGTCATGCATCCATGATGTGTTTCATATTTTAGTACTTAGAGGATAAATTTATGATGAGTCTCATATTATAGATTGGGATGCCTTATAGGTGGAGTCGGACGGAATGCTAGCACTGGAGCCTATCCGCATTATTGCCCGATGGACCCTAGCACTTTGAGGCCGAGAGCTGGACCAGGTTAGGGTCCAGTGGGACTGTTATGATGAGGTCACAGCTTCTTGGGAGGATGCAGTGTAGATGCGATCTCAGTATCCATATCTTTTTTATAAACTCCAGGAGGAAGTTCATGCCTAGTGGGGGAGGATGTGAGGCCTCACCCCAACCCATCGTAGCATAGTGATGCATTACTATTATTTTGATATTCACGACTCAAGATGTTGAGACATATCTAATGCTTAGAACATACTTTATTATTTCATGTTGTGTGATGTTACTTTCAGATATATTTGATGATTGTCATTTAATGTTTCATGTATATGTGTGTTGATGAAACTAGTAAATGTAGGATTCAAGCATTGTATCTCTATGCAGGGATGAAGCTGGGTGCAATGTTTTTCTCAAGTGGCTTGCCGGTGGAAGTAATGGCAGATGCATAGGAAGTTCGAGGTGATACCACGAGAGGTTTGATATTCTTCAAAAATGAAATAGCTAGAGATTCTCGATGCCAAAGGAAAAGAATGTGAATGCTAGTTCATGCACAAGTGGACATCATATGAAAAATACCAAATCTGGACGTGCAGCTAGAAGAGGATTATGAAGATTTATCTGCCTATAGATTTCTCTAGTTCCTTAAATATTTTCAATTTCATACGGTGCAAAAGATGACAAATATGAAATGAAGGCCTGGGTGTATACGTGTAAGGGAAAGGAATTGATGAATACACCACCAGTTATAATGCGTATTAAAATTTTAACTATTGGTTAGTTTTCTTCATGAAGAGGTGTGAAGATTTAGGAAAAACAAACCGATGCCTCTTGAGGGTTTATAAATATGTGATGTAAAGCATAGGAAAGAGAGAAGAGATAGAAGATTTATTTTCTTAAAAAAGTATATAGAGTTTTGTCATCATTGTGCATACATGTTTGAAATTCATTTTATTTTAAAGGAGAAGTTGGATTTTTGAACCAAGCATAGAGATTGTAATCTTTTGAGTACTGATGTAGACATTTGGTGCACCTTATTGTGCTGAATAGAGCTCCAGGAAGCTGAGGGTCTTTAGTATAATTTATCTATCAAATAAAAATAGTAAGGAGTTCAATTGTTTTAGAGTTGGAATATATATAGTTCGTCCTTTGTAATGTTGATCATTTCTTTCTTTATAATTTTCTAATTTGAGAAGAACACTAAGTTGTTAATTATTTTCGAATTTGACAAATACAAATAACATAGGAATAAGCATTTCCTGTTATTTGTATCTATTGTGTCCATTAATGGTTAAAGCATAATAGAGAATTCTAAAAATGTTAAAATATAATAACTTGTGGCATCATAATTAGTAAATTTTTGAGCAAAGATTATATTATCAATATTATAAAGATGTATATATATATATATATATATATTTGACTCTATTACCCAACTGGAATTAGGCACTGGTTATAAGATCACATGTTGGCAATTTTTCATCTTCTTTCTTTAAAACTCCTTTATTAAGCAATTACTTTAACTTTTTTTTTTTTTAGCATAATACAATCCTAATAAACGATCCATGTTTGAAGTTATATCTAGAAGTTTTCCTTAACACTTGCTAGTTGAAGGAATTTGGTTTGCAATCCGCTATAATACATTTTGCATCCGAGTTTTGGGATTTGGGTAAACAGGCCTTGGTCCAATGGAACCTAAAGCGTAGAGGATTCAATCCTATCACGTTGGCCAAAATTAGTTAGATACCCAGCATCGAGCATGCAAGGCTTGTAGGTTTCTAACCATCGATTTTGATAACCAACAGATTGGCGACTTTGCTAGGGAAACGTTGTAAGTAAAGTTTACTTACTCTAGGACCAGTTTAGAGTTTCATTTAGGCAAAATCCTAAGAGGTGAGATTTTTGATTTCATCTTCTTTCGCTTAGATAAATTAGTAAGTTTTCTTTTGTTTCCAGTTGTTGTTTTCAAATTCCAACATTCAGATTTTTAAATCATTATTGTGTTAAAATTTGCAAATCTTTTCTAAAAATTTCAAAGCTGTGCTCAAAAGTCTTAAAGCTTTGGCTTAAAATGTCATTTATTTAATCAGCAATTAAAAGGAGATATTTTTCTTACTTTCAGCAAGCTATTTTTTAAGTTATTGGAATAAAGCTCTACTGGATATAGAACGCAAATTTTCATTTCTTTGTGTTTAAAAGAAATTGGTGACTCTATTGTATATTTTGATCAGCATTTGTTTGATTTTTCAAGTGTATGTGGGGTAGAAGATCGGTAAACCCCCAGCCTAAAAGACTTGTGCAACTCACTTTTGGAAAGAAGCCAAAGAATAAGAAAGGGAATAATCAAAAGGCAAAGATGTTTTATACATGACATAGAAATTTTCTGGAAAGAGCTAATGAACAACCCAAAGTTTGCGAATCAAGCCATAATAGCCCAAAAAATGAAGAAGAAAACTCGTTCTTTCATATTCCTAGGATTGATGAAGAGCCTCAATGTGAAGTAACTCATATAGAAGATGATGATAAACAAGAACAAATAATGTAGTGGGGCATGATAATAAGGAAAATGGCTGAAACTACTAATGGAAATAGCACAATTTTGGCAAAAGCGTTAAAAATGCAGCCGGATGATATCCTAGCAAAAATAGGAATGTCAAAGGACATTATTACTTCCCCACCTAAACCTTCTAATGAACAAAGATCAGATAGATGGAAGGAAAAAAAATCAGATCAAAATACTCCGCCTAGGTATAATTCGCCTCACAGAAAGAATTTGGAGGCACAATATGCTACTAATCATGATAATCCACTATTTGAAAATAGAAGAGAGAGAAATCAAGATAACAATTTTAATAGATATAATAACCAAAGAACATGGAACAATGGTCCAAATAATAGAGGAATTCAGCAAAATAGTGGGAATACTAGACAACCTTATGGGGAAAATTAGAATAACAATAATCAAAACATTCAAGGATATGTGGCTCAAAATAAAGGCAATAGAAATCAAGTGATGCAACAACTAATGGCAATTGAACGCTATAGGCAACTTGAATTCATTGGGATTCAAGGATATCTGAATCCTATTTCAAATGATTTGAGGAATGCCATCCCAAAATTTAGCTGAAAGACATGTTATCAACCTAAAAAATGTGATTGAAGATTTTGAAGATGAACATGAAGATGTGTTCATGAAATTGTTTGTTCAATCATTAACTGATGATGTTGTGGAATGGTATAGAAGTTTGCCAGATAGATCAATTTTTGGCTAGTGTAATTTTGCAGATCAATTCATTGAACAATTTGGGGATCACACTAATACATCTTTCGCGTCACATGAATTGACTAACATTAAGAAGAACTCAAATGAATCAGTGTCAGAGTTCAACAAAAGATTCAATAAAGTCCTTAACAGAATTCCAAGAGAAACTAGGCCCATAGATTCATTCTTGATTGATTTTTATTTAAGTGCCTTTGATAGCAAAACTCACTATGAAATAAGATCTCATAGACCTTCCTCGCTACCCCAAGCTTTCAAGGTTGCCATGACTATTGAAAATGATAGGAAGGCTGCAGGAAGAGTTAATAAGAGGGATGATTCAAAATTGTATAACCCAAAAAATCCTAAGCAGGATGAATTTAAAGAAATAATGGATATGTTAAAAGAGATAAAAGTCAAAAATGAGAAGCCACCCTTTAATAAAAATAATAGAGTAAGATTACATGATATGCCTTATAACACAAACTGGAAGGATGGAAAACCAGAGAGACCAACTCATGCTAAAGATACACCTGATCCCTTGAAGAAAGTGAATATTGTTGATGATGGCCCATGGCGTGATGCGTGTACGCTGCCCCACGGTCCTAATCATTGTATTTTTGAGCAAGCTATTTTTGAAGAAGGAAATCAGGAAAGTGAAGAACAACCCATGGTCAACGCAATATCATTTGAACCAATATGGGGAGGAGATGAAGATGATTTTAGGGATGAAGATCAGAATGCTGATTATTATTATAGAGGCTCTAACCAGCAGCGATGTACTCAACAAGTCTTTTTAGATGAAGAAGATAATCCTACTCTTCGTAGATTAACAACAGAAAAAAGAAGAGCTTATACTATTGCAGCAGTTGAGCATGCTAAACATACATACCAAAGAAGGAACAAAGATAATAATACTAATCAAGGAACTCTTGCTGGTATATTTGTAAGGAATCAGCAGCATATTGAAGCATCTAAGAAGCCTGAAAATCAAGCTCAAACCAAACAGAAGGAAGGTAACCAAACTTATAGAATGACCAAGCAACCAATTGTGCAAACACATGGTAAGAAAATATCCGATTGTCATAGTTTTATGAGTCATGTTTTATCTCAATTAAAGATTATTGTGCCACTAATGGATATGATGAAATTAGCTGATTACAGGCATGGAATGGTGAAGATATTGTCTAATGTGCAAGATATTAACAATAAGGATGATGATAAAAGTAATGAAGAAATGCCCATTGTATATCTAGGAACAACATTAAATAAAAGGGAAAATCAAGTATACCCATTCTATTTAACATTGTTGATAAACAATAAATTGGTAAAAAATTGTATTATTGATTCTAGCACAGCAGTCAATATTATGTCTACTGATGTAATGAAGGAAATTGGACTAAAAGTTGATACCCCTTTATGGAAAGTGTTATGACATGGATAATAGATCTGTACTTGTATTTGGAATAATTAAAAATGTTGAATTTCATTTTCCATCATTTTCGCATATATCATATAGAACTGACATTAAAGTAGTTGAAATATCAGCAAGTTATGGTATGTTGTTATCTAGGGAATGGTCAAACTTGGTTGGAGGTCATGTGTAGTTAGATATGTCTTATGCTACTATTCCTGTCAGAGGTAAGGAAATACGAATCAAAAGGGAACCCCAATTGTACTATTTTGTTGAAGACTACATTTTGGATCCCGAAGTTAACTTTTTCCATTCAGACATGGACAACTTCCAAGTAAGCATAACCAAACCTACTTCTAAGATTGTTGATCCAATTTGAATTTATGTAAAAGAAAATTGTAATGATATTTGGCAAATTTTTTTTGATGGCGCATGTAGTAAGGAAGGAAATGGGGTTGGCGTTATTTTTGTTTCGCTATCAGGTAAAACTTTTAAATTTTCTTTCTTACTGAACTTCGAATGCACTAATAATATTGCTAAGTATGAGGCGTTAGTCATTGGTCTTGGTATTGCTAAAGCATATAGGATTAAAATGCTCGCTGTTTTAGGGGATTCAAATTTAATTGTTTCGCAAATTAGGCATAAATTTTCAACTAGGAACCCCAGATTAAAACAGTATCGAAATTATGTATGGGATTTGATAGAATTATTTGATGCCTTTTCAATCAAATGGGTCAATAGACAAACCAATTACCTAGCTGATATAATGGCTAATCTAGCTATTAGGCAAATGGATATTCCATTTGATGAAGTTATTTAGGTTGAAATGAAAAATAGACCTTCTATACCGAACAATGTTCAAAACTGGCAAGTTTTTAAGGACGATAATGATATCATTAAATTTTTGACTTGCCAAGAAGATTATGAAAATCAATTCATTGATTGGAATGGGTACATAGAAGAAGAAGATGGTAAGGAAACATTTTTTAGAAAGGAAATAATGCAATTAAAAACTAATAAAATACCAAAAGGTCTTGTTTCTTTAGAGAAAATCTTTGACAAAAACAAAAGTCCAAAAAATAGCAAATCTACCAAGATCCAAAATGAAATTGAGGAAATTAATTTGGGAAGTGAAAGTTCTCCCAAGAAGGTTTACATAGGGAAGAAGTTGTCATAAAAAATAAGGACTAAGTTAATTTCTTTATTAAGAAAATATAGACACGTCTTTTCTTGGAGCTATGATGAGCTTAAAGCATATAGGGAAGATTTGTTTCAGCATGAAATACCTCTTAAATCAGATGCCAAACCATTTAGACAAAGACAATGTCCGATAAGTCCAACATTAGCTCCAAAAATGAAAGATGAAATCATCAAATTAAGAGACGCCAGAATTATAAAACCTATAAGGCATTCTACATGGGTTTCAAATTTAGTCCCAATTAGAAAGAAGAATGGAGATATACGGTTATGTATAGATTTTAGAAACTTGAATATATCTTCCCTTAAGGACAATTATGCATTACCTAACATGGAGATTTTATTACAAAAGGTAACCGGAAATGAATTACTATCTATGATGGATGGATTGTCGGGTTATAATCAAGTCAAAGTAAAAGAATTCGAACAATACAAGACTTCTTTTACCACACCTTGGGGTACCTATGTCTATGCTAGGATGCCTTTTGGGTTAACAAACGCAGGGGCTACCTTTAAAAGGGCAATGGATGTTGCTTTTGATGGATTGATTGACTTGATCATGGTTGTCTACCAAGATGACCTTACTGCTTATTCAAAGAAAGTAGAAGACCATTGTAAGCATTTAGAAAAGATCTTCATAAGGGCTCTTGAATTTGGAATCTCCTTGAACTCTAAAAAATCTCAATTCGGGGTGACTGAAGGGAAATTGTTGGGTCATATCGTCTCCAAGGATGGGGTTAAAATTGACCCCGAATGGGTAGCAGCCATTGATAACATTCAGATACCTAAAACAACTAGGGGAATCCAATCTTTCTTTGGGAAAATAAATTTTGTGAGAAGGTTCGTCTCTAATTTTGCTGAAATTGTTAAATCTATTTCTAAGATGTTTAAGAAGGGTGCTAAAATTTCTTGGTATAATGAGGCTGTAGGGGCATTCTCTAAGATAAAGCAAGCTATAAAACAAGCCCCTATTCTAAAATCCCTTGATTTAAAGAAGCCGTTCCAGTTATTTTCATTTGCCTCTTATCATACCATAGCCGTGTTCATGCTACAAAAGAACGATGAAGGATACGAGCAACCAATTGCATTCTTTAGTAAGAGTTTACAAGCCACTAAATTAAATTATGATATAAATGAAAAATAGGCTTATGCTTTGGTCAAGGCAGTTAAATCTTTTCGATCTTACCTAGTAGGGGCTGAAGTTATCGCCTATGTACCAAATGTTACCATTAAGGACATATTTACACAATCTAAAACCACTAGAAGATGATGTCATTGGATAAATCAGATCCAAGAGTTCAATATAGATATTCGAATTACTAAATTAGTTAGAGGACAGGGTTTAGCTAAGCTTATGGCAGAGTCAAATTTGGAGGTTGTGCAAGTCAACCAAATTAGTGATGAACATGCTAAAGTTAGTATTGGGAGATGCCCTTGGTATAAAAATATAGTATATTACTTGTAGCATACTAAATGTAAAGATGATTTAAATGAGAATCAGAAAAGGACCATAAAGTTACAAGTTGCAAAGTATATTTCAATCCAGGGTGATTTGTATTGGAAAAATTTGGATGGGATTCTACTGTTTTGTTTAGATATTGCACAATCAGAATTTATTCTCAAGGAAATGCATGAGGGGGTTTGTGGAGGTCATTTTTTAGCAAGGACTATGGCTCATCAGATATTACAAGTAGGGTACTATTGGCCTCAGCTCTTCAAAGATTGTCATGCTTATATTAGAAAATGTGAAGCCTGTCAAAAATTCTTCAGTAAGTTAAAATATGATGGTGCTCTCTCATTAAGAAAAATGCAAGTGGAGGAACCATTCCAAATGTGGGGGATTGATTTTATAGGAGAAATTAGTGGAAAGTCAAGTGGTGGACATAGCTGGATTTTAGTAACCCCTGATTACTTTACCAAATGGGTGGAAGCCATACCAACTTGGCAGTCAACAAGTAAAGTGGTTATTAAATTTCTTATGGAAAATATCTTGACTAGATTTGGAGTCCTGCAAAAAATCATAGCAGATAATGGTATGTGTTTTAGGTCTAATGAATTTGTTGAGTTTTGCAGGAAGTATGGTATTGCAGTTTCGTACTCATCTCCATATCACCCCCAAGGTAATGGACAAGCAGAATCTAGTAACAAAAACATTCTAAAGATCATTAGAAGGATGCTAGAAAATAATAAACGTGCTTGGGATTCAAAGCTAAATTCGGTGTTATGGGCAGATAGAATCACAGTAAAGAAGTCAACAGGTTTTTCTCCATTTAATCTTGTTTATGGAAAAGAGGCCAAGTGTCCCTTAAATAACTTATTACCTGTTTACAAATTTGTTACCGAGGAGAAATTAGAAGATGTTAATTTTATGGAAAATAGGTTAAATGCTTTGATTGAGCTAGATGAGGTAAGAAGGGTAGCAGAGGAGCAAAATATAAATAAACAATAGCAGGTCAAATTTCTTCATGATAAAAAATCTTCTAGTCGATCTTTCAAGGTAGGAGATTGGGTTTTAAATGGAATGGTAGGGATCAAGACAAATGTAAGCATGGAAAATTCGAAGCCTTATGGTTCAGACCATTTGTTATTTTTGATAAAGCAGGTGACAATCTTACATTTTGCAAGATACAGAGGGTCGTATACAAGAGTTTTTAGTTCATGGACAATATCTCAAACCATTTTTTCAGTGAACTTTAAAGGGAAGATATTCTGCCTCTTTCTTTACTTTTATTGTTTCTGCGTTCTTGTATTTTATTTCATTTTCTAGATTTTTATGTGCTAAACCATAAACTAATTTCCTCTAATGTGTCGCTAGGTCTGCTCTTCTAGAAATAATTGGGATCTCATTATGCCCGCTAGGGACATATGTCCCCAATGAGAGCCATTGATGGAACCAAAATAAAAATTTCGAACAATAATAGTCTTGAAGGGAGTATTTTATAGAGCAAAAAATGATAAGCAAGGCTATATATGAGAAGTGTCATTACCAATGTTTAGAGCTTGATAGAAATGTATTGAATTGGCTGCCATCAAAGACCCATGCTTTCACACAATTTTTTGGAAGATGTCATGATGCTCAGCATGTTTTATAATAGTGAAGAGATGAATCCTACAATTATAGGAGAAATTATCATCACGGTTTACCAACAACTGAAGGATAGGTCGAGGATCATGCCTGATATAGCCTGCACACTTGCTTGTATTGCTGATGATGTACTATGAGTAATAAAGGCAAGACTTTTAATCCTTGGAATCAGAAGATACATATAACCACCTCTGGTTGTAGACTGGGTAATACTATAATCAGAATGTTCATCAAATTGTATAGGTATTTCAGTGATTCTCTATGATGTTAATAAATGAGAATTTGTATTCAGAAATACATATGAGAGGGCCTCACCGGATAACAAGCGAATATGTAATTTACAGTAGATAAACTGATGAATATATGAATACAACAAATAATGCATAGATGCAGTCACAACCAAAATAGTGCAGTGATGTCGAAATCCTGATAAAAAAAATTTAAGTATTGGATTCCATTGGCAAAAAACTTTATTCATAGATTGTGTCAGTTAATTCAGAAACCAAAAGATTATGCAATTTCTACACACATGTATCAGTTTGGAAGGAGCCCAGAATAACAAATTGACAGGGCGACACAAAATTCAAAAATACATATAACAATGAAAATTAGGTTTTAGTTTGAGTATCAAGTATTCTAGATAGAGCAGGCTTCTGGAGAGTATGAATCATGCATGATGTATGCACAAAAACAATGCATTTAACAGTTGAAAATCGTGAAAGGAGGAAAAGCTATTTGGACTCGGAAGTCCCAATCATGCACCATCAAAGATTGAGGAAATACGAAGATATCAAGTTAGAGGTAACATGAATGATAGCAAGAGTGGTATCATCCATCGTATATGTTCTAGCATTTATATGCTGCAGCCACTTTTGAAGGAAGTATAATCATTTACGCATCTTCAACAACCATTCTTGTATGATGCCACTAGGAGTTGGGTACAACACCGATATAAAAAAAATTTAGTGCACAGGGAAACAATTTGAGAAGTCATTTGTTGCCAAAGAATGATATTTTATTTATAAAGGAAGCTATCTCATGCACACCCACAAAGGAATCAAGACTTGGTTGAATTTATACGTGCAACACTTTTTTGTCTATATGCAAAACATATATATCCAAAAAAAAAAAAAAAATCATATCTCCATTAACAGAGTATGCATGTACCCACATAAGCAGGGCTTGAATATGTAAGATTGAAATTTTTTATTTCAATAATGCATTGTATCTCTATATAGGGATGAAGCTGGGTGCAACATTTTTCTCAAGTGGCTTGCCGGCAGAAGTAATGGCAGACGCTTAGGAAGTTCGTGGTGATACCAGGAGAGGTTTGATATTCTTCAAAAATGAAATAGCTGGAGATTTCCGACACCAAAGGAAAAGAATGTGAATGCTAGTTCATGCGCAAGTGGACATCATATGAAAAATACCAAATCTAGTCATGCAGCCAGAAGAGGATTCTGAAGATTTATTTGCCTATAGATTTCTCCAGTTCCTTAAATATTTTCAATTTCATAAGGTGCAAAAGATGACAAATATGAAATGGAGGCTTGGGTGTATACGTGTAAGGGAAAGGAATTGATGAGTACACCACTAGTTATAATGCGTATTAACATTTTAACTATTGGTTAGTTTTCTTCATGAAGAGGTGTGATGATTTAGGAAAAACAAATGGATGCCTCTTAAGGGTTTATAAATATGTGATGTAAAGCACAGGAAAGAGAGAAGAGATAGAAGATTTATTTTCTTAAAAAAGTATATAGAGTTTTGTCATCATTGTGCATACATGTTTGAAATTCATTTTATTTTAAAGGAGAAGTTGGATTTTTGAACCAAGCATAGAGATTGTAATCTTTTGAGTACTGATGTAGACATTTGGTGGACCTTATTGTGCTGAATAGAGCTCTGGGAAGCTGAGGGTCTTCAATATAATTTATCTATCAAATAAAAATAGTAAGGATTTCAATTGCTTTAGAGGTGGAATACATATAGTTCATTCTTTGTAATGTTGATCATTTATTTCTTTATAATTTTCTAATTTGATAAGAACACTAAGTTGTTAATTGTTTTCGGATTTGACAAATACAAATAGCGTAGGAATAAGCATTTCCTGTTATTTGTATCTATTGTGTCCATTAATGGTTAAAGCATAATAGACAATTTTGAAAATGTTAAAATATAATAACTTGTGGCATCATAATTAGTAAATTTTTGAGCAAAGATTACATTATCATTATTATAAAGTTGTATGTAAAAAAAAAATATATTTGACTCTATCACCCAATTGGAATTAGGCACTGGTTATAAGATCACATTTGGCAATTTTTTATCTTCTTTCTTTAAAACTCCTTTATTAAGAAATCACTTTAACATTTTTTTTTCAGCATAATACAATCCTAATAAATGATCCACGTTTGAAGTTATATCTAGAAGTTTTCCTTAACGCTTTCCAGTTGAAGGAATTTGTTTTGCAATCCGCTATAATACATTTTGCATCTGAGTTTTGGGATTTGGGTAAACAGGCGTTGGTCTAGCGGAACCTAAAGCGCAGAGGATTCAATCCTATCACGTTGGCCAAAATCAGTTAGATACCTAGCATCGAGCAAGCAAGGCTTGTAGGTTTCTATCCATCAATTTTGATAACCAATAGTTTCAATGTTTGTATGTTTGTGGGTATGTTGGGAAGATTTGAAAACCATGTTATTTTGGTTGTTTTCCTTTCATGTTTATGTTTGCAATTTTGAGATTTTTCTTGCATGGGTGTTTTGGTATTACTCACCCTTGGAGAGGGCAGAAGTGACCAATTTTGGGAAAGGTCTATTTTGTTGGACTCCAACCAGTGTAGAGTCTCTTCTCAGGATGAGAAGAAGGAGAAAGGGTAGGGTGTTATGGGCCCCTGCCCATCAGCACAATCCTGGTATGAGTATGGCATGTTTAAATGACAAAATGAAAGTTCTTGGTTAATAGCCCTGATTGGGCATCTGATTTGTTGTTGTGCTCGACTTCTCCTAGTTGGAAGAATCTGCCTTTCCCTAGTGTTGAGTTATTGTAGATCTTGTTGTGAAAACCTTGTATAAATATGCATGTTTTGAATTGTTCTTGTTCATGCTTTTGGTCACCTTATCAGATTATGTTTCCTCCATGGTTCTAGAAATGAGCTGCAGAAAACATTATAAATCCCTTGATTATGATCATGAAGAAAATTTGATTTAATTGTTGAAATTTGGGATTGAGATCCTATTGTAAATTGTATTTTAAACCTTGTTGTAATTGGTAACAAAGCTGGGTTTTCTTCCTGATTCTTTCCCAGCTGAGCCTTTGAATCAGGTTTGCCAATAAAATTGGTGTTGAGAATAATTGTTTGTTATGTGATTTAATTGTAAATTTTAAATTTAGATGTTTGAATCTCAAAATTTGGATGGAATTGATGATGTTCAATTTGGTAAAAATTTCAAAGTTTTCCTTCATGTTGAAAATGAAAATTTGGATCATGGATGTAGATTCAGGTTAGATGGTTATTTGAATCAAACAATTCTTGCATCATTGATCTAAAATGAATAATCCATACTCTTAGTATATTAAATTGTAATAAGTTTTTATAGGTTGTTTTAAAAAGGACCATTTATTTTCCCTTGATTATTAAGAAATAGAAAAAAAAACATATCTTACATTGCTCTTGAAATTCTCTACTTAGAATAATTTCCAAAAAAAATATACACTCCCAGGAGCAAAAAAATGCTCACTGGAAATTGTATGAGAAATCTTGTTATTTTGAATGGGAGTAACAGAGAATATTCTTTTAAATATTCTTTCCATTTAAATTTTGTGATAAAACAAAATCAAGTTTAGGCATTATATACATGATAAAGTTTTAAAAGAAATTCAAAAAAAGATATATATATATATATATATATATATATATATATATATATATATATATATATATATATATATAACATCTCATCATCTCCTCACCTATTTAACTTTATGTCATTAATATGTTTCCTTCTTGGTGGACGTCAACTTGGGAGAGTCTTTTAAGAAAGGTTTTTTTTATAAAAAAAATCTTGTACATGGGGCAGGGTGATGTCACCCTGTCCCCATGTCACATCTCCTTTATCCTTCTCAAGTGAGCGCTCAAGCTTGGAAGGAAGGGCATTAAGTTAGTTTTTTGTTTCAAAGAAAAATTAATTGAAGTTGCCATCTTTTCTGGGTCGCCCACATATCATTAGGACTAACGCAGGGTCAGTGTGGGGCAACGCACCTTCTCAGTGCTTGGCAAAGTGTAGGTCTTGGGTAGAGGGGGGGGTGACATGGCAGTACAGGGTGTAGGGGTGTAGGGGGGTGTAGGGAGGTTAAGATAGCATTAGATTAAGTTAGGATGTTAGTTTTAGTGTTTAGTTAGTTTTTAAATTAAGTTAGTTTAGTTTTTATTTGTATATTGTTTTAAATTATTTAAGTTTTAGAGTTATGATATTTTATTTAATGCTAGTTTTAAAGTTAATATGTTTTCTTTGTTGTTAGTTTTAGAACTAAGTTAGTTTAACATTAAAAATATAATAAAGTTTTAGATTTTAAATTAGTTAGCATTTTTTTTAAATACACATATATATATATTGTAATATAATTTAGTTGCAATTATAGTTGTAATTTAGTTAGTTAGTTCTTAGATTTATTTAATTGTTTTAATATTAATGTTAATTAGTCTTGGAATATTATTAGCTTCAATTTAGATGTATGTAAAATTGATTTTAGTATTTTATTTAAGTTAAATTTGTTTAAATTTTAGAGATGTTAGTATTGAATAGAATCTTTTTAATTTGTTTTTACTAAATTGATTTATTAAATTAACTTTGTTAAAGATAGTTAGTGTTAGATGTAAATATTAATGGGTTTAATTAAAGATGGTTAGTCCCATGTATCATATTTTAGTAGACTAATTAATAATTTGTTTAATTCATGATCGATATCAATCTTATAACAAAAGTTTTAATATCTTAACGATGTAATCATCCTCATGTTATAATCTTAAGACAAAATGTAGAGAACCTATACGTAAAATGTTATCTCAATTATTTCATCTTAAAGCACTTCAATTAATAATTATAATTTTAAAAAAAAAATTTTGTGTGTTTTTACCCTCATAGTTTGGGCATGACACTAACCCTAGGTACAAAATCCTATATGTATGTGTAATCAATATCTACAAGAAAACATATGTCATTGCATTATTGTTCAAGTAGTGAGATAGGTATCCTCAATCTCTGCTTCATAGACTTCTTAAAATCTTCAAAACAACTTGTCATCACAATTTCAAAATTCTCTCCCATTTTCTCAATATACTCATTAATTTGGATAGCTAGTGATCTATTTGTGTCCCATCCAACTTTACCAAAAGATTTGAATTCATTTTTTACATAGAAGAATATGAAAATTAGAATTGATCCAAATTTGCATTGAGCACTTTTTGCCTTTCTAATTGCTCCAAGATTCTCAATTATTTGTTGTAGCTAAAGCTCTGCAAGATCATAAGTATGATCTTTCTTGACAATTTTGTAATCAAAATCAACTGCTATGTAGGGTACACTATTTAACCTACTCGACTGATAAAACTTGTGAGAAATAACCCTTATTACAAAGTCAAGAAGTGGATCTATAATGGTATCAATTGTCATTCCTTGCTCATTCCATTTAGCACCTATATTCTTCTCAATAACCTTTTTGAAGTAACTACATAGGGTCTTCAACAAATCCAGGGTTAGAAAACTAGTAACCCTATGAACAATTCTTTTCAAAAACTTGATAGGTCAACCTTCCAACCATAGACATCCATCATGAATTCTGCTCAAAATATATTGATCCATTCAATTTTAAACATAGTGTGGAAATCTAGGGCACAAGTCAAACCCTTTCTCTCTACGATCTTAAATTCCTCCTTCAAGACACCATTTTTGCACAATTTATCATATGCTTGTCTTATCTCCATGTCACCTATGCTTCCTACTTTACAATTGTAACATTTTCTAATGTCTTGAACCATTATGACCTTAGGTAGAATCATAGATACTGTGCCTAATGGATCTTGCTTATAGGAAATGTCTAGGATGGCTTTGAAATTGGGTTGTTTAACCTCATTGCTAACTAATTGTACTTAAAAAGCTTCATTTTCCTTCACACTCTTTGAATGAGAATCCATATTGCCCAACTAGGTTATAATAAATTTAAATTGCACAATTTATCTTATGAAGAATACCTTTAAAATTTGATGAACTTGTTCTTGATCCTTGCTAGGATCCTTGCAAATGCTTCAAACTAGTTATTGAATCACCTCTTTGCTCTGCTCGTTCTTGCTTTGAATTCATTATGATGAAAAATGGGTGAAAATTGATGTTATACCCTTCAAAACTTTGCATTTATTGCATGGTGCTTGTACAACTATAAACTTGGCATCTACATGATTTCTATTTCACTCAGCATCTATAGAGATTTCCCTTCACTCGATAGTTATTGATATTACCTTTACTTGACATCTACTACCAACTCGGCTCTAATTGACTTTAGATGATACGTCAACACTTACTATTATTTTGTTTTGGCACCTGAAGAGGATTTTTCATATTCGATAGTAACATGAAAATTTGAAGATTTTACCTTGGACTTTCCTCATCATCTTGCATCTTTATTCATGCTAATCTATCCTTTTTAGTACTAACTTATTTTGAAATTGATGTATGATATAATAATTTTGAGTATTAGTCCGACATACATCTTTTTGCTTAGTTTGATGAGGTGTGATAACTTGACCTTTTAGGTGAAGTGGTCCCTCCATTTGATGTGCTGCATCCATCTCTATTTTTCCATGTCTTGTTCATTTCTCCTCTAATGTGTTCAACATCTTCTTTTCCTTTTCCTTTGTTGAATGGACAATTAGGTTCTTTTGACCTTGTTGGACAATGCTTGCTGATATGGCCTATCTTAAAACAACTAAAGCATGTAGCTTGACTCAACCATTTGTAATTTCCACTGAAGTGTGTTCTAATGCAAGTCGTAGGGATGTGTCCATGCTCTTGACAATAATGATAGCTTTCTCTTGTGTTGTAATCCTAGTTATAGAAGTTTCCATGACTTCTTTCTTTTCATGACTTGTTTGGTGACTACATGGATATGGATATACATTCAAAAGCTCCATGTTCATATTTCTGACACTATAGTAGTAACCTTGAAATCTTGGTGTATGCATGGTTCTAGTTTCACATTCATGTGCTTGATGACCTTTCTTTTTGCACTTATGAAAATGACCCATGTTCTTACACTTGTCATGTTGATTTTCATTCTTGCTCCTGAACACATTAGCAGTATGTCCTTTCTTACCACAATAATGACAAGTGGGTTTGGAGTTCTTACCTTTGTCATTCTTTTCTTTAGCAATCTTGGATGACTCTCCTTCTTTAGTGCTTGTATAGCCTAGTCCTGATGTATCATTGGATCTAGGGGATTTTAGTAGTTGCTCAAAGTACTTGATGGCTTCATTTGGTTTGTTGAAACTTTCAACTATCTCTCTTTCTCTTCTCAAGTCACTTTGCAATTGTTCATTATGCAAATTTAATGCAATTATCTCATTTTCTTTGACATTCAACTCATGCTAAGAATTCTTCATCTAGCTTAGGGTATCCAATTGCATGCTGGAAATTTTGGTAAGCTTAGTTGACTTCTCTTCCAGTCCATTTTCTAGAGTTCTCTTGTCTTCTTCAATCATGACCTTGTCTTCTATGGCTCTCTTTTTTTTCAGTTACTTCACACAGCATCATGGCTTGGGATTCTTGTTCTATCTTGAGATTTCTAATCTCCTTAGCTTGTACATTGTTCTTTTCTATTAGATATACAATTGCTACTTCAAATTAATCTAAGTCTCCATTAGTAAACAACTTAGTGGTGTCAATCTCTTTGTATTGTGTGTCATTCTCTACAATGGCTATCTCTTTCCTTCTATTTAAGGATTTCCTTAACTCCTCTATGGCCTCATATAGTGAATGGAGGATGATCTATATCTCAATTTCTTGGTTCTCAATAATATTTCCCATTTTGTAGACTTACATTTCAAGATATTTTCTCTAAGCTATAAAGCTTCTCTTGTTGAGAACTTAGCACTGATAATAATTGTTTTGAATTACAAATGGAAAATATACGCTTTGAGGGCGGGCAGGAATCAGAAGTTCAAACTTCAGTAATTAAAACATTTTACCATTCATTAGATGCATGTAAATGAACTAAAAATAACATGCAAAGTAAATGCATCCAAACATGTAAGAATACACACACTTGACACCTGATATGATTATCCATAAACCATCCAAATGAGAAGGTAAAACTTTGGTGGGGATGAAACCCAAAATTCTTCACCACTATAGCAATAAAGTGTTACAAAGTGTTGACCATGATATTATATGTGCTATGAAAGGCCTACTCTATTAAAGGCTTACAAGGACTACTAAGTCCCTCCTTGTTAGAAGATTTTAACACCGTGTTAGAAGTGTGCTGAATTAAACAAGTTTAGAAAATTCACTTGGAAAGTCACCCTGTTAAAGGATTTTGCAATGATTGTTAAATCAACCTTAGTCAAAAGGATTTTACCTTGATTGATACAATTGTTAGACAACCATAGAGTATTTGATCTGATATAACTTACAACTTTAAATTGCTGATTTTAGATCACAATTTAGACCTTTTTATCCTCTTTGATATGATATGTCAATGCTATGTCTTTGATCCTCTGTTCTGTAAATTGATTATGAAATTATTTCAATCTACTAAGTCTTTGATCCTCTATGAAATTTTTCTCTCTCTTGACCATCTAAAGACTTCAATATTGAGGTCTTCATCTACCTTATAGAGACTTTGGTGGCTTAGGGTTAGGTATGAATCTACAACTAAGATTCATTGATTTTGCCACTTATTTCTTCCTATTTTTGATTGGCTACATGTGATTGCATAGGAAATACATTTATAGATTTTTCCTTATCTTCAAAGGCTTTGAGATCTATCCATAAGTTGGCATAAAAATGGTTTACATAGTTGTTTGTTCCATCACAAACAACTAAGTCCGATCTGTATTAGTCGACACTTGATATTAGTGATGCTTGAAACATACTACAATTTTATTTCTAGCTTGGTACCTCAATTTCTCGGGATCTGTAACACCCCACCAAGGGATCCAAAAGAATTAACCTAAAGTTTTACTAATTTTACCAAAATAAATTTTTTTTTAAAATTTTTTTTTTTAAAAACAAGAAAGATAATCATACACATCAAACACACAATAGCGGACACAATAAAATATAATCAATTGTAAGCATATGTAATAGGTTACATTCCTTAAGGATCCAAAGACATTGAGTCACATTTAATTTAATTAACACTAAGTCTAGCAACTACCATACCCACAATAAAGAATAATTTTAAAAAGTCCAATGCCCATAATATACATTTTTCTAAATGCTTCTTGGCAATTAAATTCAGAATGCTCAATCATACATATCACAGGGTATGAAAGTCTTAAAAGAACATACATATGTAGAATAAAGATACATCATCATCATCAAATCCATGATATAGGTGCAATAACATAAATGCCATCAATAACATACATGATACATCCATCCATCAATAAAGGTATAACAACCATTGTAAAAGATAACTAAGTAAGTGTGTGGTTTCTCCCAACCATCAAGAGCATCATTAGACCATCATGGGCCCTAGCCATCCCTTTGTGCTTAACATCCCAAGTCACTAAAAATATCATCAGTATTATCATAGTAGGGATGTCACTCCTAAACATACTACAACATATGCATAAAGAAATCTAACATGCAAAAATAAAGCATAAGATGATCCTACAAAATAGATAACACCATCTATCACATGCTAATCATCAATATAAAGAAACATGTCAGTAAATAACATCCATAATGATGATCCAATAATATAGTGAAGATAAATACCAACAAAGAATGCTCCAACCATGGTGTCTAAGGATGGATCTCAAATGGTAAGAGTGAAAATGCACTACCAGACCGCGTGGAACCTAAATGGCCGACTCCCACTCTACTAAGGAGATAGTCTCAAGTCCCAAATAGGATATCAAATCACATAACACAAATACACTCTAAGTCTAGGAATCCTAAAAGTATGCTAACTCAAAGGTTCCAACACACAGATCGACATCTACATCCAAAGGCACAACAAAGAAATGTAGGAAATCTACTATGTAAGTGGGAAAGTGTCATCACTTGAATCATGCTAGAGTTACCTTGGTAGTCTCTCAATAGACCCTAGCCCCCTAGTGATCCATATCTGGCCACTACTATCCTCTTGTACTAATGAGGCATACTACGGAATGCAAGGTCACAACCAAGCATTCTCTCTACTCCCATCCTAGTCTGTACTAGCACTTGAGGCATGGGCAAGAACATACAATTATCTTATTAGGTTCATATTAATCCCCATTTAGTGTAAATTTTTTCACTTATTAAATAACTTACAATGAGTTACACTGCTAGCCACTTAGGGCACCGACCCCCATTGCAAGCCACTTCTTGACACTACAAGTAGATAACCTACCCTAGGCTCATGAAATCAAAAATCAAAAAATCACCTCAGTCCTATAAAAGTGATTGGAAAGCATCATAAAGATAATCCAAAATAATCGCATCAGTTCTTCGCAAGTAATTGAAAAGCATCAAATGATAGATCACAATATTCATTGGTTCTCAATAAGCAACTGAAAAAAATATCAAAATAATACTGATCAAGGACTCCAAAATGGTCAAGTCAAACATGTCACAACATGAAATCATCAAGATAAAAAAAAACACTTTAGTTCCATCAAGGTGACTGGAAAGTAATCCAAGTATAATTGATCGATGACTCAAAAATGATTAAGTCAAGTATCTCAAATACATACACCTCAGCTTCACATAAGAAGACTAGAAAGCAAAAACAATTAGTAAATATAAACAGCTCATAGAGAATACCATCACATTACCATGGTTGGATTTAGAAAGATCAAGATCAAATTTCATCAACATGGCATTGCAAACACATAACTCCCATGCCTCTAGTAGATGTCCTAACTAGTCAACACTTTAGGACCACCCAAACCCCAAACATGGTGTTGGTGTTTCAAAATGCTGGAGCATTTTCAATTATCCCACTAAGAAACTAACGTATCTAGGGGTAGCTAACTCCCATTTTCAACATGCCATTTCTGACAATAGGCCAACTATAAGGCATGACCCTTCTTCTACTTTAGGCTCTACTAAACCTAGGTGGGTAGACCTTAGATTCAAATGATACCGTACCAGTGCAAAAACATATCCCTGAATCTATTAAGAAATTTTCAACCCTTATACCTCTTAATAACCCATGAAATGACACAAATCTATAGTAGCTAAATGCAAATCTCTGAAATTGACAAGTTGAGTGAGGGTTAATTCCTTTCAGCTCACTATAAAACATGAAATAATGAATTTATTTGAATAAAAGATTTGTGCAAATGACATTCATATCAGGTTGCATTTGATTTAATGATCAGTGCCTTATCCATTGAAACATAGAGTCATTACCAGCAGGATGACCTAAGTAGATTGCATTACAATCAAGTTTGTCAACTAAAATCCCCAAATCCCATACTTATGCAATATCCCCTTCATGAACCTAGAAACCCTACGAGAATGATGAAGCATGTACTTGACTGCTTGAATCAAAAACAACAAAGATTTGACATACAACTCATCTAAGTTGCCTTAAATGAAATGAAAATTATCCACTTAACCCAAAGTTAACAACACATGAAGAATTAGGAGATAGAATAAGAGAACTCAAACAACTCATGTAAATCCCCTTTTGTATTCATCCATGGAAAGACTGAATATACAAACTGGTAACATGAAATGTAACTCAAGATACCTCACATAATCTAGCATCAATTTCCAGTATCTCAAAATGACAATACATGACATGAAATGAAAATCTGCACAAGGTGGATGTGTAGCCTTCACTATTAGAGCTCATCTCAATATTCAGGAAGCAAAACCATCGACAATCCTAGTTTCAATAGTAGAACCCCTAGGACCCTGCTGGTATTACCCAGAGAAAACTACCAACCCTTACAAAAGATGAGAGAAAGAAAGATATAGGAGAAGAATTTACTCCCGAATCTGATTTGAACAAGACATCTGTCCACTTGGAAAATCATCTCAACAGGTTAAAAAAAACTTTCTCAACTCTCCCCTCAACTAGTGAATCAAATCTTCAATCATTTGGCCTCTACCAACACAAAATATCTAAAATATCTGATTTAACAATTAACTAATTTCATGCTTGATCTCTACCCATGGTAAAAATGAAAATCAGTTAAAAAATGACTTCTAAAAGCCAAGAAAACCATTTCCAATCAATTTTCTTCACATCCAGACCTCACCAAGCCTTCATATCTACCTTTTATCTAATCTTGATTCTTCATCCTCTATTCTACTCATTCCACTAAGAATGCCCCAAAAATTACAAATTGGACTATAGACTAAACTAGTGAAGACCTGCGCCAAAAATGATCCCAAATTTGGAAAATTCATATTCTCCTAGTTCTGTCGATATATTGAAGTGCCTAATTTGGACAAAAATTGCCCCTATTATGGCCATTTGAAAAACAGACTCCCAAGCCATGAACAAACATTAAAAAATGTAAATAAAATAAAATTATATAGTCTGAACTATATAAAACTTCAAATTTATTTCAAATCTTTCAATCTGTGCATTTGAAAAGCTTTTCTGAATTTTTACTTCATTTTCAAATCTCCAAATTCCTCCTGCCATTTTCATATGTCCGAATTTTATTTGGTGTGACCTTTGAAATATTAATTAATTAATTTCCCTTTGATTACATCATTCTCATTTCCCATGAGATCATGAGCATATAATATTTTCTTTATGCTCTCACGCTTGGACTTCACTTTACATCTTTACAACCTCAAGCGTATCCTCGAAACCTTTAAAAAATTGATTTGCGTGCTTAAACTCACGCTACCATTTGTAGGGACCCTCCTCGAATGAAACTATCTAATATGAATTATCCATTAAAACTATCATAGGAGATTGAAATGGATGTAAAGAAATGCTTATATTATGATTGTCCTAAAAGAAACTAAGATTTTTCATTTTATTCATGTTTAGACACTTAGTGAGTCAAGAACTACTACATCACCCTGATTGTTTAAAATATTGATTTTTTTCTGATGATGGTACGAAGTGTTTTCACCTGATGATGAGGATGTTGATTTGATATCTCGATGATCAAGTTTTATGCTTCGGATAGTTCAATATTCTTTCATTGGTGTTGTTATGATGATTAGGCATATGCATGCCTAACGATGATTATTTTGGTATTTTAATCTGAGTTAATGAATAAATTATGTTATTTATGATGTGTGATGCTTTACTTTTAGATATTTGATTTCATCATTTAATGCTTTACGAACATGTATGGTGATAAAGTAAATGAATGCAAAACTAACACTTTGATTATATAACTCAAATGGTCAAAAATATAAGTAGAATTAGATAAATAATTGATCATTAGAAAAATAGATGTTTTAATTTATATGATTTTTCTGATACGTAAATTTCATAATGCATTTGATTTCTTCAACCTATTGATGTGTGCAATGAGTGTGAACAACATGTAGCCGGGAAACCAAAAGGAAAGATATAATTGAACCCCTTGTTTAAATGTACTATCCTTGCATTGTCTATCTTTAAAAATATGTTATTTGATTTTATTATTCTCCTAGCTTTTAATTGTTCCTATTATGTCTTTAAGGCTTAAAAATATCAAATTTAAGTGCCCTAGGGGTAAGGGTATGGGTGGGGAGTACTTTGCAAACCCTTAGCCTCTTAGTTTGACTTTTAGGGTCACTCAAAAGCCCTATTTTTGATGGATTGTGAAAATGGATTGTCATCTACTTGAGTTGTACTCAAAACTCCATCTTAAGTTTGCTTGAAGTCTAGTTGAGTTAAGGATCATACTTAAAGGGTTTTGGAGGAGTTTTGGGGTTGTCACCCAATCTCTAATTTTAGAGAAAGTTGAAGATTGAAGGAAGAAAGGTGAAAAGCTCTTCTCAACTTACCATTCTACCATAACTCTTGTGGAGGTAGGATTTCTTCACTCATTTGGTTTTGTTCTTCATGTTGTTCATGCTTGAATCTTGCATAAAGTATTGTGTTGTTCTTTTTTTTTCTTTCTTGTGTGTTGGGATGGATTGGGAGGGATTTTTTTGTTTGTTCTTGATGTATTCTTATGCTTGCCTTGATGTTTTGTGTTTTGAGGAGATTTCATGGGGATTGTGTTGGCATTACTCACCCTTGGATAGGGAAGAAGTGGCCATGTATGGGGGTAGGGCATAAGTTGGACCTCAATGGTGTAAAGTCTTCTCTCATGTTGAGAGGAGGGAAAGAGGGTAGGGCATATGGGCCCCTACTTATCATCACATGCCTTATTTGATATTGTGAATTCTTGAATATGGAAAGGAATGAAAATCCTTGTGGTATTAGCCTCGAAAGGGCCTTTTAGAAGAACAAAAGTTCTTGAAGTTTTAACCTCGAAAGGGCTATGTTATGGCATGGTCATTGACATCTCCCATTGAGAAAATCCACCTTCCCCCTAGTCAGGTTCTATGTTTGGACCTATTGTACAAAACCGGGTTAGGGTGTATGCTTGCATTGCTATTGATGTTGTGATGTTTTACTCGAGGCCGACTCTTGTCTTCACCTTGTGTTCCTTGAAGAATTGATGATATTGGAAGAAAGCACTTGTGATGATTTTAGAAGAGATTTCATTTGAATTTTAATATTACGTAAAATGTATTTGAATTTATGTAAAATGTGTTTGAAATTTGATGTATTGGCAAAGAGATTGGGTTTTCTTACTAGTTCTTTCCCTATGGAGCCTTGAACCAAGTTTATTAATAGAGGAGAAAAGATTGAAAAACTCTCTTGCAATGTGTCTTACGATATTCAGATCTTACATATGTGTGTTGATAGATAGGGTAAATGGTGATGATCAAATATGTGAATAGCATTCTTCTTGTGATGTTGTATTATGAAGGTCTTGCCACCTTTTACGCATTGTAAGGATTATTAAAGGGAACATGTATTCTGTTCTTAGAGTTTTAGCTCCATGGCTTCTATGCAAATTACAAGATTGAGTTTAATTATCATGAAAATAAAATAGTCATATGAGTAGAATTAAATTCATGGAAGGAAGATATCTTTGTAACTCTCTTGAATAATAAGTGTACATACATCGTTAAGTTGGATCCTTGCATGTGAATGAAATGTTAGATCTTAAGTAGATGGTTTACAAAATTATTCAGGATAAGAGTAATCATTTTTATTTTTACATGACTTCTATTGTGCTTCTTTATGAAATTTTGTATTGAGATGTAGTCTAAATGAATCAATAAATTCATCAATCTACACTATATATATAACGTAATAAATGACTCCTAAATTATCATTACAACAACATAGTATAAATACCTTGAACTATAGAAGTAAGACTATGAATAGATGAAATAGGATATATGTAGACACCAGATACAAACTTGCTAAAGATGTCATTTTCATCTCTGGAAAATGTATGGAGAAGGAAAAATAATCTATTCCTATAATACAGACATTAAAATATTCCAAGAATATTTCCTAGGATCAAGTGCCTCAATATTGATTATAAACCTACATCCCTAATAACATAGTATATAACATAACAAACACTTTATTATATTCATAGAAATGAGAGTTCACATAAGTTTTGTGACATCAAGTCACTATCTCACCTAAAGCAAGGAAGCATTTTAATAAAAACAATCAAATTTGGAAGGAGGGACAATGTATTAATTGTTGGAGGAAGGTTAAAATCTGCACTTTCATCATGTCCCATACGAATTTCAGCCTGACATGTTTTTTGCCTTGGTCCAATGGTAAGGTGGACAGCAAGTTGCATAAAACAAAAAAAAAAGGAAACAAAATCTGCACTATGGTTATGATATTAAAATCTGCATTGACTTTTACCTCACCTCCTTGTTTTGCTGCATGAGCAGCCCATGCTAAGTGTGAGAGGGGACCATTTGGGGGCTTGAGCCCATGTGGGTAGGAGTAGGGGTCTAGTCTTGGGGAAGAGGGAAGTAGGTAGTGGTTTTAATTTATGTAATATGTTCAGCTTGTTAGTTAAAGATTGTCTTTTTTTAAATTCAATTTTAGTTTATTTATTTATTTTTTTTTTTATTATTTAAGTTGTGGGAGTAGAAGTTAGTTTGAAATATTAATAGTGTTAGTATTAGTTTAAAGGTTAATGTTAGTGTGAGTAGATTTGTCTGGTAGCTGTTAGTGTTGTTAGTAATTTATTATTATTTTAGTGATGTTAGTATTTGTTAGCTTAGCTTAGGTTAGTAGTTTAACATGGTTTTAAATTAAGTTTCTTTTATGTTAGTATGTAACAAATGTTAGAGTTCTAAATGATGTTAGTAAAAGCTAGATAATGTAAATTTAGTTTTTTTAATTGTTGAGAAAGTTAAGTAAAAATATATTTGAATGTAATTTAGTATTAGTTTAATTTAGTAATTTTAAGTCATTATAATTAATGTTAGATATTTGTTTTTGTTTACTATTTTAATTAGTTAATATAACTTGGTATATGAATTGTTTAGTTAGTTTGATTTTAAACTTATATATATATATTAAAGTGTTTTAATTAATCTATAAAATTTAATACATTAAGTTAGTAGATAATGAGAGATCGCTGAATGATAAAAAGGTAATGTAGTTAGTATATGTCATTTTTAAATTTTGTTAATTAAAGGTAGTTAGATTTTCTTTTCTAAATTGTTAAGTAATTGATATATAGTATTTTGTTTTAGGGTATTAATCAGATTTGATTTCAAATGTTTTAATTTAAAATTAGTATAGTAAGTATTTTGATTTTGTTAGCTTAGTTATGTTTTAAATGTTCTAAATTAACATTGTTAATATTACAGGATATAGTTCCATCTTAATATTTAAACTTGAAGTGGGTATAATTTAGTTAATGTCAAAATAGTAGTTAGTTGTTTTAGTTGATTTATTATTTAACCTTAGGGTAATGATGGCATTATAAGGTCAGTGTGAAATCAAGCCGAGTATTTGAATGTTAGATACTATTTTTTGGTGGGTTCATTTTATATCAAATGTTCGAATAATTAGAATTAGTTCTATGATTGTAATACTTCAAAATAATTAGATCTATTTTGTTTATTATTTAATTGATTTCCATATAATTTAAATGTATTGTTCATTCATACTTAAAAAGGGAATAAATGTGATAATGTCTTAAACCTTTTGATTAATTAAAATTGGAATGTTTAATTCAATCGATCGATTTAATAACGAAAGTTAAATTTAACAACCTATTCCAACTCATGATTATTAACTTAAAGGGGGATGTCAAGACATCATTAGGAGATCCTGTATCTATTCCTCCTTGAACCTATACTTTAACACGCACAATTAAACATATCAAACTTAGTGGTGTTATTAATCCTTTTTAAAAAAAAATTGTTGGTGTGTTTTTGCCCTAATTTTTGGGCATGACATTTTGGTATCAGAGCTAGTTTCATGACACTTGGGCAATAATGGATCGTTGATAAGTGTGGATATTTAAATTTTACTATACAACATGAGGACTTCCCATTGCAAGAATTTGATAAGTAAATGTATTCCTTCTAAACTATGACACTGATAAGTATACCTAAGATTTCTCTTTTCCCTTAGTGACCCTAGTATGGCTGCATTATGTCAGTAATGTAAATTTTGTAAGTAATTGGATTTATGTCCTTATTTATTTGATTTGAAATATTGGTATTTTAATGTTCTTTCATTTTTTTTTTTTGCCAAACAATGTGTTGTGGGGCTTTTTAGCCAACTTTAGTATTGATGATTCTATTTTGCCTCTGGGTCATGTCTTCGCTTCTTGATTTAAAATTTTACTATTGTGGCCACTCTTTTATTTCCTTTATTTTCAAACCTATGTGATAGATGTTGCATCCTTGATGTTGAATTCAAATTTTGAGGCATTTTCTTGTGAATTTTATTGGTAATGTGACATATGATGAGCCTACCAAAGGGATTCCTGACAATCAAGTGGATGTATAACATTAGGGTATGGGGTCATTAGTAAGAGTAGTCATGCTCCACCCTCTCCCAAGACTTGAGTAAAGGACTAGTGTTATCCTTTGACTGCTATGAGTAATGAAAATTTCACCGCAACATATATTGGTTAAGGATATGAGTTGATCAGAAGGACTTCTAGATGTGCATGTGTAGTGATGGACTCATTGAGTACCCTATCAAGATTCAGTGCGTCGTGGAAATTCTAGGGAAAGTATTTAACCTTGTAAAAGGGACAAGTTGCTTAATATGACACCTCATTTGAGGGAGTCACATATAGCTATTACCTGGTGAGTGGGTGTGTGGATGTGGAATGCCTTACCGTGTTATTATTATTAGAAGCTTTATAAGTATTTCATAAGAGTTTAGAATGTTGTTTATTTATAACCAAGATGTTTCAAGGAGTAATTGACCTTGGAAAAGGTAATCATGTCAGAATTTTGGATTGAACTTTTCTTTTAGTAAAAGTAATTAGGAATATGTTATCATTCCAGTGTATGTATGTGAATTATTAATCATTATTTTAATAAGAGTAAATTTTGGGACTAGTCTAGACAAGGTCTAGCATAAGATGAGCTTTTTAGTTGTGCAACTTCCAGGAGGAAGTCAAAGGCTAGAGGGGGAGGATGTAGGGACCCTCCTCATATGAAACTATCTAATATGAATTCTCTATTAAAACTATCATAGGAGATTGAAAATGGATGTAAAGAAATGCTTATATTGTGATTTTCCTAAAAGAAACTAAGATTTGTCATTTCATTCATGTTTAGACACTTAGTGAGTCAAGAATTACTACATCACCCTGACTGTTTAAAATATTGATTTTTTCTGATGATGCTATGAAGTGTTTTCACCTAATGATGAGGATGTTGATTTGATATCTTGATGATCAAGTTTTATGCTTCGGATAGTTCAGTATTATTCAATTGGTGTTGTTCTGATGATTAGGCATATGCATGCCTAACGATGATTATTTTGGTATTTTACTTTGAGTTAAAGAATAAGTTATGTTATTTATGATGTGTGATGCTTTAATTTTAGATATTTGATTTCATCATTTAATGCTTTATGAACATGTATGGTGATAAAGTAAATGAATGCAAAACTAACACTTTGATTATATAATTCAAATGGTCAGAAATATGAGTAGAATTAGATAAATAATTGATAATTAGAAAAATAGATGTTTTAATTTATATGATTTTTCTGATACGTAAATTTCATAATGCATGTGATTTCTTCAACCTACTGATGTGTGCAATGAGTGTGAAGGACATGTAGCCGAGAAACCTAAAGGAAAGACAAAATTGAACCCCTTGTTTAAATGTGCTATCCTTGCATTGTCTATCTTTAAAACGTTGTTATTTGATTTTATTATTCTCCTAGCTTTTAATTGCTCCTATTATGTCTTTAAGGCTTAAAAACATAAAATTTAAGTGCCCTAGGGGTAAGGGTATGGGTGCGGAGTACTTTCCACCCCCTTAGCCTCTTAGTTTGACTTTTAGGGTCACTCAAAAGCCCTATTTTTGATGGATTGTGAAAATGGATTGTCATCTACTTGAGTTTTACTCAAAACTCCATCTTGAGTTTTCTTGAAGTCTAGTTGAGTTAAGGATCATACTTAGAGGATTTTGGAGGAGTTTTGGGGTTGTCACCCAATCTCTAGTTTTAGAGAAAGTTGAAGATTGAAGGAAGAAAGGTGAAAAACTTTTCTCAACTTACCATTCTACCATAACTCTTGTGGAGGTAGGATTTCTTCACTCATTTGGTTTTGTTCTTCATGTTGTTCATCCTTGCATCTTGCATAAAATATTGTTTTGTACTTGTTTTCGCTTTCTTGTGTGTTGGGATGGATTGGGAGGGATTTTTTGTTTGTTCTTGATGCAGTCTTATGCTTGCCTTGATGTTTTATGTTTTGAGGGGATTTCATGGGGATTGTGTTGGCATTACTCACCCTTGGATAGGGAAGAAGTGGCCATGTACGGGGGTAGGGCATAAGTTGGACCTCAATGGTGTAGAGTCTTCTCTCATGGTGAGAGGAGGGAAAGATGGTAGGATATATGGGCCCCTACTTGTCATCACATGCCTTGTTTGATATTGTGAATTCTTGAATATGGAAAGGAATGAAAATCCTTGTGGTATTAGCCTCGAAAGGGCCTTGTAAAAGAATGAAAGTTCTTGAAGTTTTAGCTTCAAAAGGGCTATGTTATGGCATGGTCATTGACATCTCCCATTGAGAAAATCCACCTCACCCCTAGTCAGGTTCTATGTTTGGACCTATTGTGCACAACCGGGTTAGGGTGTATGCTTGCATTGCTATTGATGTTGTGATGTTTTACCCGAGGTCGACTCTTGTCTTCTCCTTGTGTTCCTTGAAGAATTGAAGATATTGGAGGAAAGAACTTGTGATGATTTTAGAAGAGGTTTCATTTGAATTGTAATATTATGTAAAATGTATTTGAATTTATGTAAAATGTGTTTGAAATTTGATGTATTGGCAAAGACATCGTGTTTTCTTACTGGTTCTTTCCCGATGGAGCCTTGAACCAGGTTTATTAATAAAGGAGAAAAGATTAAGAAACTCTCTTGCAATGTGCCTTACGATATTTAGATCTTGCATATATGTGTGTTGATAGATAGGGTAAATGGTGATGATCAAATATGTGAATAGCATCCTTCTTGTGATGTTGTATTATGAAGGTCTTACCACCTTTTATGCATTGTAAGGATTATTGGAGGGAACATGTATTGTGTTCTTAGAGTTTTAGCTCCATGGCTTCTATGCAAATTACAAGATTGAGTTTAATTATCATGAAAGTAAAATAGTCATATGAGTAGAATTAAATTCATGGAAGGAAGTTATCTTTGTAACTCTCTTGAATAATAAGTGTACATACATCGTTAACTTGGATCCTGGAATGTAAATGAAATGTTAGATCTTAAGTAGATGGTTTACACAATTATTCAAGATAAGAGTAATCATTTTTATTATTACACGACTTCTATTGTGCTTCTTTATGAACTTTTTTATTGAGATGTAGTCTAAATGAATCAATAAATTCATCAATCTACACTATATATAACGTAATAAATGACTCCTAAATTATCATTACAACAACATAGTATAAATACCTTGAACTATAGAAGTAAGACTATGAATGGATGAAATAGGATATATGTAGACACTAGATACAAACTTGCTGAAGATGTCATTTTCCTCTCTGGAAAATGTATGGAGAATGAAAAATAATCTATTTCTATAATACAGACATTAAAATAATCCAAGAATATTCCCTAGGATCAAGTGCCTCAATATTGATTATAAACCTACATCCGTAATAACATAGTATATAGCATAACAAACACTTTATTATATTCATTGAAATGAGAGCTCACATAAGTCTCATGACATCAAGTCACTATCTCACCTAAAGCAAGGAAGCATTTTAATAAAAAAAATCAAATTTGGAAGGAGGGACAAGGTATTAATTGCTTCAGGAAGGTTAAAATCTGCACTTTCATCATGTCCCATACGAATTTCAGCCTAACATGATCTTTGCCTTGGGCCAATGGTAAAGGTGGACAACAAGTTGCATAAAACAAAAAAAAAGGAAACAAAATCTGCACTATGGTTATGATATTAAAATCTGCATTGACTTTTATCTCACCTCCTTGTTTTGTGTGTGAGCAGCCCATGCTAAGTGTGAGAGGGGACCATTTGGGGGCTTGAGCCCACATGGTTAGGAGTAGGGGTCTAGTCTTGGGGAAGAGGGAACTAGGTAGTAGTTTTAATTTAAGTAATAGTTTTAGCTTGTTAGTTAGAGATTATGTCTTTTTTAAAATTCAGTTTGAGTTTATGTATTTATTTATTTATTTATTATTTAAGTTGTGGTAGTAGAATTTAGTTTGAAATATTAATAGTATTAGTATTAGTTTAAAGGTTAATGTTACTGTGAGTAGATTTTCTTGGTAGTTGTTAGTGTTGTTAGTAATTTATTATTATTTTAATGATGTTAGTATTTGTTAGCTTAGCTTAGGTTAGTAGTTTAGCATGGTTTTAAATTAAGTTTCTTTTATGTTAGTATGTAACAAATGTTAGGGTTCTAATTGATGTTAGTAAAAGCTAGATAATGTAAATTTAGTTTTTTTAATTGTTGAGAAAGTTAAGTAAAAATGTATTTGAATGTAATTTAGTATTAGTTTAATTTAGTAATTTTAAGTCATTATAATTAATGTTAGATATTTTTTTTTGTTTACTATTTTAATTAGTTAGTATAACTTGGTATATGAATTGTTTAGTTAGTTTGATTTTAATTTTTTTTTATATATATGCATATATTAAAGTGTTTTAATTAATCTATAAAATTTAATACATTAAGTTAGTAGATAATGGCAGATCGGTGAATGATAAAAAAGGTATTGTAGTTAGTATATGTCATTTTTAGATTTTGTTAATTAAAGGTAGTTAGATTTTTTTTTCTAAATTGTTAAGTAATTGATATGTAGTATTTAGTTTTAGGGTATTAATCAGATTTGATTTCAAATGTTTTAATTTAAAATTAGTATAGTATGTATTTTGATTTTGTTAGCTTAGTTATCTTTTAAATGTTCTAAATTAACATGGTTAATATTACGTGATATAGTTCCATTTTAATATTTAAACTTGAAGTGGATATAATTAAGTTAATGTCAAAATAGTAGTTAGTTGTTTTAATTGACTTATTATTTAACTTTAGGGTAATGATGGCATTATAAGGTTAGTGTGAAATCAAGCCGAGTAATTGAATGTTAGATACTATTTTTCGGTGGGTACATTTTATATCAAATGTTCAAAAAATTAGAATTAGTTCTATGATTGTAATACTTCAAAATAATTAGATCTATTTTTATTATTATTTAATTGATTTCCATATAATTTAAATGCATTGTTCATTCATACTTAAAAAGGGAATAAATGTGATAATGTGTTAAAGCTTTTGATTAATTAAAATTGGAATGTTTAATTCAATCGATCGATTTAATAGCAAAGTTAAATTTAACGATCTATTCCAACTCACGATTATTAACTTGGAGGGGTATGTCAAGACATCATTAGGAGATCTTGTATCTATTCCTCCTTGAACCTATACTTTAACACGTGCAATTAAATATATCAAACTTAGTGGTGTTATTAATCCTTTTTTATAAAAAAATTTGTTGGTGTGTTTTTGCCCTAATTTTTGTGCATGACATCATTTTTCCCTTTACACCCATACGAGCACTTGCATTTTGTTTTACCTTTATGCCTTTATGAGCGTGTACTAGCAAAAATCCTTAGAAATTGCTTCCCAAGCATACAGGGTCTTTAATTTTGCATATTATCGGAGAGCTTTAAAAAAAACTTTATGCCCACACGGGGGCCTCATTTTTTGTAAGGTCGTAATGCTTCTAACATCCACCTCTTGACCTTATGAGCAACTGGAGAAATGTGAGGCTTTTTAAACCTCTTCTCACTCATACACTTGAGCATTACCTCGTAGATGTTTTCAAATCATCTCATGATCACACCTGAGCTTGGGTTCACGCTCTTATGCATGGCGAGTCAAAATGTTTGAGCTTTGACCCATGGGCCCTTCCACATAAGCCTGCAAGTTTAAAAGTCATGTCTCTTTTAAGACACTTTAACACTATAGGGTTTTGTATTTAAAAACTAAAATTTACCCCACACAAGCTATGTGGGATTAAGGTCCCGCCTTTTCCCTCGTTTCAGAAGCTGCGGGTTCATTTTTACTTTGGCCAGCTACCTTCATACCTTTAACGCTAGCCTTTGTGGATGTGATCTTCTAGATTTGAGTGGAGACACCTCATTTTAACTAGCATGGAGACTTCTTCCCTATGTTTTCCTGCCATAGTATTCCTGCTCTAAGCTACAACTTGTTTTGGGCTTGAAGATCTATTTACATATGTCGATTCTCTATTTTTGTTAGCTTTGGGCTGCTCTTCAATATAGCATGAGCTATTTGGGAGTGGATTTCCTATTCTTTAAAGGCATGACTCTTCTTTTTGTATTACTTTGTGCTTTTCTCATCTTTGCCAGCTACTTCACATGGGTGTCCCTATTTTTACCATGCAGTGTTTGTTGATTTCATCTTTTCTTTAGGTACTAAGCCTTCTTCATCATTCAATGTGGGTATTCATCTTTTTTGTGGAGGCTTTGTTCCTTGTTGAAGCCTCTTTACTTTTCCTTTAGTGTACTTTCTTTTGCATTTTCCTTATAGTGTTGGCGTCAAATGCTGTCTTTCTGCCTTTCACACTGGTTATGGAGTGGAACTTCTATTTTGCTCTTCCTATTTGGGGATACCTTCTCCTTGCAAGGCGACCCCCTTCTTCAACCACTAGCTAGATTTTGTAGGTGTTGTCCCTGTCATGGATCTTCTTTGTAGAATGGGTGTCCTATTCATGCTTTTAACACTTTGGCTATTTCTAATATGTAGAATTTCTTCAATGGTGCTATGCATAGCATGCTTTGACTCCCTTATTCCTATTGATCTGTGCCTTCCTTCATTTCATGTGATGTCCCCTTTTAGAAGCCATGGCTTCTTGAGACATGGCTTTATGAAGTTCCTTTCTGCGTGTGGCTACTTCCATGTTGCCTTGGTCTTCTAAAGAATGCATGGCTTTCTCTCAAGCCATGACATTTCCTTTTATGTGGGAAAGTTCTTCATACACATGCATGGACGGTGGCTATGGATGCTTGTACATTCTCATGCCTTAGATCCCTCTTCCCACACAGTAGATTTTGGGCTTCTATATCTACCAATTTGAGCATGAAATAGCTCCTCATTTAGCACAAATACTACTCCTTGTTTATGATTTATCTTACTTTTTGTTTACAATGTTTGAGAATTAATTTTGGAAATCATAACTAGTGTTGACATTGGGCACAAAGGATAGTTGGTAAATGTTTTGAACTGAGCCCCATTGAAGGCCTGTGAAGAACAAATCCCCTTTGATGTCATCAGCTCAATTGGAGAATCCAACCCTCTTTTCAGGATTTTTCTCTAGCAGTCTCAGAATTAGATCATGGAGTAGAGCTGAAGGGCTCTTTCTTGTTACATCCCTTGAATGGTGTGGTTCCATACAACAATTTGGAGAGCAAAATGCCAAGGGACCACCAATCCGATGAGATTTCATGACCCTCCCCATTTATAATCTCTGGTGAAGATCTAAAATTCAACTTCCATCAGTAACAATGATCATATTCACCATTTATTCATAATATGAAGTCATGCTGAAAGTCAATGTTGAGAGATATTACTTTCTTCTTGTAAGTCTTTGGCAATAACTTTAAATAAGTTCAATAGAAAGATTCCTTGTAATACTAGATCATGGAAGGCTACTCAAACAGCTAGTTGTAAATCATGGGCATCATCTTTCCTTTTCTCATAGCTTATCATGTCCACTTAATACAATTTTAATCTGCAACTATTGCTTCACATTCTGAGGATATTAGTCAGGCCCAAAATGGGTTTGGCTAAAAAAAAAAATGCATTTCAAACAATTGACTTGTAAAATTGATCCATTAACCATCTAGAACTTATCAGAATCAAGTTCGATCAATAAACTAATTGTTAAAAACTCATTTTATCACTTTCTGCCAACTATCAAATTTGCACTAGGAGGTCCGTTGACTGGCCTTAAAAACTGATCGAAACACTTGACCAGGCTCTAAAAACTGGCGCACTGATTCTTTGTTCTGCATAATTTTACCCTATTGAATCTTGTCTCATGAAGAATTTCGAGTCAAAATATATTGACCATCAAAGTTGCTTTCTCAAAAACACCTGCAAGAAAACTTGTCAAAAAACCATAAACTGGGTTCAAAATTGGACAAATGAGCACATGGGGAAACAAAAACTAGGACACTAGTTCTCTATCATGAGGAGACTATATATTTGTGATTTGGGCTCATGTCAAATAATAGGGTGTAAATGGCAGATGGTCAAAGTAGGCTAGTTGGATTTTGCAAACTGGGAACAATGGTAGAAAGCAATTTTTGCAAATGGAATTGAGCTGGAAAAGTGTGCAAATAGATTCATCAAGACACAAAAACTAGCACACTTGAACCATTTTTGGCAGAGAACATAGTGGTACAATCCATTTGACCTCACCTATCATGAATTAGGCAATATCATGTCTCAAACAGGGGTCCTAACAAATCTGCAAATGCTAACACTAGTAAAAAGATAGAAATTGCATTTGCAATTGCATTTAAAAACTAATCAAACGGATTTTTCATGAGCTAAAACTAAAAAAATAACAAGTCTCTGATGTCTACAATGCAACATAAAAATAATTTCACCATTTGGGTCAACTGGTCAAAAGTTACAGCATGTCAAATAGGGCTTCCCAAAAATTTGCACAATTACACAAAAGCATGAAACAATAACTAACCAACTTTGAGGGATTCAAAAACTAATCAAATGAACTCAAAATGACTCAAAATATGAAACATAGGTTCTTGGGTAAGGATATTACATACTCCCAAAGCAGCAAGTCATGAAACAATTCTGGGTGCAATATATTCAATAGAAAAAATAGCCTCCTGTCACTGTCTAACACTTAGGTGAAAATGCAGATTTGGAATTTGCTCAAAATGGGACTTCACGGAATGGCTCAGAATGACAATTTAACATCATGGAAAAATTAAACACATTGAGTGGAGGGTGTTATAAACATTAAACACCTTAAGGGCCTAAAAGGTACATCTGGGTACAATCTCATCAAAAAGCATTTATAGGCCTGACTTTTCTCAATAGTGCTCAAAATTCAGGCTACAATTTTGAGCACCAACACATGGATGGCATAAAGAATGAGATACAAACACATATTTTAGTTTTCTTTTCCAATCACATGGTTAAGACAATATGAGGTTTTAGTTTTCGTTTCAAGTATACTTCAAGTATAAGATTCTTCTACAAGTTAACCCATTTAGTTTTCAAATAATGCATATAATTATTATTTTAACACTATTTTCTAGAATAATCAGAACATAATTACTTACTTATTTTAATCATTAAACTAGTTCCCATTGACTTTTAATAAAATCATTCACATTATTCAAAACATTAAAATAATACTTATCAACTTTCAAATAATTAGTTAACAATTTTCTTAAAACTCTTCAAGGAAAATCATTTATTTAAAATAATCTTCATTGATTTTAAATAAAATCAATCTCAATAATAATTCAATTATTTAATTCCAATAAATACTTATTAATATCTCTTTTCTTTTAATTTGCCCTCATTTAAAAATTCATTTTACTTAAATTGACTGATAATTAATTACACTTCTTCTACTATTAACTAATCTTAATTAAATTAAATTAAATTAGATTAGTTAATAAATCATGTAAAATTAATGCATAATAATAAGATACTATTTTAATTCAAACCCAAACTCGAATCAATTTTCAAATCTTGATTCTACTAAGGGAAGATTGCAATAATATTTTTAATTCCCATAACTAGATGAAACAATATGCATGCTTGAATTCCAAGTTAAAAAATTGAAGATTCATTCATAGAGAATTATTCAGACACACATAACAGACATGATGAAGACAAGAAAAGAAAGAGCATAAAATATGTGAAATAATCATGAGTACCTACCTAGACACTGATGCTAATTCGCTACGCCTCAAAAAATTGTAGAGAAGCTCCTCCTCTTAGAACCTTCTCCTTTATAAAAATTCCTTCCTTCTCCAACATTTCCAATTCCTCCAAGAACCAAAACCCCCCAAGTGACTAGGAGTGCTTGTAGAAGCATATGAGAATATAGAGGCCTATGAGCCTATAGAAGTCTATGAGCCTATAGAAGCATATGAGGATGTAGAGACCTATGAGTCTGTAGAAGCCTATGAGCCTATAGAAGCATATGAGGATGTCCATGCACACTAGGAGAGCCTATATATAAAGGCCTCTAAGATGCATCTAGAATGTGTCTACAAAAAACTAAGAGATAAGCATGACAACTAAGCACATATCTTCCACGATAAGAAGATAAACATGATGAGGTGTCTAGGATGTTGTAGACACCATGTGCTCAAATAATGTGCTAACTCCTAAGTGCAAACAACATGTGCATAATTAGAGTGCAAACTCCTCTATTGTCAATAGGACAACTCACAAGAGTTTGCATACTCATATGTGAATAAATATTAAAATAATGCACATTAATTTATTTAATATTCACTTGGCTCTTTTAAATTAATTTATTAATTTTAAATCTCATGCACTCACTTTATTAAATCAACTTGTTTTATCTTAATATATTTTAATCACATGCATGCATCATGCGATCTAGATCTTTTAATAATTTCAATATCTTTTCCACTTTTAAACTTATTTTTGAAACTTAATTGATAAAATATTTATTAAATTAAATAATAATATTATTTAGCATTTATTTAAAAATGAACTCTAAACATATTATTATTAAATTAAATAAATATTACCACGTTCCAAATTTAAACTTATAACTTTAATCTTCCAATTTAATTCTTTTTTATTAATTAATTTCTCAATTAATTAAATTAAATTAAATATTGAAATAACACAATAATTTTCCATTAAATTAAATCATTAATTAAATCTTTTAATTAGACTTAATTAGTAGAAAATACACCAAAGACTCATAAAGTAAAATACAAAAACCCATCATAGCAAAATGCATACAAAATCAAACCAAGGGTTAATATCACAAATTATATCATTTGACGCATTCAGAGGGTACTTGACTTAGATACTTGTCCTAATTTTCAATTAGGATAAATGGCTTAAAGGGTTTAGGATTTGGACTTGAGAATTTATCTCCCCTCTCTTACCATTGAGATAATGCGATAGGGTATGCTCATCCTGGAAATTCAGGGAAGTTGATACCCAGTACCTAAAACCTGCATAAAATCCATGCATATACAAGAACAATATATACTAAGCTAAATAGGCAATGGTAGGAAGTGGTACATTGTGTAGATCTTGACTAGTAGGTGACTACGACTCCCTTCCTTAAGCACATCAAAAATGCTATACAAAAGAAAACAAACACACACACACACACACACACACCATACACATGCAAGTATGGGGTAAGTATCCATAAGAAAACACATCTGATAATCATTTAACTAATCATCATCAATAACTAAAATCAATGAATAATCATCATACATACATGAAATATAAAGTACCAAGTAATCTCGTCATATAATAAACTAAATGTAAAAACAATATCTGATAATCTCAAAATAATGTCACTAATCATCAATATACAATTGACCTAAAAGAGTTTGGCAATGATAACCAAAAATGTGACTTAGGGGCAAGCACTACATCCACCCCCCTTGAATTAGGTTTACTCCTAGAAGCCTACATGGATGATAATACTGAGGAACTCACTATGCAAGTCCCATTGAACCATTTCTCCCCATAGGAGCATATGATTCCACTGAGGACACTACAACACACTTAGAGCAATATGATTCTAGTTTAATAGTAAACCAAAAACCACATTGATCTAAAAAAAATTCTTTTAATAACTACTGAAATAGATTTCCTAAAGACTCCAAACAAAGGATCAACATAATGCTCGCAAAGATGATCAAAGGCATACTACCTTAAAACATAGATGAAAGATACATGTTTTGAAAATAGAATAAGTTTTCAATTTTTTAGTTTTACCCATGTTTAGGTTTCAGTATAATTTCAGGTTTGAAACCTAAGTGTTGAAGTATCAAAAATATGCAAGTATCACTTTGAGTTTAGTTTTAGTTCACCTAGTTTCAAGTTTCAGTTTGAAAGGAATACACATAATAGTTTAGGTTTTTTGTTTTTGTTCAACTAGTTAACAACTAGTGGCATTCCAATATAATCAAATCTCCCAATGTTGAAACTCAGGCTCTAATATCAGATGTAATGCCTCACCAAGGGATCCAAAAGAATTAACCTAAAGTTTTACAAAGTTTGCCAAACAATTTTTTAATTTATTTATTTCTATAAAAAAAAGAAAGATAATCATACACATCAAACACATAGTAGTGGAAGTAATAAAATATAATCAACTGTAAGCATATGTAATGGGTTACATTCCTTAAGAATCCCAAGATGTTGAGTCACATTTAATTTAATTAACATGAAGTCTAACAACTACCATACCCACAATAAAGAATAATATTAAAAAGTCTAATGTCCATAATCTACATTTTTTTGAATGCTTCTTGGCAATTAAATTTGGAATGCTCAATCATACATATCATAGGGTATGAAAGTCTTAAAAGAACATACATATGTAAAATAAAGATACATCATCCTCATCAGATCCATGATACAAGTGCAATAAAGTAAATGAAACCAATAACATACATGATACATCTATCCCAATAAAGGTATAACAACCATTGTAAAAGATAACTAACTAAGTGTGTGGTTCCTCCCAACTATCAATGGAATCTTTAGACCATTGTGGGCCCTCGCCATCTCTTTGCGCATAACATCCCAAGTCACTGAAGAGATCATCGGTATTACCATAGTAGGGATGTCACTCTTAAAACATACTACAACATATGCATAAAGAAATATAACATGCAAAAATAGAGCATAAGATGATCCTACAAAATAGATAACATCATCTATCACATGCTAATCATCACTATAAAGAAACATGTCAGTAAATAACATCCATCATGATGATCCAATTATAGAATGAAGATAAATTCCAACAAAGAATGCTCCAACCATGGTGTCTATGGATGGATCTCAAATGGTAAGAGTGAAAAAACACTACTATTCGACCGCATGGACTCTAAATGGCCCACTCCCACTATACTAAGGAGATAGTTTCAAGTCCCAAATAGGATATCAAATCACATAACAGAAATACTCTCTAAGCCCAGGAATCTTATAAGTATGCTAACTCAAAGGATCCAACACACATATCGACATCTACATCTAGAGGCATAACAAAGACGTGTAGAAAATCTACTATGTAAGTGGGAAAGTGTGATCGCATGAATCACACTAGAATTACCCTGGTAGCCTCTGAATAGACCCCGACCCCCTAGTGATCCCTATGCGGCCACTAGTATGCTCTCTTACTGACAAGGCATACTATGAAATGCAAGGTCACAACCAACCATTCTCACTACTCCCATCCTAGTTTGTACTAGCACTCGAGGCATGGGTGAGAACATACAATTATCTTATTAGATTCATTTTAATCTCCATTTAGTTTAAATGTTTTCACTTATTAAATAACTTACAATGAGTTACCCTGGTAGCCACTTAGGGCCCCAGCCCCCATTGCAAGCCACTTCTTGACACTACAAGTAGATAACCTACCCCAGGCTCATGAAATCACAAATCAAAAAGTCATGTCAGTCCTATACAAGTGATTGGAAAGCATCATAAAGATTATCCATAATAATCACATCAATTCTCCATGAGTAACTAAAAAGCATCAAATGATAGATCACAATATTCATCGATTCTCAACAAGCAACCAGAAAATATCTCAAAATAATACTGATCAAGGACTCCAAAATGGTCAAGTCAAACATGTCACAACACAACATCATCTAGATCAAAACAAACACTTCAGTCCCATCAAGGAAAGTGGAAAGGAATCCAAGTATAGCTGATCAATGACTCAAAAATGGTTAAGTCAAGTATCTCAAATACATACACCTCAGCTTGACACAAGAAGACTGGAAAGAAAAAACAATCAATAAATACAAACATCTCATAGAGCATACCATCACATTACCATGGTTGGGTTTAGAAAGATCGAGATCAAAAAACATCGCTATGGCATCACAAACACATAACTCCCAAGCCTCTGGTAGATGTCCTAACTGGTCAACACTTTAGGACCACTCAAACCCCAAACATGGATAGCATAAAGAATGAGATACAAACACATATTTTATATTTATTCTGCAATCACATGGTTAACCCAATATGAGGTTTTAGTTTTTGTTTCAAGTATGCTTAAAGTATAAGATTCTTCTACAAGTCAACCCATTTATTTTTTGAATAACGCATAGAATTATTATTTTAAAACATTTTTTTAAGAATAATCAAAAGATAATTACTTACTTATTTTAATCATTAAACTAGTTCGCATTGACTTTTAATAAAACCATTCCCATTATTCAAAACATTAGAATAATACTTATTAACTTTCAAATAATTAGTTTACAATGTCTTTAAAACACTTCAAGGACAATCATTTATTTAAAATACTCTTCATTGATTTTAAGTAAAATCAATCTCATTAATTATTTAATTATTTAATTTCACTAAACACTTATTAATATCTCTTTTCTTTTAATTTGCCCTCATTTCAAAACTTATTTTACTTAAATTGACTAATAATTAATTACACTTCTTCTACTATTAACTAATCTTAATTAAATTAAATTAAATTAGATTAGTTAATAAATCATATAAAATTAATGCATAATAATAAGATTCTACTTTAATTCAAACCCAAACCTGAATCAATTTCCAAATCTTGATTCTACTAAGGGAAGATTGCAATAATATTTTTAATTTCCATAACTAGATGAAACAATATGCATGCTTGAATTCTAAGTTACAAAATTGAAGATTCATTCATAGAGAATTATTCAGACACACATAATAGACACGATGAAGACGGGAAAAGAAAGAGCATAAAATATGCGAAATAACCATGAGTGCCTACTTGGACACTGATGCTAATTTGCTACGCCTCAGAAAATTGTAGAGAAGCTCCTCCTCTTAGAACCTTCTCCTTTATGAAAATTCCTTCCTTCTCCAACATTCACAATTCCTCCAAGAATCAAACCCCCTCGAGTGACTAGGAGTACTTTTAGAAGCATATGAGGACGTAGAGGCCTATGAGCCTATAGAAGCATATGAGGGTAAGTTTGGAGTGGAGGAAAAAGGATTAAAGACATAAGTTTTATAGGATAGGGGGAGTGAGTAATTAGTGCATAAAGTTAAGTTTGGTAGGATAGATATTTTTTTATGTCTTATTATTAATTTGTTTATTCAAATAAGTTTATTTATTTATTTCAAATGATGTTTACAGATTTCTCTAAGATTCTCTATCGAAAGGGGGGGGATTTAATTTATTTTCCATACAAATTCCAGAGAGCAAAATGCTCCTGGGAGGATACTTTTTTTTTTCATGCTTTTTTTTTTGTGTCTCCTTTTTTTGTGTGCAATCTTTCACAAACTTGCATAACTATTAAAGAGGCATATTTCATGTTTTCTAGGTGGTTATAACAAAGAGAAGTATTTTTTTTTGTGTCAATATTATGTATTTGCAATTAGGTTTATAACGAGGGTGTATGCTTCCCTTTAAATTTTGATTTTACCATTTGCATGTTTTATCAAGGTGATAGAATTAGATCGTTAAATAAACAAGAAGGAAATTATTGCATCTCTTAGCACATATGAAATTTGATTGAAAAATCAACATGAAAAATTCCTTACTTAACATAATTGAATTTAAACGAAAATGTTATAATTAAGCATCACCATTTAATCTATCATTCCACACATATACACAGGAATTGAAATAACATAAGATACAATGCAAGGATGTTCTTTCAATATTTTCTCTCTATTATTTTAACTTGGTTCAAGGCTCCATCGAAAAAGAACCAGTAAGAAAACTAGACATCTTTGCCAAATTACATCAAAATTTAAATACATTTTTACATGATGTTACAATTCAATTGAATTCTCATCTATGTCTTTCACAAGAGATCTTTTACAATGTCTTCAATGCATCAAGGGAACCATGGGAAAGACAAGAAACTGACCCAGAGGTAAAATAACATATATGATGAACAATTCAAGCATGCATCCTAACTCGATTTTGCACAATAGGTTCCACATTGAGCTAAAATAGGAGGTAGGTAGATTTTCTCAATAGGAGACATCAATCACCATACCATAACATAGCCCATTTAGGGCTAAACTTCAAGAATTTCTATTTTTCTACAAATTCCCTTTCAAGGCCAATATAACAAGGGTTTTCATTCCTTCCATTCTTCAAGAATTCAAATTTTCATACAAGGTATGTGATAACAAGTAGGGGCCCATACACCCTACCCTCTTTTCCTCTTCTCACCATGAGAGAAGACTCTACACTATTGAGGTCCAACTAAGGCCCCTCTCCCATACTTGGCCACTTCTTACCTATCCAAGGGTGAGTAATGCCAAAACAATCCCCATGAAATCCTCTCAAAATTTTAAAAAAAAGCATAAAAATGACATCCAAGAACAAGTTAAGATTCCTCCCAAAACACCCTCAACACACATACAAGTAATATGAAGATCATCACAATGCCTTATTCATGAATCAAGCATGAACAATAAGAAGAACCATGATCATAAGATTGAAGAACCCTACCTTCACAGAAAGTTATGGTAAAATGACAAGTTGAGAAGAGCTTATCCTTCCTTTCCTTCAATCTTCAACTTTTCTCTAAAAACTAGAGATTGGGTAACAATCCCAAAAATCTTCCCAATTCTCTCTAACTATGATCCTTAACTCAACTAGACTTCAATTAACCTCAAGATGGAGTTTTCAGTCACCAACTCAAGTAGGAGACAATAAATTTTTGCAATCAACCAAAAATAGGGTTTTTGAGTGACTCTAAAAGTTAACCAAAGAGACTAAGGGGTTGAAAAGTGCTCTCCAACCATATATTTACCTCTAGGGTACTTAAATTTAATGTTTTTAAACCTTAAAGACTTAATAGGAAACAAACAAAGGCTTGGAGACTAGTAAGACCAATAACAACTTTAAAAAAAAATACCAATGCAAGGATAGCACAAATTAACAAGGGGTCTAGTTCTATCTATGCATTGGGTTTCATAGCTAAATTTCCTACACACTCATTGCACACATCAGTAGTTATATATTTATTTGGTTTTTAATTGGTCTAGGGGTTCTTTGTATTAGTTTTTATTGGACTGGTTTATTGACCATTGAGAATATTTTGACTAAATTAATCTATAATGTTGACATTCCTATGAGTTTTACTAGTAGTAGCTTCAAAAAAACTTTATCGTGGGGATTTTAATTGTTAAGAAGGGGGTTGGGTACTTGCATGGTGATGACTTGTAACTAATTCTCAACCTACGTTTTTCTTTGTTTTGGGCTACTCCCAATTTTGGTTGCTTCTTAATATCAAAACCAAACTTTTAAATGTTAATAATGTTCATAAGTTAGTAGAAACAAACCTAAAATCAATTTTAAAAGGAGTAAATGTGAATTGGGAAATTATCAAGGAAGTGAATGTTAAACTCATAAGAAAGATAATTGGATAAAAGATGAATTATAGTTCTACATTGAACTTTGTACCTAGAAGATTCATGCATGCAACATATATGATGATTGACAAACTTTGTAGTTATAGATTTTATATGTGGACAACATGTTATACTTGTAGACACCTAAAAACCTTTAGAAAATAAAGTATTTTTATTTTTTGAAAAATTCCTGATGACATCATCATTTATTAATTAATTAATTATTTAATTAATTAATTTATTTTTATGCCATTAAATCCCTTTATCTTAATTAAAAATATTTAATTAAGGAATCCCTCCCAAAAATGTTTAAATCTTATTTAAACATTTTTTCCTTATTTATTAATTATTTAATTAATAAATTGACCAAAAAATCCAAAATAAATAAATAAAAAAATTTTTGCCCAAAACTTGGCCAATTTTCTTAAGACCACTAACCTCTTCCAAAATCTTCTAAGCCTTCTTTAATTTTGATTAAAGGCTAATCCCATCATTTCGTACCCCTAATCCCAACTCAAAATATTTAATTAAGATTAAATATTAATCCTCATGTTTATTAAAAAAGTTTTAATAAATATCTCCTCAACCCAAACCCTTGAAATAAATAAAACTTTATTTATTTCCTAAAAATCTAATTTATCCTCATCCTAAGAAGTTCTAGACTCTTCTAAAAAGTCTTCATCCTCATCCTAGGAAGTTCTAGACTATTCTAGAAAGTCTTTATCCTCATCCAAAGTCTAGACTCTTCTAGAAGATATCTTTAAACCTAATCCTAATCCCCTCCTAACCTTGTCACATTCCCTAAAAATGGGTTAAGACTTACTAACCCAAGCCAAAGTTGACAAATATCTCCTCCTTCACCCACCCTCATTAAATGCCATCCACTTGCCTATCCCTAAGCTAATCCTAAACCATCCTAATCCATCCTCTAATCATTTGCCCAATCTTAAGCAAGCTTAAAACCTTCCTAATCAAGCCCAAGTCAAAATTTCTCTCATTTCCTTCAAAATATCCCAACCATAAAACTTTATGAAGCCCACTAGGCCATAAATGACTCTTCCAAGCCTTTTTATTGCTCTTACAAGCCATTATGAGGGTCTTTATAAAGATGTTGTCCCTTGAGCCTCCTTTGTTGACTCATCCTTCCCCTTTCCTCCATCCTCTCACCCTGTGACATGTGTCACTCCCTGATTGACTGTAAGGAAACACAATCCATGTGCTCTCCCTTCATGCAATCTGAGCCCTCCATGAGCTTTTCCCCATCCTTGCATCTTAGCCCTCAATCCCTCAAGCCTCTTGCCTATAAATTGGATCCTTCCCCTTTGCAAAACAACACAATCCATGAAGTAAATTCATAATGCCATTTTAAGAAGCCATTTTACATCAAAACCATACACTCACACCCAAATTCCAACTCCATTTGAAGCCCTTTTTGAAGCATAAAGCTTGAGCATACATCCTATCTATTTAGACAAAGCTATTCAACAAGAGAGCTTCTCATTGAGAGAGCTCATCTTAGTCTATCTTGAAGTTTATGAATTTTGTTTAGTTTGTAGTATCTTTATTAAAATTTAATTTCTATTAGCATACTAACATTGCTCATATACATTTTGGCACACCCGGTGGGACCCCGCATGGGTCATCTTCATTAGCTTTTTTAGTCAAGGTTTGTATGTCATTTGCTAATTTTGGCTAATTTTGCTTGTTTTTGTGATTGGTAGGATTGTATAAATTGGTTTTGTAGGTCCACATGAGCATGAAAAAGACAAAGGAACTCATAGTCTATCTCATAGTATTTGCAGATTTTTCAAGCTTATAGGTGGACAAAGCACTTGGAATTCTTCTTCCTCTTCTTTTCTATATTCTTCATATTTCATCTACTTCTTCTTCTTCTTCTTGTGGGAGATCTTGGCCATTTTTTTTAAGGAAGAAAAATCATACACACTTCTTTTCAGTGCTTAAAATGAACTCCCAAATCATACTTAAATCCATTAAAAAATTAAAAATTTGCAAAAAAGAAAAAATCTTTTAACAAGTGAAACTAAACCAATCCATTCATTTGCATCCTTGCAACATCAAGGTTTTAGATGCATTAATGAAAAGTTAGGAACACTTCATTTTTGGAAATTTAAAAAGAACTTCAAGTTTCCATTTCAAAAGGTTCAAAATCAACACTAAGTGCACACTAAAATCTAAATCAAACTCAAAGCATCAATCAAGGATAAAATGAACCTCATTTGCAAATGTTTTAAAGTTCTTTTAAAAATCTCATGAAAACTAAGAGTCCTAAATGATTTCTAAAAAATTCTCCTAAAAGCTTTGTTATTTGTTCCAAACAAATGTCTTGTTGCAAAATCTTGAATGTTTCTTAGGTTTTTCATGCATCAAAACAATCTAGGAATATCATTTTTGGGCTTAAAATATGCAAACTAGAGCACAAAATCTTGAATGAAAACCAAAGTCCAAAGAGTCATTTTTACTTTTGAGTCCAAAACAATCTTGAATGATCTAAGGTTAAAATAAAGCACTTCAAAGTTCTTAAAACAACACACAAAATCTCAATCTTGAATGCTCAAAGGAAAAAACTTGAATGTTTAATCACTTGTCTTTGAATGCATGTTGCTAAAATCACTCTTGAGTGCCATAGATTAAAATAAAGTTTTTTTTTTTATGAATGCATGATTAAAACAACAAATCCAATCTTGAATGCCATAGATCAAATAATCATCTTTTGTGGAATAAAAAGAATCCACATTTTTTAAATCTTCTAAGTTATAAAAGCTAATAAAGACGCTTTGAGTAAGTTTGTAGTTGGACTCACCCTCTTTAATCACCCATCAATTTAACCATTGGTTGCAATCTCAGCGCCATCTATGGGGATGGGTCTACCTAAGAGGGTGTTAAGTGCTCCACAAAGATCAAACTCCACTCACTTGGGTCTTTAGTGGTTTTTCTAAGTTAGAAAATTCTTTGAATGCGCATTAATCTCGCTTACACTTCATTTGGGCATAAAAATTGGACAAATCTTGATGTGGAGGGCCTCTGGGTGCACGCTTGGCAATCGAGTTTCACACATCTTTGTTTTGAGCTTAAAACAAACTCACACTCAATCTTGAATGCCTAACAATCAATGAACATTGCATGGTTTGGACGCATTTTTAATGATGCTCGCATTTCTTATGTTGACAATCTCTCGACTTTCATTATGCTGACGATGCTGTCAAATTGGAATGAACATTGTATGCCATAATCACAAGTGTCTTCAATCATAGCTTACAAAATCTAAATCATCAATTGGAATAAATGCGTGTCTTTTAAAGCCCAAGATCATGTATGTGGTCTTGTTTTACACTTTTTAGGAGGCCTGCTTGGGGATTTCATCACCCCTTGGGACAACCTCAACTCTAGTGTTTTGGCAGAGTATAAAAATTGGGAGGTGAATCCAAAGACACCTCTCTTGGAATCAAGATTTTTTCACTCGGGCTAAGCCTCAAGGAACTTTATACCCTTAAGAAGTGAAATAGGAGAAGTGGGTTACTGCTCCTCTCGGCTATGTGACATCTTTTTGGTTTCATCTATGGATTTGGGCCTCATGTACCTTGCGTATATCGAGGACTCCCTAGCTAAACCAAATTTCATCCTTGTAGAAAGCTTCCTAGGATGTTGGTGTGTTTGACGTGCTTGCTCCAAAAAAAAATTTTCTTGTTTGTTCATAGCTTTTTAATGAATGTTTGCCAACTTTGGTCAAAATCCCAAGAAAGAAAAAATCTCCCAGCTCAAGGCATACGTAGCGTAGTCACTGCCTCATCAGAAAATCATCCAAGCTCCCCTGCTACAACCAAATCTATCTAGTTCATTTCTTTAGAACAATCCCAAATCCAAAGTCTCTCCAAATCATCCCCCCCTCCAGCCAATTAGCAACCCAATCCAAAATCACACCCAAGCCTTCAAAGAGTTATTGTTATTCTGCTAGAATTTGCTATCCAATCAATCCAACCAATCCACCAGCCTCACCAAGGTTATCCCTTTGATAGAGCTTTGTCTAGGGTAATCTAGCTTTGTCACTTGTGATCCCTCATCACCTTGAGATAAAGGTTGGGATCCACAAGTGGTCAATCTTGTGTCATGCCCATAGGATCATTAGTCTATCCTTAAGTTGACACAATCTCCACCAATCCAGTGCATAGGAAAGCAAAACTCTCACTTTTTGACAGCATGCCCTTGAAGTCTTCCATCCATAGGAAAGCCAAAAATCTCCAGCCAATCCTCCTTAGGTCTATAATATAGCTTTGACTCTCCCTAGGAAATCCTTCATCAGCCAATCCAAAATCTACGCTTAATCCAAATCCAACCATGAGCTTCCGTGTTCATCCATATGCAAGACCCCATCCCCATTTGACTCATCATGAAAACATGAAATCCCAAACCTATCATGATGTTTTCGATCATATTGTCCTTGCTCCTGCCACCGCCTATTCCAATGATGATGAAAATCTTGTTGACTATGACGGGTATATTGAAAGCCTTAGAAACATTCCCCCAAGCATCCCACAAAATCCATACATTCTTCCAAACTATCTAGTCATGCCATCTGATATCCCAGCTTCTCCTCCATCACCTAATCAAGCAAGCTTCCAATCTTCCACCCCCATCAAACTAGCTGTTCCTATCAATCCACCTCCACCTCAGACACGTGAGTCTCCAAGGAATCTCCCAGAGAAAATACAAGAAAAGTTGCCTCCAATAGTCAATAATACATGTCATCTAATCCAACCATGTGAAGTAGTCAGTAATGAAGCTTCCCCATCTATAATATCACCTCCATCTCCCATAGCTATCATCCCCATACCATCCATCAAATTTCTTAAAATCCTTCCACTTCCCACAAGCATCAAAATCCCACCATCTGTCAAAACTCATAAGAAAGATAATTGGATAAAAGATGAATTATAGTTCTACATTGAACTTTGTACCTAGAAGATTCATGCATGCAACATATATGATGATTGACAAACTTTGTAGTTATAGATTTTATATGTGGACAACATGTTATACTTGTAGACACCTAAAAACCTTTAGAAAATAAAGTATTTTTATTTTTTGAAAAATTACTGATGACATCATCATTTATTAATTAATTAATTAATTTACTTATTTATTTTTATGCCATTAAATCCCTTTATCTTAATTAAAAATATTTAATTAAGGAATCCCTCCCAAAAATGTTTAAATCTTATTTACACATTATTTCCTTATTTATTAATTATTTAATTAATAAATTGACCAAAAAACCCAAAATAAATAAAAAAATTATTTTTTGCCCAAAACTCGGCCAATTTCCTTAAGACCACTAACCTCTTCCAAAATCTTCTAATCCTTCTTTAATTTTGATTAAAGGCTAATCCCATCATTTCCTACCCCTAATCCCAACTCAAAATATTTAATTAAGATTAAATATTAATCCTCATGTTTATTAAAAAAGTTTGCTTGTGTCCTTTTTGGCATTAGTGTGCTTGTTCATAGGAACTCTATTAACTCTAGAATTGTTTAAATTCATTTTGCATATTAAAGAACCTAAGCAAGAAAGCATGCCAACACTTAGCCAAAATTGGCTTTCAAAAAAAATTTGCATTTCCAGGCTTAAAAGACCTCTCTGGAAAATGTATGGGAAAGTTAATTTCCACTTCTTGTCACAGAGAATATTCTATTAAGTATTCCCCCTTGTCATGCAACCTAAGATCCTTGTCACTCCATTTAATAGTATAACTTAAAATGGATAGAAAATAAAACATTTAATTATATATGTTAGCATTTTTAAAATCCATCCCTCAACTATAAAACTTTTAAGTATTTAATTCATAAGACCATGAAACTGGTCGTATCAGTTTGGAGAGCTTATAAAAAGAAAAAAAGAATGACAATCCAACCATCTGTCAGCAAGTACAGGGGTCAAATTTATCATAGGAAGGGCAGGGAATGATCAAATTTAATTGTTTATTTGCTAACCCTGCCATGCCCCTTTTCCTACTAATGTCGCTGACCCTGCAGTGATGTGTGGGGGCAAGTAAAGAAGTTGGGTCGATGAGACAGGAGGGCACGGCTTGTAAAGCCTTCTCCGGCCCCCTGCGTACCTTCTTTCCCACGCGGTTCAGGGGACAGACCTGCCACGCGCAGGCCTCGGGCAGCACGTGAGCGGCCCTAAAAAGGGGGGGGGGGGGGGGTAGGATCTAGACGTAGGGGTGTGGGGTTTAGTTAGTAGGGTGGGGAATGTAGTAGGGTTAAGTTTAGTTAGTGATTAGACTAACATAGGGTTGGTCTTTATTGCTTGTAGTTATTTATGTTTTAATTACGCTTATTAATTGTAGTTTAGATTGTTTATTAATTTAAAGTTAGTAGTTAGTATGGGAATCTTAAGGTTATGATAGTTAGATTTAGTTATTATTTTAAATTAGTAGTAGTTTAGTTTAGTAGAATTATAATACAAAGTTAGCATTGGGTTTAGTTATGTTAGAAGTTAGTGTTGTAATTAGTATTTAATTTAGTAAATCCTATTTTAGTAAATGTTTGTATGGAGATAGTTTGAATTTGTTTAAAATTTAGTTTAGTTAGATTAGTATTATTATAATTTTGTTTTGATTTAACTTGCATATATCTTTAGTACTAAATTATGCTAATTGTTTTAGTGGTCAAGGTTCGTACGAGTTAATATTTATGTTTAGTTAGTTTGAGATGTATGTTAATTCAAATTTGGATTAGTTGTTATTATTGTCAAGAAATGATATTAATGTTAAATTAGTTTGTTATAAAACTTTTAATTTGGAAAGTGGAATATCCTAATTAGAATAGTCTTGATGTTTTATTAATCAGTTAAATACTATGGTGAGCTTGTTAGATTATTTTTTTTTTTATGTGGACCCTATTAATGTTGAACTAAATCTTGCAATAGTTATTTTAGAGTTTAGATTTAACTTATAGAATTATTGAATTAATTCTAGTCTTCAATTTTAAACCGTAAAGGATAAGTTAATGAATGAAATTGTTATAGGTGTACTTGGGAAGAATTGTAAAATTCAAAAGTAGGTAGTATCATCGACAATAACGTTATTTCTATGGTATGTTACTTCAGGCTAGTTAGATTTTGATGAATGTAGTAAGTGTAGCTAGTATGGTAGTATAGTTAAATTTTATTGACCTACTCGAGTTTTTTTTCTCAGAGTCTCTTAAGGTTAAATGAATTCGTCATCTAAATTAAATAAATTGAGTTACTAAGAAACTTAAGTTCATCCAACATCTATTTTATGTTATGTATCTAATCAAGTTGTCACCCCTCTAAAATTATTTGAACTTGCTTCTATCTTCTAGTACATTCAGTTCCCTTGAATTTCAAACTACTTGATCAGTTAGTTCCATTATAGTTGACCCTTTGAACCTTGTCGACCTTATTATCTTAATTAAAAAAAAAAATTTGTGTGTGTTTTTGCCTTATATTTTTGGGCATGACATAATGTGCATTATTTTAATGTTTGCTCACATAGGAGTTTGCAAATTCTTGAGAGTTGTCATGTAGACAACACAGGAGTTTGCACTCTAAGTATGCACAAGTTGTCTACACTTAAGAGTTAGCATATTATTTGAGCACATGGTGTCTACAACCTTATGACTCATCTAGAAGGTTGGAGTAGACTTATGCTTAGTTGTCATGCTTATCTTCTAGTTGTTTCTAGACACATTCTAGCTACATCTTAGAGGCCTTTAAATAGAGGCTCTCCTAGTGTATTTGGACAAGTAGAGATGCATTAGAGAAGCTTTTATGCTTCAACATGCTCATATGCCTCTACAAGCACTCTTAGTCATGTGGGGTGGTTGGTTCAGATCTTGGAGGAATTGTAAATGTTGGAGAAGGAAGGGATTTTTCTATGGACTACTAAGGCATGAAAAATTAGCATCACTGTCCAGGTGCACTCGTGATTTTTGCATATTCTATTTGCACTCTTTCTCTTCTTGTCTTCTTCATGATTGTTATATGTGTCTAAATATTCTCTATGATTGAATTTGTAATTTGAAATTGGAATCTAGATATTTTATTTGGTTGAGAACAGAACAATAGAAAAAATCCTAGTTTCAATTTAAGGAAGAAATTAGATCTAAATCAAGTTTGGGTTCGAATTAGAATCAAATTGAGAAATAGATTTGAAAATGGTTTCAAAATTTATAGTCAAACCTATTAGGTGGAGTTTTGGGTAAAGTTAGAGATCAATTATTTAAAAAGAGAAAATTCTTAATTTTAAGAATTAGAAATTATATATGTGTTCTCTTTCTATAAAAAAATTGCATACTTATATATATATATATATATGTATTGCAATGTTGTGATACTGATTGACAATTTGTATATATATATATATACATACATACATATATATATATATATATACACATATACATATACGTATGCACACACACACACACACACACACACACACACACACACATATATATATATACATATATGCATATATATACATATGTTATTTAAAAAAAAAGTTATACGAAATATTTTATAAAAAAAATGGAGGGGTGGGTAATACCTCGTACGCCCCAACTATTCATGTGATGGCAGTACATTGTAGTACTTACTAAGCGCAGTGTACCCATGCATCGAAGGGTACCTGCGAAGGAGGTTGTTATTTTAAACTATATATACATTAAATTTTTGGAGGGGAGGGCTTATCCCATCCCATTCCCCACTCACTTTATTGTCATGGCAGTAGACGGACTGTACCCACTACGAGGAGGGGGCAGTGTGATGGTACATGCCTATATGCTCAGACTGCATGACATTGGCAGGCCCGCACGGCATTGTCGTGTACATTGGAGGCAGCGGCTTTAAGCCTGCGCCATATTTTAAATCGCATACATTGTTTTATTAATATATATACCATTTTTTAATATGATTTATATGCAATTCGACTTTCAATGGTATTTCAAATTTGTAATAAATATTATATTATTTTGATATTGTGAGTTTATATATATATATATATATATATACATACATATATATATATACATATATATATATATATATATATATATACATATATATATATATATATATATGTATGTATGTATGTATATATATATATATGTATATATATATGTATATATATATGTATATATATATATGTATATATATATGTATGTATATATATATGTAGTATTTGACTTCAACCTTATTACTTATAAATGTTAAATGTTGATAATTGTTTATCAATTTAATAATAATTGTCAACTATTGTTAATCGAAAAGAGATATTGAATTATTAATTTGAATATTAAGGGATTAGAAAATAGTTGACTTTCAATATTACTTTTATTTAATGTATATTAAATACTATTTAATATATATTAAATAACTAAAAGATGGTAATTTTACATTACGTTAATAATAGCTATTTAATAAGGATGATTTTAAATTAAGAGACTTTAATAATAATGGATTAAGATTTAATTATCAAGGAGTCATTGTTATAACATTGCTATGATTTAAGTTATTGTGTTATGTAGTAAATTATTGATATACCTTAATTGTACTAACAATTAGTTAAATATTAACCAATGAATTTTTTGTAAGGTTTCTCTAAGATCGATTATTTATAGTTGTGATGAGTTTATTAATATTTGTTGGGTCTAGAAAATCATTAATAAATAATAGTATAATGGTCTAAATGATTATCATTAATATGAATTTGTTAAGGAATTATTAGTATTCATTAAAAATGATGAATGTGGTCATTATAGAATTATTAATAAGATTCCCAATATAGCTTGTTATTAAATATTAACAAGTTATTATTATTGAACTATGAATATGAATATTTTTGTATTGAATTATGGTTGACTTTTAACGTACAAATTATAATTAGTTATTAATCAACTGATATTTATTGGGTTGTTGGTATGGTTATGTAATTATTAATTAAATTAATTAATTAGAGTTAATTAAATTTAATTAATAAGTAAGTTATGTAATAAAGTTTTAATTGATATGCTAATATTGATTCCTCTAGCGAAGTTGTGAAGTATTTACATCGGAGTTGACAAATCATACTCTCATGACTTGAATAATGACCTTAGATATTTTAATGGTGAGATTTAGTAATATTTAATTGAGAACTATTAGAATGTTAAAAGGTTATGGATTGTGTACCTATGTTAATTGATTGATTTAATTGATCATTTTAATAAAGTTATAATTTTCTTAACCAAAGATTGATAACTGGTTCTTTTATAATATAACGAATAATGATCCTTGATTTATGTTGAAAGTTGAAGTAATGTTAAAGAACAGTTAATCAATTAGAATATGGATCATAGTTAAATAAAGAGAAAAATTTGATTAAAGGTCAATGATGATTAGTTTAATGAGTAAAGTATTTACCCTTAAGTTATTCTTAGAATATTATTTTAAATAATGGAAATAATAATGCTATCGAGGGAACAAAATGGGTTGACTTGTAGGTCAAATGATAAATCATATACACTTGAAGTATACTTGCAAACAGAAATTGAAGTTCCACACATTATTCAGCTATGTCATTTTAACAAACCAAAACATGTGTTTGCATTGTGTTTTCTCTATGCTTCTTGTTTTGGGTTTTTGGGTTGACTAGTGTTGACCAATTATAGGACGTCTACCAGACACTTGGGAGTTATGCGAATGTGATGGCATGTTGATCTTATTTGATTCTGATCTTTATAAACCCAACCATGGTAATGTGATGGCATGCTCTATGAGATGTTTGTATTTGCTGATTGTTATTGTTCATCAATCTTCTTGAGTGAAGCTGATTTATGTGTATCTGAGACATTTGACTTAACCATTTTTGAGTCATCGATCAATTATCCTTGGATTACTTTCTAGTCGTCATGATGGGACTGAAGCGTTAATTTATTTCTTGATTATCTCATGTTGTGACATGTTTTGACTCAACCATTTTGGAGTCTTCAATCAGTATGATTTTAAGATATATTTTGGTTATTGACAACCAATGGATACTTTTGATTATCAGTGATACCTTCAATTGCCAATAGAGAGCTGTTGTGGTCATGATATTCTATGGATGCTTTTTAGTTGCTCATGGGGATTTGATACTTTTATTATGGATATTTGAGGATTCTTATTGTGAATTATCTTTTGGTATTTCTTTCCAATCACTTGTATAGGACTGGGGTGATTTTATGATTCCATGAGCTTAGGGTAGGTTATCTACTTGTAGTGTCGGGAAGTGGCTTGCAATGGGGGCTGAGGCCCTAAGTGGCTACTAGGGTAACTCATTGTAAGTTTTGTTAATAAGTGATAACATTTACACTAAATGAGAATTAAATGAACCTAAAAAGATAATTGTTTTGGTTCTCGCCCATGCCTCGAGTGCTCATATAGACTAGGATGGGAGTAGAGAGAATGCTTGGTTGCAACCTTGCATTCCATAGTATGCCTTGTTAGTATGAGAGGATACTAATGGCCACATAAGGATCAGTAGGGACCCATGGAGTTGTAAGCTAACTACCAAGGTAACTTCTACATGATATATGCGATGACACTTTCTCGCTTGCATAGTAGGTTTCCTACATGTCTTTGTGTGCCTCTGGGATTAGATGTCAGTTTTGTGATTGAAACCTTTGAGTTAGGATACTTTTAGGATTCTTGGACTTAGAGAGTATTATGCTATGTGATTTTGATAACCTGTTTGGGACTTGATACTATCTCCTCAACACAGTAGGAGTGGACCATTTAGGTTCCACGTGGTCAAGTGGTAGTGCTTTATCACTCTTATCATTTGAGACCCATCTAAGATACCGTGGCTAATGCATTCTTTTTTGGCAACTATCTTCATGGATTATGATGGTGGACATGTATCCTTAATTTGATGATTTGCATATGTTAGATGATGTTATCTTATGCTTTACTTTGCATGTTAGATTTCTTTCTACATATGATGTAGGATGTTTTAGGAGTGACATTCCTACTATGGTAATATCGATGATCTCTTCAATGCTTTGGGATGTTACACACAGAGGGATGGCTAGGATCCATGATGGTCCAATGATGCTATTTACGGTTGGGAGGAACTGTGCACTTAGTTAGTTATGTTTGTAATATATGGTTATCTTTTATGATGGATGTTTATATCTTTTGTGATGATGTATCATGTATGGTTTGTGATTTCATTTATGTTATTGCATCATAGATTAGAATAGGATGATGTTCTTTATTTCACATATGTATATTTTTTTAAGCCTTTCATACCCTGTGGCATGTACAATGGATGATCGAGAAATTAGAAATGTAATTTAAGAACATTGGACTTTTCATTATTATTTTATGTGGATGTAGTATTAGATGGAAAAATAATTAGTTGTTAGATGTGATTCAACATTAAGGGATCCATGAAGAATGTAACCTATTATGTATGTTTATGTTTACTTTTAGTTGAATGATGTTATTACTTCTGCTACTATGTGTTTGATATGAATGGTTTATCTTTCATGTTTCAAATAATAATAATAATAATAAAATGCTATGAAAATTAGTGAAACTTTATTTTAATTCTTTGGATCTCTTGGCAAGGCATTACACAAAGAACCCTTAAACCAAATTGCCTCTATACATGCATGTGAGACATCCATATATTCTACCTTAGTTGTATATTGAGAAACTTGCACTTGGAGATTCCTGATGTAGATCTCCTTTTGTCTAAATCACCTACAAAATCAGAATTAACATAAGCACACATTGAATTTCTGCAACCATTATAGGTGATACAATAATTACTTGTGCCTCTAAGATATCGAATCACCCATTTCACTACTACCCAATTCTATTTACTTGGATTTTCCATGTATATAATGACAACACTTATTGCATGTGAAATATCCAGTCTTGTCTATAACATCGCATACATTAAACTTCCTACTACATTTTAATAAGGTACATGAGACATATAATCCTTTTGTTCCTTAGTACTAGCACACTAATTTGAAGAAAGCTTAAAATGAGAAGCCAAAGGGATATTAATAGTTTTCACATTTTGCATACCAAATATGATGAGAATCTTCTCTACATATTTCTTCTATAGTAATCAAAGCTTACCATGTTCCCTCTCTCTATGTATCTCTATACCCAAAAAAATTTTTGCTGCTCCTAGATCCTTCCTATCAAACATCCTAGCCAACTGAGCATTCAACTTATTAATTTCAGCCATGCTTTTACTTGCTACAAGCATATCATCAACATATAATACAAAGATAATGAATAAGCCATTTTCTAAACTTTTAAAGTAAACACAGTGGTCATGCTCACTTTTTACAAAGTTTTGTCTCACCATGAAGGAATCAAACTTCTAGTACCATTTCCTAGTTGACTACTTTAGACCATACAATGATTTCTTTAGTTTTCAAACAAATTTTCTATTCCAATCTTGAAAAAACCCTTATGGTTGCTCCATATATATATCCTCATCCAAATCTCCATGTAGAAATATCATTTTAACATGTAATTTCTATAAATGAAGATTAAGTAATGTAACTAATGCTAATACAATCCAAATACAAACAAGCTTAACAACTGGTGAAAAAACCTCATGAAAATCAATACCTTCTTTTTGAGAATTTCCTTTTGCTACCAGGCTTGTCTTGTACCTTTCAATTTTATCATCAACACCCTTCTTTAGTATGTAGACCCACTTGAAACCAACAACCTTTCTACCCTTTGGAAGTTCTCCCAAGTCCCATGTCTTATTCTTCTCTAAATTTTCCATTTCTTCTTTCATTACTATTTTCCATTTAGCATTACTCATTGCTTCCTAGTACCAACATGGTTCCCCATGTTAGAAATCAAAGCAACTAATGAAATAAAATCATCATACCATTTAGGAGGATTCTTAACTCATGCAGATCTTCTAAGAGAGGGTTGTGGTATTTCCACAATCTCCTATATATTTTGTAAATCTTCATCTTCTTCTTCAGAGAGGATTCTTTTGTAGAAGGATGAGTTTCCAACTGAACCTGTTGATATTGTGGTACTTTTTCTTGTTCCAAATTACTTTCTACAAAAGATAATTTTGTTAGAGAGGATTCATCAAATACTACTTCTCTATTAATGATGATTTCATGGGTAGAAGTATCTCATAATCTATATCCCTTAATTGTATCACCATAGCCAACAGGATAGTATTTCTTGGATTTTGGGTCTAACTTAGAATGCTCATTTTTAGAAACAAGAGTATAATCATCACAACCAAATATTTTCAGATTTGAAAAATTACATGAGTGATCTATCCATACTTCTTTAGGAATCTTGCAATCTATTGCAATTTATGGTGACCAATTTACTAGATAGCATGCTATATTAACTACTTCCACCCATAACTCTTGCTGCAATTTGGCATTGCTGAGCATACTTCTTGCTCTCTAGAAGAGTCCTATTCATTTTTTTAGCAACAAAATTTTTTTGAGGAGAGTAAATTATGGTTTTATGCCTTATGATCACAACTTCTTTGCTATATTTATCAAACTCTAAAAATGTGAACTCACCTCCATTATCTATTCTCAAATACTTGATTAATCTTCCTATACTCTTTTCAATAAAAAATCTAAATTGTTTGAATACAACAAACACATTAGATTTACTTTTAATAAAAAAAGACCCATACTTCTCTTAAGTAGTCATCTATAAATGTCAAAAAATATGATGCTCCTCCAAAAGAAACTGCAAGGGATGGACCCCAAACATTTGAATGAGTATAGTCTAAAATACCTTTTCTTGTATGGTTAACATATTTAAACTTCAGTCTACATTGCTTTCCAAAGACACAATTCTTGCAAAAAATCAAATTCAAATATTTTACATTTGGAAGCAACTTTCAATTTACAAACTTACCTTAAGCCCTTTCTCACTCATATGACCCAACCATTGATTCCATAAATGAGTAGATTCATCACCTTCCTTCTATACCATTGGCACATGATCTACATCTATACTTCCTTCCAACCTATAAAGGATTCCAAATTTTGTAGCCTTCATCACCACTAAAATTCCATTAGAAACTTTAAGAACTCCACCTTAACAAGAGAATTTATAACCACCAAAATCCAAATCACCCAAAGAAATTAAATTCTATTTTAGTTCTAGTACATGTCTTACCCCTGTTAGTGCCTTTACAATACCATTAAACATCTTGATTCTAATACTCCTAATCCCAATTGTCTTACAAGAAGCATTATTTCCCATTAAAAAAACACCTCCATCAATTGGTTTGTAAGAAGAAAACTAACTCCTATGTGGACACATGTGATTAGAAGCACCAGAATCTAAAATTTATTCATCTTCATTTTATAAGATATTATAAATAGATAACACTTCACCAACTATATGTAAATTTGCTTCAACTAGACCAGCTTCCTTTTTGGATTCATCATTCTCCTCTTTTCATTTCTGAAATCTTTCTGAAGATGCCCTTCTTTATTGAATACCAACATTTTCCCTTACTCTTTTTGCCTCTTCATTTGGATCTAGATTTATCTCTCAAACCTTCCCCTTTTTCTATGGAATGAACTATAGCCACTATTGCATCCAGTGTGGATGTTTCTATATTGGACTTCCTTTTCACCTCTTCAGGGAACAAAGCTCCCACAAGAGAATCAAGTTAAAGGGATTCAGTTGTACTAAAACTAATAGAAGTAACTAAGTGATTCCAAGATTTGGGTAAAGAACACAATAGTGTAACCACTTTATCTTCATCATTGATTTTTACATCCATACTACCCAATTGAAAAATTAGAGTATTGAAAACATTTAAATGATCAACAATTTTTATACCTTCCTTCATTCATAGGCTATATAGTTTTTTTTTCTTTTATCATTAAATGGCCAAAGGCCAAGATAATTTATTAGAAAAAATAAAATTTATACAATAGCAATCCACCATTCAAATGGGTATTGGTAGGAACGAATGGGGAAAGAAAACCTCTAGTCTCACTTGGGACCACAGTCCTATATTTTACAATATACTAGGGGTATACCCTGTTAAAATTAATGAAAATATTACATCATCTTATATATATATATATATATATATATATATATATATATATATATATATATATATATATATAAGCATAAAGCTCCTTTGTTACATAATGAGTTTATCCTAAAGAAAATTTGAAATTATCTTATGTAGTCTTCCATAATTCTACATTGAACTTCCTATCTACTTTCTTTATCAATCAAACTAGTTAATCATAGATTAACATATAATTTAATACTAATCAACGAATAAATAAATAATACAAATTAAAAAGAATTCAAAATTCTTATCCAATATATACTAAAGAGGATAAAACTAAAACATGTAGACAAAAACATAATATCAACCATAACATGCTAATATCATAGAGACCCGAGAGCTATATAGATAAGATACCAAACAATATAGGGGTAAGTGCACCAAGTTGTGGTGCCAAAAAGATGACACCTCTTTTTCTCATTCTAGTTTTGCAAAGCGCGCAAGTGCTTTAGTGCATACGCACTATAGTGTGCACGCACTATGGCTTGGGTGTGCCAAGACATAGCATGTACATGCTATAGTGTGTACGCACTAAAGTGCATGTGCACTTTTCAAAAAAATAAATTTACAAAGCATGTACACGCTATTTAAAAGTAAATTTAAAAGGCTTTAAATAGTGTGTGCGCACTATAGCGCACATGCACTATACGGCGTATGCGCTATTTAAAGCTTTACATTCTACCAAGCCTAATGTTTGGCTTTTCCTTGGTGATCCAACCCAAAGCTTTGGAGTCTATAAACAAGTATGAGACATTTTTTTCTGCAAACACACAAAAAATGATTGATTTTTCTTGTGTGCTCTCCTTTTAGTTTCTTCGTGGTTGAGCATCAATAAAATCAAGTTACATGACATTGTGGGTCTTTGTGTTAGCTACACAACCATATAATTTATTTTTTATTTGAACTATTTCAAGCCTTTCATCTATAATTTCTTTTGAATGTATGTCCATTTTTTGTCAAAAACCAACATGTACTAATTGGGCTGTAGATTTTAGCTTGTTCATCAAATTTTGCAAAAATATAGTTTTTCAGAAACTAGACTCCATTCTACACACTTTGAAAAAATGAAGTTTTGATTTTAGATTAGTTTTCAATCATTTCTAGGGGCAGCACACAGATATTTCACATTTTTGGGATGTGTTTGATTAAAAAAATTCATTAAAAAAAAATACACATTATAAAATTACCCAAAAAGTCTGGGATAAACTACATAGTGTTAGGTAACTTTTGACAGGAGCGATTAAAGATTTTCAATGAAAAAGTTAAAATTTTAGGGGGACCACACTTTGTACTATGTTATGTTTTTCTGGAATAAAATGTACCACTTTTTGTGGCCCCCTTTTTTGAGGACCTAAAACTAAACCATTTTGAAAAAAAAAATAGTAGTTTAGAAACTAGATTCAGAGGACTATGACTTTTTTTTTGTCATATCTTAAAATTTTGAGCGTAACTATCTTCAAATTCTTGTTGAAGTCTAGAAATTGCTGATTTTAGGAAAAAGGTGTCCACTTGTACCCCCCTTTTGGCACCACAACTTGGTGCACTTACCTATAGTATAACAATACACAAATAGAACAAAGGTATGCAATCCAAAATATTAACTATAGGAATGAAATAAACATAGGGACAATTTGCTGATACCTTTTCATAAAGGTATCAAAATGCCTTAAACTACCTAACAGAGATATACTGGATGAAACTACAAATAGTATTAACCACTAACTGAATAGAGAAATCATTGAATTGAATCAAACCTATAACCAACTTTGATCAAGAATAATTGGAACATGGATCCCAATAGATATATAGAGAGGGAAGAAACTTAAACAACCTAATTAGCGCATTTAACAAACTTATAATTACCAGCATGGTAAAAGGTACTCCATGAGCTACATCTTTCAAATCTATATGATTTATTAAGTCAAAATCCATTTTTAGAAAATTCCAATTTGAGAGGAGGGGTCTAAATTAACTATCAAAGAGTTGATACCATCGGCCCCCAAATTTGCTAAATAGTCCACCTTCTTCTTTCCTTCTCAAACAATATGATTAATCCTACTATCTTCAAGTTTATCAAGAAGATCAAGCACTTGTAATTTTGAGTTGAGGACCCAATTTGGTGTAGAGTGCTTCCTAATGGAATTTAGAATAATCTGAGAGTCCCCTTCAATAATTACTCTAGAGAGTCCTAACTGAATACATAGTTGTAGCCCTCTTTCTAGCACCTCTAATTCTGCCAGATTGTTAGAAGTTGGTTGAATCAACATAGCTATTTTGGCTATCCATTGACCCATATCATTATTGATGATACAACCAATACCTTTTGTACCTTGATTGCCTCTAGCTGCACCATCAACGTTAATTTTTGCCCAACCTTTTGGAGGCAAAGACCATTTACAATTTTTTCTAGCCTCCTTTCTATTTTTGATATCGAGCAAAGGCTGGTTGATAAGTTTTGGCCAATACTTCTTAACAATACCATACCAAAAGGAAAAGGATCCTTCTTCCAACTGAGCTTTCCTAAGATATGAGTTAACCATTTGAACAATGCTATCTTCAATCTTTAAGATTAATTATTTTTGCTACATTTCTAAATTCTTGAAAATGTGGTGATTCCTTTCTTTCCAAATGTCACATGCCAAGATGGAGGGACTAATGTTCCATAGTTTACTATAAATTCCTTTAACCAAGTTAGTAGGCCATCTTTTGAGAAGATCAAAGAAAGTCTTCAGAAAAGGTGAAGACTAGCATAACATCATTCTTAGCCATTCCCAACATCTTTGTGAGAATGGACAACTAAATAAAAGATGATTAGTGTCTTCACTAAATTGTTTACATAACTCACATCTTGAAGGACCTTGAAATCCAAAATTCCTTAGTCTATCATTAGTAAGAATTATTTATTGAAAACCTAACCAAAGAAAGAATCTAGCCTTTGGAAAGCATACCACATCCCAACATAGTTTAAGAGGAATGTCAACTTGATCCCATCTTTGAGACTGAATTAGTGCTTTATAATCATTTTTCACACTATATAACCCATCATTTGATGTAGCCCATATAAGCTTGTCCTTCCTTTATATTTTTTTAATCCTTCTACCGGCTAAAATCTTTTCAAAAGCTTCAATTGTAGATGAGTCAAAGCCTAAACCATCCAAGGATTTCCATATCCATCTTGATTTATGTTCCAATGAAACTTCTATCTTGTAGTCACAAACTTTTCTTCCCCATAAATTGACTAAATTTTCTTTTATCTCCTTTGGAAATGAGATGTTGATAAGAGGGGGATGGTCATCCCATGAATGTTCCTAGAATAGAGCTTCCTCACCTTTTCCTATGTCCCAAGTCAAATATATGCTAATTAGTTGTTGGCATTTCACCATGAAATTCCAACTGTTAGAGCCTTTGGGTAATGTTTTCATCCTTAAGATAGAGAGAGGATAAACCATGTTAAGATATTTATTATAGAGAATCTTTGCCCATTTTTTATCCTTTTCCTTGAAAAGATGCCAAGTTAATTTGGCACCTAAGGCTTCATTCTACCATTGTAAATTCTTGATTCCCATCCCACCCATTTCTTTTGGTTTACAAATGTTTTCCCATTTGATGAGTGCTAACTTTTTTCCTTCATCACAATTGTTCCACAAAAATTTCCTTAGTTTAGATTTGAATTTAAGAAGATGCTTCTTAGGAAGAGGAAGAAACGAAAGAGGATAAGTTGGAATGGCTAGTAAAATTGATTTGATCTTTATGCTTTTATAAGCCTTAGTCAACCATTTATCCTTCCAAAACCCTAGCCTTGAATTGAGTTTATCTAGAGTATTGCTCAAAACCTTACTAGACTTTAAACCTCTTTCTAGAGCAATACCCAGATACTTGCAAAGAAAGTTACCTTTCTTATATCCCATAATTTTACAAATCTATATAGTTGACTCTTCAAGTAGATTTGATTTTCCAACGATTTTGTCATATAAAGACTCTCCATTCTACCCCATAAACTCACAAATGTATCTTCTTCAACAATATTGATAAGAACCTCATCTTCAAAACATAACTACATCATTCTTAGGGCTCTCATATTCAAATATTCCTAATCATTATCTATCACATTATCAATTTCTTTGACTTTCTAGCTAATGCCTTATGCAATCTTGATTGCACAAACAAGTCACGTGTCTTGAGATTCCATAGTTCAAAGTTTTTTTGCCATTAAATTTCTCCACCTTTAATCTTGCATTCAAAACCTTTGCCATTTGATGTTGCAAAAAAATCAACACCATATTCTAACAAAACTACTATAAAAATGAAATTTCTCTCATACCACTTGTTATGGATTTGGAAGCATAAACCATAAATAATATACTTTACAACACAAGTTAGATGCAAAGAAATAATAAGAGAAATAAATAACATTAACAAGAGAAATGACAATAGCAAGAGAAATGACAATACACAGATATACGTTGTAATAAATAGATATACATAGTAAAACCTTGATAATAAGTCAAGGAAACATCCATAGGGCAAGTATTGGTATTCTTATTGCTCAAAAGGAACTCATTGCATCTTCAACTCCATAGTTGCTGTTGCAATATTTCTATTCAAACATTCATATTTTTTCCTTTAAAGAGAAGAAAGATAAGAGAAAAACTTCTCGACATAGAATAAAACTTGGTTTATTCATTGAAAATCATAAAGTTTCCTTTTGAAGATAAAATCTATTCTTTTTCTAAAATAGAAAAAGATTATTTTCACAATCTTGTTTTTTTTTATGCTTCATTGTTGTCATTATCTATCACAAAGTGTATAGAGCTTCTTGTCTATCAATTTCTATCACTAATGTTGAACATAGTTCACAAATCAAACTACAAAAATAATTTTCACAATGGTGGTCAAATATGCAACTATTATATTTTTAGTCTTGACCACGATGATGATCATCAGAGAGTTGCAGTTTGGCTTAGTAAAAAATTGTGGGTGCACTAGCTACTGTAGAACCACAATTGATTATTATGGAGTAGATTTTAGGTAGGGCCCATGTCATGGATCTCCTCAAACCCCTCCATCCACTCATCCCCCTCCATTCACATAGAAAATTAACCTCTCCTATTAGTACATCTCAAACTTTCATTGAATGAATAAAGACCCTGACCTAAATAAAAAGTAATGGAAAAATCTTTCTTTTAATAGTTCTAGCGGATATCAAATTTTAATATAAAGGCTTAGTTGGCTTGTTTTTGTTTGATTCCTATAAATATATTGATTTATGTTTTAAATTTAATCTCTATTGCATTGTATTTGTTTATGGATTGTGATCTACATTGAGAAATAGGGAACCAATGTTATTACATTCAAACTGTCAATGGATTATGTCTACACATTTTGGTTTGGCTAAAACCCTACTTTATTTGACATAGAATTTTACTACAATTATGATTAATTGAGATCATTCTTGAAGTTATGATTAATAGAGATTATTCAAATGAAGAGCATAATATTATGTGACCAATCAAATAATGTAGCTTGTAGTCAAATAGTCAAGTTTTAACACGTTAGATTCTCTTTGCATGAAAATTGCTAATATAATTTTGATATTAGATTATGTTAAGTTCTTCACATGTAATTTGATTGTGTGATTTGCATTTATAAATTTTCATATCTATGGTTAAATTTATCTAGAGTTCATTTCTTTAGAACAATAAATATGCTGATTATGTGAATATCTATAATTTAGCTTGTATGCTTATACAATATTTTAGGACTTGCACATAAGAGCCCATTAGAAGATATTAAAAAAAGGGTTAAATAGTTTTTGAAAGAATTTTTTTCTTTTACAAGTTAGTAAGGTAAACTAATTTGAGGGTTGAAGTTTTTAAGAATTTTTTTCTTTTAGTTTATGTAGAAAACACAAAACTTCAACCCTCAAATCAGTTTACTTTACTAACTTGTAAAAGTTTACACTTAATGTATGTGATTCATGAGAGACAAGATAATAATTTTTATTGAATTAAAAAATTTTACTAGATGATTATTTTCACAACCTTGCCTACATCTCAATGGTAAAATGAAATGCTATATTAAAATAGATAAAATCACTGTAATAAAATATTTTATCACCCAAAACATAATTTAACTAAATATATCATGTAGATATAATTTAATGTGATGAATAAATTCAATATTTATGAGGCATTTATCTATTTTGAGTGAATGATACATATGGAGCACAATACTCATCATCTAATTTTTTATTTAAAATACTAAAGTTCATAACCATTGCAATATAATAAAGGGATCAATAAGTAATATTTCTTCTACTTTTCTAATAGCCATCACTATAAACTTGCCATATCTATATTGATTTACCTTAGATATGGCTAGTCACTTAAAGAAATCTAATAATATTTACCTAAAGACCAAAAAAATTAAGATATTAGTCCATTATCGCTATCTCTATATGAATAAACTCAATAACAATCATGTGTTAGTATTACAAATGTTGAAAATTTTAAGATGTTCTAGAATGAAAAGAACATGACAAAAGAAATAAAGATAATTATTTTCATAAAACACAATCACTTTAGGTATTTACTTTTTAGAAACTTCGAAGGATCTATGTGAAATCATTGATCCTAGTAAGAAAAATGGAACAAATAAAGCAATTGTTAGTCTTATATTTTTGAATTATTTTAAAATGTACATATTCTATGAATACAAGAAAAAATAATTTTTTAAATATTAATAGTAATATTTTTTCAAAGAAAAATATAAAAATCTTAACATAACCATGTTATATTACCTTCTTGCGCAATTAGTTATGTGATTAGTTATGTAACCACTACACTGCCTTACAATGCTATGTATGAAATATATAACTTTCTCATAACTAAGATATTAAATATAGTGTCGCTCTCTTCATTATCTAACATTTTGTATGAAAGAAACTCCTAAAAGGGCTCTGATAGCCCATTTAGCACACAAGAAAATGCCTTTCTTTCGGGTGGAAATTAGGCCAAGGAATCAAGATTATTTTGGTAAGAAAAAATATTTGTAAATGGTACTCTGAAATCCATGATGCTCAAAATTTGAGGCCCAAAAGAAATCCCTAAGAAGATTCTAAAGTTTAGAGTAAAAGGATAGAGTGGGAGTCTAGTTGGAATAGTAGTGCATGCGTAGCATCCAATATCTTGGAGAAAAATTTGAATTTACTAGCCAACAAAAGAAGCTTTATAAGCCAATAATCTAATATTTTTGAAATATTCTAAGTCACATAATTCCAAAGGTTCTAGCCAAATATTGAAAGGCATACTGAATACTCAAAATTGAAATTTTCTCCATGTTGAATTCATTTCCAATTGATATGTAGAAAAGTATCTTGTCTCTTTGAATAATAGACCTAGTTCATAGTTTCTACCGAAAGTCCATTATAAAAAAAAATAGGAATTTCTAATTTGGAAGAACTTCCTTTCTCAAAAAAAGTGTAACATGACTCAAGGATATGGAATGGGCTAGTAGGTAACCAAATCCTTTAGTGGCAAAACATACAAAGCTAGGGATAGAGGACATCACTGGTGGAGGGACCAATAAAGGAAAAAAATCCTCATACTACCTACAATTTATGGTGATGCAAATACAAGCCTCCCTAAAAGCTTTATGATCACAAGTTTTGGATATGAATTTGATATTTTCTTTATTGATATTGTTACCTAAAAACCAAAAATTATAGTCTTATCGATAGACTTTTTATTTTTAAATGAAATATAATAAAATAAAATAAAGTGTATTCCATTCAATAGAAGTTGTGCGTGTGAAGGATGGGTTTCTCAAACTAGGAAATTGTATAATAGGTCAAATAGAAAACATGTATCTTTTAGAATGTTTACCATATCCACATATATTAAGTCTTTTGTAAAATTTGTTTGACACAATCCTCTTTATTTCTATCTCTCACTAATATATATTTTTGTTCTTCAAATACTTCAAACTTTATTTGCTCATAGCTTCAATGGTGATGCACTTGTAGAAGCATACCCAAAAAGAATCTCCATAGATTGGAGAAAATTGGTCAAAATCCTAGAACCTTGAAGTATAGAAAGAATGAAAGGGAATTCTATATGATCATAAGATTTGGGAAAACCAATTTTGAGAAAGAGAGCTTGCAGCTCATACCTATGTGTCCATTCTATACTTTCCTAGTCAATATTGATGTTTTCTAGGATATAGAGATATTTTATTAAAATAGTTTGATATAGATGAATAATAATTTGTAGTAGATGACTAATTTTAAGATCCAAGGCTTTGGCTATGATCTTATAGGAGACATTTAGTAAGAAAATGGGTCTTCAGGATCACAAATTTTAGGTATGAAGTTAACATTTCCTTTATTGATAATTTTAACTAAATATTTAGAATGATAGGTTTGTAGGTAGACCTTTTATTTTTATATAAAAGATTAAATAATATATAAAATATGTAATTGATTTGATAAAAGTCATTCGTGAGAAGGATGATTTTGTTAATCTAGACCATTATTTAATAGGTCCCATTGAAAATATGTGTCTTTTAAAATTTTGTACAAGCTATACATATATTATTTAATTTAGTCTTTTGTAAAAATTAAATTATGTCATTCTTCTAACTTTTATCTCTATTTTAATTTGATACAAACTGACATGTTTTTCTATTCCTAAAATACCCCAACCTTTATCTACATAACTTTATTTAACCCATATAAAAACCAAAAGTACAACTTTTACATTGTTCTACCCTTCTAAATTCTTATCCAATTAGATAGAATAATTCATTTCTAAACATAACCCTATATCCTATCTTGTTATAGTTAATATTCTTCTCCTCAGCTCATCACCTTTGAAATATAATCTCTCTCTCTCTCTCTCTCTCTCTCTCTCTCTCTCTCTCTCTCTCTCTCCAAAACCTCTACCTTCAAGTGATAGAATTTTTACATTACTTGTACTATTATGAGATCCCAAGAATCTAAAGAGAGCCATACAACCATTAATTATAAGTGTTCAATTTCACAAAGATGAGAATTTAATGTTGGAAATATTATGAAAGGCTAAGTTACTAAGAGGGGAGGGGTGAATCAGTAACTTAATTTTTTTAATCTTCAATTACCCAATTAAGCCTTTGTATATATTATAATCTAATTGCATGCATAAGAAACTAAAAAAAAGAAAGCATACATAACACTTTGACACATAGATTTGGTGACCTAGAAAACTTCCAAAAAGAAAGTAAAATTGGGGTGGACATGATACCCACAAGCTTTAGTACTACAGTATAAAGTTGGTATATTAAGGCTTACATTGATCACTTCTAATTATTTACCCTATTAAGAGCAATAAGGACAGCCAAGTCCACCTTGTTAAAGGGTTTACAAACATATAATTAATTATGCACTTGGTAAAGAGATTTGTATAAGACTATTAGGTCTACCTTGTTAAAGGATTTTATTGATCCACCTATTAGGATGAAGCAATAGCTGATCTTTGATCTGCAACTTGGTTTGTTGAGTGAGATTCCTTCATGTGTATAAATCACCTTGCTGTGATAGATATATATTTGATGCTCCTTATATTGTTGTAATTCTCTCTTTCTTCTGTTCTATAAATATATTTGATTACATTGCATTTCTCTATATGTCTTCAATATGATATAATACATTACATATATACCAATCCAATTACACAATTATAAAGTTAGCCACAATACATGTTTAGACAAATATTACAAATTTGGGTCAAATGTAGACACTCAGGTTCTGAAGACTGACTTGGTGAGGTTCTGATACTTGGCATCCACTATTAATTCTCAGCATCATCATGCACTTGGTAGATGTAGAAGCTTAGTCCATACTGATCACTTCAAAGTAGTCTTTAATTCAATCTGCATTGGTGACTGGGTGAATACCATGAAACTTGACATATAAACTAAATCACTTGATTCACACTATATAACTTAATTAATGCTTTCAAAACGAGCTCAATATAAGCTAAATCACTTGGTTAACACTGATTAGCTCAACTAACTCTAGACTTGCTCCACAACTTAGTTTGTTGATGGAGTAACACACACCTACCACTGACAAAGGTATGCTCTGATACCACTGATGAAGGGCCACACCACCCGTACCAACTCACAAACAAAAATGCAATAATATGGAGACAAGAGAGATGAAAAAATGCTTCATAAAACTTCCATTAATACTTGAAATTCATTAGAATATTCTCCAAATGGATAAACTCCAAATTCTTACAGTATAAGAGAGATTGCTCACTAAGAGCTTCTACAAGAAATTACATCTGAAGAGCTTCTACTTGAAGAGCTTGTCTTGAAGAGCTTCAACATACCAACTCACAACCAAAAAAATGAAACAATATGGAGATAGAGAGATGACAAAAATGCTTCATAAAGCATCCATTAATACTTGAAATCCATTAGAAGAGATTACATTTGAAGAGCTTACAACGCAAAAACTTCTATTTCTTGAACTTCCTTACAAGAGATTACATACAAAGAGCTTCTACTTGAAGAGCTTCTATTTCTCCAACTTGATTACAAATGATAATAAGCCTTGCTTAAATAGGCACTTCTAACCCAAGACATTACAAACACAACCAATGTGAGATAAAAGTAAATACAACTACCTTTAAATAAATATTAAATTCCCATCCAAATACAACTAAGCACCCAACAAATATTAAATACATGATTCAAGGAACTTTCCAAAAACTTCTAAATTGCCACCTATACATCAGCAAAAAAAAAAATGTGGAAGATTTGCATGTTGGTTTTCTTGTCCCTATTGAGGTGGAAGCTTGTCGTGAAGATGAAGATAATTGTATATCTTTCTTTTGGCGTCAAAGTGTGGGACACACTTTTTTATCTACCAAGGGAGTCTAATGCAGGAGCATCTTGCAAAACTTTATTATTTAAAAAATATATATATATATATTGGAGAGAGAAAGTTCAAAAAATGGAAGCTCTTCTAATGGAATTTCGAGAAATAGAAGTTCTTGCATTGTAAGCTCTTCAAATGTAATATCTTCTAATGAATTTCATGTATTAGTGGATGCTTAATGAAGCATTTTTGTCATCTCTCTATCTCCATCTTGTTGTGATTTTTGTTGTGAGTTTGTAAGGGTGGTGTTGGCCCTTCACCAGTGGTATTAGAGCATACCTTTGTCAGTGGTAGGTGTGTGTTCCTCCATTAGAAAAACAATGTGGAAGATGGTTCTATATCTCTCTTTTGACATCAAAGTGTGGGACACACTTTTCTATCTACCAAGGGAGTCTGATGCAGGAGCATCTTGCAAAAATTTATTATTAAAAAAAAAAAAAAAAAATTGTCAAGGAGAGAGAAAGTTCGAAAAATAGAAGCTCTTCAAGACAAGCTCTTCAAGTAGAAGCTCTTCGGATGTAATTTCTTGTAGAAGCTCTTAGCGAGAAATCTCTCTTATATTGTAAGAATTTGGAGTTTTTCCATTTGGAGAATATTCTAATGAATTTCAAGTATTAATGGAAGTTTTATGAAGCATTTTGTCATCTCTTGTCTCCATATTATTGCATTTTTGGTTGTGAGTTGGTATCGGTGGTGTGGCCCTTCATCAGTGGTATCTGATGCAGGAGCATCTTGCAAAACTTTATTATAAAAAAAAAAAAAAAAAATTGTGGAGAGACAAAGTTCAAAAAATGGAAGCTCTTCTAATGGAAGTTCGAGAAATAGAAGTTCTTGCATTGTAAGCTCTTCAAATGTAATCTCTTCTAATGAATTTCAAGTATTAGTGGCTGCTTAATGAAGCATTTTTGTCATCTCTCTATCTCCATCTTGTTGTGATTTTGGTTGTGAGTTTGTAAGGGTGGTGTTGGCCCTTCATCAGTGGTATCAGAGCATACCTTTGTTAGTGGTAGGTGTGTGTTTCTCCATCATTGGTATCAGATCAGGAGTTCCTAAGCGTGCAAACAGATTGCCAAACGTGAGGCAGTTTGCACCAGGACCTTGAGTTGGGTGAAGTTTGTGAAGAAGTTCTTGATTGTGTAGACAAAGTGCCGACTGTGAGGCAGTTTGCACGAGGTTCTTGTTTTGGACATGATTTGTCTTCTGAAGACTTGATTATGGAGAAGAGAAAGAAGAAGATGACTTTTGTGATTGGATGGATTCTGAGGATTCCTCAACTTGAGAAATTTAGAGCAAGAAATCAACAATCATTGCTATTTGATTTGTAGAAGCAAGTGAATGAATTAGAAGCTGAGTTGTGGAAACGAAGAGCATGTCACCAAAAATGAGATGTTGATAATTATTTGGATGCAGAAAAGAAAGATGATCCAGTGGAAGAGCAAGAGGATGTAGAGGAAATTATTTTCGAAACTAAAGTTGAAGAAGATGAAAGAGAAGATGAAGAGCATGAAGATAACCAGATTTGTATGCCAAAAGTAGATGAAGGTGATTGGAAGACTAAAACAATGGAGGAAGAGTATAGTTCCTTACTTGGAGATCAAGCAAGTGGATTAGTTACGTGCATTGTTGATGACATAAAAGAGGCAAACGAAGATGAAGATGTCAAATAGGTAAATTCTTATGAATCATGGGATGTTGTCTTTGATATGAATTTAAAAGATATTAATGATGGTTTGCATGAGGATCTTGTTTGTGATGTATGGTATGCAAAGGAAGATAGGTATGGTGTTGCTAGATTTATTATAGGTGTGATTAATTCAACAAGATTGGATGAGGATGAGATTTATACTTGGATAGAGTTCATTGCAAAGGAGAAATTTCAGCATCGGATACTTGTTCCAGCTATGTGTTGGAGGAAGAGGAAAAAAATCTGTCAATAGTGGCTACTTCATTTTGTGAATCCATATTCACAAAATTTTTCCTACCATGGGAGTCAGATGCAGGAGCATCATGCATCATTTGCACTCATAAACTCGATATACTTTGAGATACTTACTTTACACTGCTAATCTTTATAGTAGTTGTAACTACTAGGCACACACTAAAATTTATCCAAAGGACTCGGTAGCAATTGTAGAACTTGGTAACAACTAAAATGCTTAGCTAACACTTTTAACTATAAAATAAGTGTGATAGATAAAATTTGAATAAGTATATGTCACTAATAAAAAATTGACTAATATGTCAACAATCTCCCCCTTTGCAATTAGTGACAAAAACACTTATCAACCAAAATTGAATTGTCTCGAACTTGGTAAAGTATACTATTTTTGAGATTTTTCAAAATTGGTTTTCTAAGATATATTTTTGTATAGTATACTATACATCTTCTTGCTATATACAATATATACTTGTTGTACATGATGTGCATTCTTCTTTCAATCTCACATCTTTCTCCCCCATTTTCTTTAAAACTTCGTATCTTTCTATAATAGATTTTCTCCCCCATAACTTTTTACATCTTTCTCCATCTATCTCCCCATTTTTGACATTAATGCCAAAGATTTATTCTATATATTTACATATTAATTCCAAAATGAGACAAGAAGTTTGGATGTACCTTAAGGATAAGTGTCAAAGTCTTATCCCAATTATCTTGCAAGATCTTGCATGTATGCAATGCAATCTACACTTCTATTAACAACTCAATCATATTGTCTACAATAGAGAAATTATTGTCATGGATGAGGGTTTTAGCATGTGCAATATGCTTTTGTAGTGCATCCATGTTAGGAAGAATCATATTCTAGATATCTACCAATGTAGATTTGATTCTTACTTTTTCTCTAAGCAATTCTACCTACATATTTGGCAAAAATCTAATCTTCTTGAAATGGGTAGAACTTGATTTTGGGTCAAGCTATAGGTGCTAAGTACTTGCTTTGAAATCTTCATCAATTTTGGATAATTTTTCCTTTATTTCCTTAGAAAATTTTGAAAAATCACATAACTTACCAAAAAGTGATGATACATTAGTGTAAGAGGTTTCCAGAGAGTCCAAACTGGTAGAGAGTTCTACTTGGTAAATTGCAATCTATTGAACATTATGCTCTAACATTGTATTCTCAAACTTCTTCTCTACTTTCTGCAATAACTTGTCATGTCCATCCAAGTCTTTACTGAACTTATAGATTGCCTCTACCAATTGATACAAAACTAGTTGATAAGAATCAACCTCTATACCTATAGCCTCTACCAAAATATTCTTTGCATCCTCAATGATTTTAAATTCTTTGTCTCCTTCTTCTCTAGGCCTCTACTGCTTGGATTTCTTTTGGAGAAGTTAATCAAAGGTCTAGCTTTGATCTAGATTGAGCTTGGAGATGTCCCAATTAGGGATTATAATTTCTTCATCAAGGTCTATTTCATCCTCCTTTTCTTTTCTTTGGGCCAAAAATTTTGTGCTCAATTAAGGCTTTGTCTCAACTATCCTTACACTTATTTCTTTCTTACTAGGAATGGAAACAATAGTAGACATAATAGGACTAGCTACAAAAATTGATACTGCACTTACTATAGAAATAGTAGTAGAAATACTTGTAGCATCCAAAATTGATGTATCCAAAATTGATGTCTCAATCACAATTGAAGAGGGAAGAGTCTACAGCTTAGTAGATGAAGTACTTGATACTTCGGTCAATGATGTGTTGAGTTGAATTGGTGCAAATATTGACTAGATGTTTGTGTTGTCAGTGGTAGGCACAATCAATCCTAGTGAGGCTATATCTATGCTTGATGTTTTCACTATTTTTCTTGGAAAGTGAAGGACTGAGGAAATAACTGTTGCAGTAATCTTAATTGGGTTAGTTTCCTCATCATCATGTGTTCCTTCCTTGGTAGCCTCTTGGTCTTTTTCCTCTTTATAATCAATAGTATCAAAATGTGTTATTTCTTCATCATTTCCTTCTTCATCCTTTTCTTGATCATCTTCGTCATCATAGTCACTTATGCTGACTAGAAAAACACTTGGTTTATTTAGAAGATATAATTTTTCCATGTATTGCTAGCATTCTTTAGAATATGCTTAATGTAGACAAGTGAAGATTTTAAAGGTTAGTTTCTCTTCATTTTTATTTAAAGATTCCTTTACCTCTTTGTCTATAAAGATTTTTATAAGATGCACCTCAGGGTTTGTGCATAAATGTCTTTAATAGTTTGCATGGAAAATTCCCATCTTGGCTTAATCTTATCCATCAAAATATTAGGAATCTAAGAGGTAAGTTGGCCAGTTGAGTATTTCCACTTACCCTTTTTATCCATCACCAAATCTTCAATTTTCTTTTGTTCTTCTTTAGTCCTTGTTTCATACTTTAGTGTTTTAAAATTTGTTATACTAGCCCCTACCTCCAATTCTTTCAATCTATCTTGCAAGGTAGGTGGAGGTTTTCTAAATATTATATCTCCTCCTTTATTATCAATTTTCTTCCTTGAGGATCTCTTGGTGAACACTACAGTGAATGGTTTAGCAGGCTTTGTAATGATTACCTTTCCCTTTTTCTTTAGTGGCTCATCTTCCTCTAATTCTTCCTCATCCTCCACTTCTTCATCCTCATTTTTTCCCTTGGCTAACAAAAGAGTAGAACTTTTTTTCAACTTGGCAATCCTTTTCTTGCCTTTGTTTACCACCTAAGGGAGCTTGATCTCCAGTTCTATTCTAGCCTTGTCTTTATCATATGTGCCAAAATATGTAGCCTTGGGATCAACTGGGTCATTTACAATTGCCTCAAATATATCCTTTGTTTCATCTATGTTGACTTTATATCCAAGAGGTTTTTACCCTGCAATTCTATGCTTGACTACCTGAATGCATACCTTATCACTATCTACCATAAAACATACATCATCCTTGTAATCCTCAACTAGTTTCTTGGGGATTCAAAATCTATTATTCAGTTTCTCCTTGAATGTATCAAAATAATTATCCATAATACTAGAGTAGTTTTCTCCCATTTTAGCAATGTACTCATTAATTTGATAAAGTAATAGCACATATTTTCTCCATACAACTAAACCTATTGATGGAAAATAATTAAAAACATAAAAGAATCAAAAAGTCAATAGAGAGCCAAAATTACATGGGTTGTTCTTTGACATTTTGATGCTCTCCATGTTTTTTGTTGAATTGAATCAACAATAGCTTAGCAAGGTCAAGAGAAAGGTTAGTTTTAACTATCTTGTATGCTAGATCTATAGCTTCACATGATACAATATTTAATCTACTTGAACTATAAATCTTGTGTGCAATGATATGAATATTGAAAGTTAAATCCATGTTAGTGAAACTTCTTATCTTCATAACTCTATCATCCCACTTGGCTTGGGTTTTCTTCTCTAGTTTAGCCTAACCTAGGGTTGTGGTCATTCTAACTTTAGCCAATGTTGGGAGACCAATGATTCTATGAATCATCTTCTTCATGATCAAAATTGGTTGTTCCAACCATAACTATCTATTGTGCAACTGACTGAGAATAAACATAATCCATTTCACTTGGAATTCATGAGACATGTGAGGAATATGAGTTAATCCTTTAGCCTCAAGATGTTGATGCTCGCATTTCAAAATGCCATTCACACATAACTTTTCTAGGGCTTTTTCCATTTCCAAAGTACCAATATCTTTAATCATGCATTTAAAATGAGAATGAATATTGTTAATCAATAGTACCTTTTGGAGGGATTTGAGATTGCGCTCCACTTAGATCTAGGGTTTCCCCAATGGTAGGAGTGAGCTTAAAATCTGGTACTATCCATTCTACACTATGAACCAACATGTTTGATCCTTGTTTCAACTTGCTGCTACTAGATGCCAGGTTCAGTTGGTAGGGTTTGAGAGGATTCAAAATATTTTGGTAAAAATTCACTCAAATTGCTTGGATGCTCTTGAAGATTACACTATGCAATAGCTCTTGAAATTTCATGATAAAAATGACTTTGATTTCATTCCTTTTATCAAATTCCACCACAAATGCTTGCCAAAAAGTTACATCAAATTGATAAATTTTCATCCACTTCACTTGCATTTATTAATTGGTAGAGTCTTCAATCATTTGGTAACCACATAAAATTTAGTTACTCATGACCTTCCTCAGTAGATTTTGTCACTCGTCCTCACTTGGTAAGGAAAGTAACTTAGAAGTAACTAGTACTCTTTTACTTGGTGATCCCTTTATATCTTGTATGCTAATTTGGATCTTTTCTTCCTTTGAACTGGAAGTGATTTGGATGTTTTTTTTGGTAGCCTAGTTCCATTTCTCCTTTGAGAAATCAAGTAGAAATGGTGGAGTAACCCAATTATTGAGTGACTTGTTCATCATTTTTTGGACTTACATTCTCAGTAGACTTTGGAACCCACTATTGTCTCATCTATTTTTTAAGGTTATTAGTCTTTTCCTTCTTTTCATCTTCAATTCTTCTAGTGTTCATATAGTTTTTTGCGAGATGACCAAGTTCTATACAAATGAAACATCTTTTGGTAGTATCTCTTTTCCTCATGCTTTACATAATTCATTCCAATGTGTCCAAATTCTCCACAATAATGACATCTACACCAAGTGTTATAGTCCTAACCAAATATTGCTTTTACAATTTGTTCTAGTAGATTTAATATCTTGGTTTTGCATTATGATGACTTGTGCCCATATTTCTTACATTTGTGATATTTTCCTTTAAATCTTGGTTTCTCTTTGCATGCATTGGCTTTATAACCATGCTGATTGCAATTGTAGCATTTTCCATTAAATTTTTCTTTCACATTACTCCAACATTTGTTTGATGTATGACCTATCTTACCACAGTAATCACAAGTAGGTCATTGATTCTTTTGAGCTCCTTGCTTGGATGATTCACCTTCTTCTTTATACCCAATTCCTACTTTTCCCTTTGGTCGATAGAGATTTTACTCATTCAACTAATTCATGTCTAGTTGAGATTTCATCATTCGTTAATTGATTTTCCTTTTAAAGCTTAGATCATTTTGTGATGTTTCATTTTTGGACCTTAGATTCATGATTTCTTCATTTGCATTTGTGAGATGATTAATGAAGTCGACTTGTTGAAGGGATAGATGTTAAATCTCATTATCTTTTCCTTCTATTTCTACTTTTATCTTGTTTTACTCTTCCATGACTTCACATAGCCTTACTAACTAAACTTCTTGTTCTCTTCTTAGTTTTCTCGCTTCTTCTTGTTAGATTGTAGTGACTAATCAGGAAAGCACTATACATACTTCATAAATTCTTTGGAGTTTGGGATTTTGGTCCCTATTTTATCAAGATTTTGGGCTGACATGTAATTATTAATTATAACCCTAAAGTGGTTAAAATACTTGTATAAAAGGGCTTAGGGTTAGGGATTGTTTCATAAGGTGTGATGCAAAATTGGTTCTTGCAGCAGTATTGAGTTGTAAGGGATTACAAATTGTAATCAGGTTGTAATCACTAGATCATAAAAATTTTGGACTTTCTATTTGGTGGATGTAGCCCAGGGATTGGTTGAATGACATTAAATCTTGGTTCTTGGTGTTCTTTCTATCTGATCTATTATTTTCTATTATTGGTTATATTTGCATGTAATTGTTATTTCTATTTTTGGGTTAATCCTAACAAGTGGTATTAGAGAGAGGTTATTTTTGAGTTATCCTCTATAAGAAAGTTTCACAGTTGAGTGGGAGTAATGGTAGATGAGGGTAAGCTAAGGGTTGATAGGTTTAATGGGCAGAACTTCTAGTTATGGAAGATGCAAATTGAAGACTATTTTTATTAGAAGGATTTATGGAAGTCGTTGAAAGGAAAAGCTAGGAATCAAGGATCTATGTCAAATGATGAATGAGATCTTTTGGATAGAAAAGAACTTGGAAGCATTCGATTATTCTTGGCACCATCAGTGGCATTTAAGATTACAAAAGCAAAGACAATTGAAGAATTGATGAAAACCCTAGTGACACTATATGAAAAGTCCTCTGCTTCAAACAAGGTATTTCTCATGAGGGATTTTTTTTAATATGAAAATGACAAAAGGTTGATCTATTACAGATCATTTAAATGAGTTTAATACTATTACTAGTCAGTTATCTTCTATGGGTATCAATTTTGAAGAAGAAATTAGGGCTCTCTTGATTTTGCGTTCTTTTCCTAAACGATGGAATGGCTTGGTAATGGCTATGAGTAATTTTTTTCTTGGATCTAGTACCCTAAAATATGATAATGTGGTCAATGTTATTTTCAGTGAGGAAACTAATAGGAAAACCACACGTGGATCTACATCAAGAAGTGCTTTGAATGCACAAAGAAGGGGTAGAATGATTGAAAGAGGAAGTAATTCTAGAAATCATGGAAAACCAAGAGGAAATTCAAAGGAGAGGAGGAATCAATCAAGAGGATTGAATGATTGCTGGTACTATGGGAAACCAGGGCACAAAAAGAAAGATTTCTAAAACCAAAAATAAAATGAAGGAGATAAATCAAATGGAGACAAGGAGGAAAATGTGGTAAGTAGCAAATCCAAAGAAGATGCTTTGCTTCTGTCTTTAGAAAGTGTTGATGATTCATGGGTTTTAGATTCTGGTGCTTCATTTCATGCTACACCTTATAGAGGTTATTTCATTGATTATGTCCAAGGGGATTTTGGGCTTGTTTATTTGGGGGATAATGAACCCTGTCAAATTTTTGGAAAGGGAAAAATTAAGATTAAGTTGTAGAATGGGAATCATTGGCTACTACATGAGGTAAGCCATGTTCCAAGGTTGAGTAGGAATTTAATTTCAGTAGGGCAACTCGGTGATGAGGATTGTGTAGTTACTTTTAATGAAAAAAATTGGAAGGTTTCAAAAGGTTCCCTTGTAGTAGCAAAAGATTTGAAAGTAGGCACCTTATATCTTTGTATAGGCCATATTATTCCTTCTACTTTAATTGTTTTAGAGAAAAATGAATGTTCAGGAACAATTGCTACAGTTGACTAGGGACAACAAATAGCTACTGTAGATTCTAATACAATGTTGTGGCACAACAAACTTGGGCACATGAGTGAGAAAGGTACAAAAGTACTTCATTCAAAGAAAGCTTTACCAGGTGTAAATTGTGTTAATATGGATTTCTATGAAAGTTGTGTGTATGGAAAATAAAAGAGAGTGAGTTTTGTAAAGACTAGAAGGAAAATAAAAGGGAGAAATTAGAGCTTGTGCATACTGATGTATGGGACTAGCTCAGGTATCTTCAATTGGTGGCTCTCATTACTATGTTACATTTATTGATTATGCAACTAGAAAAGCTTGGTTGAAATGAGACTAGAAAAAAATTAAAATTTCTCAGATCTAATAATAGTGGTGAGTATTGTAGTCATGAATTTGAAGATTATTCCTCCACTAATGGTATTTTTAGATAGAAAACTGTTCCAAGGACTCCACAGGAAAATGGTGTGGCTGAATGCATGAACAAGACTATAATGGAACGTGCAAGGAGCACAAGGTTGCATGCTAGGTTGCCCTTACACATGTGAGTAGAGGCTATTAATACTATTGTATATTTGATTAATAGAGGGCCCTCTACTACTTTGGGTTGTGGTATTCTAGAGGAGGCATGGACTAGTAAGAAGGTGAGTTATTCTTTTCTCAAAACCTTCAGTTGTGAAGCATTTGTTCACGTAGATTCTAAAAATAGAACCAAGCTAGAAGCTACATCAAATAAATGTGTACTTGTTGGATATGGCATTCATGAATTTAGTTATAGGCTTTGGGATTTTGAAAATCAAAAAATTGTAAGAAGTAGGGATGTCATATTTAATGAGATAGTGTTGTAGAAAGATCTATTGCAGCAACATGAGAAGAAAGAAGATGATTATGTAGTGCTAGATGATACTCCAAAAGTTGATGTTCCAGCCATTCCTCATGATGTGCAACAACTGCAACAAAAAATACCACACACACCAGTGAATGTTAGATGGTCAACAAGGCAAATTAGACCTCCACAAAGATTTTCTCCCTCTTTGTATTATATTTTACTTATTGATGTTGGTGAACCTAAAAGCTATGATGAAACTGTGTAGGTGAATACTAAGATTTAGTGGGAGTTTGCAAGGAAAGATGAAATGGACTCTTTGCTAAAGAATAAGACATGGGATTTGTGCAAGTTTCCTACAGGTAAAAGAGCTTTACAAAATAAGTGGGTTTACAAGTTGAAAGAAGAGGAAGGGGGTAAGAAAAGATTTAAAGCCAAGATAGTAGTAAAATAATTTGCACAGAAAAAGGGAATTGATTTTGATGAGATATTTTCTCTTATTGTTAAAATGACTTCTATCCATACTATTTTAAGTCTAGTGCCTACTAAAGATTTGCATTTAGAGTAGCTAGATGTTAAAATAGCCTTCCTTCATGGTGATTTTGATGAAGAGATATATATGGCTTAGCCACAGGGATTTTTTGTCAAATGTAAGGAGAACTTAGTGTGCAAATTGAAGAAAAGTTTATATGGCTTGAAGCAAACACCTCAGCAATGGTATCTAAAATTTGATAGTTTTATGCATGAGCATGGTTATAGTAGGTGTCATTTAGATTATTGTGTCTATTTCAAGAGGTTGGATGATGATAGCTACATTATTTTATGTTTATACATTAATGATATGCTCGTAGATGGGTCTAAAATCCAGATCACATTAAGGGGCTAAAAAGCCGATTAGTACATGCATTTTCTATGAGGGATTTGGGGGAAGAAAAAAGAATCATTGGTATGAAGATTTGTAGAGATAAGAAGAAAAGAACATTGATGCTATCTCAAGTATTGCAACGTTTCTCTATGGAGAATGCTAAAGCTATCAACACACCTTTACCTGATCATTTGAAATTGACTAAGGAGATGTATCCTAAGATAAAAGAAGAGGAGGATAAGATGTCCAAGGTACCATATGCTTCAGCTATAGGAAGCTTGATGTATGCTATGGTATGTATTAGGATAGATATTGCACATGCAGTGGGAGTTGTTAGTAGATATATGAGTCATCCAAGAATTGAGCATTGGACTGCAGTCAAATGGATTCTCAGATATTTGAGAGGAACATCCAATAAGTGTTTACATTTTGGGGGCTCTACTACTAATTTACAAGGCTATGTTGACTTATATTTGGTAGGGGATATTGATACTAGGTGGAGTACTATAGGTTACATCTTTACTATTGGTGGAGTAGTTGTGAGCTGGGTTTCTAGGTTACAAAAGGTTAATGCTTTATCCACTACAAAGGCAGAGTATGTAGCTGCTACAGAGGCAACCAAAGAGATGATATGACTTCAGTTCTTCTTGCAAGAATTGGGACATCCTTAGAAGGATAATTATTTGTATACAGATAGTCAGAGTGCCATTCATTTTGCAAAGAATTAAGCTCTACATTCAAAGACCAAACACATATAGTTGTGGCACCATTTAATTTGGTCAATTTTGGAGGATGGACAGTTAAAGCTAGAGAGGATACATACCAATAATAATCTAGCATATATGTTGACAAAGGTAGTAACAAGGGAGAAGCTAAAATCCTCTTTAGCTTTGGTTGGTCTTCTAGATAGAATATGAATAAAAGAATAGTAGAGCCTAGGGTGGCTTGATCCAGTGGGAACCCCATGTGGTAGTGGTATTTCTATAAGATGAGTCTCCAAGTGGGCGATTGTTGTTTAATGTGGAGCTTGATCAATCCCCAAGTGGGAGATTGTTAGATTGTGGTGACTGATCAAGAAAGTATTCTACATACTTCATAAATTCTTTGGGGTTCAGGGCATCGCCTCAAAAAAAAAAATTTAGGCCCTATTTTATTGAGATTTTGGTTCGACATGTATTTATTAATTATAACCCTAAAGTGGTTAAAATACTTGTATAAAAGGGCTTAGTGTTAGGGATTGTTTCATAAGGTCAGATGCAAAATTGGTTCTTGTGGGGGTATTGAGTTGTAAGGGATTAGGGATTGTAATTAGGTTGTAATCACTAGATCATAAAAATATTAGACTTGTTTGGTGGATGTAGCCTAGGGATTGGGTGAACCATATTAAATCTTGGTGCCTTGTGTTCTTTCTGTGTGATCTATTATTTTCTTTTATTGGTTATATTTGCATGTAATTGTTATTTCTATCTGTGGTTTAATCCTAACACCTCTTGAAGAACACCATTCATTTCCAAGAGTTCTTTGATTGCTTCATTTGAGTTGCTTTCTAGATGAAGGTCTTCAATTCTTTCATTAATGTATAGATGATCATTCATTTGAATTGCAAGATCTTTTCTTCTTTTCAAAGATTGAGAGAGTTGCTCCTTTTCTTTCTTGAGTTGTTCAATGGCCATTTCCAAATCTAGTTTCTTATTGTCAAGAGTCTTGTGAAGTTTGAATATCTCCATGGTCTTTGATCTTTCCTCAAGTTGTCAATATTTTTCTAAGAACTACAAGCTCTGATACCAATTTTTGTAAATATTATGAAATCCTAAGTTATTGAGAGGGGATGGGTGAATTAGTAACTTTAAAATTTTTATCTTTAATTACTGAATTAATCCTTTGTATATATTATGATCTAATTTCATGCATAAGAAACTAAAAATATGAAAGCATACATAACACTTTCACAAATAAAAATTAAAACTGGGGTGGGGATGATACCCACAAGATTTAATACTACAATATAAAGTTGGCCTATTAAGGCTTACATTGATCACTTTTGATGATCTGCGTTGTTAGGAGCAATAAGGACTGCTAGGTCCACATTGTTAAAGGATTTACAAATATATAATGAAGTATGCACTCAATAAAGAGATTTTCATAAGACTGTTAGGTCAACCCTGTTAAAGGATTTGACTGATCCACTTGTTAGGATTAATTAGTAGTTGATCTAATCTACAACTTGGTTTAATGAGTGAGATTCTTTTATGTGCATAAATCACCTTTCTATCATAGATATAACGTTGGTGCTCCTTATGCTATTGTAGCCTTTGTAATTCACTCTTTGTGCTCTTCTCTAACTATATTCAATTACATTGCATTACTCTATATATTTTGGATATGATACAATACATTACATATACACCAATCCAATTAGACAATTACAAAGTTGGCCACAATACAAGTTTACAAAAAAATTACAAAGTTGGTTCAAATGTAGACACTCAGGTTCTGAAGACTTACTCGGTGAGGTTCTAATAGTCGATATCCATTGTCAATGCTTAGAATAATCATGCACTTGATAGACATAGAAGCTTAGTCCATACTAATCTCTTCAAAGTAGTCTTGAACTTGGTTTGGATTGGTGACTTGATAAATATTGTGAAACTCAGCATATGAACCGAATCACTTGATTCACACTTTATAACTTGGTTAGTGCTTTTACTATGAGCTTGGTATAAATTGAATCACTTGGTTAATAATGAGTAGCTCAATTGGCACTGGACTCACATTATATAAACTATGAACTTGGTAACCACTGCACAACTCAGTTTGCACTTGTAAACTTGGCATACACTAAGATGCTTGGTTTATACTACTGATCTTTACACTAGCTGTAACTTCTCAACACACACTAAAATCTGTCCAAAGGACTCGATAGAAACTATAGAACTTGATAACAACTTAAATGCTCGGTTAACACTGTTAACTATAGAATAAGCTCAAAGATACTTAAAATCTGAATAAGTATGTCACTAATAACAAACTTGATTGATATGTCAACATTTAAGACCATAGTTGATGTACATATTCCTTCTTGTAGACCTATACATGTCACCTCATAATTGAAACACAATTGAAAAATCTAAAGAAGACAAACTATTAGCAATGGTGAGATACAGAAAGCTATTAGTGTTAATTAAAAAAACAATGGAAATCAGTGGATAGATTAATTTTGTGCCAACACAAAAAATTTGTTGCCCCAAAGAAATTTGTTGCAGCCAATATGGCTAATGTGGAACCACTAATGATTTTTGTGGAAAGGGTTATCAACAAGGCCCATGTAAAGCTAAATCTGCATCAAATGAATACATTATCATAGAGGACTTCCTCAACCATATTTAATCTCAAAGCACTTCCTCTTACATGTTGGAAACAAATTCTACACATACAATGGCTTTATTGAGGTAGCGCTAGCAATTTCCCCACCTTTGGCACCATTGAAAGTGTTGATGTTCATAACAAAGAGTTCACCACTTTTTTTCTCACATCACCTATGCAACTAGAAGTATGTAAAAATATGGTTCACCTTGATATTTAATAAATATTAAATAAAAAATTATTGGGGAATTATTAGAATATTAATGTTTTTTCTTGTAGATCTATGCCATATTGAAGAAGTTTAAAATAACCCATATTGTGAGGATTCCTATTAATATCCTTGCACAAGTGGAAATAAATACTATAGATGAGGGCCTCTACTACTTCACTAGTAATACTTTTTCTATCGATTAATAATTTTCTTATTACCTATATTTTTCTCTAAGATTCCCATGAATACTAAAGGTGTCACAATGTTATTGCATGAATTAAAACTATGAAGATGTTAAAAACAATTGATTAATTGTGTATTATCTTTGATGTTACACAAAATATCATATCAATGTATGTAGATCTCACTTGGGCAATGAAGATAGTTTCCTATGTCTCTCAAGCACTCTAGAGTTTTCCAAGTTTAGAAGATAGTTTCTACTAAGTTCACTAAGGCATCAAAATAAAGTTTGTAGAAGTTGAGTGTTAATCGAGCTCACCTAGTTAATGAAGGAAATTTTGGATGGAACAAGTGTTAACTGAGATTTCTTTTTTACCAAAGGAACTTTGTGAATATGTAGTTTTAATTGAGCTCACTTGGTTAACACAAGAAAGTCATTTATGAGTTAGTGTCTATCAAGTGAGGTTAGGTAATGAAGGATTTTCCTGTTTTGGCATATTGAGTTCAATTGATGTAATTTTTGGTCCTAGCCAACTAAGGAGATGAATATTAAGTATTCTAAGTTGTATTTAAGCTAACTTGAAAATTTTTAAGATATAAATATAAGGTCAAGTTGAGGAATGAATGTGTTGAAAAATAATAGAAGATTTGAAGATCCTTAGAGGAAGTAGATTAGAAGGATAAGTAGAATATCCTTGTTGAGATGCAAAGATACATTCAATTAGGAATGATAAAATATACAAGCCAAAATTGAGATCTATAATTAGAAATTTAGTTACATCATAAATCAGGTCATCTCATTATTACTCTCTAACCATTGTAACAATGGTCTAAATCTCTTAACCGAGTTAGCTTAATAGCTATTTATAAATCCTCTAACAAGGTGCAATTTCTATTTGAAGTGTCTTAAAAACCTCTAACAAGGTTGCTCCCAATAGGGTAATAAAATTCTCTAGTAGGATCACACCTGACAATGTGTTTTGTAACCTTTAACAAGGTTGTCTCTTAATAGGGCTCACTTTAGAAGACTAAAAACCAATAACTAGTCGTAATTGGTGGATTTTCCAAATTAGGTTTCTACATTAAATATTGGTGTCACTTATGTTCATTCTATTACCTTTATGTGTTTACAACTAAGTTAAATAATGATAATCATAGATAATATCTTAAGATTTTCATCTTAAGCGGTTTTCGAGTTACAACATTTGCTAATGTAAATTGAGTGCATGTGTGTTTGTTGAGTGACTGAATAATATAGTTTGATCATAGTTTTTATTTTTATTGACATCCAAGGAATTTGGGATTTATTTTTGTGGTAATTGATTCACTCCTCCCCTCTCAATTACTCCTCTTATATTTCTCACAATTGGTATTAGAGCATTTGGTGCTTGCAGAGAAGGTTTCAAGGACCTAAGCTAAAGGTCAGGATGTCTTACAAAAGAGAGATTCCCAAGTTCAATAGACACAACTTTGTAGTAGGGAAAAAACTTATGAAGTTGCACCTAGAAACCATCAGTATTCAAGTTTTAAATACTTAAACACTTCTTACAAAACTACTTATGGTATAATGATTGTAGAAGATATTGTTGAAAAGAAAAATAATAATATCATGATGATTGACATGGTGTCAACTCTTAACTATATTGAATTTGATGAAGCCAAAGGATGTACTATTGCTCATGAAATCTAGACCAAACTAAAGGATTTATATGAAAGTGATGATAATGTAAAACTTGAGCTAAGGAAGAAAGCTTGAGAGGATGAAAACATTGCAAAATATGTTAAGAGAATCAATGCTAGTGTCAATGCTATCAAAGCCTCTAGAGGAACAATTAAAGATCTAACAGTGGTAAGCAAGGTAGTTAGAACCCTTCTTCATATCTATGTAATTAGAGTATCTACTATTTAAGAGATGAGATATGATCCAAATAACAAGATAACTTTGGATGCTTTAGTTGGAAGATCAACAACATTTGAACTAGATAACTATGATAATTATACTTGTAGCTCTAGCAATCTTGAGCCTGTACTTGAAGCAAAGGTATCATTTAATAAGAAAGATAAAAAGTCTAAAAGCAAACAATTTACGAGTGAAGTGGAAGACAATTATGACAATGATCTTAAAGCCATTGAAGCATTACTTGCAAGAAGGTATCCTAAAGGAAATGGAAAGTATAAAGGTAAAATTCCTTTAATCTATTTCTCTTGTGAAAAAGTTGGACACATTGCTGCAAGATGTCTAAATAGAAAGGAAAAATATGAAAAGAGGCACAACAAGTACAAAGGAAAGAAGGATTTCAAGAATTTCAAGGACTGCAAGGACAAAGGTAAGAAATCTTATTTTATAGCTAAAGATTCATATAAAAGTGAAGATGATAAAATGGTATATATTTCTATAAAAGAAGAATCTAATCATGAAGGACATACATTGGCACTTACGTCTCATATTAGCAAGAATGATACATAGATTATTAATAGCAGTTGCTCACATCATATGACTGGCGATAAAACAAATCTTGAACACATGGAAAATTATGATGGTGGTAGTGGGAGATATGGAAATAATGAACCCTATTTCATAAAGGGAAAAGGTTGTATCACACTAACCAATGAACTTAGATGTGATAAATCTTATTGGGTTGAACGAATAAAGCATAATCTATTGATGCAGGAGCATCCAGAGGTATAAGGGCAATCCTGTGTCACCCAAAAAAATGTACTTAGACTTAGTTTCTATTTCATGTGTTTTCATTTTTGGATACCCATTTCGGTCAAATAAAGGTTCCAACTCTCATAGTTCCACTATCAGTGTTCTAGGATAGAGTATTTGAACACATTGGGATTTGTGTAAATGCCAAAAAAAATAGGAGTATGTAATTGAGCCATCATTTTGGTGAACTAGGAGCTATAAATTGGCCAAATGAATTTAATTGTAATTTAGAGTATTCCAAAAAAAGAATCAGGTCAAAAGGCCCCACGGTTTGAAAGTTATCGTAGTTTTTCGAGTTTTGGAGACCTCCTAAGAATGCTTCAAAGTCAAGTTAGGGGCATTAAATGATTTTAAAAAGGGATGAATAATTGGGGATGAGTGAACCTGGTCCATAGGCCTATAGAGTGCTTTGATAGCTTTCTAGAAATGTAAACAGTTCGTCAATTGGAGTTACGGTTCAAAAGTTATGCCTCCTGAAAGTTTGGTTACCATTTCTGGATTCTTCTAGATTTGTGTCGACTTCTAATGCAGCTTTTGGAGCCTTCTATTTGGTTGATGGATGCCTACTAGAACTTTCTATAATTTATTCCTAGTCCTTAACGCTCTGGGGTCTATTTAAAGACATTTCTGGCATTGTAAAAGGCAGTTTGGAGTGGAGTTTGAGAGGAGGTACTAGAAGGAGAAATTATCTCTAGATTTATGTTATTGTAAGCCCATAGGGTATGTTATGTAGTCTATTTTATCTATACTAGATGTATTAGCTTATTCAAAAATTTAATAAAATTTCTCTTTCTTGTTGTGTCCATTCTATGTGTTGGTTGTGATCCCATCAAGTGGTATTAGAGCAAGTTTTCCTGAGTGTGTAGACAGAGCACCAACTGTGAGGTAGTTTGTACTAGGACTGTGTGGTTATGGGTTTGAGGTAAGAAGATGCTTCCATGAAGAGAACATGGTGGAAGGGCCAGAACTGTTAATCTTGAGGAGGTTAGAGCCCTCCAAAGGCAGGTACAAGCATTGCAGGAGGAGCTCTGTAGAAGAACAAATGTTGCCACACGTGACGACAGTGAGGATGACAATGAAGGAGAAGAAATTGGACCAGAAGGGGAATTTGATGGGGAAGTTCTAAATCAGGTAGAGGAAAGGCTTTTTAGGGCCATTACTAAATTTGGGAAAAGACCTACAATTGATGTTGGTGTATTTTCAGGAAATCTGAAACCAGATGAGTTGATCGATTGGATCAATGAATTGGAAGAATACTTTGAGTATGAGGATATCAGGGACCCAGATATTGTTAAGTTTGCAAAGGCCAAACTAAACAGCCATGCCAAAATCTGGTGGCAAGAGGTTCAATTGGACAGAAATAGAAGAGAAAAGGAGAAGATCACAAGGTGGGATCGCATGGTGGATAAATTAAAGAAGCAATTCATTCCTGTGGACTACGAGCTTGATTTTTTTAAGAAGATGCATGGGCTAAAGCAAGCAGGAAGATTAGTCCAAGAATATATAGAGGAGTTTTATCAACTTTTGATTAGAGCATGGCATGCGGAAGAAAATAAGGAGAAGGTTGCTCGTTATATCAATGGGTTGCAACCTAGCCACCAGGAGGAATTAAGTCTGGTAAGAATGACTAGCATTGAAGAGGCATATTAGTTTACCCTATGAGTTGAAGAGAAGCTAAATAAGAGGTTTGAAGGGAGACAAAGAGGGCATCATCAAGGAGGAAGGGGAAGTGGTAGGTCATCTAGAGGTCGAAATGAAACCCAAAAGAAAAATGAAGATGTGGGTACTAGCAGGAACCAGAGGAATGAGGGTTTCAACTGCTCCCGTGATCAAGACATTGGAAATCAGAGAGGAAGAGGTAGAGGGTGTGGACAAGGAAGAGGATTCTTCCATGGTACCTATTTCCATTGCAATGAGGAAGGTCATCGTGCCTTTGAATGCCCTCAATGAAAAGGAAGGACAGATAGGAGAGCTGAGGGTCAAGCTAGGGTTGCTCATGTGGACGAGGATACACAACCATCACACTTAGAGGATGCAAAAAGAGGAGAGACCTTGGTAAATGAAAGGGTCCTATTAAGTGGTGAGATTAAAACTAGGACAAAGGAGGAGTTTGTTTCGTACTAGGTACAAATGTGAGGAAAAATGTTGTGATGTGAAAATTGATGGTGGTAGCATTGACAACTTGGTGTCAGAGGAGATGGTCTCTAAGCTGAAGCTCAAGAGGGAGAAACATCCCCAGCCTTATCAGATTGCTTGGGTAAAAGATGATCATAAGGTCCTGGTAAGTGAACAGTGTTTAGTGAAATTCAAAATTGGGAGTTACCATGATGAAGTTCTCTATGATGTTATTTCGATGGATGTTTTCCATCTATTGTTGGGTAGACCATGGTAGTTTGATAGACATGCAGTACATGATGGTCATGCAAACACATACTTTCTAACAAAGGATGGAGTTTGCCACAAAATAAAGCCCATGAAAAAGGAAGGTGAAAAGGTATGTAGTAGTGCTAGGATTTGTCTTGTTGATGGAAGGAAGATTTTAGATGGAATGAAACATCAACGTATGTGCTATGCTTTGATTCTTATGAAAGATAAAGAAGGTAGTAGTGAAATACCACTTGAAGTTTTAGATTTACTAGATGAATTTGGAGATATTGTCTCTGATAATGTTCCAGAAGGATTGCCACTAGTAAGGAAAATTAGTCATCAGATAGATCTTATTCCAGGAGCAAGTTTGCCTAACAAGGCTGCTCACAGGATGACTCGTACTAAAATAGAGGAGCTAAACAGATAGGTTCAGGAGCTATTGAGGAAGGGCTTGATTCAAGAGAGCCTAAGTCTATGTGCAGTACTAGCAATAATCACACCAAAGAAGGATGGAGAGTGGAGGATGTGTACATATTCTCAAGCTATAAATAGGATAACCATCAAGTACCGATTTCCTTTGCCAAGAATGGATGATCTTATGGACTGCTTGAGTGGAGCTCAGTACTTCACAAAGATAGATCTCAAGAGTGGTTATCACCAGATACAGATTTGAGAAGGAGATGAGTGGAAAATGACCTTCAAGACCAAGGAGGGTCTTTATGAGTGGTTAGTCATGCCCTTTGGATTGACAAACGCCCCAAGCACCTTCATGCGGCTTATGAATGAGGTACTTACGAAGTTCTTGGGAAAATTTGTTATTGTCTATTTGGATGATATTTTAATTTTCAGCAAGACTTTGGAAGAAAATTTATAGCATATTCGTAGTGTCCTTGAAAGGTTAAGGGAAGAGAAACTATTAATTAATTTGAAGAAGTATATCTTTGCAAAATGAGAGTTAGTCTATTTGGGGTTTGTTATATCACCTGAAGGTCTCAAAATGGATCCAGAGAAGGTAAAAGCCATTTTGCAATGGCCTACTCCAAAATCTGCTACTGAGGTAAGATCATTTCATGGTCTGGTTAGTTTTTACAGGAAGTTTATTAAGAATTTTAGTGGCATATGTGCACCCCTAACTGACACACTAAGAGGGGATAGAAAAGAGTTCAAATGGACTGTAACAACTGCGAGAAGTTTTGAATTTTTGAAGAAGAAGGTGATAGAACAACTTGTGTTGGCACTTCCAGATTTTAGAAAGGTGTTCCAAGTGGATTGTGATGCTAGTGGCAGTGCTATTGGGACTATATTGAGCCAAGAAGGTAAGCCTATTGCATATTTTAGTGAAAAATTGAATGATGCAAAGAAGAAGTATTTTGTTTATGATCAAGAGTTCTATGCAATAGTTCAGGCCTTAAAGAAATGGAGGCATTATTTATTGCCAAAGGAATTTGTTTTGTATACTGATCACCAAGCATTACAAGACCTAAATAGCCAAGGTAAATTGAATAAGAGGCATATGAAGTGGGTAGAGTTCTTGCAGAGTTATACATTTGTGTTGAAGCATAGAAATGGAAAATCTAACAAGGTTGCAAATGCACTAAGTAGGAGACAGTTGTTGCTTACAGTAATGTAGGTTGAAGTAGATGGGTTTGATGAACTCAAGAATTTGTACCCTGAGGATCCTGATTTTTTTGAAGCATGGAAAGCTTGTAAAGAACCTATTACTTTAGATAGAACCAAGTGGTTAGACTATTTGATTCAGGATGGCATGTTGTTCAAGGGTAGTCAACTGTGCATTCCAAAGAGTTCCATGAGGGAAAATCTGATTAAGGAGAAACATAGCGGAGGGATGGCAGGACATTTTGGTCGAGATAAGACCATTGCCATTCTTAGAAAATATTATTTTTGGCCTCAAATTTCATAAGATGCGAAGAAGTTTGTACAGAGTTGCCAGGTTTGTCAAGATGCCAAGGGATTTAGTCACAATACTAGACTATATCAGCCATTGCCTATTCCATCAAGGCCATGGGAGGACATAAGTATGGATTTTATTCTTGTATTGCCAAGGACACAAAGGGGTAATGACTCAGTATTTGTGGTGGTTGATAGGTTCTCCAAAATGGCACATTTCATTCCATGCCACAAAACTCATGATGTTGTCCATATTGCAAACTTGTTTTTCAGAGAGGTGGTAAGTCTACATGGTTTTCCAAGGAGTATAGTTTCTGACAGAGATAATAAATTTGTGGAGTATTTCTAGAGGACATTGTGGAAGAAGTTGAGAATAGACTTAAAATTTAGTTCCACGCATCACCCACAGATTGACGGCCAAATAGAAGTGGTAAAAAGAAGTCTGGGCAATTTGCTAAGATGTTTAGTTGGGGATAAGCCCAAGGGATGGGATTTGATTCTACCACAAGCAGAGTTTGCTTACAATAACTCTATAAATAGGAGTACTGGAAATTCACCATTCCAAATTGTATATGGAAGTAGCCCAAGGACTGCACCAGAATTGAGGAAGATAGAGCAAGGGGAAAGGACAAGTGCTGAAGTTGAAGAATTTGCTGAACATATCAAGCATCTACATGAGGAGGTTCAAGCACACATTACCAAGATGAATCAAGAGTATAAAGCTAGGGTTGATCAAAGGAGAAGAAATAAGGAATTCCAAGTAGGGGATCTAGTCATGGTGCACTTATGAAAAAAAATATTTCCAGTCAGTATTTACAACAAGCTGAAAATGAAGAAATTTGGCCCCTACAAAATTCTGAAGAAACATGACTCAAGAAATGCATATGAGGTGGAGCTGCTAGATGGTGTTCACATTTCTCCTATTTTCAACATTGCAGACTTAATATAGTATCATGATGATGGCGTAGATGAGGAGCCAATGTTAGAGTAATGTCCAATTCCTACTTCTAAGAAGGAAGAGATAGAAGACATTCTAGATCATCATGTGGGTAGAAGTACTAGAAATAGGTAGTATGAAGAGTACTTGGTCAAGTGGAAAGGATGGCCGATCAAGGACTCAACTTGGATTTCAGTAGCTGAGGTTTCCCATTTGGGATTTCCTCTACCATTCATAAAGTGACAGGGTCACTTTTCAATCTACCCTAGGTATCTAATGTAGTCCAGAGGTATAAGGGCAATCCCGTGTCACCAAAAAAAATGTACTTAGACTCAATCTCTATTTCATGTGTTTTCATTTTTGGATACCCATTTGGGTCAAATAAAGGTTCCAACTCTCATAGTTCCACTATCAGTGTTCTAGGATAGGGTATGTAAATGCTGAAAAATAGGAGTATGTAATTGAGCCATCGTTTTGGTGAACTAGGAGGTGTAAATTGGCTAGATGAATGTAATTTAATTTAGAGCATTCCAAAAAAAGAATTAGGTCAAAAGGCCCCACGTTTTGAAAGTTATTGTAGTTTTTTGAGTTTTGGAGACCTCCTAAGCATGCTTCAAAGTTAGGTTAGGGGCATTAAATGACCTCAAAAAGGGTTGAAAAATGGGAGACAAGTAGAACTGGTCCATAGGGCTATGGAGCGCTTCGAGAGCTTTCCAGAAATGTAAATGGTTCATCAATTGGAGTTACGGTTCAAAAGTTATGCCTCCCAAAAGTTTGATTACCATTTTTGGATTCTTCTAGATTTGCGTCGACTTCTAACACAGCTTTTGGAGCCTTCTATTTGGTTGGTGGATGCCTACTAGCACTTTCTAGAATGTATTCCTAGTCCTTAACCCTCTGAGGTCTATTTAAGGACATTTATTACATTGTAAAAGGCAGTTCAGAGTGGACTTTGAGAGGAGGTACTGAAAGGAGAAATTATCTCCAGATTTATGTTATTGTAAGCCCATAGGGCATGTTATGCAAGCTATTTTCTCTGTACTAGATGTATTAGCTTATTTACAAAGTTAATAAAATTTCCCTTTCTTGTTGTGTCCATTCTATGCGTGGGTTGTGATCCCATCATCTATTGAGTGTACATTAGTTGAATAACAATGGATTCAAGATAGAATTCATGAATGGGAAGGCCAAACTACTAGATGGAAAAGGAAATCTAGTTGGATCTAGCAAACAAACAAAAGGTAATCTATTCTACCTAGATCTCAGTGAAAGTTCATATTTTTTTGCTCAAGTAGAAGAAAGATGGTTGTGACATAAAATATTATGTCATGTAAACTTTTATAATCTACTCAAGATAAGTAAAAATAAAAGAGCAAAAGGCATTCGTAATCTAAGGAAACAAGATATGGGTCTATGCAAAAATAGTCAAATTGGAAAGATGGGATAGACTAGTTTCAAAAGAAAGAATAGTCATTCAGAAGAAGTCTTGGAGTTGGTTCATATAGACCTTTGTGGACCTATTGGAATAGAAAGTTATAGTGGAGATAAGTACTTTATTATTTTTGTTGATGATTATTCTAGAATTATGACTCTAATGTATCTAAAAGAAAAGTCTAAAGCATTTCAAAAATTTAAGTGGTATCTAGCAAGAGTAGATGAAGAATTTTAAAAGAACCTAAAATGTTTGAGATCAGATAGAGGTGATGAATTCATTTAATATGAGCTCAATGAATTCTATATTGAAAGAGGAATTAAGAGATAAGTATCAAGCCATGGTACACCATAGTAGAATGATATAAGTAACAAATCCATCATGGAATATGCAAGAACCTTGGTGATAGAAAAGAATGTTGTAATCAAATACAAGAAGGAAGAAAAAAATACTACAGTGCATACCTTGAATAGAGTATAGTTAAAGAAAGACTCAAATAAAACTCCTTATGATCTATGCTATGGCTAAAAATCTAATATAAGTTACTTGAAAGTATTTGGTAGAAAATGTTATATCTTAAAGGAATCTAGGAAAGGTAAATTTGATGTCAAATGTGATGAAGGAATATTCCTAAGATACTCCTGGAGAAGTAAAACATACAAATTTTATAATTTATACTTTTCTATGAACCTGATAAATTTCCAATCAAATTATAAGTTAGGAGGCCTCATCTCTTGAGTTTGCAAAATCTCTAAAAGCTACGAAGTTGCAACTAGTGCAACTCAAGTCACAGTTTGAAGGAATTGAGTTGCAGTCAGAAGCTACTAAGCTATTTCAAGAATAAACTAAGTTTGATGGACTTGAGGCATAGACAATGGGACCTGAGCTTGATATAGAAAATCATGAAAAGTTTAGTGGAACAAGTTTTAAATAGAAAGTAGTTGTGGAACAAAATAAAATGTGCATTTTTGCTTACTAAATGTAAACCTAGATTAGTGAAAGATGCTTTGGATAGTGAAAGTTGGATTGAAGATATGAATGAAGAAATAGAACAAATAGAGAGGAATAATACTTGGACTCTTTTTCCTAGACCCAAGGATAAAAATGTAATTGGCACGAAATGGGTTTTCAGAAATAAGTTGAATGAAGATGGATAATTTTCCAAAAACAAAGAAGGCTTAGTTTGTAAAGGTTATTCTCAAGAAGAATGCATTGATTATGGTGAAACTTTTTCTCCTATTGCAAGATTATAAGGTGTTAGAACTTTACTAGCATGTGCAACGCATAAAGGATTTAAATTTTTTAAAATGGAGGTAATCTCTTCATTCTTTAATGTTATTATTTAAGTGAAAGTTTACATAGAACAACCTGAAGGTTTTGTTGATCCTTGAAAAAAGGATATGGTTTGTAAATTACATAAAGAATTGTATGGTGTCAATCAAACTCCCAAAGCTTGGTATGAAAGACTTCATAACTACTTGATAAAGTTTGGTTTCAAAGAATAAATGATAACAATAGCCTATACATCAAAGAAGGACTAGATAAGAAAATTGTGTTGGCTAAAATGTTTATGGATGACACTTTTTTTTTATAGGAAATGATGATTTATGTAAGGCATTTTCAAAAGAGATGAGAAAAGAATTTGAGATTTCCATGTTTGGAGAGATAAAATTCCTTGTTGGATACAAATCCAATAGAAGAAAGATAGTATCTACATTACTCAATCCAAATAAATCAAGGAGATATTAAAGAAGTTTGGAATGGAAAATTCAAGACTAGTTGGAACACCCATGTCTAATGGACATAATTTTTCCAAAAATTATGATTCCAAAGCTAAATTATAGTATATACAGATTAATAATTGGAAAATTATGATATGCAGTGCACACAAGGCCCAATATTGCATTAGTAGTTGGTATGGTGGCAAGATTCTCTACAAATCCTAATGAAAATCACATGATGGCAATCATTATAATCATGAGGTATTTAAAAGGTACTAAAGAATATGGATTATGGTACAAAAAAGGATTTAATTTAAATTTGAAAGCATTCATAGATGCTAACTAGACAAGAAGTGGTGATGATAGAAAAAGAAATAGTGGTGGAGCATTCTTTCTTACTAAAAGCCTAGTGTCTTGCACAAGAAAGAAGAAGAATTATCTTTCTCATTCCATAGTAGAGGCAAAATATATGGTAGAAATACTTAATTATTCCAATTTTGTTTGGTTTAAGAAACTATTGGTAGGTATGAAGATAGAAATCAAGGATCTAGTGATTATATTCTATGATAATTCCAGTACAATTAATATATCAAAGAATCATGTGATGCATACCAAAACCAAGCAAATTTCTATAAAATATTATTTCTTGAGATAATTGGTAAAAGATAAAGAGGAAATATTGGAATAACTGAAGACTAAAGAATAAATTATAGACATATTCACTAAGCCATTACCTAAGGATGAAGTTTTGTATCTAAGAGGTAAGTTAGGGATCATTCCCCTATCTAAATTTTAGTAAATGAAGTTTAGTGATGCATTAGTCAAAGCATGTTGAAGATTAGTAAGTTGATACAGTATTGAAAAGGGAACATTGCATATAAATTAGTACATGAGGTACATTGATATTCATTTAATATTACCTTTGTCATGAGATGTCAAAGAGGGGGAAGTTTGATGTCACATCTCACATGAATTTTATAAAGAGGGAGAGTATATATTTCTAGAGATGTCAAAGAAGGAGAACTTGGTTTGATATCAAAGTAGGAAATTTTTCTATTGGAATAAGATGTTGAAGAAAAAATTTTGATGACAAAGGGAGAATTTGAATTGAGAGGGAGTTCATACTGATAGAGGGAGTTCTTATTCATGAGAATCAGAATGAAACTAAGGATATGTTCCTTACTTTATTCTTGTTCAAAAATTTCATTGTATTATGACATGTGTTGCCATCAATTCCAAAGATGGAGACTGCTAAAAATGTTTGATTAATTGTGTATTATCTTTGATGTTACAAAAAATGTCATATCATTGCAAGTCAGTCTATATTGAGCTCACTCAAGAAATGAAGATAGATTCTTGTATCTACAAAGCATTCCAGAGTTTTCAAAGTTCATAAGATAGTATCTACTAAGTCCACTTAGGTGTCACAAGAAAGTTTTTAGAAGTTGAGTGTTAACCAAGCTCACTCAGTTAATAAAGGAAATTTTGGATAGAACTAGTGTTAATGAAGATCACTTGGTTACAAAAGGAACTTTGTGAATATGTAGTGTTAATTGAGTTCACTAGGTTAACATAGGAATTTTTTTTGAGTTAGTATCTATCAAGTAGGGTCAACTAAGGAAGGATTTTCTTGTTTTGGTATATTGAGTTCAATTGATATAGTTGTTAGTTATAGCTAATTGAGGAGATGAATATTAAGTATTGTAAGTTGTATATAAGGTGAATTGACACTGTGTAAGATATAAATATAAGATCAAGTTGAGGATTGAATGTGTAAAATAGTAATAGAAGATTTGAAGATGTTTAGATGAACTGGATTAGAAGGATATGTAGAATATCCTTGTTGAGCTACGAAGATACATTTGATCAAGAAAGATCAAGTATACAAACTAAAATTGAGATTTTAATAAGCAATTTAGATGCATCAAAAATCATGTCATCTCATTATTACTTTCTAACCATTTTAAAAGTGATCTAAATCTATTAATAGAGTCGTCTTAGAAACTATTTGTAAATCCTTTAAGAAGGTGGTATTTCTATTTGAAGTGTCTTAAATACCTCTAACAAGGACACTCCTAATAGGGTGATCAAATCTTCTAATAGGGTAACACCTAATAGTGTGTTTTGTAACCTTTAATAGGGTCGGCTCCTAACATGTCTCACTTTAGAATAGTGAAAATTAGTAAATATTTGGAATTCATGGTTTTTCCCAAATTGGTTTTCCATGTAAAATCTTGGTATCATCTGTGGTCATGCTATTTCTTTTATCTATTTGTAACAAAGCTAAATAAGGATAATCATAGATAATATGTGAAGATTTTCATGTTAAGAAGTTTCTAAATTATTTCAATGTTTACCATGTTACATAATTTACTAGTGTAAAGTGACTGCATGTGCCTTTGCCAAGTTACTGAAGAATATAGTTTAATCAGAGCTTTGATTTGTATTGACATCTAAGGAATCGTTGATTTATTTTTCTAGTAATTTTTTGACCCCTCCCCTCTAAGTTATCCTTCTTATATTTCTAATAGGAGCAATGGGTTATTATTTTGGACTACTTCTTTTGAATATTCTGGGTATGGTTTTTGAGAAGTTAGGCATTGAGGTGAAGAATAATGTGTAGGCTTGGATGAATCATAGTGGTTGTCATGAAATCATGACGTCTAGTAGTAAAAAAAAATTAGTAGTTGGTATGATTATAGAAAAAATGGTGAAAAAAATGGTATTAAACATCGTTGATTGAGAAGGACCAACTTCATCTATAGAAGGAATTGTATAAAGGGATACGTGTTGACCCTAGTCTTGATATATATTATTAGTTTGTCTTAAGCATGTAATAAATAAATATTAACTGTTAGAGCAAAAAATTGAACCTTGAAACTCTTTTTTTTACCAATTTATTTTATGAGTTTTAATATTGTAGTTTCTATTAAGCATTTTAAGGATTCTATGGTATCTTATAGCTGCCTTTCAAAGATGCTCCTTGTTTCTTTGCAGTTTGTATTACCGATTCAATGCCATCTTATAGGGGAGTTCTTCTAAATTTATATGGAGCTAATATTTCATTTATTTATCTATAACTACAAACTTTATCAATCATCATGTATGTTGCATGCATGAATTTTCTAGGTATAGAGTTCAATCTAGAACTATAGTTCATCTTTTATCCAATTATCTTTCTTATGGGTTTAACATCAACTTCCTTGATAATTTCCAAATTCATGTTTATTTTTTGACATTGATTTTATGTTCGTTTCAGCTAACTTATGGACATTATTAAAATTTACAAGATTGGTTTTGAAGTTAAGAAGTAGCCAAAATTGAGGTTGGCCCAAAATAAAGAAAAACATAGACTGAGAATCAGTCAAAAATCATCACCATGAAAGTACCCGACCCCCTTCTTAACAATTAAAAATCCCCACAATAAAGTATTTTTGAAAATAATACTAGTAAAATTTATAGGAATGTCAACATTATACATTAACTTAATCAAAATATTCACAGTGGTCATTAAACTAGTCTAGTAAAACCTAAAAGGGAGAACCCTTGGGCCAATGAAAAAAAAAACAAATATGGAACAAAAAGCTATATGGAAAGAATATGAGAATGAACTAACCCTCCTTGTTGTAGTTCCTTGGATTTTCTAGAAGCAATTGTAGCTAATCATAAGACAAGAAGCCATATAGTGAGCGAGTCATCTCAATGTCCTTAGCATCATTAATGTCTTCCTTATTATTATGCATGAGGTAAAGAGTGGTGGCCTTCAAGTGCATCACCTACACTAAGAAATTAGTTTCCTTGTTAAACTTATCTACGAGCTCTATGTTCTTCTTGAAAAAGTAAGCAATGGACTTTTCTAGCTTTTTAATCTTTGAGTTACCCTACTCATTGTCCATTTTTTTCTATATTGGCCTCCTCTAGGTGAACATAATATCCCACCATATTTTTAGACTTCTACTCATACTTTCCCATAGTAACCTCCACTATCAATTGACTACCTAAATTTTTTATTCTCATAGGTGAAGTAATTGTACCTTGTTCACCAACATATCTCCCTTTCTCAAAATTTGTGGTAGTGGTATCTATTTTGAAGATGTCAAAAACCATACAGCATAAAGGGATATGTAGTTCCTCCTCCATGAATTCATCATATTTACCTTCACTTTCTATTTCTTCCTCTCCTTTCTCCCCATAGTTCTTTCTAATTTCTTTTTTATTGGATCTAAGGCTATATTTTCTCTTAGAATTATTTGTTAAAGAAGATTTGTTTGGATTAACTAGAAGAGAATTGTGAAAGGGATTTTTCTCTCTAAATATTTTGCTTGATCTTTGTTCCCTTCATGATTGTGATACTAGCAATTCCAACATCAAGGACCTCAACTTTTTAAATTTTTATCTTCTGAGAAGAGGTAATGGGATCCCTATCACTCTTAGCTCAGGTGGACAGGGAGAAAGTTTGACCCCATATTAGTGACTTTTAGAGGTGGAGGACTCTAGCTTGGGAATAAGGTATGAAGGTGTTTTTGTTAAAAATAGTAGTCCATTAGTATAACTGAGATGGGGGTGGGGGAGAATTAGTTATATATCAATGTGAAATATTAAACCTCTTAAACAATTCTTAATCATTCAACCAAAGAAAATAGTAACAATAATGAAATATTCATACACAATTAGACTAGATGTGTTGACTAGTGAAACACTTGATCAGAGGGAAAACCCAAGTAGGAATGACACCCACAAGATAATGTACTAATCTAAAGATTCCTTTTTAGAGTTGGAACTTGTTAGGAGTCTATTATAATTTTTATTACAAAGAGTCCCTATTAGGAGGCCTTGAATCCCTATTAGGAAATTCCAACCTTGTTTGGAGTTGTAGGAGTTAACTGAACCCACTGTCCAAATAGCTTCAAGATCAGATCCATGAACCCACTATCCAATTTATCTCGATACAATTCCTTTTAGAATAATAGATGTGTGACAAAATTTTACTTGTTCCTCTATCTAGTATGTCAGACTACTTGACCTTTAGATTGTGTAATCAAATATGGAACTATGTATCCATCAACAGTAACCATTGAGGTCACTTACACACATTAGCAAATTGCTTTGCTCCTCTAATTTGCAATTTGCAAGTCTTATCTAGTTCTCAATCTCAATCATAATGATTAATGCTTGAAAAACATCTTTCCTTTTTACCACACTCAATATTAATTCCTTAAGTTGGCTCCATACTTTATTATAAGTTAATTAAATGAAATACATATTTGATTAAATGTTGTCGGCCCATAGTTGTACAAAAAATTTCATACTTGTAAATTTCATACCTGTGCACTCACTAACATCATCAGTAGTCAATGTACTACATCTAGTTAACTACACAACCCTTCATTCCAAACACAATGTTTTATACCAATTATACAATAGAAATCAGTTTTTGAATGCTATATTTCCCTATAGTTCTTTGTAAATCATTAATATCTTTCATACACTGTCGATTCAGGTTTTGCATAGTTGCCCACATGTCAAATACATGTTGTAGTATATGTTGGTAATTATGCATAGACAGACACATAATGTGATGTCTTGAATACATAAATCTCAGTCTGCTACTCTATCAATCTTTTCTAAACTTATTACTATGTTGTCATTAATAACAAACACAATCATAACATTATTCTGTAATGCTCCCCCATAGCATCAGCATTCATGCTAACAATCTCCCCCTTTGTCATTGATGGCAACATATATTAAAACATCTAGTTTCAAAAATACCAACAAGTTTCTTCATTACTCAATCTTGCTTCATGCAAATCCTTTATTGCAACATTTCTCCCCCATAGTACAAACTCTCTCTAATATTTTTCATGTCACTCTCTCTCCTTCATTGACATCAATGTCAAAGGTAGTATAAAAATTGAATATTCAACAATCTATCATTATGACCACAAGTCGCTCTATTACTTTACAAATTTTGCATATAATTCTATAAACAACACAAGTGTCTAAAGACACTGTTGTATATGAAATATCATTCACCAAGAGTCCTTGCTGACTTTTTTCATCATAAATACTGCCCCATAGAGGAAGCATCAACATTTACTCTAGTCTAACAATGGTGCTATGTACCCTAGACTAATGCACTTCTACATCTTCTACTCTAAGCTAGGTAGGGGCATAACCCCAAGCACACCTCTCAAGTACTTAAAGGTATCCTTTTGTAAGGCCTTTCTAAAAATGTCTACAATATGTTCCTTAGTGTTAATGTACTCTAGTTTGATTTCTTTCTTTGTGACTTTCTCTTTCAGCACATGATACTTTATTTCTATGTTCTTAGTTTTGGAGTGCAAAACGAGATTCTTAGACATATTAACAGTACTTGTGTTATCACAATAAATGGTAACATGTTCTATAAATGTAATTTCAATATCCTTCATCATCTTCTTCATCCATATGACTTGGTTACAGTTGTTTTCTACTACTACATATTTTGCTTCTACAGTACCCTATGAGGTACAATCTTGCTTCTTGCTAAGCCAAGAAACTATTCTTCCTCCAACGAAAAATGCTCCACTAGTTCTTTTTATGTCATCCCTATTTCCAGCCTAATGAACATCTGTATAAGTACAAAGAATAAAATCATTGATTCTATCATACCAAATGTTGTAATTTGATGTTCCTTTTAGATATCTAAACATCCTCTTTACTACTACATAGTGATATTCTTTAGGATTAGCTTGAAATCTTGCCACAATTCCAATTGCATTAGATATATTTGGTCTTCTATGAGTTAGATATTGTAATCCTCCAATCATAGATCTATACTTCTTTTTTTCAATAGCAAGGGTCTCATCTTTCCTTGATAACTTATGACTAGTTACCATAAGAGTTTCAACATGTTTATAATTTTCTAAACCAAATCTTTTAAGTACTTGTTCGAGGAGATAAAGATACCTTCATTGTTTTGAACAATCTATAGTCCTAAGAAGAATTTCATTTCTCCTATCATGCTCATCAGAAACTCATTCTTCATGTCTTCTAAGAATTTTTTACTGGCTTCATCATTTCTGCCATAAATTATGCCATCGACAAATACAATGGTTATTAGAAAATCATCTTCTATTTTATTCAAGTACAAGTTACCATCTATTTTTCCTTTAGCAAATCCAAGCTTTGCTAAGTATTTGTCCAACCTTGCATACCAGGTTCTTGGTGCTCTCTTTAATCCATACAATGCTTTCTTTAGTCTACAAATGATATCCTTCTCTTTTGTTAATGGAAAACCCTTTGGTTGTTCAATGTAAACTTCTTCTTCAAGCTCTCCATCCAAGAATGCTAACTTAACATCCATCTAATATACCTTAAAATTTTTATTTGTTGCATATGCTAGGAACATTCTGACTACTTCCATCCTAGCTACAAGTGTATGTGTCTCCTCATATTCAATTCCTTCTTGTTGAGAGTAACCTTTTCATACAAGTCTTGCTTTGTTTCTTATTACTCCTCCTTGTTCATTCATTTTATTTCTTAATACCCATTTTGTGCCAATCACATTTTTGTCCATAGGTCTAGGAACTAATTCCCATGTGTCATTTTTAATTATTTGTTGAAGTTTTTCCTTCATTACTCTTATCCAATGATCATATTTTATTGCTTCATCTACACTTCTTGGTTCTAATTGAGATATCATGTAAGGACCCTCGTATGTAATTATTAAATATGAATTCTCTATTAAAACCGTTATAGGAGATTGAAATAGATATGAAGTAATGATTATATTGGGAATATCCTAATGAAATTTAGAGTAGTTGAAATATCCATGTTTTAAATACTCAGTGATTTCAGAACTTCTACATTAACTCAACTGTTTAAACATTGCAATTTCACTAACAATGTTATCAGGCATTTTCACCTAATGATAAGGGTGTTGATTTCAGTATCCTAATGATTAAGTTTTATGCTTTAGATAGCTTAGTATTCTTTAATTGGTGTTGATTATGATGATTAGGTGTATGCATGCCCAACGATGATTATGCTGGTACTTTAATATGAATTAACAAATAAGTTATTTTATATTGGTTATGTGATTCAGATGATTAAATGTGGATAGACATGAATTAAATAGTTGATTTTATGAAAGATTTGTGTTTTGATTTATGCAACTAACCAGATAGGGTTTTAATATATATGCATGCAATTTTCTTGAGTTTCTGATGTGTGCAATGAGTGTGCAAGATATTTTACCAAAAAAATTTAATGGAGAAATGAAACTGAACCCTATGTATCCATTTTCAAAGTTAGGGTTAAATCCGATGAAAGATGTAAACCCTATTGTTTGTATTTTATTTGTGTCATGGTTTGGGTGAATGTATCATTCTGTAATAAGTAAATGTTAATGCTTCATAATAGTGTTTTATTTTATAGTGTCACTTGACACTTGTGAATTGTGTATGCATTCCAGTCTGATAGTTAGAGGGAACCACATAACCTAAAGATTTAAGCTAGATTTGATTAGTTAACTTTTTGTTATTCAGTTAGTATTGAGATTAATTACCCCTAATTAGGATTAGTGAGTTATCTACATTATGAAGGTTGTTAGTAAATCCTAAAATATTCCTAGCTTTTGATAGGTCTCTAGTTAATCCTAAAAGCCTAAAATCATTTAATCTAAGTACCTAAGGGGTATGGGTATGGGTTGGCGACATTTTCCACCCTCTAAGCCCCTTTGGTTGACTTTTATGGTCACTAAAAAGGTCCATTTGTGCTTTAGTGCGAAAATTGATTGCTTCCTTCTTGAGTTGGTAAGCTTGACTCCACCTTGAGGTTCACTTAATGTCTAGTTGAGTTAGGATGATATTTAGAGGCATCTTTGAGAAGATTTGTTTTGTTACCCAATATCTAGTCTTAGAGAGAAATTTTGAAGATTGAAGGAAGGAAAAGATCATCTCAAACTGGTTCATGTTGCCATAACCTTGTTGTGAAGGTAGGATTCTTCAACTCATCTTGTTTATGTTGTTCATATTGTTCATTCTTGTTCATGCATATGTTATTTTGTTTTTCATTGGTATGCTTGTATGTTTGTTGGGTATGCTTGGGATGGATTGAAACATGTTTTTTTGATTGCTTTTCCTTCATTTTTTGCTTAATTTTTGAAGGGATTTTGTGGGTTGTTTTGGCATTACTCACCCTTGGATAGGGAAGAAGTGGCCATGTATGGGGAAAGGGCTATAGTTGGAACCCAATAGTATAGAGTCTCTTCTCACAACAAGAAGAGGGAAAGAGGGTAGGGTGTTATGGGCCCCTACTTGTCATCACATACCATATTTTGAAATTGTGAAATTTGAAGAAGTGAAAGAATGAAAATCCTTAGATTATTGGCCTCAAAAGGGCATTTGTGGAAGAACAGAAGTTCTATAGATTTTAGCCTCGAAAGGTTTATGTTATTATATTTTGGTCAACCTCTCCTATTGGGAAAACCCACCTTCTCCCTAGTCTAGTTCAATGTTCGACCTATTGTGCAAGTCAGGATGGGAATGCATGCTTGTTTTGTTCTTCATGATATGCTTGATTTGTCTCCGGGTAAGTTCTCATCTTGTCCATCATCAACGTGATGTATTGAAGATATTGAAAAGGATACCTTGTTAGGGGCAAAGAAGAGAATTAAAAATTTGTATTGAAATATTATGTAAAAATGTATTTAAACTCTTGTTGAAGTGGAAAGAATGTCAGGTTTTCTTAATGGTTCTTTCCCGACAGAGCCTTGAACCAGGTTGATTAATAGAAGAGAAAAGATTGAGTAATTTTCTTGCATTTGAAATTACTGGTATTTCTATTTTTTTATACATTTCTTGAAAGTAATTGAATTGATATTTAACTTCCTATGGTATTGTTAATTATTCAAATTTGCTATCACCGATCAAATTGTAATTATATATAATGATGGAAACAATCATGCAATTTAAGATTCAAAATGTGAGAAAGAAAATTCGTAATGGATGGAAACTACATTGTTTTATTATGAATCAATGTTGGAGAGAAATTTGATATATTTCCTTGATTAATTGATATGATGAGTATTAATCCTATTAGAAAAGAAGAAAAGAAGATATATAAAAATATGCCCCCCCTTCTTGTCAAAAAAAAAAGAAGTTTTCTTTCAAAAATTGACACTAAGAAAATATGACCTTAAAAAAAAAAAGGACTCCCAAGAGCACAAAAACTATCTAGAGTTTGTATGGAGAAAATTAATTTCCCCCCTCTTAGGACAGAGAATCTTAAGGATTCTCTCAATTATCCTTTTTAACCTATTAAATATTCTTTTTTAAAATATAAAATAAAATAAATATAAAACAATATCTTAAAGTTTACCAATATCCTAAGCCACCTAATTATCTTTTTGTTATTACTACCCCCCCATCCTAAGCCCTTCAAAGTTGCACCCTACTCACATCTACAAGGCATGGCCAAGCTTCATTTAAATCTACATCTATCAGTCCTTCACATGCCCCAAATTTTGGATGTCAGAGGCCGTACGAATATTAACTGGCCAGGCTTGAAATAGTAGAAGTTCCTAAGTTTTAAGAGTTCCAAACTTCCTTTATTTCCTTACTTTTTTTCCCTGCATTTTATGCCACATGTACTTGCTTGTTGGGCTTCTTGGGTAGCAAGTGAGCAAGCTTGGAAAGCATTTAAGAAGATTGGATGGCATGGGTAAAAGCTTAGGAGGGATGGGATAGGTGTGTAGGGAGTAATGTTTAAGGGAAATATTGTCAACCTAGTCAATGTAACTTACACCAAGCTTTGGCCTTTAATATATTTGACTAGGGACTGCAAAACTATTATATCCTCTCCATGCATTGGTTTTTCTAGACAACAAGTGGGTTGACTTGCTACTATATGCCCCTATGTAATGTCAGATGTAATGACTACATAGTAAATGGAATTTAGGTGGGGCAGATTTGAAAGGAGACGTTTGTTGAGTTTGACTTTTAAAAAAAAAAAAAAAAAAACCTTTTATCACTCCTTGTTGCCCACGTGGGGATGTAAAGTTCTAGGTGCAAGGGGAGAAAGGGATGTGGGAAGGAGTGGGGAGTGCTTAGGGGTAAGTGAATAGTTTAGTGTAGGTTTTGCATATTTAATTTGATGTTAATTTAGAATGTGGTAAGGATGGAGTGGGTAGGATAGTGTATAGCTTAATTTAGATTTTGTTTTAGTTGGCTTTAAAATTAGTAAAGTTATGGTAGTGGTGTCATTGTAAATGCTAGTATTATGTTAGTATGTATTAGGGAGTTTGCAGTATCAAATATTGGTAAAGTTAATATATGTGGGTTGTTTAAAGTTTTTGATTAAATATATTTGATTAAAGTTAGATGTTAACAAGGATTTTGGTTAGTATACTTTGTTAAATAAAGTTTTAATTTTTATTTATTTTATTTCTATTTTAATAATCATGTAATGAAATTTCTTTCAAAGGTAGTATGTAATGTAATTTACCTTCAATGTAGGAGATGTTAGTATTTTGTTTGCAAATTAAAAATAGTTAGTAAGAATTAATATTGGAAGTAGTTTTAAATTAAGTATTATTAGTATTTGATAAAAAAAAATTATGTTTAGTAATTTAATTGATACATTTTTAAATAAAAATTAATTTGGATATGCTACTATTAGAATTAATTTTAGTATTGTTAATTTGAATTATAGAATAAATTAAAGTTAATAGTAGAGGTTAGTTAATTAGTTTATCTTAACGTTAGTGGTTATATTGTTCTTAAGATCAAAAGTTAGTGTTATTTTAAATTTAATATGTGTTTCATTTAGTAAAGGTTATAAAATTTGAGTTAGATTATTAGATCAACTTTAAGTGTTGAATAGATAATTGTTAGTAGTATGTGGATTGGATATTATGATTTGTTTATTTTATTTATAACGTATTGTTTAATTTTATTTTTTTTAAATGAAACAAATGTCAAAATCAACTTAATACCGAGTGCTCTGATTTAATGATCTTTTCATACTCATTGACTCTAAACTTAAATCGAAATGACTAGACATCATTAGGAGATCTCGTATCTGTTTCTCAGTTTCCTTATACTTTAATGTGTAGGAATAAACATATCAAACTTAGAAGTGTGATTATCTTTAAGAAGTGGATTTAATTATTATTATTTTTTCTTTAATTTAAAAAGAAATTACGTGTGTTTTTGCCCTTGTATTTTGGGTATGACATTTTGGTATCAGAGCCAGGTTCGTGACACTTGGGGAATAATGGGTCCATGATAAGTGTGGACATTTAAATCTTACTATGCAAAGTAGGGATCTCTATTTCTAGTATTTTAAGGAGCTAATGTAATTCTTCCTAAAAAATAACACTGATGACTAAACATAGGTAAAACTTGGAATATGTATTAACTTTTGAAAATGGTTAACCACATTGGATAAAAATTAGTCTTAGGAACTTAAAAAAAATTGATTAAAAGTAAGAATATTATATTCATATTAAGTTATATGTTGACCTCATTAAGAAATCAAAATTTTATTGAACACAATCACCTTGAGAGAAGACTAAATTAAGAACCCTAAAACAACTTTGAATCATGAAAGTGGAAATGATCATATAACCTAGAAGTCATAGAGAAAGTGTTTCTCAATGTCATAATGGAAGTTAGACTTTGTCTGACCTGGTCACCCATGGAAGCATTGTAGTTCATATAAAGTATGGAAGCGATCAATTAAGACATGTATCAATCTAGGCCTTTCAAACATGAGTAGAATAAACCTACCATCTTTGTAATCTAATTTTGTACCTTCAAATTAAAGTAGTGAATAGATAAAATGAATGGTGAGTAAATAGGAAGGTAACACTTGAAGAATATATCACATTACAAAATTATTAGGATACCTCTAACCTTTTAAGGATTTTATATTTATTGTTCTTGTAATCCTCAGAAAGCAAACAAGAGCCAATTTGGAATCTACAAGTAACATTTGGGAACCTCAAATGATAGGATTACTAATAAAAGAAGTTATTCAACAAAAAGAGTTAGTAAGGAATGTACAAAGAAAGAGAGTGCCTCAACCTACTACAAGAAATAGAACCCTAATTGGGGAATGAATGTATCTCAATATGGTGTGAAGAAATGGAATTAAATGGTGATATGTATGTAGCATATAGTATTGAATTAGTAGGATGAGAAGATGTAAACTTATGAGTTAGGGTTATGGGAGTCTATGATGTTAGCAAGCTTATTATATAAGCATGAGTAATACTAAATTATAAACTATCAAGTGAATGCTTGTACACTCTATCATTGAAATTATTGAATCAATTATAACCCTACAATTTAGAGAAAGTAAAGTTGTGATGAGATCATCAACCTAGTATGAACCAAAGTTTTAGGTATCAAAGTTAAGTAATAAGTGGATTTTAAGCCACGAGGCACATTAAGAATGATGAAAATGACCTATATCAACAGTAAGGAGATAGTTGTGAGAGTGAAGTAGTAAACATTGATGAAATCCTAATAATGGTTTCATATCTAGGTAGTTTCAAACTTACAATCTAAGGAAGTATTCATAAGTCACTTATGACTAGGAAAATGTGAAGTATGGAGTATTGATAAGAACAATAGCATTCAATGCATTCTTAGATAATAATTAGAACTTGTGTAGCATTGGAATAACATTGATAGTGTTATGTATATATGTATGTAAAGAGGACCATGGCATTATGGTGGGATTGATAGCACAAATTCAGCAGTATAGGGATGGTGAAATTGATTTAAGAAAGATTATGTGTATGTGCCCTAATATGAAATTATAGTGAATGGATGATACGAGATTTGGTTTTGTAATTACAACTCAGAGTGTAACTCTATTGACACTAAGGTCCCTACTTGTTAGAGTTTTTGAAAGGAAATCAATATAACAACAAGAGGATTGATGGAGACTCATTTTTGTATCCTCACATTTGCACTTTTAAGTGAGTTCTGATCAAGGCAAACCCTTTAGTACAATAAACCCTAATCATAGGGTGATGTCGATGAAGATAAGTATGTAGTTAGAATGTGGGATCAATCAAAGTTTGAGTGAGATGGTCATTAGACTACCATCTAAAATAAATTCAAGATCCCTACAATGTATTTGGAAGACCTAAGATCCCTCATGTTCCTTAGTAACTCTAGTATGGCCGCATTTTTTTAGTAATGTAAATTTTGTAAGTAATTGGATTTATGTCCTTATTTGGCTGATTTTAGATTTTGGTACTCGTAATGTTCTTCTTTTTTTGCCATTAGTGTGATGTGGGTCTATTTATCCAACTATATTATTGATGATTCTTTTTCTTTTCTTTTTTTGCCTCTTGGGTAAGTTTTTATTCTTGATTAAATTTTTTCTATAAGTGGCCACTATTTATTTCTTTGATTTCAAAATTTTGCGATGGATGTTTCATCCTTAATGTTGAATTTAAATTTGATGTACTTTCTTTTAAATTTTTGTTGGCAAGTGACATATGATGGGCCTACCTAAATGGGATTTCCTGACAATTAAGTGGATGTTTAACATTTGGGTTTTGGGTTACTAGTGAGAATTTGTGCCCCACCCTCTCCCAGGACTTTAAGAATATGATTAATGTTATCCTTTGACTATTATGAGTAGTGAATTGTATGCCAACATAAATTTGGTAAGGTTACAGGTTAATCAAAAGGACTTCTAGATGGAAAGGTGCATGTGTAGTGATGGACTCGTTGAGTACCCTATCAAGATTTAGTGTGTTGTGGAAACTCTAAAGGGAGAGTATGTAACTTGGAATAAGGGACAAGCTATGTAATAGGAAATCTCATTTGAGGGAGTCTCATACAGCTATTACCCGATGAGTGGGTATGTGGAATTTAGAATACCTTATGATATTATTAGGGCTAGAGACTTTATAAGTATGTTATACTAGACTTGAATTTTTATTTTTATTTTCTTTGTGTGATCAATATGAATTAAGGACTAATTGACCCTAGAAAATGTAACCATGTCAGAATTTTGGATTGAACTTCACTTTTAGTATTGGTAATCAAGAAAATGTGTTATCTCCCTTGAGTATGTATGAGATTTATTAATCATTCTTTTTATAGGAGTAAATATTGGAACAATCTAGATAAGCTCTAGCATAAGATGAACATTTTAGTTATGCAGCTTCTAGGAGGAAGTCAAAGGCTAGTGGGGGAGGATGTAAGGACCCTCCTCATATGTAATTATTAAATATGAATTCTCCATTAAAACCATTATAGGAGATTGAAATGGATATGAAGTAATGCTTATATTGGGAATGTCCTAATGAAATTTAGAGTAGTTGATATATCCATGTTTTAAATACTCAGTGATTCAAGAACTTCTACATTAACTCAACTATTTGAACATTGCAATTTCATTAATAATGCTATGAGGCATTTTCACCTAATGATAATGGTTTTGATTTTGGTATCCTGATGATTAAGTTTTATGCTTCAAATAGTTCAGTATTCTTTAATTGGTGTTGATTATGATGATTAGGTGTATGCATGCCTAATGATGATTATGCTAGTACTTTAATATAAATTAATGAATAAGTTATATTGATTATATGATTTGGATGATTAAATGTGGGTAGACATGAATTAAATAGTTCATTTTATGAAAGATTTATGTAACTAACTAGATAGGGTTTTAATATATATGCATGTGATTTTCTTGAGCTACTGATGTGTGCAATGAGTGTGCAAGATATTTTAGCCAAAAAATTTAACAGAGAAATGAAATTGAACTCTATGTATTAATTGTCAAAGCTAGGGTTAAATCTGATGAAAGATGCAAACCTTGTTGTTTGTATTTTATTTGTGTCATGGTTTGGGTGAATGTATCATTCTATAATCAATAAATGTTAATGCTTTGTAATAGTGTTTTTTTTTATAGTGTCAATTGAAACTTGTGAATTGTGTATGCATTCCTGCATGATAGTTAGAGGGAACCATGTAACCTAAAGATTTAAGCTAGATTTGGTTGGTTAACTTTTTGTTAATCAGTTAATATTGAGATTAATTACCCCTAATTAGGATTAGTGAGTTATCTATATTTTGAAGGTTGTTAGTAAATTCTAAAATATTCCTAGCTTTTGATAGGTCTCTAGTTAATCCTAAAAATATAAAATCATTTAATCTAAGTACCTAAGTGGTATGGGAATGGGTTGCAAACATTTTCCACCCTCTTAGCCCATTTGGTTGACTTTTATGGTCACTAAAAAGTCTATTTTTTCTTTAGTGCAAAAATTGATTGCTTCCTTCTTGAGTTGGTAACCTTGACTCCACCTTGAGGTTTAGTTAATGTCTAGTTGAGTTAGGATGATATTTAGAGCATATTTGAGAAGATTTTTTTTGTTACCCAATCTCTAGTTTTAGAGAGAAATTTTGAAGATTGAAGGAAGGTAAAGCTCATCTCAAACTGGTTCATGTTCCCATAACCTTGTTGTGAAGGTAGGATTCTTCAACTCATATTGTTGATGTTGTTGATGCTTGTTCATGCATATGTTATTGTGTTTTTCATTGGTATGCTTGTATGTTTGTTTGTTATTCTTGGGAGGGATTGAAACATGTTTTCTTAATTTCTTTTCCTTCATGTTTTACTTGATTTTCAAAGAGATTTTGTGGATTGTTTTGGCATTACTCATCCTTGGATACAAAAGAAGTAGCCATTTATGGGGGAAGGGCTTTAGTTGGAACCCAATAGTGTAGAGTCTCTTCTCATGACAAGAAGAGGGAAAGAGGGTAGGGTGTTATGGGCCCCTACTTGTAATAACATACCATATTTTGAAATTGTGAAATTTGAAGAAGTGAAAGAATGAAAATCCTTCAATTATTGGCCTTGAAAGGGCATTTGTAGAAGAACATAAGTTCTTGATATTTTAGCCTCAAAAGGGCTATGCTATGGTATTGTGATTGATGTCTCCTATTGGAAAAATTGTGAGGCCTTGCCCCAACCCATCATAGCATTGATGATACATTACTATTTTGATTCTCTTGACTCAATATGTCAAAACATTATTTGGTGCACTGAACACTATTATGCTATTTTACAATGTGTGATACTTTACTTCAGTTATTTGATTTCGTCATTTAATGTTTTATGAACATGTATAATGATGAAATGTATGCAAAACTAACACTTGGATTATGCAATTCTAATGGTTAGAAATATGAGTAAAATTAAATTAACAGTTAATTATTAGAAAATGGATGCTTTAATTTATATGATTATTTTTTTATATGTAATTTACATAATGCATGAGATTTCATGATCTACTGATGTGTTGAATGAGTGTGCAAGAAATTTAGCCGATGAGACTCAATGGAAAGGCAGAATTAAACCACTTGTTAATTTTGTGCTATCTTGTATTGTAAATTCTTTACAGGTTTTAATTTGGTCATACTATTTTTTCCCTAGCTTTTATTTGCTCCTATTAAGTCCTTAAGGATTAAAAACATCAAATTTAAACACCCTAGGAGTAAGGGTATGGGTGGGGAGTACTTTTCAACCCTTTAGCCTCCTTGGTTGACTTTTAGGGTCACTCAAAAACCCTATTTTTGGTTGATTGTGAAAATGGATTGTCTCTTTACTTGAGTTGGTGAACCAAAACTCCATCTTGAGTTTACTTGAAGTCTAGTTGAGTTAAGGAACATACTTAGAGGCATTTTGGGAGTAGTTTTGGTTTTTGTCACCCAATCCTCTAGTTTTGGAGGAAGTTTAAAGATTGAAGGAAAAAAGGGAAGCTCTTCTCGAACCACTATTGCCATAACTTTTTTATGAAGGTAGGAGTTCTTCACTCCTTGAAATTGTTTCTTCATATGTTCATATTTGAATCTTGCTTGAATCATGCACAAGGCATTGTGTAGTCTTGTATATCTTGTTTGTGTATGTGGGTGGGGTTGTTTTGGGAGGGATCTCAATTTTTTTCTTTTGATGTTATTTCCATGCTTTCTTGATGTTTTGTGTTTTTGTGAGGATTTCATGGGGGTTGTTTTGGCATCACTCACCCTTGGATAGGGAAGAAGTGGCCATTTTTGGGGAAAGGGCCTTAGTTGAACCTCAATAGTGTAGAGTCTCCTCTCATGGTGAGAGGAGGGGAAAAGGCTAGGGTGTATGGGCACCTACTTGTCATCCCATACCTTTTGGTTATTGAGAGTTCTTGAATATGGAAAGGAATGAAAATCCTTGTGGAAATAGCCTCGAAAGGGCCTTGTAAAAGAATGGAAGTTCTTGAAGTTTTAGCCCCAAAAGGGCTATGTGATGGTATGGTGATTGAATTCTCCTATTGAGAAAATCCACCTTTCCCCATATTGGTTCATTTTTGGACCTATTGTACAACCAGGTTGGGAATGCATGCTTGAATTACTCATCTCATTATGTTGTTTACCTCTATGTCGGTTCTTGTCACTTCCATGGTTTCCTTGATGCATTGAAGAATTTGAAAAAAGTTCTCTTGTGAAAGCCTTGAAGAAAATTCTATGAATTGTAATATTATGTAAATGGTAATTGAATTTTGATGTATTGGAAAAGACATCAAATTTTCTTACTAGTTCTTTCCCGATGGAGCCTTGAACCAGGATGAATAATAGAGAAAATAAAAAGAGATTACGAAAACCTCCTTGTATTGCTCTCATGTGATTTCAAGTTTTGCATATGTTTAGGAGAAAATAGAATGGTCAATAATGCCTTTTGAATTTTGAATTTCCAATTTTCAATTATGTAATGAAAGGAAATTGGATATGTTAAAGCTTTCAATTTGATGTTACAAGTATTAAGAGGGAATGGAAATCCTACATTGTGAGCACACAGTTAATCCTCTCATTGTTAAGCATTCATAATTGATACAATCAATTCGATCAAGAATTATACATCACCTTGTGTTCTGGTTAAAAAGAATATATCCCTTGTTATATAATGATTAAATTAAGCATAAAATTTTGATAGAGAAAGGAAAAATGAATCTTGTGTGCTTCCTTGTTTTGCTATGGTTGTTAAAAGAATGAATGTTATCAATAAGATTGATCCATCCCTAAAATAACAAAATATATACATATGGAAACCCTTAGAGAAAGTTGACTTCAAAAAAAAAATGCATCTCTAGGATTGAAAAAGCTCTCTGGAAAATGTATGGAGAGAAATTTTATTGCCCAAGACCATAGAGAATATTCCTTAGATTATTCTATTGAACTTAAGAAAAAGTAAAATAAAATTATTGCTAATTCTTTAAACAAGGTAACTTAAATACAATAAAATGTATTTATATATCTCCTAATGAATTGTGGAGGCATTTCATACTACCTTCCCTCAACTATATAACTTTATGCATTAACTCTCCTAGCCACCTAGTCCCCACTAAATCTAGTTTTCAAATCTCCTCTGCCAATTTGGGCGCAAGTCTTTTACATCAGTATTAACTGCATTTGACAAAGGAAGGGTACTTACTCATGGCCTCAAATCTATCTCTTAATAAATCATATATATATATATATATATATATATATATATATATATATATATATATATATATATATATATATATATATATATATGTATGTATGTATATAAAATAGGGCAAAACTTATGATTCACCCACTAATGCTTTCCTCTTCACACAACTCATTCACCCTCATTATGGAAGGCGGGAATGGATCCCACCGACCTCCTGCCACTTGCCTTACCAAACTCATGTAGGGCCATGTTTTTAGGCATAGGTTGATGAAGGAAGTCAACCAAAGAAAATAAAATAAAATAAACTTAAATCCTACACTTTCCGCCCACCCCCCCAATGCTTCCATTCCTCCCATCGCGTGATCCAAAGCATGGGACAAGTGCAGGGATAGGGCTGTGTGTGCAGGTCCTTGGGCAGCATGCAAACCCTTGGGAAGCGGGGCCTAAGTCACACCCACATGGCATAGGGGATGTAGGGGGCGGGAAAAGTAGGTCCTAGGACTAGGGAAGGAGGGGGTGTAGGATAGATGGTTAGGCATTTTGTTAGGTTTATTGTATGGGTGTAATTTAAATGTTAGAATTAGTATTTTGTTAAGTTAGATTTAATTGTTAGTTAGATTAGATTAGTTTTAATTTAGTATTGAGATTGATAGATGTTTTAAGTTTCTAGAAAGTAATATTATGTTGTAATTTGTTTGAATAATGGTTAGTATAAGATGTAAAGCTTTAGCTAGTATGTAGTTTTAGGGAAGTTAAATAAATGATAGATAGTATTTAAATTTATATTTAATTTTTAAATTAAGAATGGTAATTTTAAATTGTTAGTTTTATTTTTTGTTAACCCAA